>OY728157.1:1471496098-1472709000 GCA_963277665.1 Viscum album
ATACTGATATCTGGACCTTTGGATCCTGGTAATGATATATATGTCTACTTGCAGCCTTTAATAAAAGAGTTGAAACAACATTGGTATTTAGGTGTGCATACATTTGATGCTTCTTCAAAGAATACGTTTTAGATGCGTGCTTCCCTTCTATGGACCATAAATGATTTCGCTGACTATGCAATGATGTCTGGGTGGAGCACGAAGGGAAAACTATCATGTCCCGTTTGTATGAAGAATGCATGATTGAGAAGACTTAAATATCGTCGTAGTTTTAGTTTCATGGGGCATCACCAATTCTTGCCAATGGATCATCAATACAGGAAGAATCGTCGAAGGTTTGATAATAATGTTGAAACTAAAGAACCACCTCAACATATGTCAAGAAGTGATGTGCTTGATGAATTGATAGATTTCAGCTTTTCGTTAGGGAAAGTTCAGTTTAAATCTAAAAAGAGGAAGAATGATGATACTGAAGTCACTTACAATTGGAAAAAGAGAAGTATTTTTTTGTGTTTCCATATTGGTCTACTAATTTTTTACATCATTGTTTAGAAGTAATTCATATTGAGAAAAATATATGTGAAATGTTGCTTGCAATTCTTTTGAATATTAAGGGGAAGACCAAAGATGACCTCCGATCTCGTTGGGATTTATTGGATTGGGGTATTCGACCAGAACTACATCCTGTTTGTATCGGTGAAAACAAATGGAAAGTTCCCTGTGCTTTTATGTGATGACACCGGCAGAGAAAGATTGATTTCTGGAAATATTGGAGAATATCAAGGTTCCAGATGGCTATTCCAGCAACATATCTAAATGAGTCAACAGAATACATTTGAAATTGAAATCCCTAAAAACTCATGATTATCACATCATGCTTCATGAATTTATTCCAATAGCAATTCGGCATTTTCTATCCAATAATGATAGAGTGGAAGTGATTCGGTTGTGTCATTTTTTAGAGACCTTTGTGCTAAAAGGTTATCCAAAACATTGTTGATAAAAATGCAGCAAGAGGCTCCGTTAATTCTGTGTGAGTTGGAAAAAAAATTTCCTCCATCCTTTTTCACTTTCATGTTTCATTTAATAGTTCATCTTCCAACTAATAAACTTCTTGGGGGACCAGTCACTTTTCGGTGGATGTATCCCACTGAAAGAAATATGTGCACTTTGAAATCATATGTCTTAAATAAGAATTATCCTGAAGGTTCCATTGTGAGGAGTTATCTGGACCAAGAATGTATGGATTTTTTTGCAATGTATTTGTCTGATGTGAGCACAATACATAATCGACCAATGATAAATGAAGATGAGCAGTATGAGGAAATTCAACCCTCATTTCCATCTCTTCCCCAAACAGGTGGAATTGTTGGGTCATATACATTGGTTACATTGAGCTTTGAAGAGCGGAATATGGCACATCGAACAGTCTTGTTTAATTGTGGTTTGTTCGATGCTTATATCAAGTAAGTAATTTGAATATATATATGTTATCTAATACAATATCATATCACATATACCTTATACTTTTATTGTCATTTTATGTAGAAAACATAAACAAATTATAAGTAGAGTTCATCGGTCTTTTCCATTGAGAAGGAGAGAGGCTATGCATTGAAAGAATTGATAAAGGAGATAAAGGAGATCTAGGAGGTATTCCTATTGGAGATTCATTGAGTTCATCATTAGAGGAACATAGAGAATAATTGATACACTTATGTTGGTGTAAATTCATTCTTTGATTGTGAAGAGTCGAACAACAAGAATCAAGGAGTTAGTGAGTAGTTTTAGTGTGTGAGAGTAGCGTGTTATTTATTTTCATGTCTAGAAAGATGGATTCTGCTGCTTTCCAATTTCCCAATTGAGCCAGTTCATTTAGAAGCACATTATAAGTCTTGATACATTGAGTAAACCCAGTCATGACCATTTCATCATAAATTTTGGCAGCGTTAACTGTATACCCACTACATCCAGACACAAATCAAAATTCTTCCCACAATTAGTTTTAGATCCTCTATAAAAACCAGAATTTTAGTGAACGTCTGAATCTTCCATATTCATATTCAACATATTATTAGCTATATTTTTCTTTACTTTTTTTAGCAGTTTCTGTATTCAAGTTAGTGCACTCCAAATTTCCTTAATCTGGATGGTCACTTGAGTTTGCTAAAAACATGGTCTTATTGTTTTGATTTTTATTTTTTGACATAGAAGAAATTCCATTATATTTTTTCTTTTCATTTGGGATAGATCCTCACTGATTTCCATGATCCTTGACCAAAAATGATCTTTTATTATTCATGCAAGTTCAGTATTGGATTTTATCATACTTCATTCTTGTTAGCATTTGCAATAAAGGTTCATAATTATTTGTTCTTATGTTCATGGAGTTAGTATAAGGCAATACAGATGGTTACACAATCTTGAACATGAGGCAATATAAATGGTTAGTATTGTGTTGGTTTATAATATCCTAGATTTAACTTAGTCTTGTAGTAATCATTATTGATAATGTAAGTCAGTTTTGTTCTGGGAACTCCTGTGTTACATGATTTTTCCTCCATTTTTTTTATTCTAACACCGATTGGAATATTAAATTTGGATTAGTAATAACCTTAGTAAAATAGATAATGTCTTCTTTTTTTCATCATTTTAAGATATGCATCATTTTGGACTGCTGGAATTTTATCACTTTTTCTCCATCCAAGTTGGAATTTTTAATTTTCCCACCACCATGATTGAAATCCATCTATTTTGTATTTTGGTTTCTATTGTTTTTAAGTGCATGATGGTAGGAATAGGTGCATGATGGTAGGAAGATAGAAGTTGCAGAGGTGCAGTATGGTAATCTATAAGCTGTAGTTTCTGGGGTAAAATGTTTATACCCATGGTTTATTAAACCGTGGGTAATTCTATTGTGCGGGTATAGTTTGGGTGCTGGAAAACTGTATACCCACGGTTTGGTAAACCGTGGGTAATTCTACTGTGCGGGTATAGTTTGGGTGCTGGAAAACTGTATACCCACGGTTACTAAACCGTGGGTATAGATATATACCCACGGTTTGGTAAACCGTGGGTAATCTGAGTTTTTCTTGGGCTATGCCCACGGTTTTAAAGGAACTGTGGGTATAGAGCTATTGTGACACCACTCTAGCCCATGGTCCATGAAACTGTGGGTATAGCCTATACCCACGGTTTCATGGGCTATACCCACGGTTCTAAACCGTGGGTATAGGTGATATTTCCAGTAGTGTATGGTCGTATGGTTTGGACCGACAGCACAGTTTACGGTCGTATGGCTTGGACCGACAACACAGTTTAAGGTCGTATGGCTTGGACCGACGGCACAGTTTAAGGTCGTATGGCTTGGACCGACCGCACAGTTTAAGGTCATATGGCTTGGACAGACATCACAGTTTAAGGTCGTATGGTTTGGACCGACACCACAGTTTAAGGTCGTATGGTTTGGACCGACAACACAGTTTAAGGTCGTATGGTTTGGACCGACACCACAGTTTAAGGTCGTGTGGTTTGGACCGAAAGCACAGTTTAAAAGCGTATGGCTTGGACCGACAGCAGCGTTTAAGGTCGTATGGCTGGGACCGAGGGGAACACGCATGATGCGATAAATCATACCTGATGCGATTGAGGGAGTAATCCCATACCATCACTGTGCGCGATTCCGAGAGAGGAGCCTCGGGCCAAGGGGACGGCGAGGGTCCAACCATCAGGAGGGGGACAGGAGATGCTAGCTCCCAGCTGTGCTGGGCCCGAATCTCAATGTTCGGGTGACTCCTCTTTTCCCATGGGGATGAGGGTCAAGCTGCACACAACCTGTAAAGAAGAAACCCAAGCACATACTCTAGTGCTCAGATTGCGGGAGCCCCAAGAGACACCGTTATGCATCTTAGTCTGTCTGACATGTGGGGGTGTATCGAGGGTTAGTATAAGGAGTGTCGAGATTCCACCTTGACATGGTGGGGCAGAACATAATGTGAATCATGCAACCAACATTCAGGGCCCGGGAAAGCCGGAATGACGATTGAGGGTTACTACTGACCACGTTCGCAAAATAGAATCATGTTGCATTAGCCATGGGGACAAACAAATGAGCATCAACCGCTGACCATATTCGCAACGCGGGATTTGTATCGATTTGTTGTCTGAAACCCTCGGGGGCGTTGGCCTGTGACGGTTGGAGATCCCTTAGGCGTTGTCTCCAGGCCATTCTTGGGGGTCCCTCTGGGTGTGAAGGATGATGGGAGCCCGAATAAAGGGGAACACGAAGCATGGAAAGTGGATATAACTTTCCTAAGTCGAATCTAACACTCTAGGTCCTAGACCATAGTACTCTGAACACATTAGCATACCACTAGAAAGGGTCAAAGGGATCAGTCTGAGAGTGGCCAAAAGATGGCGGATCCCCAGGAAAAGGGGGTCGCAATGCCAAACACCCTGGAAATCGGGAGATCGTGGGATCTCCTAAGATATGGGGCTGGACCTGATATCTAGGTGTTCATGCGGTCCTACGTATCCCATAAGGATGGGAATCAAGCCACACGTAGTTCTAGACAGTGCCTTTTAATGTCATGGGGAACATGACATAGGAGG
Organism: Viscum album; assembly: GCA_963277665.1. Classification (NCBI taxonomy): domain Eukaryota; kingdom Viridiplantae; phylum Streptophyta; class Magnoliopsida; order Santalales; family Viscaceae; genus Viscum; species Viscum album. The sequence goes on from OY728157.1 coordinate 1,471,500,710, forward strand.
GATAATCCTGATGACAGGGTGTGCATGGTGCAGCTATTGAAAACCCGGCATGAATGAGGACATAATCCCATACCACTCCAGGCGATCCTGTGGTCAAGGTCCCAAAGGCGAGACAGACATGATAGCGGACCTCAAGCTGGACCCAAAGACGAAAGGTGTAGGCATTACTATGTATCCCATTAAGATGGGAATCAAGCTAGACGTAGTTCTAGAAACCCAGTTTAATGTCATGTAGGACGAAATACGGATCATAGTTTTAGGTATTAAAACTCGGACCAAGGTGAGGTTTAGGGTCATGCGGGACCATACATTTTAAGGTCATGCAGGACCAAGTCCAGTTTAAGGTCATGCAGGACCAAGTGCAGTTTAAGGTCATGCAGGACCAAGTGCAGTTTAAGGTCATGCAGGACCAAGTGCAGTTTAAGGTCATGCAGGACGAAGTGCAGTTTATGGTCATGTAGGACCAAGTGCAGTTTAAGGTCATGCAGGACCAAGTGCAGTTTAAGGTCATGCAGGACCAAGTGCATTTTAAGGTCATGAAGGACCAAGTGCAGTTTAAGGTCATGCAAGACCAAGTGCAGTTTAAGGTCTTGCAGGACCAAGTGCAGTTTAAGGTCATGGAGGACCAAGTGCAGTTTATGGTCATGCAGGACCAAGTGCAGTTTAAGGTCATGCAGGACCAAGTTCAGTTTAAGGTCATGCATGACCAAGTGTAGTTTAAGGTCATGCAGGACCAAGTGCAGGCTTAGGAAAAGTACTTCTTGAGGAACCTGGTGTTGGTAGGAGGGGTTATGCGCTCACCATACATAGTTACTAGGGAATACACGCCATTGGGATAGACCTTATGGAAAATAAAAGGCCCCTCCCACTTGGGCTCCAACTTGGGTGGTTTCTTACCAGGAATCATTGGCACTCTGAGAGACAGCACCAGGTCACCTTGCAGGAAGGAGAAGAGTTGAACCTTTATATTGAAATCTCGAGTCATCCTGCTCTGATTCCTTTCCATGTTATGTAAAGCGCGATTCCTACTTCTTTCCAGCGCTTCCAATTCGGCTAGATGGATTTCGGTAACTCTATACAGCGCTTGCTAGTCGTAGACCATTGTGTGCAATGAGGGAAACTGGATCTCGATGGGAAGGACGGCCTCAACTCTGTATACCAGGGAATACGGAGTCACCTGAGTGGAGTTACGAGTCGTCGTCCTATAAGCCCAGAGGCTGTTGGGAGCTTTTTCGGCCAACTTTTCTTATTCTGACCAACCATCTTTTGCAGAATGTTAGAGAGTGTTTTTTTAAACACCTCAATCTGTCCATTCACCTGCGCATGATAGCGGGAGGTATGGTTAAAGAGAATGTTGTACTTAGGTTATAATTTCTTCATCTCGGCTGCTCGGAAGTTGGTTCCGTTATCCGTGAGGATAGCTTGAGGTACTCCAATCCGATAGATGATATTGGAGCTCACGAAGTCAGCGATAGAACATGCCTTGACTTCCCTGAGCAGGATTTCCTCTGCCCACTTTGAGAAGAAATTTGTAGCGGTTAAGATGAACCGGCACTGGCGGGTTGTCGCCGGCAGGTAAGGCCTTACAACATCCAACCCCCAGACTGCAAAGGGCCAAGAATACTTGGTATTATAGAGAGGCTCCGGTGGCTGATGCACAAAGCTAGAATGAACTTGGAACGCATGACACCTCTTGGAATACTCGATGCAGTCGTAGATCATAGAGGGCAAGAAGTATCCCAGCCTCTGAATCTGGTGAGAGAACTGCGACCTGGCCTGGTGGGCACTACAGGAACCAGCGTGCACTTCTTGTATGACCTGTGGAATCTCGACTCCTTGAAGACAACGGAGGAGAACACCATCAAACCCGCACCTGTAAAGTAGCTGCTCAAGGCTGGGACCGCTTTGAAGGGTGAACTGCAGCACGCGGCGTCGGATTTGTTCTCGCTCAGCTTGGTCCAGCGGAAGATTTCCGTGCTAGAGATATTCAACCAAGGGTGTCCTCCAGTCAGAAACTGTCTCGATCACCATGCCTGAAGCCCCCGAGGATCCTGACGTAGGGGTGCCAGTGGCGAGATGGTTCACTCGCAGGCCACGATCACCCTCCGGAATAACAGGAGAAATGACTCTCTGTTGTGCCACATGGATGATTAGGTCATCCTGTTCTGGCTTCGAAAGTGATGCGGCCAGGCTGGCCAAAGCATCTGCTCGACTATTCTATGACCGGGGAATGTGAACGACATCTAGCTAGGAGGAGAACTTAGCCATTAGATGGAGGGTGCACTCCAGCAAAGACATGAGTTCTGGATTTCTGACTGTATAGTCACCATTGACCTGCTTGATGACTAGCTCAGAGTCCCCTTTTACATGTATATGGGGTACGTCAACCTCGAGAGCCAACTCAAGGCCAGTGATGAGGGCATGATATTCTGCCTCATTGTTTGTGCAGCCTTCTGACAACAAGAATGAATATGGAAGAACAACTTGCTCCGGGGTGATGAAGACGATCCCCAGGCCCACTCTATTAAGCCTCGGATCGTTGAGCCTTCTACCGGTGGGGCTCCGGGAGGCACCGTCAAAGTCCATCTGCCAGCATGGGATGCTGTGATCGACAGAGAGGATTGCCTCATTAGGAAATCCTAGATCCAGTGGCTAGTCCGCAGAGATTGGGTGGGCAGCTAAGAATTCATCCAACGCCTATCCTTTGACGGCCTTCTGAGGTACGAACCTGATGTCGAACTGCTGGAGGATCACCGCTCAGCGCGCCAATTAGCCGGTCAACATAGGTCAGTTCAGGATTTATTTCAACAGGTCTACACGAGAGACCAGCTATACCTCATGGTGCTGCAAGTAGTGCCGCAATTTCTGCATGGCAAATACAAGCACCAGGCAGCTCTTCTCGATGGGAGAATATCTAATTTCCGTGTTGAGGAGCATGCGGCTGATGTAGTAGAGGCTATTCTATGTTCCCTCGTTATTATTCTGGGCGAGAAGCGTGCCGAGGGATCTCTCTAGGGCAGTCACGTAAAGGACCAATGGTTTTATGGGAATGAGTGGCATCAGGATTGGAGGTTGAAGCAGATACTGCTTGATTTCCTCAAAAGCGATCTGACACTCTTCGTTCCATCCATAGGCGGCACCATTATTCATGAGTTGAGAAAAGGGCTTACACTTTCTGGCCAGATTCACAATGAATCGGCGTATATAGGCTAAGTGGCCTTGGAGGCCTCGAAGCTCTCGAATATTACTCGGGGTAGGCATCTGACTGATGGCCTTGATCTTCTCTAGGTCGATCTTGATGCCTCGATACCTAACAATGAATCCGAGAAACATTCCGGAGGTGACCCCAAAGGCGCACTTCAACGGCTTCATCTTCAAGTGGTAAGAATAGAGGAAGCCGAACAATTTCTCAAGGTCTTTGAGGTGGTCTTGGCACTAACATGATTTAACCACCAGGTCGTCTACGTAACACTCCACCAGCATCCCGAGGATCGGCTTGAATATGTGGTGCATAGCCCGTTGATAGGTGGCACCCGCATTCTTCAGGTCGAAGGGCATAACCCAGTAGCAAAAAGTACCCTGGGGGGGGCCTTCAAGGCAGTGAACTCTTCATCCTCGGGGGCCATCCGGATCTGGTTGTAACCAGAGTACCCATCCTTGAAGGAGAGGGCTTGGAACCCGGTCATGGAATTGATCAACAACTCTGTCACATGAAGGGGAAAATCATCCTTCGGACAGTGGTGATTGAGATCACGGAATTCGATGCAGACCCCAATCTCTCTGTTCTTCTTCTTGACTGGCACAATTTTGGCTAGCCGCCTGGGGTACTGGACTTCCTTGATGAAGTTGGCCTTGATGAGCTTATCAACTTCGACCTCAACCATGGAACCATGAGAGGGGTGCATCTTTCTAGGAGGCTGCTTGAACCCGTGATGGTTTGCTGGGAGGCCAAGGCAGTGGACGGCTACCTGGGGATCTAGTCCCAGCATCTTGTCATAACTCCAGGCTAACACATCACGGTGCTATCTGAGGAATTCTATGTATTGTTGTCATTCCTCGGGGGGAATAGCGGCGCTGATTAATGTGGGTCTCGGGTCCGCCTCACTACCGAGGTTCACCTGCAGTAACTCGTCGACCATGGTGGAGACGCCCTCCTCAAAGGTAGGAGGAAAATCTTCCATGTCCTCCCCTCCGCTTGTGGAAGGATCATCCACGGGGGGGAGCCATTCCGAGGTTTCAGACCCTGATGGGACGCTGGTGCCGGCTTGGACGGCAGAGGTCATCACGTCCGGAGACTCAGGCACTGCGGAGACCATGGTGACAAAGGCAGTTGATCCAATCCCATCCGGCCTTCGGCCCAAGGGGCCACACTTTATGACATCAAAGCAGTAGTGGCACGTTGGCTTGAGCTGGTCGATTCCGACCCGGAGAAATAGACACGTATGACGTACTGCCATTGACATGAGCCCAATGTCCCGATATCGTACAGGGGTAGGAGGCTCGGGGATCACCTGAGCCTGGTTGGTGTAAGAATACAAGGTGATTCCCCACTGTCTCTTAGACTCGGAAATATGCCTTCCTCTAGTACCCGAGACAATAAAGCACTCTCCCATATTGGGGTTCGTGGCCTCCAACCGATGGATTGGGAAGACATATGCGTTATCCAAACCTGCCCAGGGATCACTTGTGACAATGGCGGGCTCGACCTCACCTGCCAGGATCTACTTTTCCTTTCTCTTGTAATAGTCAGCGTCCAGGTAACAGGCTTCACAAGAGGCAAATGAAGATGCATCTCCTTGGAGCACGCCCACTCGACCCTTAATGGATTATTTTAGCACTGGTGATACGATGTGGGACCGCTGCGTGAAGGTGGAGCCACGGCCTTCCCATAAACGCGTTGTAGGTGGTGTCTGGAGAGACAACCATGAATTCGGTATTGGCAATTAGGTCGCCGAACTGGGTCTTCAGACAAATCTTGCCGAGTGTAGTTTGCTCGGCCCTGTCATACCCCTGTATCCTAAGGTCGGAGAGAGTTAAATCATCCTCAGACAACCCCAGTTTCTGCAGTGTCCGAGTTGGGATTAGGTTAATCCCAGAACCCATGTCGAAAAGACAGGTGGCGGACTTCCACACCATTGAACTGGCCGGTGATGTACAGTGGGCGGATGTTCCCCTATATGGGAAGGTCTTCATCTTCATCGTAAAACGAGATAACCTCCTGACATTCGGCGTCCTCAATCACCTCAGTGTGTCAGGATTCTGCAGCCGCTACCTCCGTTTCATATTGGAGGGGGATCCTTAAAGCCTCAGCGAGCGCCTCACACATTTCAGACGATAGAAGAAGGGCCTCAAAGATATAAATCCTTGTCAGAATGTCGGCCAGGTGCTTCATAACATCATACTTTCGGGCCAAACGCGAGCTTCTGCTTACGGGAGGTGGCTCTACGATTGGAGGCATGATGGGCCCTGCTGGCGGGACCGGTGACTGACTGGTACTAGGCATGTCCCGCTGTTCACTACCAGAAGCCCCGGAGGTGGCTTTCGTGCTAGGACCAGAAGGCTGTAGTCAGCTGGTGGCAGGTAAGGTCTGGTTGCGACATGGACGAGGTGGTTCTGCCTGATCCAGCAACACAAACGGTGGTGGATGCGAACCTGTTGACAACGGGTGAGGGAGCCGCGTGTGCTGATCTTTGTACCGGGCCTACTTCCTGGTCTCGGTAGCGTGCACGACCTGACTGGAAGTGACGAATGTCATGCCCCGGTGACTCACGTATCCACGGCTCTGCCGACGTTGGTGATGGATGGGGACATTGGGGAGGTACACCTAGAGTTCCTCATCGTCGGGAGTTAAAAAGGGATTTACCAACTCTACGGTGTTAACCGAAGCGTACCCTGGGCTTTCGCTCAAGGATTCATCCACTACCGGACAGAGTCTCGGAGGGATCCCCATCTCTGGGGGCATAAAATCACCAAGCGTGCGGGAAGATGATGGAACTAGCAGGGCGTGTTCTTTCTTCTTACATCGTCGCTTGCTCTTCTGGGAAGAGGTAGGCTGGGACGACGATGCCAAAGCGACAGTCGCAGACTCTGAGGGCTCTGGCTGACTCAGGCAGGTACGGATGATTCCATGGGCACATGAAACTGTCCTTTGGGCCATTTAGTCATTATAATTCTGAGACCCATGGTTGGAAACCTGTTCCCACTCATCCCCGTTGTCACTACTTCCATCTGATCTCACGAATACACCTGCCACCTGTACCGGGGCTAGGCCCAACCTGGCTATGTTGTTGTCAATCTGGTCTTGGAGACAGTCCTTGAACACATAGCATCGCTGGATGGTGTGTCCCAGGATCTAGTGATAAGGGTAGTAGTTAGGTTGGTCAGTGAGACACACCTCTTCTGGCTTCTGGCACTCAGGCAGCCGCACGATCCTCTGCTCTAAGGAACTACGGAAATAACCGGGGACCTGGGCCTCGCCAAATGAGTAAGTCTGATTCCTTCTGTCTGGAAAGGGGACTCTTGGAGGCTGACCATGACCAGGGGCCGGAGGATCAGGCCGAGGAGGTGGAGCATGATTATCTCGCCTAGGTGGTGGCAGTGCGTTACGCGGAGGCGACTGCCGATTTTGAGGCAGTCGCTGCTAGGCCGGAGGCTGTGCCCGTGGGGGTGGACCCCTATGAGGATGATGATCTGGCCTTACTTGTAGAAACTCTAGTTGTCTGGGGGCCTCTATCTAGGCTACAGTAGGAGGCTCAGCTCTGGCGGCTCTCCTTGTAGAGATTACATGAGGCAGCGGGCGTGCCTGACTGTCCTATTGGAGGGCTTCTTCGAGGCGCTGAGCCTTGTCTGAGAAGTCCCAGAACCCTCCAGGGTAATTCTGAGTGATCAAAGAAGGAACCAGCTCTACCTTGACGTTCCCTAAACACATCATCGGTAATTTCTCCTGAGTTAGTGGCATGTCAAAAGAGTACGTGAGCCCCTTCCACCGGGCGACGAAGTCCGCGACTCGCTCATCGGGCCTTTGTTTGCACCTGAAGATGTCTGCAATGTTCGTCTTCCGGGTTGTGGAACTAAAATGGTAGAGGAATTGCCGGCGAAGGTCCTTCCAGCTAGTCATAGATCCAACAGGGAGCTAGCTGTACCAGACGAATGATGGTCCTTCCAGTGTCTGAACGAAGCAACGGAGCTTGGCAGCCTCATGCTGCGTCGGAGTCCCTAACATAGGCCCGCACCTTGAGTTGAAGTGGGAAAGGTGTTTTGGCGGGTCTCTGGTCCCATTAAAGGGGGAAAAAGTGGGGTTCCCAAATCCCGGCGGGGCTGACATATCATCCACCCATGCTGGGTGTGGCTTGCCGTCCGGTGGGATTACCACCTGCCGAGTTTCCAGGGCCTCCAAGCGGGCGATGAGTACTTCCATCAGATCGTCCAGATGTGGATTCCTATCCTGACGGGGATCTCTAACCACAAGTGTGTTTCTAGGATCTTCAATACGGTAGTCAAGCTCAGCAGCTTGCGGGGTGACTGGCGAAGCGAATCTCGAGGTGGCGGGAGGAAACCGAGCAGGGTCTCCCAGGTGGTCCCGCCGCTCGGGAGGGTTCGACGAAACATATCATGCCCTCTTGCCATGGGTTCTAGCCTCTCCCCTTTCGGCAAACGCAACATGGTTGCAGTTTCCTGATGGAATCTCGGCAAGGGGTGGGTGCTCCTGTCCCTGCTGTCCTGGTCTAGGGTTATCGTAGTTAGGCCGCCGCTCTGCAATGCGTTCGGCCAAGAGATCATCAACCAGCCTCTTTTTCTCAGCAAGATGTTGGCGTAACGTGGCCTTCTCGGGATCTTCCTATGCCTTCTACAGTGAGGCATATGGGTCGGCGAGTTTGACAGACCCGACGGGTTCTTTACCCTTGACGATGTTTCGGCTCAGTGTCAGGGCCTCCGTGGGTACAGGGAGACCTAGGAGGCTCCTCTGTTGGCGAGTTATCCTCCCATATGGGTAGAGTAGTGGCTTGTCCTCAGGGGGTGAGTCCCCGTCGAGGGGCTCCACACCGTTTCCCTCATCTGAAAGGTGAGCCATGTTGACTGTCACTGCCCTTGGCGACATTCCCTCAGGGTCGTCCAGTGAACCGGGTTGTCGGCAGATCACACAGAAAATAAGGGCAGCGTACTGCCCCCATCTGCAGATGTGCGCGTGGGGGGTGGATTCCTTAATAACTTTGCGGAGTACTTGAAAACTCTGGATGCATTATTGCTGGAGGGCCCCATGGTGGCCTAATGACTCGGGGTGCCGAACCACAGGGAGCACCGCCAGGTCGACCCGACGACACTGCTCACTGATATCCTCGAGATGTGCTTGGATCCTGGGATAAGGCGCTAGCTGGTGGCGAAGACGGCAGTGAGTCACCCTAAGAGTCTAGAGGAAGCATTCAAACTCTCCCAGGGTGAGAAACTCTGGCATATCAAAATCTGATCCTGTGACCAGCCAAAACTTCTCGGGTAAGTGGCCCACTGCGAGGACGGTCTAGAAGATCCACGACTCCAGTTCGGGGTCCAGACCTTGTTGCCACTGCTCGTCAACCGAGAATAGTTGGGGAACTGGAAACGGCGTCGAGGCAGACCGCCAGGCCGGTGGGATGGCTGGCGGGGAATACAGCGAATAGGCAGATTGGCCGCCGATCCCTAAGTCATCCTTAAAGGGTTGTAGTGCTCTGGTTGCCACGTCGCGATACGATGGGCCAAGGAATGAGCCTCCTATCATAGCATCAGTGCTTACCGAGGGTTTTTCACCTCGCGGATCTTCCGTTGGTCCCCAGAAAAGTTCCCCACCCTCCCTGACAGGGGCGGAAGGTGCTTCCGGGGAGGCCAGTGGCAACTGCAGGTTTGACCCCTGGGGGTACGCTAAGTCCTCTTCCTCCTGGATATACATTCGGAGGGAGGAGGGAATCATACGGATCTCACATTCAGGGAGTAAGAGACTGACGCGCTGCATCCCCATCCCTTCCCTCAACTCAAAGGGTTGGGGGGGAGGTTCCATCGTCGAGTCATGCTCCGCCTCAGAATCCGAGAAATGGACAGGTCTAATTTCCGTCCGGACTCCCCTGACATTCCTCTTACGGTGACGATGCCCGGCCTTCCTGCCCCTAGGTTGCTCCTCAGGGTAAGGATGATTTCCGTCAAGGAGTCCCCTGGCCGCATAGAGCTGAGGCATAGGGGACTGAAGGTCGGGGTGCAAGAAGCACCGGGACAGATGTTGAAAGGGACATGGGGAGGACCTCCATATCAGTGAGCGACTGGATACGAAACGGCTCCGTACTCGCGGATAGCAGTAGGGGGAGTGACCTCATACCCAATGTATTGGGCGCTGGAAAGGGTCATACCCGGAGCGTAGCCGTCATGAAGATGCCTTCGGCTTTCCAGATCAGTGGAACGGAATGAGCCTTCATGGTGGGTGTCACTACAGTGGATTGGTCCGCGGTGGCCATTTCCAGTGCCCACGACCGAGAGATTCCACCCAACTTGCCTGCAGGGTGGTCGGGGTTTTGATCCCAGTCGGGCAAGCAGCTGCCCCTGCTCAACATGTGTGGGGGTCTGGTAACAGGAGTCAGTAGTGGCTTGGGCCACAGTGGTAGATGATTTTGGTGCCCCAGGACGGGCATTCTCTTCCACTCGTGCCCGACGCTGGCGTCGGGTCAGATGGGTCGGATCTAGTGGTGCGGGCATGAAGATTGCCTGCTCCTCGGCCCGGGGAGTCGGGCGGCGGTGTCGACACAGCCTGGTGGCGGTTCTTTCCGTTAACCCCTGGGACGGGTCTTCGATCGGGTGGACCCGTACATCCCCCACCTCATTGGCGTAGGGTAGGGATGTGTGAAGGCGCTCTGGGGATAGACTCCCGAAGTGGTTGAACGTCGGAGTGGGGAGTGGCGGCTCCCTGCGTGGCCCTCGGGGGCGGCAATGGTGGTGAGGCGCAGTCGCCTCTAGATCCAAATGGTCCATGCCCATGTTGGGGATGATCCCTTCCCCATCATACCTACGAACCAAGTCGTTGATCACCCTTCGCTGGATGATTTCTGACAGGGAGAGGGGGCGTGAGTGCCCGGCAGCTATGGCGGTCGAATTCGGAACAACTATGGAAAAGGAGGGACTGCGCGGGGTGGACGCATCGGTACTGCCCCTGCCTCTGCGCCGGTGGGCAGGTGGTGATTGAGCTCCAGATGCAGTGATTCGATTCCTGGAAGTAGGCAGATGAACTCATTAGTACTAATAGGAAAAGGAATCAACAACCAAAGCCCAGCGTCATTCCGTCTTCCATGGCCGGCAAGAGGGATCCACGCTGACGACGTCGCAGAATGGAGTGGTCAACGTCCTGACGGCCTCGACCCCTGGCGGGTTTCACGTCTCGGTGATAGGTTCCCGGACCTGGTGACATGCTAATATTCTGACACCCTGAACGCTACCATTCTTCTTATTGAGGAGAAGAGCTTCACGTCGGGTTCACCATTTTATGTTTCTGACGCTTTCATCGGGGCGCGTGCATCTATCTGTGGGGAGGACGCGCTGCTTGTTGCCCTGCATTCCCGCTTTCCAAAGGTGGGTGGCATCCATTCCTTATTCAGAGACGTCTGCTCCTTGATCGAAACCAGGATGATGGGATGTCAGTTCTTCCTTCTGTTTATTCCTCCTCGAAACTCGTTACCTAGTTCGGGTCTCCCTCATAGATTTAAGACGGGTTCGTGAAGCTCAATCCTGACACCATATATACATGGACGCCAGTTTATTATGCTACTTCCATTGAGACGCTCCAAAGGGTTTCGTCGGGGGAGCAACCTTCGGGGAGGATAATGGTCACATTGGGATGTCATTGGCATGTCTTGACGCTAGGGATCAACATGTTTGTCTTCTATCCCTTATCATAGGGCTTCTTGATGGCGCGGAAGCCTGAGGCATCCCACATCAAACGCGGGGATTGTGTACCATATGAGTTTTTACTCATCTTCCCATGTTTAACACTGGGTATGTCGTGAGTTTAACGTCTTTCGGAGACGGATCGGGCTGAAGGACCCCCTAGGGGGAACACTGATGTTGGGGCCAACACATGGGCGGATTCCCAGATGTCATGGAGTGGGATGGGGTGGCATGATCTCACCGGGATGTGGCGGCCCGGGTAAGGATCAGGATGGATGGTGGAGTGACAGGATTGAACCTCATGGAGGCTTCCTACATATCCCCATGGTGGGGAATCAAAGTCTTCATAGTTTGGTAATACGGTGGGACACCTGGAGAGGCAACCCGTGAAAATGAACGCATGGATTGGAGCCTGGAAGAAGTAAGATCTTCGGGCTAGGGCATGAGCTTCCCAAGGAACGTGGGCTCAGGGGGAAGTCAGGATGAGACATGGGTGTGAAGCACGGGTCTTACGCTCTGAGACGGCCCAAGAGGGGGAATATATTTTAACGTCATGCGGGATGAGGGCATACAGTTTAACGTCATGCGGGACGAGACACAGTTTAACATCATGTGGGACGAGGGATTTGGGGATTACGCTCTGAGGTGGCCCAGAGTGGGTATGGGGATTATTCTCTGAGGTGGACCATGGTGGTTGGGGAACCGACGTGGAGATGTCGGAATGACCGTTTGGTGGGCTTGAACCTCGTGGAGGATTCCAATGTACCGTGTTTTAGCACGGATCAAAGTCCACGTAGATCGTTGGGATGGGGTTTATGCTCTGAGGCAGCCCACAGAGGATTTCATGGTCGATGTGCGCTCTAAGCCCATGTGAGTCATGCTCGGTGTGAGAAACAAGAGGTAGTATGGACCAGAAGATCACATCGCAAAGGGTGCGTCTGTGAGAAGCGGAAAGGGGCTTACGCATTGAGCGGCCTAAAGAGGAAACAGGGGATTACGCGTTGTTAGAGGCCATTGGTGACGGGGTTTACTCCATGGTGGAGGCCCGTGGTGTGACAAAGCGCAGTGGGAAAGGGACTCCACTGGCCTTGGCAGGGGGAAGTACGGAGATGCACGGGTGCAACCTTCCGCAAGAGAGGCTAGGGGCTTACGCTCTGAGGCAGCCCTTCCCCCGCAGACAAACGCCACTCCGATAAGGAGGATCTCATTCCATGTGAGGAAGAGTCCATTCCCATAGAGACGAGTGGGAGTAAAGAATGCCCAAGCTGGGGGACCCTGCGTGCGAAGCACGGGGTCAGACCACAGTTTAACGTCATGTTTTAAGGACGAGGTTCTTAGCATTTTAACATCCTGCAGCTTGGATGAGGTGGGTTTGCTCCACACCCCTAGGGATTACATGCCCAATGCCCTCTACCCCTTGTGGGAGGGAAGTAATCGGCAAGGCCGTAGTGAAGGGGGGTCGTAGGGTGAACCATCGAGGGGTCCACGTTAGCGTGGCAATGCGAAGAAGCAATGGCCGTTATTGTGCCTATGCGGAGAATCATAAGGCAAAGCAACGCAACGGAAAACAACGCCCAAGGAACCTTGAGGTTACTTCGTACGAGCCTGGAAGGCCTTAGGGGAAAACAACGCATGGCACGCATGCCTGGAAGGGGAGACATCAGGTGCCGGCGTAGAGAGGCAGCCAAGGGGCATCAAGGTGAAGGGTCCTGGGTTTTTCACACAAAGAGAAGGTTTGCACACAAAACACCGGGATGGCGCGCAATTGGAGCCAGGGGATTGTAACGCCCTGACCCCAGCTACCCAGAGTCGGTGCATTACTTCGTAACATTGGAATGATCACAAGAAAGATCAAATCTCGAAAGACCGATTGGTTTAGTAGCCTTGGAAACACTAGATATATTCATAAGTTTTACATTACATTATAAAATGAAAAACAACATAATGTTTCCACAATACACACTATTAACCCCTCATAAAATCCCTGCAGGTCATTCATAACTTACTTCTTCACATCCTGGGAAAAATAAAACATAGAAAAGGGGTGAGCTCAAATGCCCAGTAAAGATAACAATATAGCGGAAACTTTTATAAATAAGAATAAACATTTAAGGCAATGTATAACTAAAACAAAAGCCTTTTAAATGTTAACTTTCAGCATGGTATGGCATAAATAAAATGAAATAATGCCATTTACTTATTCACATGGATATTCTACTAATCGAATAATCACATGCAAAAATCAATAACCACTTTCATAATGTTGGAATGTATAATGCCAGACTATCATAACCACATAGCCAAGGCCTCGTGCCAAGACTACAAATAAGATTTTGTCAAGGCCTTGTGCCAAGACACTAGTTTGTCTCATGAGACCTACCGATGCATCGAGGAGCTATAGCGGGCTCCACCCGTCACTTACTAAGTCCAATGCATTCCCATATGAAAAGGTTTAAACATAACATAAACATTCGTATTAAAACTAGCATATGAAATGTCAATAATTTCACCATAAACTATGAATGGTATAAAAATAGCACATCCACAGTCAAACATATCACAAAACCTTCAATACAATATAGAAGTTTTGTATCACAATAGATCAAATTCAAATAAGCGTAAAATCCATCAAAGGATGTTGACATAGATGAAATCAAAATTCTTTTTAAAGAAATATCTATTTTTATTTTGAAATCATTTAAGATCCATATAAAATAAAACATTTTCTTTGAAAATATTCTTATAAGCTTGTAAGGGAAGTTTTGAAGATTTTATAACGGCGGAAAATAGCCGCACCCGCCGTATAAGTTAAAAAAACATTCTTACCTTAATTCTGTCGAAAAGGTGAAAAAGGGACCTTGTTTTGAAAACGACGGAAAGATTCCTTTATAAACCACTTATAAAAGTCAAAAAGGGTATAAATGACTTTAACTCATATTCTAGTAAATAGTAAAAATGTTTTGAAATACATTTTTAAGAAACATGGATGTGGATGATAAAGAGATCCCAGTAGATTATTACATATAAACAACCTCGGATAATGAAGAGATTGTGAAATAACCCTTACCTTGTACTTTTCCTTGGTAGGGGTAGGTTAACCTCATGTATAATGGTGAAATAGTTGTTATTAAATTATACAAGAATCATATATATTAATATGATATCATATATGATCTTTTAACATTGATTTGTTAATAATATCTTAGAATTATCGTCGTTTCGGGAGTTAACTTACTCATTTTCTTTTATATGTTTTGTTACATAAGCCATGGTTGTTGTATCTTATTCATATCCAGAATTATATCCAGTCCTTAAACATCATTTTTAAATCATCAAATGATAATTATACTTGAATGGATACGATGGAGAATGAATCTCATCGCATTCGTGGAGACGGTAGTCCGTACGTACGCACGAGCGACAATATCATTCTTTTGATATTAAAATAATATATAAATGGATGGTATATCATATATACAGAATCATTAACATGTTATATTTATTATTTACATGAGTTACACATCATTATTATACCCATCCAAATAATATTATATTGAATAACAATTACACCACGACGTGGAGACGGTAAGCCGTACGTACGCACGTATGGTGACATGTTATTCAAAGGGTGGATAGAATACTGAATATGATTGTACCATATTTATAATAACATCACAGTATATGTGAGATACTGGAGTTATTATTTTAGAATGGTAAGAACAAATGAAGAAGAAGTGGAAGAAGAAATGAACTTGGAGAAGGGTGGTGAAATCATTACCTCTTCTTCGGGTTCTTCCTTTTGATTTGATCAAAAGGGCTCCTTAGGTTGGCTTTCTGATCAAACTAAGGCCTCTATGTTGTAGTGAGGGATGTTGGGAGAGTATTTGGGCAGAGTTTGGCCGAACCAAAAGGCTTTGAAGGTGTGAAGAAATGAGAAGGAGGAGTGCCCTTTTATAAGAGGGGTGAGGGGCACCTTTGGAAAGGCTAGAAATATTAATTTATAATAAATTCCTATTCGGTTTCTAATGAATCCAAAGCTTATTATTCAAAGGTTAAGGTGGGGATAGGTCGAAAACCACTCAACCAATAGAATTTAGACAGTTTTGGGTACTTATATTAACCTTATCGTTAAGTATTAACTCTAAGTTAATTAGTTTCACTTTTACAATGTCTCTTTGTATTTTTATATAATATGGTTAATAAACTTAATATATACAACCAAGAGACCCCCAAGTGGTACATTAATGATGCAACTATCATGATATAAGTCTCTTGGCCGAACCTTAGATTTTTAGGAATTTAATATCAATTAATAATATAATATTTGTTTTAAGAACTCTTTTATGTCAATTTTGACACTATTCAATAGTTGATTTTTGTGAAACTCAAAACATATTGATTACTTCGAAAAAAGTCAATTAAATCAATCCTAATATATCATATTATCCTATAAAATTAGTTTAATTCATTAAAAGTTTCATATTATATTTATTTGGGTATTTATAATATCAATTATTTTTATTTTTCACTATTATAGTAATTACTGCATCATCATTGTGTCATAAATAAAATAAATTATTTAATGTCTAAAAATTATAAATAAAGTATCATTATGTAGGAAATAGTTTTATCTTTCTAATTAATATTTATAATCTAAAATCCAACATATATAACCCTATGTAACAATTGTTTTTCTAAAAGATATAAGCTTGTGTCATTTTTGTATTCATTTTAACTTAATTAAAATAAAGTGTCATTATCACTTACAAGTGGATCCATGGGGTCCCAAAATTGACACAAATATGCCCATGGTCGACCATGTATCAAACAATAGGGTTAAGACACGTTTTAGGGTAATTTAGTATTATTATAATATTATTTTTTAACCCTTATTTACCGGATTTACCCTTAACCATGGTAAATAAAATATTTACTGCAATAATTATTCAAAATGTCTAAAAATAAAAGTTACCTATTTACACAATTTGAAAATTCTGATTCCAAATATGGAATCCATTTTCCTAAATTCAAAACACAGAAGTGGCAGAAATTAATTTAAAATTAATTCCCGCTGTCAAAACAAAAAGCGTGTTTTTAAGAGATAATAACTATCAAAAGATTGACACTCGTTTATGTTCGGTTTAATTGTAAAATTATGTCCAATGACCAAAATTATATTAAATGGTAAAAATATATTCTAAATATACTTTAAAACCACTCAAATTCATAATTTATCACTATTAATTATTTTGATTAAAAAAGTTGTTTTTAATTAAAACTTAGTAATTTTCACTATTCATCAAAATATGAAAGTTATCCGAAATGTACCAAAATTTCACCTTAGGCTAAATTCGATATTCCGAATCCAAAAATGAAGTCCATTTTCAAATATAAAATATATATAATTTCAAAAAGTAGGTATTACTATTCATAACGGCTAGTTTGATTAGTTATGGTGTGTTAGAACTCGGTGTTGCGTACAACACACGCTATCACATTATTCAAAGAAAGTGTACCGTGGAAGCTTGGGATGTTTCATTTTAAATTTTTGATGTCCCCATTTAGTCAAAAAGTTTAAAATATTGTATTTAAAAAGGGTTCACTATTAAAAGTTGATAAAAGTGCAATACTGAAAATGAATTTGTTCTTGCATTATATCTAAGAAACTCATAATATGGATTCTAAAATTATAAGGATTATATAAAGTTTAAAATTTAGATAATACTATTCATAACCTCTTTTGAATGGCTTTTTTTTGTAAGTCATGGTGTGATTGAACTCAGTGTTGCGTGTAGTGCAAGTTATTGAATTATTTTGAAGAAATAACACACTATGAAATCTTGGGGTGTTACATTCTCCCCTCCTTCAATAAATTGCGTCCTCGCAATTTGAAATTGTTCTTCGAAAATAAAAGGTTGAAAATAGAAAATATATTTGTGGGAAAACCCACATCGGAAATTGGGTTACTAAAATTTAGTCTTAATATGAGGAAAAGAGAAACGAAAGGGTCACCACCAAATTATGATCTTGATTAGGAGAACATTGGTGGAAATTAGAGACATATAATTGGAGGAAAACGTAAATATTTATAGGTAGTGATTGAGGTCATCAATCACAAAAAAGTATAAAATTGAGGTCCTTAAACTCATCAATCTATGATGATTTGAAGTACCATCGGTTCAACAAAATATAGGGTATTGGGATAACACATTTTTTACGTTTCAAAATATCTTAGTTGAAATCCCACATCGAAAAATGAATTAATGAGGCCTCTATTTAAAATAAAGAGTGGAAAGTATGAAGATTACCGAAAATAACACATACTAGGGTTCCATGTAGGAAAATATGGATATGGAGGAGAAATATAACCATCAATTATCTGATGGAGAGTGGTAGAGAACATGGCTATGAAAAGGCCAACAATCCCAAAGCCATAAATTAGTGATGATTTAAGGTACCATCTAGGGAAACATTTTTGTTCTAAGTTCCTTTTATTAATGTTGAGGAATTTATTTATGAGATTGGCTAAGATCATAAGGAGATATACTTACTTTATAATCAGAGTTTTATCCATTAATAAGTTTCTACCACAAACTCATCTTTCACTCTAAAAGATAATAGAATGTAAAAAAAATTCTATTTACACTATTCGTATAGGGTTCCAAAATAAAGGAATTTATAATTCATCTACAAGATCTTTTAATAAAAACTACATTATTTAATCCAGGACATCTCATGGGCCAGTGGTAGGTGATACACCCTTGTCGTCATTCGGTTGCGGGTTCAAGTCTCGCAGCCTTGCCGGACGCGACGGGTTGCCGCCCAACCTCCGGGTTTTCCTTTTATGGTAATCCAAAATAATACAAACTAGAACTATCCAAAATACTTCTGTCCAAACTCACAGTCCAACATTTATAAGGAAGGTAAACATAATATAGATCCTTTTTACCCCGCAATAGCATATGAATACCTTCATCTTGTATTCTTTTAATAAACTGAAACATCTTGAATTACCATATTCCTTATTGATTACATTCATGCTCCCCTATTCCATATAGAATGCTGGATATACTTCATTAATCCAAAAATGTTTTAAAACCCAACAATGATGGAATATACAAATCATTAATCAGCTCCAAGGTATTCAATAATATCCAATATAATTTATCCAAATCAATCATGTATTATTCCAAAATCACTACCTCAGTATCAGAACTATATTATGATTTATCATTCTCTCAACCATATATTTTCCAAAAATTTATCCTGCTATTGAGTCACTTTTCTTTGTTCCACATAATCTCAAGTCCTTAATGAAATAGTACTGCAGTACAATCCTTATATACTCCATAATTATTATAACAAGTACATTGTTGATACAACACTCAATTGACATAATCAACATAAGAACTCTAATCATTCCTCTTCATCTGTGGTAGTATCATAACTTGGTTATTATCCAATAACATCATTTGCGGCATAGTATGATGACTGGGACATAGGTTCGCGTAGTGTCCAAACTCCTTGCAAATGAAGCATTGTACATTTGAAACCATTTTCTTACCCTTGCAGTCACGTACTTTGTGCCATTTTCCTCCACACTTATAACAAACTCCCATTCCTTTCAGGCAAGTTCCAGGGTGTTTCTTTCCACAGTTACCACATATGAGAAAATTCTTCTTTTCCCTCTTCCCTTTATCCATCTTTCTCTCTTCCATCCTTTTCTTCTCTTGCTTCCCTTCAAAGCCATAGGACTCAGTAAACTCTTTACTTATCTTATCAACACATGATATTATTTCTTCATATGATGATAATACATGGGAGACTATTTCTCTTATAAATTCTAGCTTAATACCATGAAAGATATGATCCTTCCTTCTCTTTGAATCATGTGTATTTCTGGAGTTATCATTCCTTCTACTGGGCGCCATTTCTATACCATGGCATAAACTAGATCAGTTTATGAATCAAAACACATAATCCCATACTTATAAAACACTTAACATAAATTGAACTATTTATGGATATAATCCATAATCATAAGAATGTTTTCTTTGAGGATGTATATACTCATAATCCCTTAAAAATGATTTGTAAAGAAAATGAGAGTTATCCTAAGCATATCCCCCGGGAGTGTCGTAACCAAGAGTGCAGCAAGGCCCGTTGTCATGCACCAGTTCCCGTTCGAGTCTAGCTCAAAGCGGTGTTTTTGGGTTTTACCCCTAGGTACATCTGTGTCAAAGCCGCCTCTACCTGCTCGTATCCAGACAGGGATGTATTGCTCGGAAAACTCACAAAATCTCTACAATACCAAAATTCTAGGAAGTTCTTCTATACTAATCCTCAAAGTTCATCTTAGGTCTACGTGCTCTAATCAGAGTTTATCTAAATCTAGCTTCCAAGGTCTGTACTAAACTTCCTCTGATACCAACTGTAACGCCCCGACCCCAGCTACCCAGAGTCGGTGCATTACTTCATAACATTGGCATGATCACAAGAAAGATCAAATCTCGAAAGACCGATTGGTTTAGTAGCCTTGCAAACACTAGATATATTCATAAGTTTTACATTACATTATAAAATGAAAAACAACATAATGTTTCCACAATCCACACTATTAACCCCTCATAAAATCCCTGCAGGTCATTCATAACTTACTTCTTCACATCCTGGGAAAAATAAAACATAGAAAAGGGGTGAGCTCAAATGCCCAGTAAGGATAACAATATAGAGGAAACTTTTATAAATAAGAATAAACATTTAAGGCAATGTATAACTAAAACAAAAGCCTTTTAAATATTAACTTTCAACATGGTATGGCATAAATAAAATGAAATAATACCATTTACTTATTCACATGGATATTCTACTAATCGAATAATCACATGCAAAAATCAATAACCACTTTCATAATGTTGGAATGCATAATGCCAGACTATCATAACCACATAGCCAAGGCCTCGTGCCAAGACTACAAATAAGATTTTGTCAAAGCCTTGTGCCAAGACACTAGTTTGTCTCATGAGACCTACCGATGCATCGAGGAGCTATAGCGGGCTCCACCCGTCACTTACTAAGTCCAATGCATTCCCATATGAAAAGGTTTAAACATAACATAAACATTCGTATTAAAACTAGCATACGAAATGTCAATAATTTCACCATAAAATATGAATGGTATAAAAATAGCACATCCACAGTCAAACATATCACAAAACCTTCAATACAATATAGAAGTTTTGTATCACAATAGATCAAATTCAAATAAGCGTAAAATCCATCAAAGGATGTTGACATAGATGAAATCAAAATTCTTTTTAAAGAAATATCTCTTTTTATTTTGAAATCATTTAAGATCCATATAAAATAAAACATTTTCTTTGAAAATATTCTTATAAGCTTGTAAGGGAAGTTTTGAAGATTTTATAACGGCGGAAAATAGCCGCACCCGCCGTATAAGTTAAAAAAACATTCTTACCTTAATTCTGTCGAAAAGGTTAAAAAGGGACCTTGTTTTGAAAAAGACGGAAAGATTCCTTTATAAACCACTTATAAAAGTCAAAACAGGTATAAATGACTTTAACTCATATTCTAGTAAATAGTAAAAATGTTTTGAAATACATTTTTAAGAAACATGGATGTGGATGATAAAGAGATCCTAGTAGATTATTACATATAAACAACCTCGGATAATGAAGAGATTGTGAAATAACCCTTACCTTGTACTTTTCCTTGGTTTGGGTAGGTTAACCTCCTGTATAATGGTGAAATAGTTGTTATTAAATTATAAAATAATCATATATATTAATATGATATCATATATGATCTTTTAACATTGATTTGTTAATAATATCTTAGAATTATCGTCGTTTCGGGAGTTAACTTACTCATTTTCTTTTATATGTTTTGTTACATAAGCCATGGTTGTTGTATCTTATTCATATCCAGAATGATATCCAGTCCTTAAACATCATTTTTAAATCATCAAATGATAATTATACTTGAATGGATACAATGGAGAATGAATCTCATCGCGTTCGTGGAGACGGTAGTCCGTACGTACGCACGAGCGACAATATCATTCTTTTGATATTAAAATAATATATAAATGGATGGTATATCATATATACAGAATCATTAACATGTTATATTTATTATTTACATGAGTTACACATCATTATTATACCCATCCAAATAATATTATATTGAATAACAATTACACCACGACGTGGAGACGGTAAGCCGTACGTACGCACGTATGGTGACATGTTATTCAAAGGGTGGATAGAATACTGAATATTATTGTACCATATTTATAATAACATCACAGTATATGTGAGATACTGGAGTTATTATTTTAGAATGGTAAGAACAAAGGAAGAAGAAGTGGAAGAAGAAATGAACTTGGAGAAGGGTGGTGAAATCATTACCTCTTCCTCGGGTTCTTCCTTTTGATTTGATCAAAAGGGCTCCTTAGGTTGGCTTTATGATCAAACTAAGGCCTCTATGTTGTATTGAGGGATTTTGGGAGAGTATTTGGGCCGAGTTTGGCCGAACCAAAAGGCTTTGAAGGTGTGAAGAAATGAGAAGGAGGAGTGCCCTTTTATAAGAGGGGTGTGGGGCACCTTTGGAAAGGCTAGAAATATTAATTTATAATAAATTCATATTCGGTTTCTAATGGCTCCAAAGCTTATTATTAAAAGGTTAAGGTGGGGATAGGTCTAAAACCACTCAACCAATAGAATTTAGACAGGTTTGGGTACTTATATTAACCTTATTTTTAAGTATTAACTCTAAGTTAATTAGTATCACTTTTACAATGTCTCTTTGTATTTTTATATAATATGGTTAATAAACTTACTATATACATCCAAGCGACCCCCAAGTGGTACATCAATGATGAAACTATCATGATATAAGTCTCTTGGCCGAACCTTAGATTTTTAAGAATTTAATATCAATTAATAATATAATATTTGTTTTAAGAACTCTTTTATGTCAATTTTGACACTATTCAATAGTTGATTTTTGTGAAACTCAAAACATATTGATTACTTCGAACAAAGTCAATTAAATCAATCCTAATATTTCATATTATCCTAT
The DNA here is from genome assembly GCA_963277665.1 of Viscum album. Taxonomy (NCBI): domain Eukaryota; kingdom Viridiplantae; phylum Streptophyta; class Magnoliopsida; order Santalales; family Viscaceae; genus Viscum; species Viscum album. The sequence continues at coordinate 1,471,522,709 of OY728157.1, forward strand.
AAAATTAGTTTAATTCATTAAAAGTTTCATATTGTATTTATTTGGGTATTTATAATATCAATTATTTTAATTTTTTCACTATTATAGTAATTACTGCATCATCATTGTGTCATAAATAAAATAAATTATTTAATGTCTAAAAATTATAAATAAAATATAATTATGTAGTAAATCTTTTTATCTTTCTAATGAATATTTATAATCTAAAATACAACATATATAACCCTATGTAACAATTGTTTTTCTAAAAGATATATGCTTGTGTCATTTTTGTATTCATTTTAACTTAATTAAAATAAAGTGTCATTATCACTTACAAGTGGATCCATGGGGTCTCAAAATTGACACAAAGATGCCCATGGTCGACCATGTATCAACCAATAGGGTTAAGACACGTTTTAGGGTAATTTAGTATTATTATAATATTATTTTTTAACCCTTATTTACCGGATTTACCCTTAACCATGGTAAATAAAATATTTACTGCAGTAATTATTCAAAATGTCTAAAAATAAAAGTTACCTATTTACACAATTTGAACATCCTGATTCCAAATATGGAATCCATTTTCCTAAATTCAAAACACAGAAGTGGCAGAAATTAATTTAAAATTAATTCCCGCTGTCAAAACAAAAAGCGTGTTTTTAAGAGATAATAACTATCAAAAGATTGACACTCGTTTATGTTCGGTTTAATTGTAAAATTATGTCCAATTACCAACATTATATTAAATGGTAAAAATATATTCTAAATATACTTTAAAACCACTCAAATTCATAATTTATCACTATTAATTATTTTTATTAAAAAAGTTGTTTTTAATTAAAACTTAGTAATTTTCACTATTCATCAAAATATGAAAGTTATCCGAAATGTACCAAAATTTCACCTTAGGCTAAATTCGATATTCCGAATCCAAAAATGAAGTCCATTTTCAAATATAAAATATATATAATTTCAAAAAGTAGATATTACTATTCATAACGGCTAGTTTGATTAGTTATGGTGTGTTAGAACTCGGTGTTGCGTACAACACACGCTATCACATTATTCAAAGAAAGTGTACCGTGGAAGCTTGGGATGTTTCATTTTAAATTTTTGATGTCCCCATTTAGTCAAAAAGTTTAAAATATTGTATTTAAAAAGGGTTCACTATTAAAAGTTGATAAAAGTGCAATACTGAAAATGAATTTGTTCTTGCATTATATCTAAGAAACTCATAATATGGATTCTAAAATTATAAGGATTATATAAAGTTTAAAATTTAGATAATACTATTCATAACCTCTTTTGAATGGATTTTTTTTTGTAAGTCATGGTGTGATGGAACTCAGTGTTGCGTGTAGTGCAAGTTATTGAATTATTTTGAAGAAATAACACACTATGAAATCTTGGGGTGTTACAGGGATTGCGTGTGGATAGGGAATTGCGTGCAAGGTATTGAATGCACGGAAGGTTATTGTGCACATGGGACACGGATTGCGCTCAAGGAAGGAACCCATAGGAGGGGGAAAATTCACTTAAACCAGTGGAGTTGCGCGCAAAGGCAAACCCCGGGGCAAGGTTGCGTGAAAAAGGGGAATTACCTGGAAGTCATATTGCGTGCGGGGGGAGTCGAATTGTGCGCACGGGAGCCGATCCGAATTCTGCAACCCCCAAACCATTTGGGGTCTCCTTCTATTAATAGGCATCGGCCGACGCGGAATCCGGGCGTCGCACGAAATCTTCCACGCCGGGAGCCGTCGGCGCGCAAAACCTTTCCGCGAGGAACTGTGGCGTGCAAAAAATCCACGCCTCACCGGATCGATTGTGTGCATCCCAGGGATACTTCGCACGTACGATTTTATTTCGCACAAGTCCTTTTTTATTTCACGCACCACTTCCTGGGCCTCCGGACCGGACCTCTGATTCTGAATATGACTTCACTTTGCCATTTCAAAACTTCCTCTAGGAGTTACGGACTTTTTCAGCGTCTACAAACCTCTCCTTATCCAAGAGAAAAAAACTATAGTATATTATATATACTTTAATTTTATCAATTTTTGAAAATATTAATCATCACACTTATTCTCCTCTACCTTTTATTCTAAAAATAAAAAAATAGTCCATGATGTGTCGATTTATTGACATTGTGGATGATGTGTTTTCAATATCCATTACCTCCTTCATGGATGGTCATAAAACAATTTTAATGATTGAAAAATATTTTAAATTTTATGATAAAACCTATTTTATATTATATAATTAACATATATATATAATATTCAATTATAGAACAAAGCTATTTTGTGATTATCGAAGAACCACCCAAATGATCTAAATAAATATCATTAATGTTTTATCAAATGATTCATCATCATATCTTAAAAAACATAATATATGGTTTCGTTTAATATTTTGGAAACATATTAATACCATTTCATTCCACTTCTGGATTTTCTCTTCCATTTTACAAGAAAATCCATTACAAACCAACCATAGAAACCTTGTAAATAACGCACCCGAAAAAATCAAAATAACAAAATATTATTAATAAATGGATGGAATGTTGTTATTAAATGATCATATAAGGTGTTATGAAAATTAATATATATTTTTTTAAAATATTAATTACTCTCATTTAACCATTATATATGAGGTTTAAACACATTTTAAGTTAAATGAACCCTAGATAATGGAATTCTTATCCCAATTTCCATTCTTTGGGTTAACCTTCTACTTTGTTGATTTTGTAGTGATAATTTTAATTGGGAAATAAATTTTGAATATATTATGTTGTATTATGTGGATTTATTGTGTGTATACATATTCCTTTAATTTTCTAAATTTCTCTTTAATGATATGTTATGTGTAAGGGACTCCACTTTAAAAATCCTCTTATAAATATCTATTTTTACAAAATTCAAAAGGAATATTTTTATGAAATTTTTCATGTTTTATGATTATGTTATGGTTCTTGGGTATTGTTTATGAGGAATTTTGGGACCTATATATCCATCTAATTCATTGGGGATGCTTATTTTGGAGGTCTACTGTATAATTACTTCAAGTGTAACTTTGATGGTTACATAATAATGTAGCCATTTGGGTTACATTGTAAGGTAGTGGTGAGGGTTACATTGTAAGGTAGTCGTGACGATTAAAAATAATATAGTATATGAGATGGTTAAAATATTATGTAAGTAATTTCCCAATATACCTCTATGGTTTATTTAGTTTTTCAATTATTTATGAAAATATCATATTATCACAAAGTAACTATATGATACTTATTGGATGAGAAGTATGTCTTTGTGAAAATGATTTCATATGTTTATAAGTATTCAAGTATTAATGGTTTCTCTCCTTCTTTTTATATCTTTTACTCAGCTTTTAGTTATCATACCAAGTTTTAAACTTATTTTCATTGGGTTAAAGGATGGGTAAGAGAAAAGGAGAAGAAAAGATGAATTTGTTGAAGTCTTTCATGAAAATATTTCATGTTATTTATTAAAAAAGTTATATACTATGGAAGAAATGGATACTATTTTATTAACAAAAAACATTGTATGCATGTGGGATGATATTTAAGAATAATTCCCTAATTTTCTAAAACTCTAAACTGAAAAGATCTATTGGTATATAAAGAAGTTAATTTGAAAGTAATTTACTAAATCAAGAAATGTTTAGTGACAGATCCTTCTAGTATTCACATAGATATACCTATAATTAATTTTTTTTGGGACTTCAATTTATGTAACCAACACTTCTTAATCGTGGGATTAAAAGTGAAAAAATACATACTTATGTTGTATGATCTATGTTCTACACATATGCATGTACATGATATGAATGTAATAGATGGGACTGAAGTTATATAGCCCTCAAAAGCATTGCGTAATGTTTTCATCTCATGACATACAACATATGGTGTATGGGAGGATAACCTAATCACTCAATGTTATGATTTTTTTAGTTTTTATCCTTGACTTGTGTTTATGATGTCATGTTTTATATTGTTTCTGCACTCTCATGTTTCCTTTATGTTATCATCCTATATCATACTTCGATGTTCATGATTATGATTCTAAACCCTCTTATGTTACCCTAATATACCTCTAACTTCACATTTACTACTTTACCTTATTTTATTATTTTATTATTCCTTTACTATGCTTTATATCTCACCCACTTCTTTTATAATTCTGTAGTTTATCCCATGAAATTTTTGAAGACCAATGGAATTTTAAGGTCATGTTGTATAGTTTTTAAATAATGTTTTATGTACCCATGTTTCAATTTATTTTACTATGTACATAATTTATGAAATACATTTTCCCTATCAATATTTTGGGATTGTAATGTATGTACCTTTATGTAATAAATAATGAATCAAGGTGTATTAAAATATGGGTTATAATATTTTATGCCTGATATTATGTCATTTTTGAATAATTATTGAATCTTGTAGTATCTAATAATATAGGATTAATTAATTGATTTTTTTATGTTTTATAGGATTTTAACTTGGAGCACTGTGTATCATCCTACAACCATTGTGAACCATATGAAAACTATTGAAAAGAACAAGTGTACTTTAAAATAATCAGTGGTGTTTTATGATCATCATAGAGATTATCTATACAAATATCTAGTATTTTCCACTGGAATTTTGATATTCATGGGGTATTTCAGCCCCTTCCACCAGATGATGAATTTCATGGCCCTATAATTCCCATGTTGTTTTCATTTGAAGGGGTCATAAACAATCACCTTCTTCAGCATGGAAGTGAATTTATAATGGAACTACCTCTGACTATCATGCCATTTGAAAATAGAAGAAGTTGATCGGTTGTTATATAAGTATAAAACTAGTTTGTCTATGGTCTACAAATAGAATATGATATTTTCACATATTTATATTCTAATGATGTGATTCCCTAAATCCAAACTCCTAGATCTAGTTCCATAAAAACATAATTTACATGATTGATTTGATACCAGTTGTAAAATCAAGGATATGATAATCCATAATTACAAAATAAAAAATTATTAATTGCATCTCTTATATATAGAGAGTATTATTAAAGTTTATATAAGTAGGATTCATTATAAAATAATAATACCCATTTTATTTTCATTAAATTAATTTTTTCCAATATATATAAAACCATTTAATCCATAATTTTTGTTCAACGTCTCCCATAAATTATTCTACATGCTCTGTCCTTTTAATCATGTCACTTGTAATACTTTTCTTTATAAACTATGGTAACTAAACGAAAATAAGGGGTTATCTAAAACACTCAGTATGTGAAATTAAAAAACTCCAGAAATCATGATATAAATATTAAGGTATGGATTGGTATACAACATTAGGTATTAATCAAATTGAAAATAAGATAATTTCATATCCATGAAAATAAATGAAAACAAGGATATTAATAATAAAGATCACATAATAATCTAATAAATAATTTGAGACGTCAAAAACCTAATTTCATGTCCCTATAGAAAGACATTATCTCATTATAAGAAGACACATTCACAAAAACCCAACCTAGTTTGTCTCATGAAACCTATCAATTCATCGAGAGGATATATAATTATGGGGCCCACTCATCACCTAATTATTTCCTAGTCATTAACCTTAATAGAAAAAATACATTTCATACCATTACCTAAGGAACATCTTATTGAATAAAATCTTATACATCCATATAATGAAGGATAAAAAATGTCAATATGTAATCAACACGTGTTATGAGTCTTTAATAATCAAGAGTTTCAATAATTTTCCCCGTTTAATCAAAGGGTATATCATTTTCATAACCCATCCTAAGAAAGAAGTTTGATAGTCAAAAACATGGTAAAATTGGCAATAATCATCTCTATTGGAATAATAATATAAATTATGATGGTAATTTTCTCTATATAAATAAAATTGATATCATGATAATAACCAATCTTGAGAAAGAATGTGGATAGTCAAACAATAAATAGTCAACTTGCCAATAATTTTCCATGTTTGAATAATAATATATGGTATGAAAACACTTTTCCCGTGTAAATAAAAGGGATGAAAGGATCATAACCCATCCAATGAAATAATTTTTGTGGATTAAAAAGAATATAACTATAGTATAATAAAGGAAACATATAAGGGTGTTGACAAAAATGAAAACACCCTTGAAAAATATAATTCTTTGAATGGTATTACATAATAAGTAATCCTGAATTTATTTCTTTGATACGGTGATTTCAATCACCAAAATTAATATATATATATATATATATATATTATAAGATAAATAATTAATTGGAAATCCCATTACTATAAATCCAATGTTAATTGAGAGGTTAAATGGATGCATATGCATAAAATATCTTTTAGAAAAAATGTATAACATTGATGTAAAATAAAAATATCCATGTCACTTAAAAAGGTCATTAATGAAAGAATGATATGTAAGATTTTGAAGACCTTTACTTTAAAAAAAATCTACAATAAAGAATCTATAAATAAACATAAATATATCTTTTATAAAAGAGGAGTGAAAGAGAAAACATGTGGAATTAAAATGAAAACCCCATTTTATTATTTAAAAATACCATTATTCAATACTTTCCCAATAAATAGAGTAACAAAAAATGTTTTTATATAAATATTTAATTTCCCAATAAAGGTATAGAAATTAACATATAATAAAATATTTATTTGAGAGAAACCAAACCTGGAAAATAATGTATTATGATGAAACATTATAATGAAAATAAAGGAGACTTATGTTATCAATATTCATTTCAGGAAACATAATCCATAAAGCATAAAACTATTAAAAAGGGATTAAAATGGTAAAAATGAAAAACAATATAATCATACATAATAAAAATAATTGAAAAAATATACCTAACTTATATGAAATAATTTTATGCGAACAATCATAAATCAATGGACACAAAATGTGTTACCAAAAATAGTTACGAATGGGGTAACACATGAATCAAAAGACATTTGAAGAAAAAAATTTTATTTGAATCGATTTATCCCATGAATTACAGGGGAATAATTTATAAAATATTCATGGGATAGTAAATCAATAGAACACTATATAAAATAATCATGTTGAATAACATGTAACATGTCTCAACGAATCAGAATTAAGACCAAGAAATCACTTACCACATGAGTAAAACATTTATAAACACCCCATTAAAATTTGAGATTATAATTGAACATAAATTGAAATGACTAAAATATAATTCAGGAAAATATATCTCACATAATAAATATATTCACCACATAAATGAAATTAGTCAGATAATACCAAACATGACTCAAAGAGAGAAATTTGATATGAAAAACCTTACCACAGTCCAGATTCATTCTCCTTTTGTCCCAAATTTCATGAATAGACAAATTAATTTCATTAAATATAAACCAAATAATATTATTCATAACTACAACCATTTATATTATTCATTTATAAACATTTTATACAAATATATTATTTAGTTTTTATATATTTTCAATATCAGGTGTAGTTAATCTTTATCAATTTGAACTAGTTTTATAAAAATTATCTTTATATATATTATTTCTTAAAATTTCATCATCATTAGATCATATAAGGTACTAGAACATGTTTTAAAGGATATTTTATAAATATATAATTTAATTCCTTGGTATTTTTGGATACGATCCATTTGGAAGAAATTGGAACCGAGCATATTTCAATGATTCTTAATGAATGATGGGTGATTTCTTAATTAATGAGTTAAATGTTCACATTACCATAAAACAAAAAAAATTTAATATTTATATTATATTATACAATTAAATTATTTATCATATTCATTCATGACATAGAAACTTAGTATTATTCATGTATGTGTTAGAACTGACCCAAACAAGAACCTATCAATATTAGTAAATGACTATAAGGTGGTTTAGTTGTAATATCATTATAATAGAAGAAAAATGTTCTTATTTAGTGTTTATTATTTGAATATATCATAATTAATAATAATTCTAAAGTTAATATAATTTATATAAAGACATAACATAGAAAGAATGGATCATCCTTCTCTTAGTTCTATAATTTTATGCAATTGAATTAATGATAATTTTTTGTTGATAATGCCATTAATAGGTTATCTAATTTTTCATAAAATAATAATAATGATATCAAAAAAATCATATTTATACTTTAATAAAATATTCATGACTATCCATGTAATTCATTGATGAAAAGAAAAAAAAATCAATGGTTCCATTTAGGTTGTAGTCCACATGTATGCATGGTTGATGATTTCATATTCTTAGAAAGGGGGTAAGTTGTAATATTGTTTATAGTTTTGAATAATAAATATAATATAAATATCATAGTTATTTATTTAATTCCACCTTTTCTTGATCTTTTTAATTTGGTGATAGAAAATGAAATGTGTTGTCTTGTGGAGGTGGTTGTATGCATAATGCATGAATTATTATTAACATTTTATGAATAGAAAAGGGAAAAGACGGAAAATTATTATTCCAATTAAATAATAAAATTCAGTACATAACCAATAATTATTTCATTTAATATTTATTTTAAAATTAAAATATTAAAATAAAAATTTAAAAGTAAGAAGTTAAGTAAAAATGATTACTCATGTTGAGCACTTTGAGACTTCTATAGAAGATCCCTTAAAAATGGATAGTACAGGATAATATCTTCTAATCAAAAGCACAAAATAATGATAAAATATGATAGTGGAATAAAAAATGGTATGGCTTCGTAATTAAATTGGATTCTTTTTACTTCCATGAAGGGGTGGTATAGGTAGTTTTTATAAGTGGTGGGAATGACATTTTTTGTAAATATTTCAACTGTATATAAAGAATGAACATGTTAAACATGCCAAGTGACTCCAAGATTGAGAAATAATATAATAGGGAAGATATATGGTCATGAAAAACTTTATACAATAAATTATATAAAATTTTTATCATTCTTTAAGAACATTAACATTTTAATAATTACTTTTTCTAGTCTAGTTTTAACCAGGGTAACTAATTTTTATCTAAGATAACATGATATTTCTGCCCATAAAAAAAGTGGTCCTTATTAGATAATTTGGAAATACATATTTTAAATTTTTAATCCATTTAATTTTATTTAATTTATAAAACTGATAAAAATTAATTATAAAATAAAAATATATAATGTATTAAAAAATTGAAAAAATATTAATTATATTCTAAAATATAAAATACTGGTTTTTAAATTAAAAACAAAACTTTAAAAACTATAAGTTTACTTATAAAACACATATTTGGTATTATAAAATTGTTTCAAGGATTTAAAATTTATACATATATATTAATAAATTCATAAAATTCATGTTATTATAAAATTGGTATTTTGTACTATTCACCTAAAAATCATTCCTTTTAGAAAAAAACCCAAAAAAATATTTAGAGTATATTTTTATGGTTAATCTAAAAATGATGTTCATTTTTTCAATTAAATTTCTAAACTTTGATAGTTTAATTTTAAATAAAATCTCAAAATATAGTAAAAACTACTCATATCAGAAAATAGATTTTTAAAATGTTAATTATTCTTTATTCTTAATTATTATCAATTACTAATAAATATATTAGAAATATATTATTAATATTATCAATATATTTTATTATTATATAATCATAATATACATAGCTTCATAAAATAAAATACTAATTTTATAATAATATATTTTTAGCTATAAAATGATTTTCATAGTTGTTTTAGGTGTACTAATTGTTTTTTATTCATATTAAAAGTAACCATTTTTCCTTCTTTAAATACATCATAAATTTGTTACTTGTGATCAACATGAATGAATTAGTAACTAGGTTTTAATTCACATACTTAATATATATATATTTTTATTAAAATATATTTGGGTATCATTTTAGTTGGGTTTTTCAAGTGGAGCAACCTATTGAGCACATCGACATATTTAATGGTAATAATATATTAAATTTTAGGTTGTTATATTCTCCTCTCTTAAATAAAGTGAATCTTAAAAATTTGAGTCATGATATTAGATTAATTTTTAAATGGAACTCAAATTTAACCATGCATTTCTAAATAATTGTGGGTTTATTTAGGATGTGGGAAGAATTTATATACATTAAATATTATTACAAGCAATTTGTAAAGAGATAAAACATGTTCCTATTTTTAAATATATTTATACTAAGGGAATTAAAACTAGATACAAAATTAATAACATTCCCAAAATCCTTGAAAATGATATATATGATAATCATACCACTTGGCGTTTCTATTTAAAGATAAATATACAGTAGTTAGGGAAAACATAATTTCATAGGACATAGGAAATTATTGCATGAAAACTCATTCGCAACTACATTAGAAGTAGTTGAATGGTATTTTGATTATTTAAATGGGTTTTAGTGACTATTTCACTATTTTCTATTGGATAGGGACATTGAATCTCACAATTCCAAACTCTATTTCAATTTAAGGAGAATTTTTTTTAGTTTATATATTTACCTTTCACTTGTGACTTGGATGGCCTTCATCTTAAAACTTATAAAATTTACCTATCCCATTAACGAAAATACCCCAACTTTTATTCCCAAATTTTTGATATGTGGGAAATTCAATCTTCTTTACATTTCATCTTTATCAATTGATCTTTTATGGGACACGATATTTCTCTTCTTTGGTGTGTTTGGGACTTCGACTATATTCACATTTTTAGTCATATTTTATAATACCTAGTTTGATATAATAGTGAGGTTTCACACAGTATCTCTCATTCTAGTGGGTTACACATTGAGGTAATCATTGAATTTCCCCTCACACCATTAGATCCTTCAAGTTACATCAATTAATAAACCCAAAATACCCAGATGGTTCAAGTACCAAGAAAACTCATTCCAAAAAAATATTAATAAAAATAAAAGTACAAAGAAACCAACCTACAAGAGTGTGGAACATAAGGCACCACCAAACCAGTAAAGTGAAAAAAAACAACACCACCCTAAAAGCACAAATAATTTCCCAAAAACCCATATATTATATCACGTTCACCTTTAGTTAATCATGAAGTCACAATTATAGGACTCAATAGCTGCCTTATGTAGTCAACACAAGATCCTATCAGTGTCATCCTATATATGCTTTCCAAATTTAATGCACCTCGATGTTCATATCCCAAGGTCATCACTACCATCTTTTATTGGATTTCAAATTCAATGCATCATGATGTCTGCGTCCCAAGGTTATCTCTACCCTACATCCCGAAATCATCACCTTCCCACTTCTCAATGAATCATCATCACATCGTCATCTCACCTCTACAAACATGGGGTTATCATCGGCCACCACTATGTATCATCATTGGCCTTCTCTGAACGCCAATCGACTCTATTTCCCCTTAGATCCACGTTTTCCAATATAAAGAATCATAATTTTCCCAAGAAATTCATTATCATCTCACCGCCCACCATTAGTCGGCATGTTCCACCGTTTACATATGAAGACAAGCTATAAAATCGGGTAGGATCCCCTCATACCACATACAGAGATAGCCAACACCAAAAAAAGATGACGACGAATTGAACCCTGTGAAGGACATTGCCGACCTTCTAGTCCAGATCGCCACCAACGAGAGTTCTCATCATCATCCATATCCTCTTCCCCCATTCTGTATCATTGATCCACCTTTATCTGCACACGCCACCAACAGGTTCTCACTGTCCAGATCCCAATATTGATCTTTTCCCCAGTTCACAGACACCCATAGATCTGGTTGTCGCCAAAAATCCATTGAAGAAATATGAAATGCCTGTATACAAAGAGTTTCTTCACCTCATGGGAAGTCCACCATCATCCACGTCCACAATCATCATTTTCCAAGAACATGCCTGTCATTATTTCCGGAAGCGATATGATACCGATCGAGATCACCCGCCTGACCACCGCTGGGGAAAGCGATCCCCCAAGATGAACCGACTTGCTGCCACCACCATCCATTGGAAGTTTGCAGCTGATTCGACCCAAGGACAACCCATCAATTCCATCCTATAGTCCACTGAAAACAGACCCCTTCCAAATGTCATCTCCTCCATCTGGCATAGCACATTGAGACCCCTCTTTCCTTTATGAAATATCTTCAAAAAGCACAAATCCATAATGTGGGAAACGTAGGGAAAATAATTACTATTCCATTAGTTCCACATATATAAATATTAGTTTAATCTATATTTAAATATCATATTTTTTAAAAGAATGACTATTTTTTATAGAGTGCCAAATCTAAAACATTGACCATAAACGAACTGTGAAATATTATTATTTAAAAATGGTCATTATAACAAAGCCATTAAATTATTGGATATGAAAATGATTGACTAATTTTTAAAATATATATATAAAGGTTCCAATCAATACAAATTCATAGATTAGCCCATAGTAAATAATCACTCAATTTTTTTAGTAATGCAATTTTATTCTTCAATTAAAGGTTTTCTTCAAAAAATATTTTTTCTTTTTATGAAAAAAATAATTATAATTATTTTACAAAAATAGTAGAAATTTTAATTTATAATAATTGTATAATTTTTTATATCATTATATAAAAATTATATTTGGGTAAAAAATTTCTATTTTTTTAATATGTGTATTTTTTTAGTGAATAGTGAAGAATTCTAATTTTGAATGAAAAGTGTATTTTATTTTCAAATATTTACAAAATAAAATTATAAATTGGATTAGTTTTAACATTTAATTCATTATTTTTATTTTAAATAATCCCACTATTGTTTTTGAAAAGAATTTTATTCTATAATTTAGTATAAAAAATATTCCATACTTGAAAATTCAATTTTCTAAAAACTTTATTTTGTCGGTTTCTTCCTATTTAATTTTAAATTAAATTATTACAATTATATTATATGAATTTTTTAAAAAAATATTACATATTTTTAATCATTGGTTCCAAATTTTTAATATATTTCTCTTTTATTTCTTTGTTAATATGAATAGTAACCTTAGTAATTTATGTTATCAAGGTAAGAATAACGTCGGGTAATTATTATTAAAAATAAAATTAAAATGACTAGAAAATTACCCTAATAGTTGATTTAATTTTATTTAATGAGTAAATTTCAACAATAATCATCAAATATTAGGTTATATGACCATTTTCCATTTGGATGTGAATATGACCATTAAAATATTTTATGTATGAGAAAGGAAATATGTCACATTCTTGTTTTCAAAAAATATAATATTTTATACATGTGTATAACTAGAGGATATGTTTGTTTATAAATATTATTATGAAATATAATTGATTTATATTTTTCATGGTAATTTATTTTAAATTTTTATTAATGAGACAATTACCTTATATTTTTACACAACGCTGACACCGTGATTATTCAATGAATGGAAGAATTAAATAAATGTTATTAAAAATATTAAAATAAAAATAATTTAATATGATTAATATGATAGATGAATTTTTTATATGATTATAAAAGGGTATGGATTTAATAAAATATTTTTTTTGAATTTCATTTTTATCTTGATGTAATTAAATTAAAAGTAATGAATAGTTCTAAAAACTACATTAATGATAATTTATAGAAAATAAAATTTTATTAAATGATATAAAATTTCTTAAAAACCAATATTAATAAATGTGAATATAATATAGTTTATTATATCAACCATGTTTCATTTCTGGGCATTTTCCCCATTTATAACAACTATCTTAACCCTCAAAGTTTAAAAATACTTATTCTCATGATTAGTGTGAAAGGGATCAACTAGGGGTTAAACCCAATAGATAAGGGTAAAAACATAGTCAAAACTTGTAAACAATTTATTTTATGAGATTATTTAGACCCCAAATCATCCTATATTATAGATAAATTTTTTTCGGGACCTTATTAACTGAATATTAATTTATATTAATTTAATATTTTAAGAAATTACATGAGTGCCCCTCCCTTATCTTATAAAAGGGAGCATATTCTTCTCATTTATTCACACTTAAATACTCATTGAACTTCTAATACGTATCCATATCCCTTCCTAAAATCCCTCCATATATTATAGGGTAATTATTTTGTGTATAATACCAATATTAGAGGTCTTAAGGTGTAAGGAAAAGTAGGTTGTCTAAAGAAGTGGTATAGTTCTTAAGTGAGAGTTTTCATTGTATTTATTCTTCCACATCTATAGAATATTCTCCAAAAATAATGGGATAATAAGATAGGTATTTAACACAAAATTAGATGTTATTATATTTATTTAATGACCTATATCCATACCATCTTCTATAAAATAGTAAATGAAACAATAGTTTTTTTGTACAGTGAACTACCACCTCATGAACCAATATTATTTGTTTATCATCACCATCTCTCATAGAACGCTCTAATAAAGGGTTTAATATATATATATGTTCATGAAATATTTAACATTTTTTAAATATTATAGAAAATATATTTTATTACCTGTCCATTCACTGAAAAATGAAAATGTTATTCTTGTGTACGTGGGGACTACAACCTACATGAAGTTATGTTATTCATTTTTCATCACCAGATTACATGGATGGTATATATAAATAAATAATATGAAAATTAAAAAATTATAATTTAAATAACATGATAATATGATAACATGGATGGTATATCTAATGAAATAATATGATATTTTTGATATTATTGTCAATCTGAAAATATATTATAATATTTACCCTCTCTCTATAATTATCATTGAAAAATGGAATCATAACTCATGTGTGTGTATGGTCTATCATCTCAATGATTGTAATGTAGTTAATTTTTTATAACCATATTTAATGGTTTTACATGAATGTATAATATATATATATATAAAAATGATAATTATTTTATTATTATTATACTTTTGATTATGGAACAATTACCCTTTCTTCAACATTCTAATTACCAAAAATATTTTGAAATTATGGACCGAACATCATCAAAACACCTTACATATACTTAAATGATTAAGTTAATAAATATGTCATTATAATAATTAAGAAAAATGGTGTAAGGATAAGGTATTAATCCCTAAAAATGTTCTAAATAAATAAAATAACTGTCTTGTGTCAACTATACAGGTGTTTAAGGACATATATAGAAAATATTGACTACATGTAAGTGATATCATTTCAAATCCCTTCCATAAAGAAATATTATATTTTTATACACTTAATTTAATTTATATGGTGTATATAATTCCCTTTTAAATGTTAGGTCATAAATCCATCATAATTGATGATATTTTACATTAGAATCTGATTATTTTTTCTAAGTGGATTTTTCTTGAAAGATACAAGGTGGTAACGTGTTTCTTAACTAAATTTCCTTACAAAAGGTTATAAATATTTTTCATTGATATTTTTATTCCATTATTATATAAGAATTGATATATAAATTTTTTATTCAATATTTCCAATAGTTTTTTTATGATTTTTATTTTATACACATAATCTATCAATTGATTAATTCTCAATTCAAGTATTTGAAATTTTTAAGTGTTACACATCAAAAATTCGTTTTCTATAGTTCATATGTATATGTTGTGCACCTATCTTCTTTTATGAGGTGTATATTATTAAATTTTGACATTATGTATCATTAATGTCCTTACATTAATGATATTTAAATTTACATTTTATGTTCTTCTTTAATGGGATTAAGATTGAAGAGTTACTGAAGTGTAAAAGGATATATATTTCAATGACATTTATTTTTTGGATTTTTTATATTCAAGTTTCCCCATGGGGAAATCATAATATCTTATTTTCTTGCAAAAAAATATCTTTTATTCTACTCTGTTTATAAATGTGGTTTACAGTTTTAACTTCAATTTCTTTCATTATTTATTAAATAAAAGTCAATAAATTCGTTTGTTAGTGATGTTTATATTTTATCTTCTTTTAGATCAGGAATCTTTCTCTTCTGGATCCATAATTTGTAAAATGTTTTGAAAAAAGTTTCTTTTATAAAAAAAATATTTCATATATCTATTTTAAATGATATTTTCTACTTATTTGAAAATGTTTTAAAAAGTAAATTTCTTAACATTTTTTATAAATGGATCACTTTTGACTCCTCTTATAAAATGTTAGAAGATAATAATTATATTTCACCTCTGCCAAATGAATGAAATTTATTTCGGTCGTGACCTTTTTATGTTTTGAAGCTTCATTTATAAATTTTCAATTTTATTTCGAAGAAGAAAAAATCCCAATATTTTTTAATTTTTTTAGTTTTTAAATGTGATTTTCAAAGTGAAAAAGATATTTTATTCAATAATTTTTTTAACGATATTTTAATGGTACTTATATTCATCAGTGCCAACAACCCATTCTGTTACTTACTCTCCACTATGAATAATTTTTAATTATTCATTTCCAATTAATTATTTGGATGGATTATTATTTTCTAGTAGATATTGTTAAGAAACATATTTATTTTCCATGGGTTAACCAAGTTATGAAATAAATTATCTATTTTAACATACACAGTGACATTGACCTTTCCTTGCACCATAAACATTATTTAATATTTAGTATACTTTATAAGATTTCATATTTTCATTACATAAAAATCATATTTCCATCATTTTGAATGATTTATGTTTTTAAAATTAGTTTTTAAAATAAAAAAGAATTTTGATATCCGAATGTGTTTTGTGTGTGGCTTCAAAAGAGTTTTTCAAAGTTTTTAATCATGATATTATAACACCCAAGACTTTTATGTTATATAAATCATCAAAGGAATCTTTTCTACACAAAACTTTCTTGGCTTGCTTTACACGAAATCACGAGCTTCCTCGATAGCTTGCGTCGTACGCAATACCAATTTGCACTAAACAACGATATGCTATTAAAATATTATTAAAACTAGCCGTTATGAATAGTAATAACCACTTTTTGAAATTTTATAAATTTTATTTTTCAAAATGGACTTCATTTTTGGATTCGGAATATCGAAATTAGCCTAGGGTGAAATTTTGGTATTTTTCTGAAAACTTTCAATTTTTGATGAATAGTGAAACCACTAAGTGGTAGTTAAAAAACTGAATTTTTCATTAAACATAATTTTACCGCTTCTGTGAGTGGAATTTAAAAAATCTGAGAGACACAGTTGATGTCAGTAAGTAAAATGTGGTTCAATGAGATGAAAATAATTTTTTGGTGAATAGTAACTTTTTACTTTTTTTACCACGGTTAAAAGTAAATAGGGTAATTAAGGGTAAAAATGATATTATTATTACCCTAACACATGTCCTAATTCTATTGGACAAGTGTAATTCGGCCAAAAACAATCCTAGGAATAAAATATGACCATTTAGGCCCACTTGGATTAGATTAGGACATTTATTATTGATTTATTTAAAGAAGGGTTCAAATAGTTAAAATCAAAGTTTAATGAGTAAATAATTTTTAATAAGGGGTTATATATAAGATAAATTCGACTATAAATATTCATTAGAAAGATAAAAAGATTTACTACATAATGGTATTTTATTTGTAATTTTTTGACATTAAATAATTTAATCTATTTATGACACAAAGATGATGCAGTAATTAATGTTATAAACAGAAAAATATATGTAATTTGAGACTTTTTATGAATTCCACTAATTTTCTAGGTTAATATGACATGTTAGTATTGATTTAATTAACTTGTTTCGAAATAATAATTCTGTTATGATTTTCACAAAAATCAATTACTAAATAGTGTCAAAATTGACATAAAATAGTTTTTAAAACAAATATTATATTAGTAATTGTTATTTTATTCCTAAAAATATAAGGTTAGGCCAAATTACTTAGATAATGTTATATATATTAATAATAAACAACTTGGGGTTCGTTTTTCTGCTTATAGTAAGTTTATTAACCTTATAGTATAAGAACAGAAGAAGACACGGTAAAAGTAAACTTATTTAACTTAATGTTAAATTTAAATGATAAGGTTAAAATAGGAACCTAAACATTTCTAAATTCTATTGGATGATAGGATTTCGACCCATCCCCACCTTAGCTTCGAAATATATCAATTTTGAGCTATTTAAAACTGAACTTGACTTTATAATAAAATAATATTTTTAGTTTTCCCAAAGGTGCCCCTCTCCTCCCTTATAAAAGGGAACCTCATCCCCCTCTTGCTCACACCACTTTGAGCCTTCAAGCTCGAAAAAACCCTACCAATTCCTCCTCTCCACTTCCCTAGAGACATCCTAGAGGTCCTGGTATTCTTCAAAGACCAATTTATTTCCCTAAAAGAAGGTCTCAAAGAAGCACTTCAAAGAAGAGGTAATGTCCGTTACCGATTCTTTCATCTTTATTTCTTCTTCCACTTCTTCTTATTTAGTTGTTTCATTATGAAGTAATAACATCAGTATCACTCATATACTGATATGTTATTATAAGTATGAAATAACCCTATTTCACCATCTATCCATCCTACGGAAAAATAAATCACCGCGCGTGCGTTCCTACGGAATACCGTCTCCATGCCATGGTGTAATCTATTTTCCACCACCACCTTACTTGGATGGGTATAATGGTGTAAATAATGACTATATATGACTATTATAAAGTGATAATGATTCTGAAATAGTATACATACACTCCAATACAATTTCACGATCATAGGAACGTTATCATCACTCGTGCGTACGTACGGAATACCGTCTCCATGATGTGATGCGACTCGTTCTACATGATCTTCATTTAATAATGATTATATAAATGAATTGAATGAATGAATATGATATATATTACACTAATACCATTCTGGAAATGAGGTATCTATAACCTAAATATAAGAATAAGAATTTATTCGACAAAACACGCATAAGAACAAAAAGATATAAACACCCGAATAACAAGTTCCAATGAAATATTACTACTAAGAAGCTAAGAAAATGACCAAATATGATATCATAAAAATAAGTATGATTCTGGAATAAGTCAATAACATTATTTAAATCATTTTAAAGGCGGTTCGGACACTTACAAAGCAAAATGGACTTAAGGTAAGGGAAATATCACAATCTCATTTTTATCCGAGATTGTTTATACTTTGGAATTTACTAGGGTGAATTTTATCATCCACATACATGTTTCCTCAATATGTAATATTATTTCCATCCACCTAAAATTGTTTAAATCCAATTTTACCCTTCAGTGAGTTTTTAGTAAATGATATGAAAGGAATCTTTTGTCGTTTTCGTACGAGGTACTTTTTGACTTTTCCGACAAAAGTACGAGAAGAATGTTTTTTTACTTATAAGGAGTGAATGTATTTTTAAAAAATTATTTCCAAGAAGCTTCCTTTTAAAGTTTTCAAGTTTATTTTTAATCAACTTCTTTTAGTTTAAAATTGTATGACATGTTAAGAAAGGAAAAGTGTTTTTGAAGTAGAAAGAATATTTTCCTCAAGAATGGAGTTCAAGTGTTTTATCAAAATTATTTTCCATCTAAGATAATATAGGGTTATGTTTCTATCCCTATTATTAAATTTATTTGGTTATGTTTTGATGGAATTATTTTTATAAATTCCTTTATCTTATATGAATTGTTTTATGATGTCACGATGTTCAAGATTCCCATTTTTATTACATGGGTTATGCAATGATGTATGGTTTATGATTTTGTGGCACACATAAGAATGGTATCATTATGAGATGGGTGGGAACTATATCTCCCTCCAATGCATTGGGTAAAGATTTTATATCTCATGAGATAGACATGGATGGAACGGTAGGTTATACCGGTTCAGTGAAACAGGACTGAAACGAGGAGTGAACTCGGTTCAGAAAGGGACTTTGTCCACTAAGATAGTCTTGGAAATGAGTCTTGACTAATAAGAAATGATTCTCTATGATTATGTGTGTATGCCACAAAGTTTCATGCTTTAAGTTATGATTATTGTGATTACATTTCACTGCCATGATTTATCCCATGTTATGAAATTATGATCTCTTTTGCAGGTTAAGATTTCCAAAAGTTATGTGCTTATGTATATGATGTGATTGATATTTCTTTTGTTTACCCTTACTGAGCATTTGAGCTCACCCTTTTGTATGTTTTATTTCCCCATGTCAGGAATAAGGTTATTAAGTAATATATTCCAAAAGGGACTATAGATATGATGAAATAAATGGGAGACATTGTAGATGCTTTATGAACCAGTTGTTTATGTTTCCCAGTTTCTAAAGACACTATATCTATACAGTCCTCTCGTGGTTTTGTTATATGATGTAATAAGTATGCTTCAATTTTAACGTATTAACAATGTATGTAAAGTATGGGTCGTTATAGTTGGTATCAGAGGAAAGGTATAGTCAACCTTTGGAAACTAGGATGTGAAAGCCTTAGTAAGAACCATAAGGATAAGTTTAAGCATAGAACACAATCTTAGTGTTTTAGAAATGGCCATGAATAACCTATGATAAGACCTTAAGTGTGAAATTTTATTCTTGATTATGTGGTTTTCCTATTATAATTAGTGTTTCTCACACTATTCTTCTTGGTTTTAGTCAATGGCTGGAACATGAAGGAATCGTGTTAATGCGGAATGCGACGGGCAATGCAATGATTATCCCCCTGAGTAACCAAACGTCATGGTAGATGGAATGAAAAATCTTGTATCCATGCTCACACAACTTTCTCAAGCTATGAATCATCCATGACTTCCAAACGAGCAATGGAAGGAGCAACATTCTGTTGAATCCTTCATGAGACAACGTCCACCTTCATTCAGCAGGTCTACTGATCTATTAGTTTCTGAACAATGGATTAGTGCTACTGAAAAGATATTTTCAGTTCTTCAATGTTCTGAACATGATAAAGTCATCCTAGCAGTGTATCGTTTGGAAGGAGATGTTGATCAATGGTGGAATCTTATTAAGAATACGAGGAAAAGGGATGAAATTGAGTCCATGGAATGGGACGAGTTCAAGAACTTATTTTTCGATAAGTACTTCCCTCGTATTCTCTGAACAAAGATGGAGAAAGAGTTTCTTGAACTGAAGCAAAAGGATGATGAATCTATTGGTACCTATGAAGCAAATTTTACAAGACTTGCAAGGTACGCTTCTGGTATTATTATCCAACCTGAGAGTAAGATTGATCGACTCTTTAGTGGCTTAAAACCCAGTCTTTGAAGGGCCTTAGCCATAAGGGACTTCAATATCTATGAGGAAATCGTTCGATGTGCTCTCAAAGTTGAGATGGATATTGGAGTAACCCATCTTTCATATGGGTTTGATAATAAGAGTAAAATGGAATTCAAAGGAAAATCTAAAGAGCACACTGAAAAGAAGATGATCTTTCCCTTATGCTCAAAGTGTGGAAAGAAACATGGAGGGAGTTGTCTTAAAGGTACAAGTAAATGTTTCAAGTGTGTAAAGGAAGGTCATTGGGCATTTGAATGCCGCGATGATGGGAAGAAGATGTCTAATGATGCAAACAAAGGAAGGGATACACAGAATGAACCTACTACACTTCAATGTTTCAAGTGCAAGGAGATGGAAAATTATGCCAATAAATTCCCTAATCCAAGGGTTGATGATGATGGTCGACGTCAACAAACTCTTAAGGCTAAAGACAAAGGAAAGTCACATGCAATTTCTATCAGCGATGTGGAGTACGATAACGATGTGGTGAAAGGTACACTTACCATCCACTCTAAAGTAGCAAATGTTTTATTTCATTCTGGATCCACCCACTCTTTATTTCTGAAGAATTTTATAAGTGTATCACCATATTACCTCAACAATTAGATGTTGAGTGAGTTGTGACAACACCTAATGGAACAATAGTCGCATCAAAAGTTTATAATTCTTCTCCGATTGAAGTTTGTCGGAAAGCGCTTTCTGCAAATCTTGTGATCCTTCCTATAGTGGAATTTTATGTGATTCTTGGCATGGATTTGCTTTCTCTACATGGAGCTCATATCAATTTCCAAAGAAGGGAAGTCACATTTCATATTCCAGATCAATCTGTGATCGTCTATCGATGCAAGGATGAACATAACCTTCCAGTGGAAATTTCTTCCATTTTATGGGTATTGATTCCACTAAATGAAGGTTATATATCTCAAATGGTTGGTGAGAAACTCACGATTAAGAATATGTCCATTGTACGAGAGTTTGATGATGTCTTTCCAGAGGAATTACCGGGTCTTCCACCGAATCGTGATGTTGAGTTTTAAATAGAACTCGTACCGGGTGCTTTGCCTATTTCAAAGACACCTTATAGAATGGACCCAATTGAGTTACAGGAATTGAAGAAGCAACTCCAAGAGAATATTGATAAGGGGTGCATACGCCCTAGTGCGTCACCTTGGGGAGCACCTGTTCTGTTTGTTAAGAAGAAAGATGGATCAATGAGACTGTGCATTGATTATCAAGAACTTAACAAGATCAGTAGCAAGAACAAATATCCTCTCCCACGCATTGATGACCTATTTGACCAACTACACGGAGCTCAATACTTTTCCAAGATTGATCTTTGTTCAGGGTATCATCAATTAAGGGTCAAAAGGGAGGATATACCAAAGACGGATTTCCGTACAAGGTATGGACACTATGAATTTATAGTGATGCCATTTGGTCTTACTAATGCCCCTGCTATCTTCATGGATCTGATGAATAGAGTCTTTAGAGACTATCTTGATCAATTTTTGGTAGTCTTTATAGACAATATTCTTGTCTATTCAAAGAGAAAGGAAGAACATGAAGATCACTTGAGAATTATATTGAAGACCCTAAGAAAGGAGAAGATTTATGAAAATTTTACCAAGTGTGAATTTTGGCTTCAAAAAGTTTCATTTTTGGGTCACATAATCTCAAAAGAGGGGATATCTGTGGATCCAGCAAAAACAGAGGTTATCGAAAGATGGTTGAGACCAACAACAGTGACTGAGATCCGAAGTTTTCATGGTTTGACTGGATATTATCAACGTTTTGTGAAAGATTTTTCACGATTATCTAATCCACTCACCAAGTTGACTCAGAAAGGAGTTAAGTTTGTTTGGACGGAGGAATGTGAAGAGAATTTCAAGGAGTTGAAAAGAAGGTTATCCAGTGCACCTGTGCTCACACAGCCTTGTAGTGGAGAAAGGTTTGTGATCTACAGTGATGCATCCAAGAAGGGATTGGGGTGTGTTCTTATGCAAAATGATATGGTGATAGCTTATGCCTCACGGCAGTTGAAAATAAATGAGAAAAATTACCCAACTCATGATTTGCAGTTAGCTGCGGTAATCTTTGCATTAAATATTTGGAGGCATTACCTTTATGGTTAAAGGTGTGATATTTATACTGATCATAAAAGATTAAAGTATATTTTCACACAAAAGGAGCTGAATATGCGTCAAACAAGATGGTTGGAGCTGATTAAGGATTACGACTGCTCAATCCATTACCACCCTGGGAGAGCAAACAAGGTGGCAGATGCATTAAGTCGACAAGACCATTCTAGTTTATCTATGATGAGGATCACAAAAGATCCAATATTTATGGATTTACAAAGGATGGATCTTGGAATTATAATGGAAGGGGGAAAATCTTATCTTTCTCAAATGAATGTTCAACCATCTATACATGTGAAGATTAAAAAGGCACAGAAAGAAGATGTCGAGTTACAAAAGAAGGTGAGAAATGTTCCTGAATTCAACCTTGATTGTGATGGGATAATAATGTTCAGGAATCGGGTTTGTGTTCCTCCCATTCCCTAATTAAAGAAGGAGCAGCTGGATGAGGCTCATATTTCTTCATTCTCTATTCATCTTGGAAGAACGAAGATGTATAGGGACCTGAAAGAGTACTTCTGGTGGTATGGAATGAAAAGAGATGTTGCTGAATATGTCTCTCGATGCTTGGTTTGTCAACAAGTTAAAGCTGAGAGACAGAAGTCTAAGGGGATGTTACAACCATTACCCATACCCGAATGGAAATGGGAAAACATCACTATGGACTTTGTCACAGGACTTCCTAAAACGTCCAAAGGCAATAATGCTATCTGAGTCATAGTTCATCGTCTTACAAAGTCTGCACACTTCATTTCTATTAGAGAGGATTTCTCTATGGATCAACTTGCAATGATATATCTAAAGGAAGTGGTGAGATTGCATGGAGTACTACTTTCTATTATATCTGATCGGGATCCGAGATTTACCTAGAAGTTCTGGCGAAGTCTTCAGCATACTCTGGATACAGAGTTGTTTTTCAGCACTGCTTATCATCCTCAGATAGACAGTCAGTCTGAGAGAACAATTCAAACTCTAGAAGATATGTTGAGAGATTGCTCTATGGATTTCAAAGGTGGTTGGGATCAACACCTACCTTTGGTGGAATTTTTATATAATAATAGCATTCACTCCAGTATTCATATGGCTCCTTATGAAGCTCTCTATGGAAAGAAATGCCGGACTCCAACTTGCTGGGATGAAGTTGGGGAAAGAAAGCTATTAGGACCTGATCTCGTTGATGAAATGGCAGAAAAGGTCAGATCTATTCAACAACACATAAGAGCAGCTTAGAGTCGATAGAAAAGTTATGCCAACAACTGAAGAAAAGACCTAGAATTTGAAGTGGGTGATAAAGTGTTCTTTCGAATATCTCCCTGGAAGAGGGTTACAATATTTGGAAAGAAGGGGAAGTTGAGCCCTATATATATCGGTCCTTTAGAAATATAGGATCGTGTTGGGAAGTTAGCTTACCGATTGGTGCTTCCACCGAATCTCTCTCAAGTTCACGATGTGTTCCATATATCTCTCCTGAGAAAGTACATACCTGATCCTTCACATGTACTTAGCTCAGAAGTTGTACCGCTGGAGCAAGATATTTCTTATGAAGAACAACCGATAGAGATTCTGGCTCGTAGCGAAAAAGTTCTACGAAAAAAGACCACTCGATTAGTGAATGTTTTATGGAGGAACCACCAATTAGAAGAAGCTACATGGGAGCTTGAGGATATTATGAGGGAGTGGTATCCTCATCTGTTTGTTACAAAGGGATGAATTTCGAGGGCAAAATTCATTTTAAGGGGGGTAGAATGTAACACCCGAGACTTTTATGTTATATAAATCATCAATGGAATCTTTTCTACACAACACTTGCTTGGCTTTCATTACACGAAATCGCGAGCTTCCTCGATAGCTTGTGTCGTATGCAATACCGAGTTTCACTAAACAACGATATGCTATTAAAATATTATTAAAACTAGCCGTTATGAATAGTAATAACCAATTTTTGAAATTTTATAAATTTTATTTTTCAAAATGGACTTCATTTTTGGATTCGGAATATCGAAATTAGCCTAGGGTGAAATTTTGGTATTTTTCTGAAAACTTTCAATTTTTGATGAATAGTGAAACCACTAAGTGGTAGTTAAAAAACTGAATTTTTCATAAAAAATAATTTTACCGATTCTGTGAGTGGAATTTCAAAAATCTGAGAGACACAGTTGATGTCAGTAAGTAATATGTGGTTCAATGAGATGAAAATAATTTTTTGGTGAATAGTAACTTTTTACTTTTTTTACCACAGTTAAAAGTAAATAGGGTAATTAAGGGTAAAAATGATATTATTATTACCCTAACACATGTACTAATTCTATTGGACAAGTGTAATTCAACCAAAAACAATCTTAGGAATAAAATATGACCATTTAGGCCCACTTGGATTAGATTAGGACATTTATTATTGATTTATTTAAAGAGTGGTTAAAATAGTTAAAATCGAAGTTTAATAAGTAAATAATTTTTAATATGGGGTTATACATAAGATAAATTAGACTATAAATATTCATTAGAAAGATAAAAATATTTCCTACATAATGGTATTTTATTTGTAATTTTTAGACATTAAATAATTTAATTTATTTATGACACAAAGATGATGCAGTAATTAATGTTATAAACACCAAAATAAAAGTAATTTGAGACTTTTTATGAATTCCACTAATTTTCTAGGTTAATATGTCATGTTAGTATTGATTTAATTAACTTGGTTAGAACTAATAATTCTGTTATGATTTTCACAAAAATCAATTACTAAATAGTGTCAAAATTGACATAAAATAGTTTTTAAAACAAATAATATATTAGTAATTGTTATTTTATTCCTAAAAATATAAGGTTCGGCAAAATGACTTAGATAAGGTTATATATATTAATAATAAACAACTTGGGGTTCGTTTGGCTGCTTATAGTATGTTTATTAACCTTATAGTATAAGAACACAAGAAGACACGGTAAAAGTAAACTTATTTAACTTAATGTTAAATCTAAATTATAAGGTTAAAATAGGAACCTAAACTTGTCTAAATTGTATTGGAAGAGAGGATTTCGACCCATCCCCACCTTAGCTTCTAAATATATCAATTTGGAGCTATTTAAAACCGAACTTGACATTATAATAAAATAATAGTTTTTGTTTTCCCAAAGGTGCCCCTCTCCTCCCTTATAAAAGGGAACCTCCTCCCCCTCTGGCTCACACCACATTGAGACTTCAAGCTCAGCCAAACCCTGCCAATTCCTCCTCTCCACTTCCCTACATAAATCCTAGAGGTCCTGGTCTTCTTCAAAGACCAATTTTAGTGCCCTAAAAGAAGGTCTCAAAGAAGCACTTTAAAGAAGAGGTAATGTCCGTTACCGATTATTTCATCTTTATTTCTTCTTCCACTTCTTCTTCTTTAGTTGTTTCATTATGAAGTAATAACATCAGTATCACTCATATACTGATATGTTATTATAATAATTAAACAACCCTATTTCACCATCTATCCATCCTACGGAAAAAGAAATCACTGTGCGTGCGTACGTACGGAATACCGTCTCCACATCGTGGTGTAATCTATTTTCCACCACCCCCTTACTTGGATGGGTATAATGGTGTAAATAATGAATATATATGACTATTATAAAGTGATACTGATTCTGAAATAGTATACATACACTCCAATACAATTCCACGATCATAGGAACGATATCATCACTCGTGCGTACGTACGGAATACCATCTCCACGATGTGATGCGACTCGTTCTACGTGATCTTCATTTAATAATGATTATATAAATGAATTGAATGAATGTATATGATATATATTACACTAATACCATTATGTAAATGAGGTATCTATAACCTAAATATAATAATAAGAATTTATTCGACAAAACATGCATAAGAACAAAAAGTTATAAACACCCGAATAACAAGTAGCAATGAAATATTACTACTAAGAAGCTAAGAAAATGACCATATATGATATCATAAAAATAAGTATGATTCTGGAATAAGTCAATAACATTATTTAAATCATTATACCGGAGGTTCGAACCTTTACGAAGAAAAACGGATCTAAGGTAAGGGAAATATCACAATCTCATTTTTATCCGAGATTGTTTATACTTTGAAATTTATTGGGGTGAATTTTATCATCCACATCCATGTTTCCTAAATATGTAATGTTATTTCCATCCACCTACAATTGTTTAAATCCAATTTTACCCTTTGGTGAGTTTTTAATAAAAGATATGAGAGGAATCTTTTGTCATTTTCGTACGAGGTACTTTTTGACTTTTCTGACAAAAGTACGAGAAGAATGTTTTTTTAACTTATACGGCATGAATGTATTTTTAAAACATTATTTCCAAGAAGCTTCCTTTTAAAGTTTTCAAGTTTATTTTTAATCAACTTCTTTTAGTTTAAAATTGTATGACATGTTAAGAAAGGAAAAGTGTTTTTGAAGTAGAAAGGATATTTTCCTCAAGAATGGAGTTCAAGTGTTTTATCAAAATTATTTTCCATCTAAGATAATATAGGTATCGGTTTCTATCCCTATTGTTACATTGATTTGGTTATGTTTTGATGGAATTATTTTTATGAATTCCTTTATCTTATATGAATTGTTTTATGATGTCACGATGTTTATGATTCCCATTTTTATTACATGGGTTATGCAATGATGTATGGTTTATGATTTTGTGGCACGCATAAGAATGGTATCATTATGAGATGGGTGGGACCTATATCTCCCTCCAATGAATTGGGTAAAGATTTTATATCTCATGATATAGACATGGCTGGAACAGTAGGTTATACCAGTTCAGTGAAACAGGACTGAAACGAGGAGTGAACTCGGTTCAGAATGGGACTTTTTCCACTAAGATAGTCTTGGCAATGAGTCTTGACTAATAAGAAATTATTCTCTATGATTATGTGTGTATTCCACAAAGTTTCATGTTTTTTGTTATGATTATTTTGATTACATTTCACTGCAATGATTTATCCCATGTTATGAAATTATGATCTCTTTTGCAGGTTAAGATTTCCAAAAGATATGTCCTTATGTATATGATGTGATTGATATTTCTTTTGTTTACCCTTACTGAGCATTTGAGCTCACCCTTTTGTATGTTTTCTTTCCCCAGGTCAGGAAGAAGGTTATTAAGTAATATATGCCAAAAGGGACTATAGATATGATGAAATAAATGGGAGACAGTGTAGACGCTTTATGAACCAGTTGTTTATGTTTCCCAGTTTCTAAAGACACTATACCTATACGGTCCTTTCGTGGTTTTGTTATATGATGTAATAAGTACACTTCAATTTTGAAGTATTAACAATGTATGTAAAGTATGGTTCGTTATATATATGGTCCATGGACATTCTTTATGAAAGATTAATCCCATTATAGCTCACAAGTTATGTTGATATATCTTATGAAATCAGTTTAGCACCATTATAGCTCACATGTGAGGTTGATATAGCTTATACGATGGGTATGCATAGTTAGTGCTCCAATGCATTAGGTATTGATTATTTTTTTATGGATAATTGTATTGGAATTTCATTATGTGGTTATTGAAATTGTAAGTGTTCTATAAGGGTTATATGATTATTATTTCCCAAGGTACAAACACCTTTTCTTTATTATTTCTATTGATTATAAATGAGTCATTTGATCAAGGCTGACATCACATTGCTCATAATTATTGATTCTAATGACTCTTGACATATAATAAATCATTATTCAATGTTTCATAATTAATGATCTAGGAGTTGAATGGTATTAATTTTCTTATCTTATTATCTTTCACTTTGATTATTTCATCAAATTCTTAATCTCATAATACTCTCACGGATGATATTTAATTATTAATGCTTATTTTTACCCTTACTAAGTATTTGAGATTACAATTATTATGTTTTCTTTTCCCCAAGTTATAAAGAATGATGAAAAATGACTTGTGTGTAAAATGGTTTCATATGTGATATATTTTATTCTAGATATTGAATACTTAATATGAAATCTGTAAAGATGGGTATAGTAGGACAAATACAAAGTTATGAGTGTTATTTATGTAATAGTTTGTCCTAATTCTCTAAATATCTATTCCTAAAAGGTCTTTGTGTTTTTAAGAACCCCAATATTTATTATAGATGTTTTAATGTTTGGATGTAAAAAATTTGGTATCAAATCCAAAAATTTAAAGGTTGTGTTTTTACCACCAGATCTGTGAGTGTTGGTTATGGGATTTTATTGTTTTTATCATAGTAAGGTTATAATAACATTGTATATTATGATGTTTTCATGTGAGGTTACCTTAAGAGTTATATATAACATCATGGGTTTATATGTTTTATGGTTGATCCAATTTTCAAAGTCTTGGACACACCCATTTTATTTTTTATGTGATGGGATTTTCTGGTGATTAATGATATTTTAGAAGATTTTTTATTTGGTTGATGTATATGTAACCCTTAGGTTTAATGTGAATTATTATTTGACAATGATTTTAATTACTTTTGTGGATATTTGTTTAATGGTATTAGTGACCTTTAGGGTTTATCATATCTTTCATTATGAGGTAATTATGGGTTATTACAATTTGGGAACAAATGATACAGATAATCATGGGATTGAAAAATTATGTGGTGATTATGTGACTAATGGTGAATTTTATTATTTTTTTGAACATTATATGATTAAGGTAAATATGATATTATGGGATTTTATTTCCGGATTTAAGGTGGAATTATATTTTTGGAAGAATATATTATCATAATTTTCCTTTATGGAGATTTAGGTTATTTATGTAAACGATTATCATATCATGGAGAATATATTATATAATTATATACAATTTTCTGTATATGACTTTATGATTGACTACTATTAATTATAGATATATGTAAAATTTGGAATAATATGTGGTCAAATCCTTATAATTTTTTGGTTTCAATATTGTTCAGTAATATTTTCATGAATTTTAAGGATTTTTATTTATAGAATTATTTATTTTGAGCTTTGGGTATTACTTTTAAATTTTAAATATTAAAGAATTATTTCTTCATATTAAGGTTTATTAATTCTAGGAATTATCTCATCATTTTTAATACTTTGTTTTTTCTTAATCTCTAAATATAGTATGTATATCATTTTGGGAAAGATTATGATTCAATAGAAGTTTTTTTTGTGATTCAGGATAAAAACATTTTGAATACACCTTTTTCTTTGAAAAGTATGATATTGTGGTGGAAATGGATTAAAGGATTAAATTATACTAGTAAAGTAATTATATTTATTTATCTTCCCAGACTAGATTATAAGTAATTATTTAAATATAGAAATATGATCTTAAAAAATATTTATCCTATTATTTACTCTTCTAATAAATTTATGTAATTTTTCTCATCACAATAGTTCATGGTTTTTTAGTCATTAACTATATCAAAATCATTCACTCTACTATGATCAAATATCAATATCACACTCCATCATTTTTAAGACATTTTTCATTTATTTCATGTATATATTTTTACATACCACTAATTTTTACTTAATTAGAAACCAAGAATGTGTTTTCCCAGATTATTTTCATACTTACCTTTCTCTCTTTTCAAAGGGATTATTTATTAACCCTTTTTAAAATGTGGGATTTGAAAAAATGTTTTCTAAAATTTCAATCATTGATTAATAATATTGAGTTCAAAATTATGAGTAAAAAATAATTAAAATAGGGATAATTTAATATCTCAATACTTTGAAAATAATTACTCTTTTTATTTTCATTGAAAATATGAATCATAGAGTATAAACGTACAATGAAATATTATTATTTAAAAATGACCATTATAACCTAACAATTAAATTATTGTGTATGAATTGGATTAAATATATTTTTTAAATATAAATTTATGTTATAATATGTAGAAATTCATTTATTAGTACTTGGAAAATAATAACTAAACCTTTTTTTGGGTAAAACCATTTTATTCTTCAAAGATATACTTTCTTCAAAATGGATTTTATTAATTTTTATGGGAAAACAATTTTAATTAATTTAGTGAAATTTAAAAAAAATTATTTAATAAAAATTATATAATTTTTTAAATCATCTTATCAAAATTATATTTGAGTAATTTTTGGTATTTTTCTGAAAAAATTAATTTCCAATGAATATTGAAAAATATAGATTTTTATTGAGAACTATATTTTTTAAAAGTATTTACAAAATAAAATTATATTTTGTATTATTTTAAAATTTTAATTTGTAAATTTTTATTTAATATAATTCAAATATGTTTTTTAAAATGTATTATTATAATTGAATTTAGTTTAAAAACATTTTATAATTGAAAATGCGACTTTTTTATAATTGTTTTCAAAGATATTTTCCAATTAAATTTTAAATTAAATTCTTCAAGTTCTATGTTTTCAATTTTAAAAAATGAAATGGATTCCATGGGTCAAAATTTGGTATACATGTGCCTATTATTTTTGGTTAGTATGAATACTGACCTTAGTAATTTTTACTAACATAGTAAAGGGAAAATTGTGTAATTAAAGTTAAAAATAAAATGATAAGGAATATAAAATTATCCTAACACTTTACATAGTTTTATTTAATGCGTCCATTATTCCACTCATCAAATATATTTTATATAACCCTTTTATAATTTAATTTTAATATGACCTTCATAATATTTTGTGTAAAAAAAGTCAAAAATTTCGTACTCTTATTTTAAATAATTAAAATATTTTAAACATGTTGAAAACCAGATGATATGTTTGGCTATAAAGATTATTTTTAAATATAAATAATTTATATTCATTATGTTAATTTGTTTTAAATTTTTGGTGAATAAATAATTACGTTAAATGATTACACAATGATAACACGATATATATTCATTTAATTGAAAAATAAAATAATTGATATTAAAAAAATAAAAGTAATATAATTTTAAATAATTAATTTGATAAATGATATTTTGATATGAATATAATAGTTTTGGTATGTAATAAAACATTTGGTTAGAATTTAATTTGTTATCTTGATGTTATCAACATTAAAATAAATAAGATCTCTAAAAATATACATTATAATGTTTATATTGTATAATAATGTATTAAATGATATAAAATTACTATGAAATATAGATTTAGAAAATTGATTATTTTATGGTCTATAATATCAACCAATTTCCATTTATGTTCCATTTTTTCAATTATATTTACTATCTTGATCCTCAAAGATTAAAAAACCTTATTGTTATGATAAGTATTAAAGGAGTTAAATAGGGGTTATAACCAAATGATAAGTGTAAAACATAATAAAAACTTGTCTATTTTTTGATGAGATTATTTACACACATATGTATTATGTATTCAAAATAAATAATTTTATATCCATTTTTAATTTAAAATTAATATATATTAATTTAATCTTTTAATAAATTCCAAGAGTGTACATCTCCTCTTTTATAAAATGCCAACCCTTATTCTCATTTTTACACACTTAAAAACACATTTTTTTAAACCACTATAAATCCAAATAAGTTAAATAAATCAAAAACCATGTTCTTAAGGACTTATTTTTATCATAATACCTATATTATAGGTCTTAAGTTGTAAACCAATGGAGGTTTTCTAAAGAAGAGGTATAGTTATTAACAAAGAGTTTTTGTTTTATTTCATCTTCCACCTTTTTAAAATATTCTCAAACCATGATGAAATAATAGTATAATCATCTATCATATACACATATATTATTATGTATATGGAATAACCTATATCCAACTCTCCTTCCATAAAATGGGAAATCAAACCATCATTATTATGTATGACTGATTACCGTCTCGTGAACCGATATAATTTGTTTTCTATCACCACCTATCACGGATAGTAATAATGATGGATATAATGTATATTTATGATATTTTTATTCTTTTTATAAGATAATTTTGAAACTATTTTCTTACCTTTCCTTTCACTATAAAATGATAACATCGTTCATGAGTATGTGAGGACTATAACCTCCACAGAGCGATGTGGTTTATTTTTCATCAACACATAACATGGATGATATATATAAGCATATTTAAAGATATAATGTTATAATTATGATATTATTATAATTATATAAATATATAATATTACTTATCTTTTCTCAAAAATTATCGTTCAAAAATTTTAATGTTAGTCTTGCATATTTACGGTCTACCATCTCTATGATTGTAATGTAGTTCATTTTGTATAATCATATTTAATGGTTATATTTAAAATTATATTTTATGTATAAAATGATAATTATTTCATTATTATTATTTTGAAGATGATGGAATATTGACCTTAATAACCATGGTCAACATATCAAAGTAGATTTGAAATTATAGACCGAAATTCCTCAAAACACTTTATATGGAATTAAATGATTAAGTAATTAATTATGTAATTATAATAAATGAATAAAATGGTTTAATTATACTGTAATAATATAAGAAAATTTTATTAATAAATAAAATAATTATATTGGTCTATTATTATACAACTAATTTATTTTATATGGTGTATATACTACCATTTTTCATGTTATATCACGAATACTTCATATATCATGGTATTTTGAATTTTAATGTTAATTATTTTAAACAATGTGATTTTAAGTGAAATATGTCAATTTTTAAAGTGTTTTTAACTCAATTTTCTTACATTGGACTATAACTATATCAGCCCACCCCTCACCCAAAGGCTTGGGAAGAGGCGGAGGGTGGTACTGGACTTAGCTAACATCCCCCAAACACCAAAGTCTGGTAATAAATTATGATGGCTTTATAAAAAAATGGTGGATTATTTGACCATTCAAAATAAAAAAACTTTTACCAAGATAACAATAACAAAAAAAGAACTATATAATTCATTAGAGTAATGAAATACAACTCCAAGAGAAAAAACAAAACTAACAATATTATAGTTGGTGGAAAAAAATAATTAAATACATGGAATAAATCAACTAAAAAACTCTCAATCTTCTATATTATCTAACTCCACAATCCATTCCTATGGTATCATGATGCATCACTAAAAACATTATATTGCTTGACTTTTTCTGTGTCTCAATTTAATACATCTACAAACACGCCAAAGTACCTAAGAAGAAGGTGAGTATAAAACTCAGTAGTATTTCCCCAAAGAATTCCTAACTAATGACACTAGGATAAAACATGTTATAATAATTTATATAATAAAATTTAAATAAACAAATTTAAAAAATTTATACCAATTCCTAATAATTTTGTAAACCACCCAATTTTCCAAATAAAGAAACCAAACAATTCTTTAAAATCATTTGTAAAATTCCATTCTTGGAATACCAATTCAATTCCACACATTCAATAAAACTTTTACCTAAAAATAATCATGAGAGGTGAGTTTTACTTTAAAAAATTATCCACTTATTGAACTATTTTGAAGGGGTAATGTCCATACCATTATCCATCCCATTCTGATGGGGGAAATCATACCCTTATGTGTCCCAAATGTACATGAAAAAAATGCTAACAATGTATTTGACAACCCATAAAAATCCATTTCAATAAAAAAATTAATTTAATTATTAAATTTCTATTAATAATTTTCAGTAAATAAAAAAAAACATATTTTAATATCACTATTTTAATAACATCAAACAAAGCACTTTTCACAAAACAGCCAATTTCCATAATTTCTCAAACCATAAATAAATAGGGTTTCCATCATGATATGAACATAAATTTCACAATTCAATTAATGAAATTAATTAAATTTGAAACCAATACATCTAGTTATAATGAATAGGAGTCAAGAGTGAATCCACCTACCTCACAAATGATTGTGAAACCAATTAATTACACAAAACTCCAAATAATTGGCTTAGATATTCAAAATATAAACATAGATCTTATTCCCTTTAACCAAAAAATTCATATCTCGTCATTATTGGAAATAGAAAATGTGGATTTGTCCCCAATATACCAAATACATGATTCCAAGAGAAGAAATAAGAAGAAATATTAGAAAACAAACTGAAAAAATGGGTACTTACCAAGGAATATGGGCCTCCAACGAACTTATATTCACCAATGGATCACTCATGGATCAAGAAAAAAGGTCTATCTACAATTTAAAATGATTTTATTTCATGTTAGGGTTCGATTAGGGTTAAAGTGTGTCCATAAGGGGAAAAATGAGTTATAAACACAATTTTTGGATCTCACTTTTCATGATTCTTGGTTAGGGTGCACAGTTAGGAAAACTTTGTGTCAAATATGCACTGTTCAGTACTTCCAAACACCCATCGCATGGTTGGATCACATGATTATAAAAACTGTGTGCCAACCATTTCAAACCCCACTATCAAACAATTCACAGTTTCTCTTGGGTGGCCACATGGTTTGGCCAAACTGTGAACCTAACTATGAGCCTACTCAGTGGCCATTGTTTTGGTTGAACTATTTATTGATAGATTTTGCATGGTTTCTCCAAGTCGTGATTAAATCATTCACCTCCATAAAAGTTTCAAAAACATTCCAAAACTCTTTTTCATTGACATTTTTATGCCATTATTATGAGTAAATTGATCTCTAGATTATTTTATTCTATATCTATACTCATTTTTGTGGATGTTCATTTTTACCCACAATCTATCCATTTATTAATTCTCAATTCAATGATATGGCCTTTTTAAGGTTTAATCATCCCAAATTACCCATCCATGGTACATATGTTTGTGATGTGAAACTATATTCTTTTATACGGTGTCTATACTTACATTTGCACATAATATATCATGAATATTCTTACATTCATGATACTTAATGTTATATTCAATGTTTTATTTCATGGTCTTAAGATTAATGAATTACTAAAGTGGAAAAAGCTTCATGTTGTAATCACTTTTATTTTCTGAAATTTTTATGCTCAAGGTTCTTTGGGGGAAAATCATAAGTTATTATTGTTTTAAAATATGTTTCTTTTATTATCCTTTGGTTATAAATTTGTTTTACATGTTAATTTACATTTCCATCCTTGTTTATTAAATAAAAATTAAAAAAGTCATTTTTAAGTAATACTGATCTTCTATATTCTTTTAGTTTAAGAATATTTCTATACTATATCCCTTTTTTCAAAAATGTTTTAAAAAATTAATTTTCTAAAAATAAAATATTTAATAAAAATATTTACATGATTATTTTAATCATTATAATTTTTTTTAAACTCAACTTCTTAACATTTTTCAATATGGTTTGTTTTTGAATCCTTTATCGTAATATTTGAAAATAATATTTATTTTTAAATCTACATGATGATAGTATTTTCCCATTATCATTATCATTATTTTTTAGGCTTCCATTATAAGTTTCTATGTTTGTTTCCAATTAAAATTTTTCTCACAATATTTTGTAAATTTTTAGTTTTAAAAAGTGATTTTAAAAGTGAAAAGAATATTTTCCTCAAGAATTTTTTTAATGAAATTTTAATGTTATATATATTCATTAGTGCCAACTTCCCTTTATGTTACATATAATCCACATGGATTATTTTTTAATGATTTCATATTCATTCTTTCTATGTATGGATTATTATTGTTTAAATGAGATTGTTTGGGAACCTGTTTATTTTCTATGTGTTAATCATATTATGATAGAAATGATCTATTTTATCTTTTATGGGAACACTGAATTTTCTCATTGTCATAAACTTTATTTGATGTTTTACTTCCATTATAAAATTTCATGTTTTCTTTAAATAAAACCCCTCAATATCTCATTTGGGGATATTTATGTTCTAAAATTGAATTTTCAGAAAAAAACGTTATTTTGATAACAAAAAGTTTTTTACACAAATGTTTAAAAAAGTTTCCAAATTTAAATTCATGATATTGTCCTCAGAAATTCTGTAAAAAGGTTTAATCCCCATTTTAGCTCATTTTTTAGCTTAATATAGCTTCTACGAAATGTTAACATCCATTATATCTCATGGGTGATCCAGATATAATTTATACAATGGGTGTACACATATAGCACTCTAATGCATGGGGTAATGATTATATTCTCCATATAATTGTATTATATGTTAGCCTTATGGTCACTCAAATTATAAAGGTTCTGAAAGGGTTCTATAATGATGATGTCCCAAGGTACCAACATGTTTTCTTAAGGATTTATACGGATTATAAATATTTTATTTGATAAAATATTACATCACATTTCCCATGATTATTTATTTTTATGACACTTTTCCTATGGTAAATCTTGATTTCATGTTTTATTATTAATTATCTAATAATTGATTGATTTGAATTATCTTATGTTAAACTCATGAACTTGGATTGTTTTATTGTAAATTTATTCTAATATTACTTTTGTTAATGATATTCAATTTTCAATGCTTATGTTTACCCTTACTAAGAATTTTAGCTCACCATTACTATATTTCCTTTTCCTCATGTTAGGAAGAATGAGGAAAAAAATTGTTGATAAAAGTTTCAAATTTGGATATTTTTATAGGATATGTTGAAGACATAATATAGAATATGAAAATCTAGGTATAGTGGGATAAATACTCTCTTTAATTCATTAGTGTTGTTTATTTAAGTGTTTTTCCAAAATCTCTAAAATTATAAGAATAAAAGTTACTTGGGTATGTAAGTTACCCAATTTTCCTTTTAATATTTTATAGTTTGGATGGAAAATATTGGGTATCAAATTCAAAAATGTAAAGCTTGTATATTTTAAACTATATCTAAGAGGTTGGGTTCAAGGCTGTTACATATATCATTCTTGGTTTAACCTAGGTTACTTTGAGTTGGGTTAACTCATATTTCTTGACCTAATTCTAAAAATATAGACCATAAAATACCATGAACATTATTAAAATATTCTGATCCCCAAAAATTATTTAAACCAATGGTCTCAAAATATAACCTATCTATTATATAGGAAAATACATATCAATTATTATATACCTTAACATATGAATCTCTAAATTTAAATCCATATTATCAATAGTCACATTATTATTACGTTATCTAACCAAAACATATTAAAATTTCTCATAATGTTTTATAAAGAGAATTTTATTGAAAAAATCATATCCCTCAGGAGTATCAAACCAGGTGTGAAGTTGGGCCACATTCTTATGCACTAGGTTGTGATCAAGTTAATACCCAATACTCCCTTTGAGATTATTACCCCTAGATACATCTATTAAAAATCCTCCATCCACTTTTAATATCCATACATGGATTTAATTTCAATGTAAACCATTTTCTAATGAATTTACCAATACCACATGATGTCAACCTATAATTATAATCGAATCTAGGTATTTCAATAAGGTTTACCAAACCCAATCCAAAAGTAAATTTTAAATTATTACTTTAACATTAAATCATATACATATCCAAATGGTTTATTATTAACATTAAATTTATAATCAGTTTTAACTTATCAACCCTTAAAATATCCTACATAAACATCTCTATCCCCAAATATATCTAAAACATTCCATTGATACCATTAAATATTCCCTAGACCCACATTCATAAATATTATTCCATAAACACTTACTATACATACTTTATTTCATACTAGTTGTAAAATCCTAGATGTATCTATCCATAATTACAAAATCAATAATGATTAATTTAATATATTATATCTCAAGAATATTTTAATTTTTATACATTTTGATAATTAAGACACATAATAAACTAATTAATCCCATGTTCATTTTATCAACAGGATAGTTTTTCCATTATATATTAAAATACATATTTCATAATGATTATTAAATGTCTCCCATAAATTCTTCCCCATGTGAAATCTTTGTAAACATGTAACATGTATTAATTTTATTTGTAACCTATGGAAATTGGAACATAATATGGGTGTACCTCAAATGCTCAATAAGGGAAAATATAAAAATGATGCAATAATGGACTAAACATGGAATAATTATTATAGTAGGAATAGGTAAACAGCATGATACCATGATCTACATGAAATAGAGAGCATGTAATATCCATCATAGTGAATAAAGACATGGATATCAATAATTCTAATCGAGTATTGATTGAATGCATAAATTTAGACATCCAAAAAATGTTGTCTTGGCCTTTTTTAAATACACTATCTTGTTATGGGAATATGTAAACACTAAAACCCATCCCATTTTGTCTCATGAGACATGTTGGTGCATTGAGGTGATATATAATTACCCAGCCCACCTGTAACCTCATTAAGTCAAATGACTTTTCTATAAGTGTCAACAAGACATTGCATATTATAACACCTCCATATTTTAAAAGAATAATATTATGTTTGATGATATATATTACATGCAACACCAAGCTTTAACAACCAATAAAATATTTTTATTTAAATATGAAGGTTATAACATTTCCATAAAATTAGAGTGTTTGAATTGGATAAACTGATTTTTGAAATAAATATAAAGGTCTTACTAGATATAAATTTACAAATAAATTCTAAATAAATAATAACTCAAATTTTAGTAAAGGAATTTTATTATTCAAAAACATGTTTTCTT
Organism: Viscum album; assembly: GCA_963277665.1. NCBI lineage: Eukaryota > Viridiplantae > Streptophyta > Magnoliopsida > Santalales > Viscaceae > Viscum > Viscum album. Next base: position 1,471,562,646 of record OY728157.1, read on the forward strand.
CAAAAAAAATATTTTTAATACTTTTTGTGAGAAAATATTATAATTAACTTCTAAATATTTTATAAAAAATAATTGATACAAATAACTTAATTTTGAAATCATAGTATTAAAATTATCTTAGGGTGAATTTTTTGTATTTTTGAAAAAGATTAATTTTTCTATGAATAGTGAAAATACTATTGTTAATTGGAAAGAAAATTTAAATCCATAATGAATTTCCATTTTAATTAACTAAAATAATATTTAATAATGAATAATCAAATTAATATATAGATTATATATCTTACTGTATGAATTTAAATCCATATAATGATGATCACTAGGGATATAATTAATGTAAGGTCATCTTATGCTTGAAATATGCATTCCTTGAAAAATAGTTTTTTGACTCATTTTGTGGGTTTAGTTTTATATTAAATTCTACCACTTCTATAAATTAAATTGGAAAAAATGGTTTCTATATTGTTAATCATCATAAATAATATTGGTTAGTAAGATAAGATTAATTTTTGGTTATAATGAAAATTAAAGAGTAAAAATATGTTACCATGGTTATGGGTAGTGTCACGACCCATCCAAATGGAGATTGTACCGCAACTCCCCAAGACCGCCTCCAATAAGCCAGGGGATGGTGAATAGAACTGAGTAGGAATATAACTAATATGGGAGGAATTTCTTATATATCTGTATGTGCACACACATCTCTATGCTCACAAATGTTGAAATGTAAAAAAAAATGAGTAAACAATGTATGCATATCACTATATCCCACAACCAGGGTATGACAGAATGTAAAGTAAAGTAAACATGGCCAGAATATAAGTCCACCAAAAATAGTATACGACCAAAATTCCAACCTATAAGAAAATTGTAATGGGACTATTGTCTGTAGTTGTTGAAACACACCTCAATATTTCAGTTCTTAAGAAGCACCATTTAGTCCTACTCCACCTAGGACTCCATAAAAAGGTTTATCGTCTACAAAAGACATGAAAAATGTGGGAAATCCCATCTACTGGTGAGTATAACAATACTCAGAATGACACCCTGAAACCAAAAAGCAATACAGCAAAAGAAAGTTACAGTCAGCTCTATACCAGTATATGTCTATAACACATATAACAAGAATATCCATATATTCCCAACTAAGACAGATAGTCTAGAGGTAATCTATAACCACTGCATACCAGTACTAGGAATTCAAATCGAATATTCCATAAATCACTCATCTATTAGAATGCACTCATGAGTCTAATAAAACTGATCACATTTATCGAAGAGGTTCTTATCTTCGGGTCTCTCCATGAAAAATATATGATGATCGATATAAAGAGAGATATGATACAATAAAATAAATTAGGATCACAGTTATGGCTATAGGTTGATATCAACAACTCAATCTGGATTAACCCTCCAAGTAGAGGATTGGCTCTCACATAGTGCCGGTCCCGTTGATACTGAAAACTTGACCTAAGGAATGAAGAATGAATAAAGGATCCTGCTCTTGGCCTCTCAAGGGATTCCAATAACTCTGTCCATGATTTATTGGAAAAGGGATCATAGTCCTATGATTAGTAAATTATTTATACCTACCTTTCTAGAAACTATAAAAGGAATAAATCATAATGAAACTGTTACAAGATATATAGGACAAGAGAATAAATCCATGTAGAAAGGTGTGTATGATGTGTTGTTGGGTCCCATGTAATGGACCTTGACCCCTGGTACTACCCATTTACAATGGATCATGTCATTCCAAATTGTGTCATGTAGAAGATGGGTACATGGTGTGTAGAATGAGTAACACATTGTGTCCTTCCATCCAGTTTCCACCAATGTGTTCTATCCATGTGCTAGTACACAGTGCCATCCAATTTATATCTACCCATGTACCAGTACATGGCGTAATCCATGTAACTGATTCAGGCCATGTTTTGTTGGTGAGTACATGATGTGTAGGCAACCTACGTACTCCACCCCCTGTCCCTGTACTTTTCATGTACATTCTGAGTAGTCCAATGATGAACGCATGCCCTGTAGCTGGTACTACATGTCCTGTGTATTGGGTTTTCCAAAACTCAACTTCTTCCTCCTACTCACCTCATCTGATCACACAAGTTCTGTTATGGTGCTTGGTTTTCCTCAAAACTCAGGATCAAAGGTCTTAGGGTCACTCTAACACTAAATCATTGGTATTCAGTCCCTCAAACATCTTGTAAAACATGATTATATGAATTCTTCATCATTTCTTAGGAATGAAATTTCAGCACCCACTATCATTCAATCTGTCACCACGCCCACCATCGCTCCTCCCACAAGTCATCCCAATGTCATATCTCTAGTTTAGAATCTTTAAACTAATAATCTAAGGTGTAATAATCCTATATTCAATGTTTTGGGGAATAATGAAGAAAATGTATCAAGATTTTTGGAAATTGGGGGTGAAAAATGCACAATGAACAATCTCAAGGAACGAACATTGAACATTATTCATTTTGACCTCAATCCATTCCTATAAAAATGATAAAAGAATCAAGAAATCATTTTTTAGGAACAAATCCTAATAAACCCCATAAATATCATCTCATCCCACATATATTATCGATATGTGGGATAATTTTTTCTTGGATTAGTTTGCGTTCATCATAGGAATTAGGGACTAGAAAGAGGAATCGAAATAACACATCCTATCTGGATTTTGGATTGATCTATAATGAATATTGGTCACTACATTATCATTGTTTGCAAGATTTGTTGAGAATGGAACTTGTTGATCCTGATCCAAGATTTTGTCATCTCCTATAAATAGTACTCTCCATAGGTATTTTTCCAGGGCCACTAGGGGATTCCAGGGTTTTGAACCTAACTCAGGATCTCTTATAAAGAGTTAATTTAAAATAAACATGATGTTGCATCAGTGAAAATAAAATAAAATAAATTTTTATCAATTTATTTTATTCATTTAAAATTTAGGTGGTGAATTTCCACAACTGAGCTTCACCAACCAATAATAGTTCACACCTAAGGTAAAGTCACATCTTATAACACAAAGGTGCCCTCATTTTTTTGATCTAGGAGACCATTTAGATGTTATTCTACTTTTTCATGAAAACTGTGTTTGTGTACTATCTAATATTTTAATATTTACCAAACAACTACTTTGGGAACATCGGTCCATGAAATTTCAAATCATCTCATCACCTAGTCTCTAAATTAATCTATATAATATTTTAAAACAATACACGAAAAAATTGTAACATTACATTCTCTCAACAATTGGTATTTACATACCCTAAAAGTCAAAAAAAAAGGCTACATAAAAAGATGTAGGTACTGAGCACGAATCTGAACCTCTCACTCCAAAGTGATCTCTTATAGATTATTCGGTTTCCATCAAACACACACTAAAACAAACAATCACCCACAAAGGATCCTCTTCTAATAATCCTTGATCTCCACTAGGTACTCTGTAAAAGTCGCTACATCCTCAATGTCTAGCTCACCCTAGTCAATGATGTGTTATGCGTCATGTACGTACCTCCTCTGCTATGATACGTGGAAGATGTTGTATACCCGCTATAATTGTGAAGGTAGTGCTAAGTGCTACACTGCCTCACTAACTCTACACTATATCTGAAATGGGATAATGAACTTTATAGATAGCATGCCTCCCTAGCCAAATCTCCATAATCTATGTCAATGTGAAACCTAAAGGAACACATGGTCTTCTGTCTTGAACTAAAAATGCCTCTAACTCTGATTAGCATAAAACATCTGACATCTATGTGTAGTCCTCATCTACTCATGTATGATCTTCACCTTTTCTATAGTATCTTTCCCCAAATCAATGACCATGAGTGATGACTCTCCTAGATTAGTCCATCACAGTGTTTACCGACTAGGTCGCTCGTATAAAGAATCAAACGGTGATATACCAATGGTGGAATGGTAACAGTTATTATATGTAAACTCCACAAATTGTAGGAGATCCTCTCAAATATGGATGAAGTATAACATGCAATCTCACCACATTTCCTTAAGAACCTGAATGGTTTGCTCAGTCTGGTCACCCGTTTGTGGGTGAAATGTTGTGCTCTAGCGTAATTGGGTCCCAAAGGCCTTCTCTAATATCTTCTACAACTAGGATGTAAAGTGACTATCATGGTGATAAATAATCATCAATGTAACTCCATGGAGTCTAATTATCTTCTGCACATAGAGGCATCACATTCTCTCTACTAAACTATGCTCTTGGATAGCTAGGACGTGGGCTCACTTGGGGAGTCGATCAATAATCACCCTAGTAGAATCATTTCCCCTAAACATACATGGTAAACCCATCATGAAGTTAATCAATATCTCTTCCCACTTCTGTTTTGTAACCTTAAGGGGTGGAGCTAAACTCGCTAATACATGTTGCTCAGCCTTCACTTGCTGACAATTAAGGCATCGAGAAACGAACTTTGTCACTCTCTTCTTCATCCCTGGCCACAAAAACTGACATTGGAGGTCCTGGTATATTTTCTACACACCTAGATATACTACCAAAGGGGATGTATGAAACTCCCCCAAAACCTCCTCCCACAATATAACTGGTACTACTGTACATCCAATGAAAAGAATGATGTTCTCTCCACATTTCGAATATCTATCAGAAGCATGCCTTGTTGATATCTGAGCACGTAGGGTCTTGAAGTCAATATCCCCAAGTTGTGCATTCTTGACTCACTATAATATAGGATGGTTAACAACGCTCTACTAAAGGTAAGATGCCCCATATCCATCTACAAAAGGATAATCGTAATGAGTTCAATTACTCGGATACCTTGTTCAGTAACTTTGATCTAGATCTTCCACTAAGAACATATTCCACCATGTTCCCCTTTATAGGAGCATAGACAATCCCAAACTCACAGTCATTGAGGAACTCTATCCATCTCATCTATCTCATGTTCCTATCCTTCTGAGAGAATATATAATTGACACTCTTGTGATCAGATTAGACAATAAATTTCTCACCAATCATGTAGTGTCACCACATCTTCAACACGAATACTACTACTAAAAAATATAATCATGGGTTGTATAGTTGTAATCATGTGGTATCAACTAGTATAAACCATAGGAAATCACTACATTCCTCTGCATCAGAACATAACTAAGCTTGGTTCCTAATACATCATAGAACACTACATACTTGGCACCCTCATATGGAAATGTCAAGATTGGATCACTCCAAAAACTCTACCTCGGCTTCAAAAATTCCTACTGGAACTTCTCTATCAACACAAAAGGTTTCCCCTTTTGATTAAAATATTTTATAGGTGCTGATATCCTAGAGAAATCGGGTATGAATATCGGATAATAGCTTGCTAGGTCGAGGAAGCTCTGCACCTCCATCACATTCTTAGGTGGCTTCAATGCTAACACTGCCTCAACCTGGGCCAGATCCACTGCCACTCTTTCTGTTGAGATAATGTTTCCCATAAGGTGGACTGCTTGAATCCACAACTTTTACTTTGAGAGTTTCCATTAAATATTGTTCTCTTAGAGTACGTCCAAATTCAACCTTAAGTGTCTCACATGATCCTCCTTAGATCTCGAGTACACAAGGATGTCATCAATAAAGACTACCATGAAACAGTCTAAGTAAGGATGAAAGATCCTATTTATGAGTCCCATGAACACTACTGGGGAGTTTTTTATGACAAAAGGAATCACCAAGTACTCTTAATGACCATAACGACATCTGAATGTTGTCTTCAGTATATCCTCTTCCAGTACTCACAACTAGTGATAGCTTGATCTAAGTTCAACATTAAAGAACCATCGTGCCCCTTTCAACTAATTGAAGAGGTCATCGATCCTCGGTAGTGGATACTTGTTCTTCACAGTCACCTAGTTCAAGTACTGGTAGTCCACACATATCCTCAAGCTTTCGTCTTCCTTTTTGGAAAACAAAAATGGGTATAACCAAGGTAAAACATTGGGTCTCACAATTTTCTTCCTGTCGAAGTCCTCCAACTGCACCCTCATCTTGCGAAGCTCTATGGGATTCATATGATATGTTGGTGTATATATTGGTGTCATCCAAGGGCATCAATTGATGCATAAGTCTATCTCCTAGAGGGGAGGTAATCCTAAAACATCTTCAAAAAGGACATCCTTGTACTTCACGACCACTATTTGAAACTACAGTCTCATAAAAATTGCTACACCAAGGGTCAGGCTAGAAAACTGATGAGTAATTGGATGCACACTCCTATAAATGAGTCAATCTTGTGTTTTCTGGGTTTCCTTTTCACCAAAAATGGTAAACATCATTCCATCACTACAGACACACCAAAACCATATCGTAAAATAGTCAATTTGTCTATATACTGTAGATAACCAATCCATACCTAGAATAACATCTTAATGCCTTAACACTGCCACTGAGAAGTTCTAACCTAAAATCTCAACTCCAAGGGTTAGCTCACATTGTCAGCACAATTTTTTCATCACTATGTCTTCCCCAATTGGTGTCTCCAATCATAAGGTTCGATTCAATGGTTTAACTATAATCTCTAGGTCTCAAACATGATATGTGGAGAGAATGTAATGACTAGCACATGTGTGTATCAATACTGCAGCTAAAGTTGAAAAGACACAAATCATGCCTCGAATAATTCCTAGAGCCCCTGGGTCATATGCATTGAACACATGCAGTTTTCACCAACCCAATACTCTATCTCCCTAAGCCACAAAGGGTTAGTGGTGGTAGCAATTCAAAACCTCAACCACCACCTGGTGATCTCCCATATACTCTTCCACATCCATCTCCCTATATATTTTCTTGCTCCAGTCATTGTATGTACCTTGGTGGTCAATCAAAAGTCTCCCTATCACTAGTACAACAGGTCATAAAATCTCAAAAGATATGGACCTTTATATTAGATGAATTACACCTCCTCTCTCTAGTTTGACAAGACCCACCATATGATCCCTAAACATTATATCCTCTGTTCTAGGACCTCATCCTGAACTATGTCCCACATCTAGGTCATTAGGACTAAATTCAGCTCTCTTCTGATGAGGAATCTTATATTTCTCATCCACTACTTAATATCATCGACAATATATGCTCAAAAAAAGAAGCTTTCAGGAACCAAAGCTCTCTCAATAATCCCAGTATATGTCGGAATGGATAGAGGGATAATGGTGTCTCAGATGTCTCCACGCAGACCTCGCTTGAAATTTTGAACCCTGATGTACTAATCTCTAAGCATATTAATAGAGTACCTAGAAAGGTTCGTGAACCTTGATGAATAATATTACACTATCATGATTCCCTTATGGAGCTAAATAAGAACTTGTATATTCACATCCCTCAGTGTAACAAGTGAGAACTCCTCCCTAGATAGGTGGTCGAAATATGTCCACAAAAAAAGTCACCTCGTCGTGGGTTTGGATAGCCAAACTCTACCATATTCATTCTAATCCATATATAAGCGTTTCTTAATGGACCACCATTTGATCCACTAGTGTCTTGACTTGACGAAAAACATAGGTTAATGCCTCAAACCAATCCTTAACCGCTTGTGGGTCAGGCTCGCCTCGTAACCTTAGGGGTCTCTGTCGCGGAAACTCGTGAAGCATGCCCATCATGCGCTCCGCATACACTGGTACTTCAGGTACCACATGCTGCTCTATAGGTATTATTATGGTTGTTTCACCACCTAGAGGTGACACCTCATGAACTTGTCCCTATTTTGAAGCTTCATCACTGAGGGGGTCATCCTCATGATCACACTGCTGAATCCTAGATGTTATGCATCATAGATTAATCCTTTAATAAAATAAGATGTACTATTATCAATGAGTATATCTAGAAAGCTTACTCTAGAAGGACATGAAAACCACAACCCATCATATATTATTTATGTGATATTATTTTCTCTCTAACCATTTTTTTCATGTACCAAGTCAAAAATCATGTTATCAGAGTCCTGGTATATGGATATGTCGGCCTCCACACCAACACTGTAGTCTCTGGCATGAAATATATACTCAAAACACAAAACACTATTTCCCAAAACTGATCTCACAGACTCCTGGTCCTAAAGTATAACAAGCCAGCTTTGATACAACTCTATCATGACCCATCCTAGTGGGGATCGTGCCTCGACTCTTCAAGTCCACCTCCAATAGGCTAGGGGCTAGTGACTATAACTGAGTAGGTATATCACTAACATGGGTGGAATTTTCTATGTACTTGTATGAACACACACATATCCAAGCCCAAAAATGATGAAATATAAAAACAACAATGTAAAAAATTAATGCATACCGCTATATCCCACAGCCATAGTATGGTAGAATGAAAAGTAAACTAAACAGGGCCAGAATACAAGGGCACCAAAAAGAGTATGTAACTAGAATTCCAATCTATAATAAAAGGTTAATGGGAATGTTGTTTGAAGCTGCAGGAACACACCTCAGTCTGTTCAGTATAACAAAGTATTGTCTAGTCCCGGTCCACCAGGGATATCATAAAAAGGTCAATCGTGTGCCCAAGACACAAGATGTTTTGGGAAATCCCGTGCAGAGGTGAGTATAACAATACTAACTAGGAAACCTCAAATCCACATAGCAATACTAAAAAAGTAACATATTGTCATCTCTATATAGTAATATGTCTATAGTACATATAAAAGTAATATGCTAATAAATTCAACCTAGAAAAATAGTCTAGAGGTAAGCCACAAGCACAACATGCGAACCCTAGGAATTTAGATTAAAAGATTCCACAAATCACTAATATGAGAGAACACACTCTTGAGTCTAATAGCACTAATGATGTCATTATGATATTTAATTCTAGTAAAGTCTCACAATAAGAAAGATACGCTGATAGATCTGAGGAGTGATGTGATGTAATATAATATATGAGGGTCACAACTAGGGCTATGGGGTGATACCGACAACTAAATATGGAATAATCCACCAATCAGATGATCGGTGCCCACGTAGTGTTGGTCACATAGATACTGATAACTCCACATAGGGAAATAATAATGAATAGATGATCTTACCTTGGGCATCTCAAGGGATTCCAAAAACTCTATCCAGTAAGTCCTACTTAAGGGATCATAGTCCTAAGTATAGGGAAATATTCGTACCTACCTTCAGGTAAACATTAAAGGGAATGAACCCTAATGAAAATTTTCTATGATATGGAGAATAATAGAATCAATAATTTGTTGTTTATGATGGGATTAAATTCGTTTTATGTAAAGTATATTAAAGAAAATATTCTTTTCACATTTTTTTAAGAAAATTTAAAAAGTAACTTGTTCAAAAAATGATAGGAATATTTCTTTTAAAAAATTTATAAAATTAAATCAATGTTAAAAATTAATTATAAATCATTTTATAATATAAAAAAAAATTGAAAACATTTTTATAAATCATGGACATGGATGAAACATTCCTGACTAAAGATGAAATAATGTTAGTTCTTCATAAAAAATTGATCTTTTGTGAACAAAAAAGAGGTAAATGAATATAAAACATATAATTTTAAAAAATTACCACATGATTGGAAAATTTTATTGGTCTTAATATAGAAATATCATATAATTACCCCTATAGAGACTTAATTATAAACAATCAAAAATAATGATGATATTATAGAATAAACCCTTACAACTTTGGTAACTTTCCAATCGTAACCCACATGAAAGAAATAACTTAAAATGAACATTAAATAACATAAATATAAATGTATTCATGATATAAATTATAAAATGGTATTTCCCTCATTAATGATTTTAATGATCTTTTTATGGAATGTTTATTCAAAAAGAACAACGACCATTTATTTTACTTATGCTTCACTAGGGATACGTTGTAGTGATTCCTTATATATTTGTTTTATAAATGGTTTATGATCAGTTTTATTAGGGAAAATATTAATATTTCTTGTGATAGTTTTTAAATATTAATGTTTATATTGATCATGTATTGAATTTTTTTCTCCCCTTTCATATGATGAATTCATTTTACTTAGTAAATGGGTGGAGGTGACCACTTTATCCCCTCGATTCATCAGTAAGTCTCATGAGATAAAATAGTTTTGGTATTTGGTCAAGGACTTACACATTCATGTAATATGTCTTTGAATGATGAATTGATGGTATGTTTATGATTTTCAGCGTTATGCATTCCATAATTATGATATTAGTTATTGGTTTACATGTTATTATTTTAATATTTATAATATCCATCGATACGTTTCAAGCATATGAGATTTATTATATGGAATTATTTGATCAGCATTTATTCCTTCCATATTATTCTTTATTCTCAGGTTATTGTTTAAAAAGAATGTGTTTTCAGGTATTTAGATTTCCATATTGATTACCATTTATATACTCATGACAGAATATGTTGTATCTAACTCATACTAACAATTTTATACAACCAATTTTTTTACTTCCTTTCCCCTGGATATGAAGAAGGAATCATTGAACATGTTCAAGGATGAAAAATATTTACTTTCGCTATGTTATATTTTTTTATATTTTCAAATGTAAAGTGAAATTAAAGTATGTATCTAGTTTACCAAGATTACTAAACTATTGGGTCTTTTGGAATGAGTTTTTTTATATTTAGATACAATGTAAAAATGTAACCACCAACATAAGGATACTGGGGTTGGGGTCTCTACACATATCATTTTTTAGGGATCCTCTTACTGATTTAAATCAGGGTAATATATATGAGGAAATACAAATATTATCATTACACATTAAACCCATTTTATAAATCAATAATCATCAAGAATTTAAATACTTTTCAAAATTTCAATTATGGGGCTAGCAATATCAAAAACCATCTTGAGAAAAAGGGTGGACGGTCAAACAATATGTAGTAAACATGAAAAAAAAATTCCATATTAGAATAACAATATTTGGTTCACCAAAAAATTTCCCCATGTTAATAAAAGGTATAAAATGATTAGAACCCATATATAGAAAGAAGACGGATGGTCAAATAATGCATAGTCAATACGTCAATACTCATCTGTATTGGAATAATAATATATGATACCCCAATATATTTCACATTTCAATAAATGGTATGAAATTATAATAAATCATTCATAGAAACATAGTGGATGGAAGAAACAGAATGTAACCCTAGTGAAATAATGGAAACATAGGTGGGAGGTAACATAAATGAAAATAGATTTCCAAAAAGAATTCTTAGAAAAAAACACAAAATAAGGGATCCATAATCAAACTATTTTATACTATGAGTTCAATACCCTATGTGATTTTATATATAATAGGATAAATCATGAAAAGTAAACCAAATTATGATAAATTCTTTTGAAAATGATAATTTAAATGTAAATTAAAACTTAAAAGAACATTTAGAAAGTATTTTAATCAATGATGTACTATGAAAATTTACATGTCACATTCGAAGAAAAATTTTCAAATAGTGACATGAAAGATTTTGAAAAACATTAAATTTAAAAATAATCTCCAAGTATTGATCCTTAAAAATACATAAATTTTATCTTGTAGAAAATAGGAAAGGAAAAAACATATAAAAGTGAAAGTAAAATCAATTCTTTAATTTGAAAATATATTTATTCAAAACTCACATTATAAAAGGAGTAAAAAATTTATATTTTGTATCAAAATGTATTTTTCCCCATATAAGGTGAAAAATGAACCAAAAATTAAATATTTAAGTGGTAGAAACCAATCATCGAAATAAAAGTTCAAGATGAAACATTATAACTCAAAGAAATGATATTTAAGTTATCTACATTTCTTATGGGAAGCATACTCTAAGAAAAATAAAACAATTGAAAACAAATTTATGTGGTAAAAATGATAAAAACAAATATATGATAAAAAAAGGGTAAAATATACACAATATATATGAAATATAATCAACTGAAAGATCATAACTCAATGAAAAAACAATTGACTTACCAAACATACGTATCACTAGGGTAACACTTGAGTCAAATGAAATTTGAACAAAATATCGTGGTTTTTATTAGTTAATAACATTAATTAAAATTAAATTATGTATATAAAATTCATGGGATAATAATTCAATATAACGCCATATAAAGGAAACATGGTTCATAACATGTGGCATCTCTCAAAAAATCGGAATTTTGACCAAGAAAACCCCTACTGATTGAGTAACCTTATAATCAAAACCCATTGAAGGAGAGGGACTATAATTAAACATAAAATATCATTATTGAAAAATAATTCATGATTTTATATCTCATATATCCAATATAAACACAACATAAATTTAATTAGTTTCACAATACCAAATATATCACAAAGAGATACATTCTAGATGAAAAACTATACCTCGGACCTAATTCATTCTACAGAAGAACCATACATCTTGTTTAATTAAATTAATTTCAGTAAATACATACCTTATAATATTATTCATAAATATAATAATTTCTACTCCTATTTTATAATAATTAAATAAATATAAATTATTTAGTTGTTACCGATTTTTATCATCGAGTGTAAGTAATCATTATTTCTTTGAACTAGATTCATAAAAGTGTTGTTTTTATATATTATTTTAACAAATTACATCATTCATATATCATATAAGGTATTTTAATAAATGTTATATGATATTTTATAAAGATATAATTTCATTCTAGGGTATTTTTTATTACAATCCATGAGTTTGAAATTAACAACGAGCATGTTTCATTATTTTTAAACAATCAAAGGGTGACTTAATAATTAATGATTTAAAGGATTATATAACCTTATCATAACAAAAAAATATTTAAATATTTATATCATTACATACATTTAAATAAGTTATTATGGAAATACATGATATAAAATATTAGTATAGTTTATAAAGGTGGTCAAATTGACCCAAACATGAACCTGACATGATTAATATATGATTATGGGGTAGTTTTGTTTTTATATCCTTATAATAGAAAAATAATGACCTTATTTATTATTTATTAGTTAGATATATTAGAATTATAAACAATAAAAAAGGGAAGGCAATTTATATAAAGCCCTTACTTAGAACAAATAGATCAATTTTCTCTTAGTTATCTCATTTTAAATGACTGAAATAATGATAATAATTTATTGATAATATAATTAATAACTTATCTAATTTTACCTTAAAACCCCATAATTATATCATAAAAATAATATTTATCCTTTAATCTCATTCTCATGGACATCCACTTAAGTTTGTAATGAAATGTAAAATGAAAATCAATCAATTCAAGGAGGTGGTGGTCTACATGTACATATGGTTGATGATTTAATTTTCATAAAACAAGAAGAAGGAGTAATATTGTTTATTATTTGATAATAAAAAATTATATGAATATCATAATTATTTATTAAAATCCCATTTTATACCATCCTTAAAAGATGGTGAAGGAAAAAATAAACATGTTGTGTCATGGATACGATAGTCCATAAAATACCAAAAAAATAATTTTTTTATCATAATAGAAAACATAAAAAATGACTAAGGATTATTCACATAGAATAATATAATTTAGTATATAACAAATATTAATTTTAATATAATGTAAATTGAACATTATAATGGTAAAATAAGCATTTAAAAAGAATAATTAAAGTAAAAATGATTTCCCATGTTGAGCACTTTGATATTTCCTTGTAAGATCCATTATAAATATATGGAATAGGATAATATCTTATCAATATAATATCAATATAGTGAATAAATATTATAGGTTAATTAAAAAAAAAATTATTTCTAGAATAAATAATATTTTTATTAATTCTTTAAAGGGGTCGTGAGAGTCCCATTTTATAAGTTGTGAGATTAGCATTTTATAAATATTTCAACTTTATATTAAGTTAGAACATGTTAAACATGTCATGTGGCATGAAAATTTAGAAATAATTGTTTGTGGAAGAGATAAAGTCTAGAAACACCTCATTGACTCGACTCTAGAAATTTTTTTATTAAATTGTAATCCATTTACACATTGAATTATGAATTTTACTATTTTTAGTTTCACTACGGTAACTTGATTTCACCAAAGGTAACTCAATATTTATACCTAAAAAATAAATCGTCCCATATTAGAAAATTGGGACCCACAAATTCTAAATTGTAAATCAATTTCATTTTTTAAATTTATTAAATTAAAAAAAAAACTAAAATAAAAATATATATTATACTATAAAAAAATTTGGAAAATATTACTTATATTCTAAAATATCAAATAAGAGTTTGTAAACTAAATCCAATATTCATAAAATTATAAATTCACTTATAAAATTTATATTTGTTGTTATAAAAATTTATCATGTGTAACGGTTTATGCCTTCTCATCCTATTACATTTCTAGTTTGGGAGTTGGAGGTGTTTAGAGGAAGCTCGAGGTGAGTTAAGTGGAGTTTGGAGCTACAGTTCTACTACATCAGGTGGTTCATAATTTGAAGATGTGTTCATCATGTGAGATGGTGTTCATATCTTGGAGTCTATATATTTATAGTTTGAATCTTGAATTGTAATTTTATTCTTAATCAACTCACAATGTGAAGGATTTTTTTAGAAAATGAATATTTTCTATGAAAATCAATAGATTTTTGTTGGGTTAGAGGTTTAGGGAGGTAATTGGATGAATTTTTTTTCACTACCTACATTATTGGTCCTCATGAAAATTCACAACATGGTTATGGGTTTTATTCCATGAATTTTTCAAGGTCCATATTGATTATAAATTATTATGTTTCTTAGTTTTACCTTAATCTTGTTTTATACCTCTCTGTTTTGTGAAAAAACTAGTCAATTTGTATTATCCTTCAACCCCATTCCCACCAACTCTGATCCTTGGTTTTCGGAGGATGATCATTGAAAATGTTAGATTATTTCTCAAATATTCCCTTGTTTCCTTTCATATTTATTTTTAGGAATCATAGAGGTGATTTTTTCTATTATGAGAGTGTTTGGGATCCATTTTTTATCCCTTAATGTGATCCTTCATAACCACAGTTTCGTTATGTTGTTGTGGTCTTTCTTTTATTTATACTTCACCCTATTGTGCATAGAGATTCAGAAAGCTTCATTAAAGTAGGTTATCCTCATTCTCTTTATTTTTATGTTCATGTTTGTGGATTTCATTCCTTTACCTTCCATTGGGTGTATAGTAAGGGTTATATTGATAAATAAAATAAACTATATTAATAAAAACATTATGGAAATTAATAGAAACTTCATGTTTTACCACTTTTATGTAATTATTGATGAGTTTAAATTGGTTTTTTCATTAAATAAAATCACAATTATTAAGAGACTTTTTTATTATGTGGTTGATATGTATATGAGACCCTTAATGTGTTTATTGTTTGATCTCACCCTCAATAAAAGTCTAAGAATTTATATATGGATAAAGAATTGGTTTAACATGGAAATCAATAATTTTTACTGATAATACTCATTCTAAATAATGAATTAATGTAACATAATACCTTGAACCAAAATTGTTAAAGTTGGGGTGTGATTCTATGATTGGTTTTTATTATTGTGTTTCCTTGTGTGATGTGGTTTATTGTGTGGTGATGGTAGTGATTGTCTTGGTTGTGGAAAGTGTGAGGCAATGATGTGTTAGTTTTTTCTCATAGGATGTGATGTGGGTGGTTTTATGATAGTGGTGATGTGAAGTGGTTTTCATGTGTAGTGGTGTTGATGTATGGTGTTTGTGGCATGTGGTGGTTGTGATGTGGGGAGTTTGAGACATGTGGTTGTTGTGATAAAATGTCTTAGTTAATATGGTTGTGTGGTAATGATTTATGTGATATGGAAAAGTTGTTATGTGGTGTGGTTGTGTTAGTTTCTTAGTTATCCATAGAATAAACTATAATAATGAAAATTAAATACCATTGGTTGGTAAATGAACAATAATGGACTAGAATTGATTTGTGGTAAATGGATTAAATAAATTGAATAAAAAAATGAACGGTCCAGGTAATTTTGAATGTAATGACTTAGTAAATGGGCGATAATGGAAACTAAATAAAAATATTGAAAATATTGGATCCTATAATTGAAATTGGAATTGTGTGGTTATGTATGGTGGTTTTGTGGTGTCATACATTTATTGGTGGTAGTATTCAAGGTGGATATTGTATAGTGCAGTGGTGGTTATGTGGTGTATGATAGTGTAGTTTATGTGAACCCATTGGTTGGGTATTGTGTGATATATATCTATTATGTATTTTATTTTATTTCTATCTGTTCCCTTCTGGAGTTGTATAACCTTACCAACTCCCAAAGGTTTGGGGTTCTAGGTGTTCTACCCAACCTCTAGGATGGTGGTGATATAGTTGGATCACTACCCCATCTCTCATGCTCTTCCTTCAATAATGATAATGTGGGTTGGTGTTGGAGATTACCCAGTAATGATATAGGTTGGTTTTGGAGATTCCAAATTTGTGATGAAGATATAATATGTGGTGGGGGTCATGTGTGGTTGGAGGAAGGAATGATGTCGATGTCCTTCACATTCATGATAGCCTACATCCATGATTTTGTGATGAGGTTATGATGTGATGAGGTTGTGATAGATGATGACTTATGATTGCCCCTAAATCTAGACCTTGTGGGGAAGGGGTAGGTAGAGATGCATTCTGGACCACATCAGACATGGTTTTATATATGGTGTGATATTTATTGAAGGGATAATATCATAGGACATTTTACATTTGGGCGTGATATTATTAAATCTGTGGGGAAGTGGCTTTAGGATACCTTTTTTATATTCTTGATACTATATTACTATATTGAATGTATGATTTGGTGAGGGAACCATGGCGGGGATGGGATTGGTTAGTTGACTTGTTTAGATTCTTATTGGTTCTATTGTTTAATCACTAGTGTATTAGTATAATCATTTCACATGTGAACTAGATACCTTGAGTATGTTCCTATTAAGTATACATGTTATTCTTACCATATGTATATATATAAACTATTTTTAAAGTTTCTTAGAGTAATTTGAGGACCGAGATGGACATTACTAGATTAGGTTTTTGAGTTCATGTTGTGTCATTGTTATAGGACTTGACTTTTGGTAATCTCTTGGAGAGATTTATTGTTATTTATAGGATTTGTTCATGAATTGGGGAAAAATTTTGGGTTTAACTTTATATTATGTACTTGAGTTTCTTGGTGTTTATTTATCATATCTCTTAATTTTATATTATTATATAGGTTAATGGATTATATATGTGATCGTTTAATACCATAGGTGCTTGTTGCCAACCCAGGATCAGTAGGCGGTGGGAATCAAGGGACATTATCTCTCTTGCTTTATTTTCAACCTAGGAGGGATTCCTCATATGGGATAGGGTCATAAAAAAGTGGTATAAAAGGTTTTTTTAAGAGATAGGAAGGAGTTTAAAGTTAATCACAGTGAATATTTCATGAGTTGGTAGGGAAATGGTTTCAATATATCTTTTTACATGCCGTGGGACATGGTGATGGGTTATGATACAAGATTTTAGGGGCCCCTATGATCCAATGAAAGAACTATTATCTTATTGAATGGTCATGTGAGGTGGAACTATTTTCAGGGTAGAGTCCTAAGAGAGGTATATAAATCATGATTGATTGTGTTCATATCTGAATTTGGTGATTTTAGGAAATTTAAATGAATTATTTAAATATAATTTCCCAAATTTATGTGCTACAAACTTATTATTTCTCCTTGATTTTGATGAATTGGTCCTATTCATCATATATGAGTGGTCATGTTGTAGTGGTTTAGTAGGTAGTTTTATTTGATCATCATTGTTTCAACCTGATATAGGAGGATGTGGAGTGGAATAGGTACTTACATGAATATCAATGAAAAATATTGAGAAAGTATGAAGGAAACATATCAAATCCTGAAATAGATCATAGGTTGGAGGATCTATATACCCCTTTCAGTCTAACTTGATATCAAGTAGAGTATTGGGTTCCATTTGAAATTATCTAGATGTAGGGATCTGCATGGCAGTGGTGTACATTGTATCTTGGTGATATAAAGGAAGAAGATGTGTTGTGGATAGACATTCTAAAAGCTCTTCATTTAGAATTATTATCATAAATGATAAAAGAACTAAAGTAGAATGAGTTTATCTCTCTTCATTAGGGGATCATAATTGTGTGATATCTTAGAATCATGTTCAAGAACACCCTTCTCTTTTCCCCTATTTCCTTTCCAAATATGGATTCCATGGTGTGGCACCTGGGGGAGTCTTTATTCCTAGAAATCCAGTATGTAGTCACCCCATTTTTACTTTACACATTCGTATAGGTGAAAAATAAGTAGTATGTTATCTATCATATACTTTTCCTATGAGTTTTTCCTTGAGAGAGTATCCAGTAGTGTGTCTTGAGAAGAAGATATTTAGGAATTGGTTCATGAATGTTTAGGTGGTTGGAGCTTCAACCATTGGGGAACTAACCATGGAAAAACATTTCATGTCTATCTAGGTGAAGTAGCTTCCAGTAACCTACTAGGGGATTCTAGTGTCTATACTATGCTTATGAGGGACATAGACACAACCAGGTTCAGTGTACAACTGGTTAAGGAAGCCAGTTTTAGATTGAAAAATATACCCCTTTTCAGTAGCAGTATCAGTAACCTCTGAGAAAAAAAAATTTAGCAGGGATCATCAGTGTTTTTTAGTAACCAAGGGTAGATAGTGATGGAATGGGCATCCTCATGATTTTTTCCATACTCAAGGACCTAGACCAGAACATGGTCTTAGAGGCTGGTAATAGAGAGAAAGAAGATATGGGTGTGTGATCAGATGCATGCATTAGAGGCCATAGCACCAACAGGGATAGTGGATGTTTGAGGTACAATCAGTCAATCATCTACCTTTTTTTGTACCCTATTTAATTAATGATCCATTCTATACTTTTTTAATTTGTTCCATACCATGGAACTAGATGTGGAGAGACTTCCAATGCCCCTACTATTATCTACATTGGTTGGTTTTTAGGATACTTTGTCTGATATATGTTAGAGATGTAGAAAGTTGATGGGGAATCAAAAATCAATGGGATGTTTATTCTTTTTACATATACATCTGTATAATTTAATGCTTTGAATGTATTGGTTGTATTATGTACATTTTTCATCAATTGGTTATAGAGGTTAGTTTTATTTTTTGATGTCAAGGGCCAGCAAGTGGATTTTTTTGGTGAGTGGGGTTATCAGATTGGTAGCAGGAAAGAAAATACTTTTTGTATTATTTGGAAGAGCTGTCAGTGGAATCTCTAGTAAAGGATGTTTCCAGGGTTTTGTAGGAGTTACAATTTTTTTTCTCAGATGTGATTATGACAATACCCCACTTGGCGCAATGTTGAGTATGGGATTTAGTCTAAACTCGTTGTGTCTCAAATTTTGATTAATACTTATCAAATAGAGTCTATGGAGTTGTTTGAGTTGATGTAATGGGATTATGATCTGATGAAAAGGGTTTTGATTTAATATAGTTTTTATATTTGGGGTTCTGTAGTGTTATTCACCATGAAGGAAGATGGTAGTCTGAGGTTTTATGTGTAATGCTAGAGTTTGAATTAGGTAACGATCAAGAATCATTACAATATTATAAAGATGGATAATATTTTTGACCAAACGAAGGGATAAAACTAGTTTTTCAAGTTCAACTTATGGTTCTGATATCACCATATGTGGTTTAAAGATGATGATGATATCCTAAAGATAGCCTTCATGTACAAGTATGGGCACTTCAGATTTTTGTTAATTCTATTCAGGGTCACGAACATACTAGATATGTTCATGGGACTCATTAAATCCATATATTTTGAGTTCCTAGACCAATCTATCATAATTTTCTTCAATTATATCTTGGTAAACTCTAATTTAGAGGTGGTTCATGTAGAAAGTCTCAGAGAAATCTTTCAAGTCCTTCGACAGCACGAGCTCTCTGGAAAGATATCTAAGTGTAAGTTCTCAGCATGATAGGTGAATTTCCTTAGAAATTTCATGTATCATAAAAGAGTGTTCATAGACCTATTAAATATTTAGGAAATGTTTTATAAGTAAACACCCATGATTGTTCAAGAGCATAATGGTTTTCATGATTTATATAGGCTATTATCATATTTTTTTCTAATTTCTCTCAGATTGTATACACACTAACAACTTTCTCCAAGAAAGATCAAGCCTTTATTTAGACTAATTATTTCAAAGTATCATTTGGTTACCTAAATAAGAGGTTTATTAATACCCCAATAATTTATTTTCTAGAAGTGGGTGTGATGTTTTATGTTTATTATGATGCATTCCATCTAGATTTTGGATGTTCCTTGATACAGTTGAGAGTAGTGATCTCTTATAGGTCTAGGATATTTTTCCCATGGAGGAATTAATATTCCACCCATGATATATAGTTAGAAAGATTATATTTATTTAAGGTATGTTAGCATTACCTCATCAATGATCTCTTTATGGTTTTTATGTACCACAAGATCCTGAAATGTGTCTTCTCTTATAATATTTTTAATATATTCTAGTGAATGTGTATGGGGTTTATAAAATATATGATTTTGATATATCTTACACCCTAGGAAGGTGGAATTTTTTTTCCAATTTACTGAGTCAATTTTCCCAAGGATATGTAGATTAGGACTCTATAGTTTTTTCGAAATGGATGCAAGATCATTTAGTGATGGATCTTGACATGGGGGTGAAAAATGGCTATGGTTTTTCTTTATTAGGTAACTATGGAGATATACTAGATTTATTTAGTATAGGATTATTATTCAGAGACTCATATGAATAGGTTTTTCATGGCCATGTTGACCACGGTGATGCTCTAACATGATGATCATATAATGGTTAGAACCAGATGTAGATCAAGAAGTGGCTATTTGTCCCATTGAAAATTTTTGTGGGTTTTCTTTATGATATTTGAAGATTACATTTAGTGATACATTATAATGATACCAAGATGTAGAATGGATTTAGGATGAAAATTTTATTGTTTGGGATGAAATGGTTGGTGACATATTGTTTGGAAAAGTGTCTAGTTTGTTTATTAGTGAATGTGAAATTCCATGTTGTGGGATGTTTTTCCTATCCATTCTATATTATTGAGTGTAAATATAAGGAATTATTAACATATTTAATCCTCATGTTACCACAATATATTTGAGGGTATAGTATATTTTGTTTTATTTTCAAGCGACTAAGGAATTCAACTCAATTTCTAGCGATCCATAAATCCAATTTCATTGATATCATAGAAAGGTGGTATGAGGATTATGTCATTGGGATTCATGGGGTACCATAGACCTTCATATATTATCAATATTATCATTTTATATAACAGTTATAGAGGGTATTATATCATCATTGGCTCTCAGTTTCACCTTATCAATACATTCCATCCTCTGACAGATGGGAAGATGGAGCAGACCATCTTAACACTAGAGGATATAATACAAGCTTATGACAAAGATTTTGGTGGATGGTGGGTAAGTCATTGGAATCAGGTTTAGTTTTTATACAAAAATAAATATCACTTATCTAAAGGCATGTATCTTTTCTATGTGTTTTATAGGTGTCCATGGGAATATATATTGTGTTGGAAAACGGTTGGGGAGTCAATGGTTATTAGTCATATTGTGGTACATAATACAACTGATAATATCCAGTTGGTCTGAGAGTTTATTTGTGATGTTTCAGATTATCATATGGCCTATCATGGTCATATGTAGAGGTAACTAGAGTTTGAGGTTATGGAATTGGTGTTCTTGATTGATTTCCCTCTTCGGGGTAGTGGATGTTTGGGAAATATGGTAATATTTCTCCTTGGTTTGGCTGTCCTTTGGAGGTGTTTGGGTGAGTCGGTGAGGTGGTGTATTTTTTTTAATTTCCACTATAATTAAACAATATCTACGATGTCTTATACATGTTCTATATTCATTGGTATCTTCATGATGAATCCCATATCATTTGTTGGGGGTAAATATCACGCATTATGTGGAATCCATAAAGTCACCAATAGATATCTAAGATCATTGAGATAAGGTGTTGTATAATAAAACCATCCCCTTGGTTGATGTTTTGTGGAATCATTATGAAAAGAGGATATTACTTAGAAGTTTTATACATGGATTTGTTCCTATTAATCAATGTTTCTTGAATTTTTCCTTGTCTAGTTTTGATTTGATGTTGTACTGTTTAGGCCCTAGCGATTTTATGAGATGTTTATTTTTCCATTGTTGAAGGTGTGGTTTATGGCTTCGATTATATGAATATAGGAACATCAGATACTAATTAAGATATTTTTTTTAATAGAAATGTTAAAACCATGTGAGTAAGACATTGATTCCCAAATAGTACAGTATATTGATATGTATAGTTGGTTTTCTTGAATTAGGTTCTAGGTGAAGTCTAGTGTGATGGTTGAGGAGACTATTTTCTTGGGTTATATAGAGGATTAATGGTTTTGTGGATAAATCTATTTGAGATATGTTTCTTTCTGATGGTATGAGATGATGTGGTATTTTCCCTGGTGGGGGATAAGGATGTGGTTTTGTGGGGTATTTAGAATACTTTTTTGATTTTATCGATATGTTTGGTTGGTGGAAGTGTTTAAAGTGTAATGATATCCTTAAGAGGTATCTTTTAGAATATTTATTCATACCATTACCTTTACATTATGGTTTGTTTTTTATTTTTTAGGAAAAAAATCATTTTAGAGGTATCTAATGTAATGGATCATGATTTCAAAACTTTTACTTTTTTGGTTTTAGAGTTGGATGTATTTAGAGGAGTCATGAGGAGGGTTTAATTGAGTTTTTAGTTGAAATTAAATTACATAATGTGGTTCACAATGTTAACATTTGTTCAAACAAGAGATTATTTTACAAATTAGAGGCCAGAAATTCACTGATTGGATTTGGGATGAGAATTATTTCCTTAATAAACTCATAATGTAAAAGAATTATTTATAATGAAAATAGGAACCATGAAAATAGTAGATGATTTTGAGATTTAAGGTTTGAGGAGTTAACAAAATGATGTTTTTTATTTGTTGGAATTAGAAGGACTCACAAAAATTTATGCTGTAAATAGGGGATTCACCCAGTGAATATTCCAAGCTCTAAATTTCTTATAAATTTTATAGGCTCTTAGTTTTACCCCATTCATATGTTCTTTTTCCTGGTTTTTAGTGAAGCCTATGTTATTTTATGAATCTTTCATCCATATTTCCTATTTCCCTAATACTTGTATTCTAGAGGTTGATCATTGAAAATATGAGGTGAGTTCTTTATTTTTTTTCTTTATTTCTATTCATTATTCTTTTAGGAATTCATATTCAAGATGTTTTTCTAGCTTGTGGAATTTTTGCGTGATTTTTTTATAATCCCTTCATGTGATCTAGGTGGATCTAGTTTTTTATTATGTTATTGTGGTCTTCTAGATGTTTCTCAATCTTCATGTCTTGTGTGGAGATTCAAAAATATTCTTTGAGGTAGGGGATCCTCGTTCTATCCCTATTATGAGCAGGTGTGGGGATTGTATACTTTTTCTTTCCATTGGATGGGTAGTATGGGGAAACTTAATAAATATAATAAATTGTATAAATCTAGAATTAGTGAGAATGGGGAGAAATTTCATGTTTTACCGCTTTCATGTTTTTGCTGATGACTTTATACATGTTTTTTTTTCTATGATTGAAAATCATAGTTGTATGAAGCCTTTATTATCCTATAGCTTATACATATCTGAGAACCTTATTGTGTAGATTGTTTTATGGAACCCTAAATAAAAGGGTAGGAACATATATACAGCTACATAATTGGTTACCGACGGAGATATGTAATTTGTTTGATAATTTCCAAGCTAAATAATGAAGTAATTTTATTTATTCCCTAGAAGCTAAATTATGGGAGTCGAGATGTCAAACTATGTGTGGGTTTTCTTATTATATTGGATTATGTCATGTGGAATGTTTTTTAATGATATTAATGGTTAGCTTGAGTGGGGAAAGCATGGGTTAGTGATGAGATGGTTGGTTGGCATGGGATTCAATGTATAAGATTGTGTGATGGGGGTGATATGTAGTGGCTATAAAATAAGGTTGTGGTGATATGCAGTGGTGGTGTGAGGTGTTTTTTCTTGTGTTTTGGTTATATATTTTGGTGTTTTTAATGTATATAGGTTGAGACATGTGGTTTTTATGGTGTGATGGCTTGGATAATGTGTCGTTTTGGAAATGGATGATGTGAGATAGTTGAGGTATTATGTGGAGTGGTTGTGTCAATTTCCAGGTTAGCCATATATTAAATTATAATGCTCAAAATGAAATATCATGGGTTGGTAAATGAATAAGAATGGGTTTTAATTTATAAGTGGAAACTAGATTAAATTAATTGAATTAAAATTTAATAGTCTCTGTAACTATGAATGTAATGGATTAGTAAATTTGAATTAGTGGAATATCATTAAAAGTATTGAAAATTGTGGAACCTATAATTGAAAGTGGAATTGTGTGGATATGTGTGGTAGTTGTCTGGTTTGATTAATTTAGTCATGGAATAATTCATGATGGATATTGAATGGTGCAGTTGTGGTGATGTAGTGTAAAATAGTGAAATTTATGTAAACCCATAGGTTATGTATTTTGTTCTATCTATTTATCTCATATTTTATGTTATTTCTATAAATATACCACCCAATTTGTATAACCTTCCCAATTTCCAAAGGTTTTTTTTTGGGTGTTTTCTTAATATCTAGTATGTTGGTGATACGGATAATTGGATACCCCCTCTTCTACACTCATCCTTTAGTATTTATGATAATGGTTGGTGTTGCATATTACCTACTGATGATATGGGTATTTATTAGATATTATCTAGTACTGATGAGGGCATAATATGTGGTGGGGTCATTTGTGGTGGGATTAGGAAATTATGTTAGTTTCCTTCACATTTATGATACACTACTACATAGGTTATGTGTTGACTTTTCCATGTGAAGAAGTTCTGATTTGATAATGAATAATGTTATCACCACATCCTACACCTTGTAAGGGTGGGGTATGTAGGGATTCATTCCAACCAAACTCATAGATATCTAGATATCTGATGTGATATGTATAGATGTAATGGGAGTATAGGATGTTTGATGTTAAGGTGTGAGTGTTTAAAATTAGTGTGGTAATGGTTTTGGATAACATTGTATTATATTCTTGATACCTTGTTACTATATTGGATGTGTGATTTAGTGGTTAAACCATGATTAGTGTGGGATTAGTTATTTTATATGTTTAGGTGCCAGTTTGTTCTACTATTTATCCACATCTGTATTAGTATCCTATTTTAACAAGTGCACTAGAGACTGTAAGTATGGTCCTACTGATAATACAAATTATAATCACTCTAAGTATATAAATAAATTATGTTTTAGGTTTCTATTAGAACTTTTTTCAATGATGTGGACATTACTATCTTGGGTTTTCTAGTTATCGTTGTGTCGTTTTCATAGGACTTGTCTTTTGGTATTTTACTATAGACATTTATTTTTATTTATAGACATTGTGTATGCATTTTGGGATGATTTTAGTATAATTTTATATTATGTGAAAGATTTTGTTGTTGTTTGTATATATTATCGTGTGATTATATATTATTATAAAGGGTAATGACTTCCATATTTGACATTTTTATACCCATGGTTCTTGTAGCCAACCCAAGGCCTAACAGAGGTGGGACTCATGGGTTATTCTCTATCTTCCTTCATTTATGACCTAGGTGGGGTACCTCTATAGGGATCTAGTCATGACATCATAAATTTTATATTCAAACGTATATACTAATAAAGTCATAAAAATCATGTTATTTTAAAAACTATATTTTTAACTATTTACCTAAAATCATTATTTTTAGAAAAAACCCAAAAAATATATATTTTGATTATATTATTATGATTAATCCCAAAATGAGTTTCGTTTTTTATAATTAAATCTCTATAATTTGACAATACAATATTTAAATAAAATCCCAAAATAGTGGAAAACAATTCATATTGGAAAATAGATTTTTAAAATTTAAACAATTCTTTATACTTATTTCTTATCAATTAATAAATAATTTATTAATAATAAATTCTTCATATTATCAATATATATTATATTTATCTAATAATAATATTAATAGTTTTCTGAAATAAGACAACAATTTTAAGAAAATATATTTTTAGCATAAAATAATGTTCATAGTTGTTTTAGATATACTAATTGAATTTCATTCATATTAAAGTATCCATTATTTTCTTTTTTATAAATATTTCACAAAGAAATTACTTATATCAATTTCCATTAATTCAATAATAAGTTTTTATCAGTCATACTTAATATTTATATTTAAATTAAAAAATATCATATTTTCATTTTAGTTCAGTGTTGCTGGTGGGGAAATCCATTGAACGCATTAACTTATTTAGAAGTAATCATATATTACATTTTATGGTGTTACAAATGTTCCCATAATGGGGTCACATTGAGACATTTAGAGTGTGAGATACAAGTCTAGTTCAACCATACCACTGATAATATGTAAGGTTGGATTTCCAATGTTTGTGGAGGAGGAGTATCATCTAACCAGTGAGGGTATAGATTCTTCTTTAGATGCATTGGTGCATTCTTCCCCACAATCACTTCTATTGGAGTAGTAAGGGACTCAAATAGGTGAAATATTTCTATTGAAAATGTCTAATTGGATAATTATCTAGTTAAATTAATATATAGAAACTAATATGATCAACTCATATTTATTAGTTATCAATATCTAGTTTGATCTAGCCAGGGTGGCCTACTTGAAATAGTTGTGTCAGATACCCCCATAGAGGAATGTAATGATACTATTTAGATAGTAGTTTTGATAATATAATTATATAGATAAATATCATATCATATTATTAGACTCTACCCTTATTAATTGATAATTTCATTCCTATTGGATATGTGCCATAGGATAAACCTTATCCTCTGCCTAAAAAATATACTACTTATGAATTTTCCTATGAGAAGTTTAAAATTGGGTTGCTTCACCTCTATATAAACATCATATTGGTAAAATAGTTCTTTTGTTGAAAGGGTTTGAACATATTTGGGTAGTGGGTGGATTTTTCATATAGCCACACCTTTCCCTTTTTCATTGGTGGAAGTATATCAAGTAGTTGATAGCTCTGTACCTAGAGGAATTCCTAGATTCTGCTTCTATCATTAATTTTGGGTGTGCACACATTATTCAAGTATTTCACTATGAATTTATCTTTAAAATATTCTTAACTAACATATACTTTTCTTAGAATGACTATCCATGTTATCTATAGATATGATTCTAGTAGCATTCACCAATGCATAACATGCGGTAGTGATCACTTCCTCTTCAGATTCATATGGGGATTTATCATCTTTGGAACATTTATAGATTAAAATATCATAATACTCCTTGATATTTTATTTATTTGTGTATCTCTTTAGTTTTACCATCCTATTAATGTTTTTTCTACCCTCCTTGATGGATGGTTACCTTGAGGGAGTCTCCAACTGAAAGAACCAAGTTCACTCCTAATGAGGATGATGGATTGTGAAGGGGGATGAATCACAAGCTCATTTTCCATCGATATTCCCAAAATATAGAGAAGAATAATTTAATTGGTATATGAGAAGGACTTATTATATATCCCCCCAGCCTAGGTGGATAGGGTTCACTTAGCTCCTTCACCATCACATCTTTGATCTGCAATGACTATGATGGTAAAAGTGGTGGTAATAGTGACAAAAAATATCTATAATCATATATACTATTTTCCCCCTTATTGTTTTCGAGGCATCTACTATTTTGATTTTCCAAGATTTTCAATCCTATTCTTGGGAATGGGAAAGATTTTGTTCCTTTATTGGATGAGAAATTTTTTCTATTGAGGGATGCTCTATGGTTGTAGATTTTTATTTCTATAAACCGGATGTAGGTTCAACCTTCTTAAATACCAGATGTTGGAGTCCCTAAAAAGATTTATTCTTTAAAATATACCATTATTAATAATTAGTAATGATTTAATTTCATTGGACTGACCAATTATAAAATTTATACACTGGTCTTGATACTTATCCTATGACAATGATGTTACATGTACTGCTTCCTGAGGAATTGGGTTCACCAACAAGTAAGGTTAAGTGTAGATCCCCATACTCTCCCTAACCCCATATATACATGTCGTGTGAGATACCCATGATAATTTTTTGGATCACTTTTATTCTATCGAGTCAATCGTGCTTTAATCTATCATTAATTTTCACTAATTTAATATTTCGGACCATTGAGAGGGTTATAAGGTCGGTTTGGTAGTAGAGC
Organism: Viscum album; assembly: GCA_963277665.1. NCBI lineage: Eukaryota > Viridiplantae > Streptophyta > Magnoliopsida > Santalales > Viscaceae > Viscum > Viscum album. The sequence goes on from OY728157.1 coordinate 1,471,591,101, forward strand.
TCACTCATCAAGTTGATATGGCCATTATACTCTTTGTACGATTGATGTTTAAACTTATGACGGTTCAAATTATACCATAGTTTTTGGCATGAATAATCTATACATTTCTCTCTAAATGATACAATAATTTCTTATTGGAGAGTTTCCATAGGCCCAAACATGACTAGTATATTTCCATCATCTGGTACTTTTTATATAACCATAGAGTTTTTCATATACTTAGAGATTTATTCCTCAACTTGATTTTACTAAAAAGGTCGCTTACTCATGGACTCATCATGGGTAGAATGATCACAAAAAATACCTACTTTTTTAGGGGATATTTGATTTGGGGGAGGTGTATATGAGGACCATCTACCTAGAACATGCTTTGGATTGGATGAGATTTTTCATAACAGTGATGAGTCACCCTATGTATTCTGTGTCAAACTCTCAAGGGCTTCTTGATATAAAGGAAATCGTAGAGTGGTGTCAGTATATTGAAAACATTTTTTTAATATGATATACCATTAATATAACAACCCATAATGATAAAGGGTTAAATGACTAAATGATATGACACATGTCAACATGGTATACTAATATTTTCAGAAGCCTACCTGATTATAACTCCAAAGTTAATCATGTTTGACCTAGAGTATCGATCATGATGGGTGACCATCTGGGAAGTTTCCTAGGGTGTTTTTGGGTGAGTACAATACACACTATAAAGAATATTCTTTTCATTATAAGGATAATCATTAGTATAATGACTCATTTAGGAACATGGGTGGGCCCAAGGGAGGGGACCATGTGCCTATGAGGTAATTGGTGGTACCTGGAAGGCCAGGACCCGATGGCCATGTTGTGGAGGGTTTTCTATGCTATCACCATGGTCTGGTTCTTACGTTGATATCAGAGTAGTAACCCAGTATTAAGTGTGGTGGAATAGCCTCGGTTGAGATGTAGGGTCTACAATGATGATATTGTGCTCTATTTGGTGGTGAATGTAACACCCTTTAATGATAAAGGGTTAAATGACTAAATGAAAATACTTAGAACTATATAGTAAAGTGTTCTTGTCCTGGCATAGTGATCATGGTGGATGACATTCTGGTATGATTCCCAAAGTGTGTATGAGTGGGGATAAAACACACTGGAAAGAACATATGTTGTCCTGTGAGGATAGTCATTAGTCTAATGACATGTTGGTTCACATGGGTGTTCTCCAAGGAGGGAACACTTTTCTATGGGGAAACTGGTGGTACCCGGTGGTCCAAGACCTAACGAACATGTTAATGTGGGGTGTCTATGCTATTAGTAGTGCCCAGTTGTTACAATTAAGAGGAGGACCATTACAATGATCATTATGGGAAGGGTCTCTATGGTTGATAGCTTGAATTCCATTAAGATAACCTATATGGTTATTGAGTATTGATATATCAATAAGGGGAGGAGATCATTTCTTACAGACTATCATTATATGGTTAGGAAATCCTCATTTTATTCCTTGGGGAGTATATCTGGGGTTGATCTACATATTAATATCGGGAATACCTCAATGGTTAGTAATCTAAGAAGGACCTCCATAGTTATTAAAGATTAAGCTAGGGTAAGGACCACCATAAACACTAATAATTTCTCTTAATGATGAGGAGATATCATATTCTAAATATTCCATAAAAATATATTGAATATACTCAATAATTTCAACATTAATTAGGGGTGGAATATAAACATGCCATCAGGTTATGTGATGCCCTTGATTAAACATTCTTGATCTCCATGATTTGGATACCAGGTCTAAAATGTAATTATAATTAGACACACAAAGTGATGGAAAGAACCTTATTGAATAGAAATCATCACTGGAGACCATTTATATGTCCTTGGAATTTGAAAATGACTATGATGATGGAAGTTTTAATATAGAGATGTACTTTTTGAGCCTTGGTGTGAATAAATATATAATCCCACTTTTATTCTTTAGTCACTATCAAAATATACTGACAATATTCCTATGTGACAATGGGAATATGAGATTTATTCTTAATCTCTTCCACTAAAATATGTTAGTGATCCTCATATACCCATATGGGAGTATGAACCTAACCTATTGATGTTTCCAAAACAATTAATTTACATATATGGGAATGGAAATATGGGTTTGTCCATTTTTTAAATCCAAAAAATGTTAGTTAACTCTTCTAGAGAGATTAGAGAAGTGTGCATACTCTAGAAATATTTATAGAATATGTTGGTGATATCTTATTCCAAAAAGAGGCATATGAACTGACCCAAGAATGACTATTAGGATTTGTTAATAGAATCTAGTTTGGGTGAAAATATATTCCCATCCATGATATTCACTATTCTTTAGGGTATGTTGATGATCCTTCTATGTGGGAGTTGGGATATGAACCATAATCTAATTAGCTATCGAAATATTGCAATGATCTCCCCTAGAATTATCGATAACATGATTATGGTTTTATCCACTATTATATATTGAATCATTCTAATGATTGCATTATTTTTATCCTAGGATATATCAGAAATACTAGGGGATTTGAGAAGGGATTTAAGAATACACTTTAATCACTACTAAAATATGAGGACAAACATCACATGTTGAAAAAAGGATATGATCTTACTCTCAAGTTTATTCCACAATATATCAAAATTATACTTCCAATGCTACACTGATATGATGGATTTCCTATTTAGCGTGAGGAAGGATATAATTTTATTCTCTAATTTCAAATATGAGAAGATGGTGATATTATTTAGTTGGAATAGTAATATGGGCTTATTCCCTAGGTTTGATTAGCTACAAACCTTGGAGAAAACTTATATATTACCCAGTCTATGTGAGAAGGCATAATATCTCTTAGGTATCTTATAATTATATTCATGAGGACTCAGGGTCATGTGACATTAGAAGTGTTCATCACTGTAGGAATCCCTCCCAAGTAGATCCTCTAAAAAAGTAAGGATATTAATTAAATACTCTTATACCTTCAAAAGGTGAGCAAGATAAAAAAATAAAATTTGGGTAATGACTCATAAATAAGCTATACATGGACATAAGAGCACTATATTTCTTCAAGTAATTTCATTTATATGACTATGGGTGGGGCTTCACCAACTTGAGGATATCTCGATTTAACTAAAATATTGGGATATAATTTATTATATTTTACTTCAAGATCAGCTAATTCATCACTTCAAATTGAAGATACTAGGTGCAACATCACAAGTAAGTAAAGAATTGTGGATTTTCTTATCTATGTATATTTATGAATTAGATAGTGTTTTATAGGTTTAAAATTAGAATAAATCTAATCTTAAGCATATAATTCTCTAATATTTTTAAAGGAATGTTTTACCACCTTTTGATGGAAAACCATTTTTAAATAAAACAATTGACAATTTTATAAGCACTATTTGTCAAAATAAACTTATTAATTATAATTGGGACATTGAAATTTACTTTGGATAAATTTTTTGTTTTTTTCTGACAATGTTCATTTTTTTAATGAATAGTGAAAAATACTGCATTGTACTTCAAAACTGATTTTTCATCTAATTTAATGATATGGATAGATTATATTTTTAATTGGTTTTAAAGTTTAAATAGAATATATTTTTACCATTTAATCCAATAGTGGTCATTGGGATTAATCTCACTTTGAAATTGGGCATAAACAAGTGCCAAACATTTCATAGATATTGTTTCAAAAAACCCCGCTATTTATTTTGACAATGGGAATTATTTTTAAATTAATTATTGAAATTTCTGTGTTTATAATTTGGTAAAATGGATTCCATATTTGGAATCAGAAGGTCTAAATTATGTAATTAATACTATTTTTTTTTGGAAATTATGAATAGTAACAATGGTAATTATCTTTAATTATCGTGATTAATTAGTAATCGGGTAGTTAAGGGTAATAAAATAATATCATAATAACAAAAAAATGACCCCAAAATGTGTCCTAATGCTACTAGTTTTTTCATTTCCAACCATGGGATGCCTTATGCCAAACTTTGAGACCCCATGTAATCACTTTTGGGTGGTAGTGACACATTATCATTTTATTTTTAAAGAAAGGAGAATATCACAGAAGTATGTAACACCTAAGTAAAACAATTTTAATTTTGTCTAAATAAATGATCTCTTGGACTATAAATAGTCCGTGGAAAGCTAAAAATATTTCCTACATCATAGTAGTTTTCTTAAAAAAATTAGACATTAAATAAATTAAATTTTTTATGACACCATGATGATGCACCGATTACCTAATTAATGAATGATTTAAAGAAAATGAAGAGATAATGTAAAATCTAAGACTTACACTTGTCAAAGACCTATTGGATGGGTGGATTTAGAACCCTTATCACCTTATCCTTGAAATAAATCAATGTGGGACCTTTAAAATCCGATACTCATATCAATATAAAGTAACATTTCTTGACTTTCCAAGAGTGCCCCTCCTCCCTATTATAAAAGGCCCCCACCTCTACCACCTTACCCACACCTCTCAAGACATTGTCTTGGCCAAGATATACTCATTTTATCTCTCCACATCCCTCTTTTCATCCTAGAAGCCTTACCTTAGGCATAAATCTCTTCAAGAAATAGTTTTGGTTCAAACCAAGAAGAGTTACCCGATTTAAAGGAGATTAAAGAACGATCGAGTCAAGTCGGACACGAGGTATGGGACTTCGTCTCAATTTCCTTTCATTGAGGCATATTTTGTTTTATACACAACTTTATTTTATATGGTGTATAAACCCCTTGGACTTTTACTTTTATTCAAAAGGAATCTTTTTATATGAAGCATTTTACTAAACGAAAAAAGGGAATTTTTTTTGTTGTACGTATGCGGCGACAAAGACTTCTCCGCCGTCGTGACCATTATTTGAGTTTAGGCTTCCTCTAAAAGCCATAACTTTTTTTAAAATGAAAAATAAATACCATGTTTTAATTTTCTGTTATTTTGGTATTGAAAATGTTTTTGATAATGTTTTGATTATATCAATGTGTTGTATTGATATCTTGTGATTGAAATGTAGAAATGTTATGTTTCCTTTTTGCATGTTTTATGTGATAAGATTATGTTATGGTTATTGAAAAATTTTTATGAATACGGTTGGTTCCATGATAAACTAAGGGCGGGTGAGCCCGTGATAGCTCTCCAATGCATTGGGTAACGTGAAGGAGTTAAATGTTAAGGTATCTCCGAAGAGATTTAGGGAATATACTATGATGGGTATTCTAAACGTAACCATGAGGGTTACTCCCTATGTAATAATGTTATTAATGCCTCAAGTTACCTTTATGTCTTATGATTTCTATGAGTTATTCATGATTTGATGAGGTATGTTAAAGTGATTTTGTTTTATGAGTAAATTATGATTTCATTAATTCTTATTCATACATGGACTAATGTTTTCAATTCATACTCTTATATCCCTTGCTGAGCTTTTTATGCTCATCCCAAGTTTTTGAAATGTTTTTCACATGTCAAGGGAAAATTAGATGATGTGTTGATAGTGTTGAGGAAGTGTCATGAAAGAATTCATGTTTTATTTTAAATATGTCTCCTTTTATGGGAAAAATGAATATTATCTTCTATGTAACCTCCTTGGTTAAATGTGGAATGTAATGCATGATTTATTATATAATTCTCTAAAACTCTAAACTTGAAAATATCCTCAATGTGAATTATTCATTTAATTCAATATTAATTAATGTTTAATTCCGGGGCCTTATAGTTGGTATCAAAGGTCGGTTTAGTTAACTTTAGGAGTTAGAAATATAATAAATGATTATCCAAAACTATTTTTTTATGGTCAAATTGAAATGATATAGAATTTGAATATTACCATGTTGCTTCATCTAAGACATGTTTGTTCAAAATGGTTTTCCGCAGAGGAAACAAGGAAGCAGTGCTAGGAAGGCATACAGAAGGAAATGACCTTCCGAATCAGCATCCTGAGATGGTTGGAATTGGAACAGAATAGTTTGTTGCAGTAATGGCGCAGTTGAATCAAGTGATAAATGGTGGTGGTATCCATGCACGAGATCAGCCAGATCAACCGCAGAGGAACATGTCAGTGGTGGAACATTTCATGAGGCAACATCCCCCATCATTTAGAGGATCATCTGACCATGTGCTAGTTGAAGGGTGGATTAAATCACTGGAGAATATTTTCAATGTCATGGGGTGTTAATAAAATCAAAAGGTTAGCCTTGTTGTTTACCGTTTAGAGGTTGAAGCAGAGCAGTGGTGGTTGATGGTTAAAAATATCAGGGAAACTGATGAGATTGATGATCTTGACTGTGATGAATTCAAAGGTATGTTTCTTGAGAAGTATTTTCCTAAGTCTGTTCGACTTAGGATGGAAAAGAAATTCTTGGAATTGAGGCAAGAGGACGACTCAGTGGCTTCTTATGAAGAAAGGTTCACTCGAATGGAAAGGTATTCTCTAAATTTTATCTGAGACCATGATAGTAAAATCAATCGTTTTTACTCAGAATTAAATCCAAAATATTGAAGTGCTTTAGCTTCTTACGATTTCAAGAGTTAGGAAAATCTTGATCGATGTGCTGAGAAGGTGGAAATGGAGTTTGTTGATGATCAAGTGTTCTATAACAACCAACAGAAGAAGAGACCAAGGTGGTAGGAGAAAGGGAAGAGTACTTCAAAAAGGTCTGATGGTAAGAAAACTATGTTTTCAGTTTGTGATAAATGTGGTAAAAGGCATGCTAGGGAATATCTTCTGAATTCTGGAAAGTGCTACCGATGTGGTAAGATGGGACATAAGGCTCGTTATTGCACTGAAAAATATCAGGGTGATGGTATGACCAAATTTGATTTACAGTTAGTGAAATGATTCAAGTGAAATGAGATGGGTCATTATGCAAACTAGTGTCCGACAAAAAGCTCGAATGATGGGAAGAAGTCAGACTATAAACAGAAAGGTGTGGTGAAATCCTTTGCAACTACTTCATCAGATTTTGGGCCATAAAATGAAGTGGTATCAGTTACATTGTTTTTTTCTCAGATTATGATAATGTGTTGTTTGATTCGGGGTCTACACATTCTTCATATCTGAAAAAATTTCTAGTAAATTGGGAATACCATCTCAAGAAATGACTCCTGAACTTATGGTAAAAACACCTGGGAGAAATGTTGCGGAAAAAAGAATTTATAAGAATCTTCCTATCCTTATCCTTGGAAAGAACATACTTAAAAACATTATTGTTTTACCTCTAGTAGAGTTTGATGTTATCCTGGGTTTGGATTGGCTCTCTGTTTACCATGCTAAGATTGATTGTAGAGCTAAATAATTTTCTTTCCAGAAATAATTTCATTTTGTGTACAAGAATGAACCCTTACTGTTGATAACAAAACAAGAGGCTGAGAAACTTGTAAAAGATGGAAATGAATGTTACCTTTCACATATTGTTGAAAACAAAGGAACCATTCAGATTAATGATGTTCCATTTATAAATGAGTATCCTGATGTTTTTCTTGATGAGCATCCTGGAATAATACCATATTAGGAAGTTGAATTTACTGTTGACTTAGTTCTTGATGCTTAGCCAATTTCAAAACCCCCTTATCGAATGGCTCAAATTGAACTTTTAGAGTTGAAGGAGAAATTGTAAATTTTATTAGAGAAAGGTTTCATTCAACCTATCACATCACCATGGGGTATCCCAATCTTATTTTTCAAAAAGAAATATGGTTCAATGATACTTTTCATTGATTATAGATCCTTGAATAACATCACTATTAAGAACAAATATCCTTTACCTCATATCGATGATTTTTTTATCATCTCCAGGGAGCTCAGTATTTTTCAAAGATTGACTTGAGATCGGGGTACCATCAGTTGAAGGTAAAGGAAGAAGATATTCCAAAGACCGTGTTTCGTACAAGATATGGACATTATGAATTTGTAGTTATGCCTTTTGGGCTAACCAATGCACCTTTTGTATTTATGGACCTTATGAGTAGAATTTTCCATGAGTTCTTGGATAAGTTTGTGGTTGTTTTCATTGATGATATTTTGGTGTTTTCTAAACGTAAAGAGGAGCATGAAAGTCATTTAAGGGTTATTTTTCAAACCTTAAAAGAAAATAAATTTTATGGTAAATTCCGTAATTGTGAGTTTTGGTTGCAACAAATTTCTTTCCTTGGTCACATTGTTTCTAAAGATGGAATAACTATTGATCCTGCAAAAACAAAGGTTGTTGAAGAATGTCCATGACCCACAAATGTAACTGAGATTCGTAGTTTTCTTGTTTTGGAAGTCTATTACCGAAGGTTTGTTAGAAATTTTTCACGGTTATCTAGTCCAATTACTAAGCTATCTTGGACGGGTGTTAATTTTATCTGGACAGAGGAATGTGATGATTGTTTTCATGAATTGAAAAGAAGATTGGTGAATGCTCCAGTTTTGGCACTACCTTCCAGGAATGGTGAGTTTGTTATCTACAGGGATGATTCATTAAAAGGACTTGGTTGCGTCCTAATACAGAATGATCAGGTAATTGCTTATGCTTCACGTCAGTTGAAAACTCATGAGGTAAATTACCCTACACATGATTTGGAATTTGTTTCTTTTGTTTTCACTTTAAAAATTTGGAGGCATCATTTGTATGGTGTAAAGTGTGAAATATATATTGATCAAAAAAGTTTAAAGTATATATTAACTCAGAAATAATTTAACATGAGACAGAGGAGATGGCTAGAATTAATCAAGGATTATGATTGTACAATTCATTAACATCTGGGAAAAGAAAATAAAGTGGTTGATGCTTTGAGTCGAAAAAGTAATGCCTCAATAACCATGTTACGTTTTGAACGTGATCCTTTGTTTAAGGATTTAATGAACTTTGGTATAGAAGTTGTTGGTGTAGGATTTTCTTCTGTTTTGTTTCAGGTATCAGTGAAATATTCACTATCAGATAGAATTAAGCAAGCACAGAAGCAAGATAGTGAGTTACAGAAAAAGGTAGAGCTGGTTCAGAAGGGTATGTTTCATGAATTCAACATTGATAATGATTGTTTTTTGACATTTGAGAAGATATTGTGTGTGCCGTGTGATTCACAGTTGAAGATAGAGTTGTTATGTGAAACTCATAGTTCTCCATTTTCAGTTCATCTAGGAAGTACTAAGATGTATAGAGATCTTTGGGAGTATTATTGGTGGGATGGAATGAAAAGAGATATTATTGATTTTACTGTGAAGTGTTTGACTTGTCAACAGGTTAAAGTAGAGCGGAAGTTACCGAAAGGGATGCTTCATCCTTTACCAGTGCCAGAGTGGAAATGGTAGAATATATCCATGGACTTCGTTGTGGGATTTCCGAATACACCTCGAGGTAATAATGAAATCTGGGTTATTTTTGATCGCTTGACTAAATCAGCTCATTTCCTTGCTATACAAGATACTTTTTACCTAGATAAAATTTCTCATTTTTATCTTAAAGAGATAGTCAGGTTACATGGAGTTCCCCTCTCAATTGTATCTGATCGTGATCACAAGTTTACTTCTATCTTTGGGAAAGGCCTTCAGAAGTCGTTGGGTACTGTATTAAGTTTTAGTACAGCTTCTCATCCTCAATCAGATGGGTAGTCAGAATGAAAAATTCTGACTTTGGAGTATATTCTACATGCTTGTTTGATGGATTATTAGGGAAATTGGGAGCAACATTTTTCTTTGGTTCAGTTTTCTTATAATAACAATTTTCATTCTTGTATATAGACGGATCCATTTGAGGAATTATATGGGAAGCGGTGTCGAACTCCAGCTTTTTGGGATGAAGTGGGTGAAAGGAAGTTGATGGGACAAGAATTGGTGGAAGAGTTGGCAGAAAAAGTTTAGCTGATACAGAAACACATGAGAACAGCTCAGAGTAGGTAGAAAAGTTATGCTGACAACAGGAGGAAGGATCTCTCTTTTGAGGTAGGAGATCATGTCTTCCTCAAAGTTTCACCATGGAAAAGTGTGATGCGATTTGGTAAGAAAAGAATGATGAGTCCAGGGTTCATTAGACCATATGAAATTCTGGAGAGAGTTAGATCAGTTACTTACCAAGTGTCTTTACCTCTGAGTTTATCTCAGGTACACAATGTTTTTCATGTTTCAATGTTAAGGAAGTACATGCCAGATCCATCTCAGGTTTTGAGTCCAGAGGTAGTTCAGCTGGAAGAGAATCTATCTTATGAGGAACAACTGGAATAGATATTTGACCATAGGGAGAAAGTATTGCGGAATAAGGTGATTCATCAAGTAAAGGTTTTGTGGAAAAACCACATGATTGAAGAGGCATCAGGGGAATCTGAAAATGCAATGAGGGATAAATACCCCCACTTATTCGATAAGTAAATAATTTGCGAGATCACAATTTTCAAAAGGGGGGAAGGATGTAACATCCCAAGTAAGTAATGAATTATGTATTTTCTTATCTATGTCTATTTATTAATTATATAGTGTTTATAGGTTTAAAATAAGAATAAATCCAATCATAAGCATAGAATTCTCAAATATTTTTAAAGGATTGTTTTACCGCCTTTTGATGGAAAACCATTTTAAAACCAGACTTTTGACAATTTTATAAGATCTATTTGTCAAAATAAACTTATTCATTAGAATTGGCACATTGAAATTTACTTTGGATAAATTTTTGGTATTTTTCTGACAATGTTCATTTTTTAATGAATAGTGAAAATTACTGCATTTTACTTCAAACCTGCTTTTTCATCTAACTTAATTATATGGATAGATTATATTTTTATTGGTATTAAATTTAAAATAGAATATATTTTTACCATTTAATCCAATTATGGTCATTGTGATTAATCTCACTTTGAAATTGGGCATAAACGAGTGCTAAACTTTTCATGGATATTGTTTAAAAAAAACGGCTATTTATTTTGACAACAGGAATTATTTTTAAATTAATTATTTCAATTTATGTGTTTTGAATTTAGTAAAATGGATTCCATATTTTGAATCTTAAGTTTTAAATTATATAATTAAGACTCTTTTGTTTTTGGACATTATGAATAGTAACGATGGTAATTATCTTTAATTATCGTGATTAAATAGTAATCAGGTAGTTAAGGGTAATAAAATAATATCATAATAATAACAAATGACCCTAACATGTGCCCTAATGATACCGGTTGTGTCATGGCCGACCATGGAATTCCTTGTTCCAAACATTGGGACCCCATAGATTCACTTTTGTGTGATAGTGACACTTTATAATTTTATATTTAATGAAAGGAGAATATCACAAAAGTATGTAACACCTATGTAAAACAATTTTAATTTTGTCTACGTAAATTATCTCTTGGACTATAAATATTAATTGGAAAGATAAAAATATTTACTACATCATATTATTTTTTTTATAATTTTTATATTTTAAATAAATTAAAATTTTTATAACACCATGATGATGCAGCGATTACCTCATTAATGAACGCTTTAAATAAAATAAAAAGATAATGTAAAATCTAAGACATAAACTTGTAAAAGACCTATTTTATTAGTATATTTCGAACCCTTATCACCTTATCCTCGAAATATATCAATTTGGGACCTTAAAAATCCGAAACTCATTTCAATATAAAGTAACATTTCTAGACATTCCAAGAGTGCCCCTCCTCCCTCTTATAAAAGGCCCCCACCTCTACCACCTTACCCACACCTCTCAAGCCATTGGCTCGGCCAAGATCTTCTCATTTTATCTCTCCAAATCCCTATATTCATCCTAGAAAACTTTCCTTGGGCATAAATCTCTTCAAGAAACCCTTTTTGTTCAAACCAAGAGGAGTTACCCGATTTAAAGGAGATTAAAGAACGATCGAGTCAAGTCGGACACGAGGTATGGGACTTCGTCTCAATTTCCTTTCATTGAGGCATATTTTTTTTATACACATATTTCTTTTATACAGTGTATAAACTCCTTTGAATTTTACTTTTATTCAAAAGTAATATTTATATACGAATCGTTTTACTAAACGACAAAAGGGAATGTTTTTTTTGTACGTATGCGGCGACAACGACTTCTCCACCGCCGTGACCATTATTTGAGTTTCGGCTTCCTCTACAATCCATAACTTTTTTTAAAATGAAAAATAAATAACATGTTTTAATTTTATTTTATTTTGGTATTGAAAATGGTTTTGATAATGTTTTGATTATATGAATGTGTTGTATGGATATCTTGTGATTGAAATGTGGAAATGTTATGTATCCTTTATGAATGTTTTATGTGATACAATTATGTTATGGTTCTTGGGCATTGTTTATGAAGATAGGTGGTTCCGTGATAAACTAAGGGCTGGTGAGCCGGTGATAGCTCTCCAATGAATTGGGTAATGTGAAGTAGTTAAACGTTAAGGCTTCTCTGAAGAGATTTAGGGAATATACTGTGATGGGTATTCCAAACATAACCTGAGGCTTACTCCCTACGTAAGAATGTTATGAATGCCTCAAGTTACCTTTATGTCTTATGATTTCTATGATTTATTCATGATTTTATGAGGTATGTTAATGTTATTTTGTTTTATGAGTAAATTATGATTTCATTAATTCTTATGCATATATGGACTAATGTTTTCATTTCGTACTTTTATATCCCTTACTGAGCTTTTTATGCTCATCCCATGTTTTTGAAATGTTTTTCACAAGTCAAGGGAAAAGTACATGATTTTTTGATAGTGTCGAGGATGTTTCATGAAATAATCCATGTTTTATTTTAAATATGTCTCATTTTATGGGAAAAATTAATACTGCCTTTTATGTAACTTCCTTTTTTAAATGTGGAATATAATGCATGATTTATGATCTAATTATCTAAAACTATAAACCTGAAAAGATCCTTAATGTGAATTATTCATTTAATTCAATATTAAGTAATGTTTATGGTTGGGGCCTTATACTAGGTCCATTAACTCATCCAACAGGGTGGTGAGGTCACACACCTCATCAACATTATGGAATACATCGGTTGCCTCAGCTAATGAGTATCAGTACCATAAGAATATTGATGGTGGCTATAAATTTTTATTTTCACACTAAAGAAAGATGAGGTGTATCATAATGATTCCATCTAGATCCAAGGGAACTCTACATGATTCACTGAATTTCACCAATCCCTGAAGAGATCAACAAATACTAATGAGAAAATCATCAATGAGAAGTCATAATAAACATCATGGTTAATGGATAAATCAAATGGGTAAAGGATTCACCTTATTTTAATCATTTTGTTTAAAAAAATAAAATCTCAATAGTATTTAGGGATTCTATTCCTAAGGCCTTACATTACTAAACTATTTACAATAAAATTATTTCATATTGGGGTCACCATTTTTATTCTAATTGATTACTTATTATGGGTGTTTCATATCACCGGAATACCTACATCCCAAACTAATGTAGTCATGATTAAGATCATTGAAACTTCAGAAAATTATTTGATCTATAGGATGGTAGGTTGGGATCATCTCACTCAGTTCAGGGGAATTACTACCTAATTCATGAATATTATAGATTTAAGATGTGTTTGGAAACATAATTAAATTTTAGTGTAGGACTAGTTACCACCATGAATGTGATTTGATGAAAATAATTTTTCATTGTGAACACCATTATATGTAATAGTTTCTCTATGTTTCTCTTATTGTTTTAGTTTTTCTATTGTTTAATGCCACAAAACTGGTCACTCAAGAATTTATCACCATCAAAGGAGGTGGTAGGTTTTTTGGTGATAGGATAATCCTAATGAGATGGTCTTCATAAATATCTCTATGAATAGAATAAGGACCAATATATATTTTTTGAATCATAAGAGTACATGTCATACCTTTTAAATTAATGTGATAAGGTCAAATGTGGTGCAATTTAAAGTTATTTTATCATGTCCTGATGAACTAATTGCAATGTCGTACATCCATAAGATCTAAGGTGTTGAGATTTAACCTCAAAGTGGAATCCTATAATTCATATTTAATTGGAATCAAATCTAATGTATTTATTTTATTCATATTTTAAAGTCATGTGACAAGACCATACCATAGAGTTTTTCAATATGTGGTAAGGATGTTTAGGTGAAATGGGCAAGTAGTTTTTTTTGTGGGACTTATCTGTGGATAGGTTTATTGGGTTCATCCTATTTTTTTGTAACTACATAGAAAAATGAATGATTGAACTAATAGATAATATGGAACTTTAAGAAATGAATACTCATAGAGAATATGGATCATTGAGGTAGATTGGATCACTAGAAATAAATCCCATTGAGGATGGATTCACTAGGGATATTTCCTAGTGAATATTATTTTATGGTTATTCTCATGTATCCCATATATTTTTGGATCACTAATAGATCTTTGAGTTAACATCATTACTATAGGAAAAATTTCAGATTACACCTAAGGAGGTTTCCCATGTATGTGTCTACTTCCTATCGATAGATGGTTTTATGGGTAAGGGATACTTTACCCATAGAGAATATATCCCCCATAAAATCAGTTGGGATGTATATATGTATTACCCTGTAACTTCTAGAAACTAGTGAGGATATTTTTTGGGATTATGCATATGATTCCCTAATCTATATACATTTACTTATCATATTCTAGTGATGATATTGGGACTGATAGATGGAATCATGTGGAATATAGCCCAGGGAGGAGGAGGTTTGGAATTATCCATGTGTAGAATAGCCTACTCATATTAAAACTAAGCATAGATTCCATATAGTCTTTTACTTTATCCTTAGATAATATAATGGACCAAATAGGTGTCCCACCTAATACTTGGCATCCACAATGAGTAGCATGATCTAGGTTTGGTTTCATAGGTGTCTCATGATATGGTCCCTCAATATAAAATGGATGAAATGATTATAACACACCTGAAGTCCCTATCAGTTCAAGAAGAAAATAGAAAAAATAATTTTATCATGGGAATACATGATCAATGGGGTTCATGCTAGTGTGCATGATATAGTCACTCATATCAGGAGAACATAGTGGAGGACATGGTAAGTAGGAATTGAAGTAATCTACATGGGTGAAGATGAAATCTATGATGGAGATATAAGAATAGGGGGTTCTCATTCATGAGGACATGTGTGGAGGTTTTTCTTAGTGGGATACCTCTACAAATCGGTTCCCTGGTGTTGGTTCGTGGATGAATACAGCCCCCTAATAGTAATAATGGGTGAAGGATCATCCTAGTAAGGAGGCAAAATGGAGACTTCTCACAAATTATATGAGTTAGGGTGAAAATTGAACCAAATTAAGGTCAGGTAAATTTGGTCTCCCTAGTATGAGTAGGTAAAATATGTAGATGAGTTTTCACCATATTAAAGGGATTTTAGAGGGATTTTACCCTAAAAATGATCTTCGAGTCAAGGTTCTTAACCGTAGTATTTGAGGATATATGGGAAGTGGTTGTTCACTATTGTTTTAATGTATTGAACCTTATTTTACCTAAGTATCTATAATTTCAAGTTATTATGATAGGTTTATTCTAATTAATATGCCAATTTAAGAGAGCTAGATGAATTAGGTGTGTGGTTTTTGAGGACATGGTCATAATGAGTTTTAATTATAACACTATAAGTTTCCAATTTTTTCAAAGGTGTCCAAAATAGAGGTCAATGGGGTATATTTATAGTAAATACCAAAGAACATGGTGTATAAGGTGGTTTGAGCAAGTGGTTGGGCATAAGACATAGGTGCACTACTGTACTAATACAAGAGAACTCATGAAAATATGATGATCAAAGGTGGTAGGTGGACTAGTGTTTTAATGCATATCAGATAAATAATTACAAGGAAAATTACCCTAGGAACACACATGAGGGTCAGGGTGAAGTGACCTAGGGACATGCCTAAGATCTTGAGTGAAGAGTGTCTACTTCCTGGGGATTTTTCTATCACCATATCAAGGTTTCCTTCCTTTCCTAGAAAATTATTTCCTACACCCTAACATTAGAAATGTAAAAAAATATTAAGCTCATTTGGAATGTAAAAAACAATCTTGTATTTTAGTGATCAATGTTATATTATGAAGTCAATGTGTGACTTCATTTCCTTCTCATTAAATATATGATAGATTAATTTTAATACTATCCTTGATATCCTAGAATTTTATAAAATTATTGAGATACTTCCATTTAATAAAAATAAGTCATATCTTTACCATGTTAACCAAAAAAACGAAATCAGTATCAATAGAAATTTTACTCCACCAAAAAGATTTAGTACATTTTTGTAGATGTATAATAAGTAATTAAATTTACATTAAAATGATTTAAATAACCTTTAATAAATATTTTATATGTACAGAAGACTCTAAAGTGTCTTATAAGACTGCGTAACCAGATTGACACACTATATATATCAACATTGATCCACGATTGTAAGCACTGAATCCATGTAATAAGTCTAAAAATAGTCGATTTTCAAGGAAAACAAAAAACCCTAATAATTTAATGATAAAAACAATCTGAAATATAGTTTTTCATATATTCATTTTTTAATGTAATATATCTCAAAACATTTAAATGTATAAAAGTAATTTATCACCTCAAAGATAAATTTTTTACCTAAAAAATTATTCCAATTCCTATATTCCAAATAAAATGAAATATTGATACAAGCTCAACATAAAGAAATTTATTTATATAATGACTCAATGATAACTTTATTAAATAATTTATAAAATAATCACTCTAACTAGTGAAACAAATTTAACAATAGAAAACTAAACATGTGTAATTCCAAATAATTTCAGAAAAATATAAAGAAAAAATAAGTGTAATGTATATTACACTTGATAAATTCCTAAAAGGTACTTTAAGAAAAATATACCTCCCCACCACCTAAATGTTTCTATATTTTGGTAGATAGTTATGCTGAATTTTCTATTTAATAAGTAAACAAAATAAAGAGTTGAATCTTATTATATATTTAACCACCCAAATGAGTACATTATCTTGACGTCTATATATAAATATATAATATAATTATGTGTTCAAGATAATTTTATTTATAATAAAGATAAATATATCATAATTAGTTAAAACAATTAAAATCATAGAAAATATATTAGAAATGAAAAAATTAGTGATGTTAATTATAATTTCCAAAGTGTTGGTGATAAAAAAAATTCACATCCCAAGGATGATGAAAAATGATTTCTATTCCAACAACAAACTATTTTTTTCTTAAAATTTTAACTCATCTATTTTTATAGAATCTATTTAGAGTTCATCATAATTTTTATTAAGTATTATTGAATTTTAAGACAAAATAAGTAAGTAATATTGAAAGGTTTTCAATTTTGACACATAGAAATAAATTAACACTCATGAAATAAGTATATCCACATGAATTTGTAAAAATAATTCCTTGTTTAATTAGTAATAAGTTAAAAATTAAAGTGTATTTTATTCTTTATACCAAGACCAAATATTTCATATGGTATAATTCATTTTTTTATTTTCCATTATAATAATTGTATTTTCATATATATTACCAGTAAATAGGAAATTATAAACCATATTCTCAAGTATCATAATAAATTTTTTTGTCCACCTATAAAGAGAAAAGGAATGGGTAAACCTTGAATTAATTAACAAGGTTATTAATTAAATTATTCCATCTTATGAAAATGATTTTCCTTCGGACTGGATAATTGTAATAAAAAATTAGAATCAATACTTTTATATTTCAACTATGTGTGAAAACCATTTTTTGTACCATAGAACATCGGATAATGGAAGTATAAATTTCAAAAGCATAATATTAGAAACTCTATAGGTAAAGGCTGAGTGATAAAAACTGATTTTTGGAATATAAAAAATTATAGATTTGATGATTCAGTTAAAAGGTATATTTTTAATTTACCCTTGATCACTCGGTTTCGTGGTAGTGTAGGAGAAATGAATGGAATTACATAACAGACTTTTTTCTAGTGATTTAATGTAAAATGATGAAATTTTATGTCCTTATAAGATTCATTTGGTTAGAATTTCAGACACATTCACTATTCTATATATGGGTAAACTTTAATGGTGTAATTCATTGAACAAATAGACAATTCATTTATGAATATCAGATTAGGTGTAATTCTCCCCATGAATATTGAGAGGAAGTTCCTACCAAAAGTACCATCTAGACTATATGTTCTAATTTTATTGAAATAAGATTTCACTAGTACCAAGAAATTATAATCATTGTCAATTTACATGAATAAAAAATATTTACACTATTCCCCTCATGGATTAGGGAACATGTCTAAACCTTGTTAATCTTTTTTTCTTCTTATAAATTTGTTTTTACTATCATTTTCATATTATAGTTCTTTTTTGTATTTATTTAGATGTTATGTGGTGTGGTCTGTTGAATAGGGTGTGATGTGTCTTCCTTGTTCTAGACATCATTGTGTGAGTTATAATTCTAGTACATTATTTATAATCATTATGTTCTCAGGGATAAATTAAATGAATCATAAGTTATCCATGAGATCAATATGTAGTATCAAAGTTCATATAGAGTAAGTTGAATGATCTAACTAGGGATATTGTTTTTTGAAACTATGTTCGTCGTTCTCCCATTGGCCTTGTAGGATAATATCTACAAGATGTTTATGATATCTCTTTTATTGTGATTAGATGTTAGTGGGACTTCACAATTTTCAATATAGACGAATTTTAAGATATTTCGGTTCAGTTCTAGAAGTTCATAAATTTTAATTATATGTTCTATAGAATATTGATTAAGGATTTCATTATAAAGAAGGACATTGATCTTTCATTAATGGGAACCAATCCTTATGCATTGAAAAGTGAAGAATGGAAAAGGTTGGATAAGAAATCATTTGAGATTATTCTTATTTAATTAGTTTGGAATATGGACTATAACATTAATGAAGTTAATAACTCTATGCAACTTTGTAAAATCCTCACACACATGTATAAAATTTTTATGGTGAGGAAGTAAGTGTTCTTCCATATGAAACTATTTGGCATGAGGATGTTGGAAGGTAAGTTATCTGACAATCATATTAATGAATTCAACTTGATAAAAAGATAGTTTGATTCAATGAAAGTATGATTCAAAAATCAATAATATCCATTGTTATTTCTCTCACTTCTCCCTGAATATTGGGATGTGATGATCACTATTATAACTAACTCAAGTGGGAATAATGACCTAATGCTTTTAGATGATAATGATTTAGTTATGAATGAGTAAATTCATCATAATTAGATCCAAATATATTCCAAAAATTCATATAATGTTGAGGCATTTGAGGTATTCACAACATGGAAGGGTCATAAGAAAGGTAAATGAAGGAGAATCTGATGTTTGAGAAGCACGGTGGAAGGTGGTCCAATGGATTTTCATTGTGGGAGGAAGGCTTATGTCAGAAAAATCAATTAAAACATAGTTAAATCTAGAACATAAGCTTCTATAAGTGTTAATATGAATCCTATGTTGTATTATATGAGTGAATTACTCCTAAGTGTCACTAATTCAGTATTTGATGGCATAATCTAGTACTTTTTTTCACTTCAAATCCAAGATTTGTAGTATGAAGAGGTATAATTTTAGAATATTTTGTTGGTAATATCTAGAAGCTAATAAATGTTGTGATATATTTGGTGTGATATATGTTTCAATATGAACACGGAGTATAAGATTATTTATTTTTTAGGGTGTCTTGTAAATCAAGAGATTAATGAATAAAAAAATTATTAGATAGTTAGAAGACATGGGTTTTTTTATAACCTTCATGGATGATGCATGGAAAAAAAATTAATAGTACAATGATTGTATAAAATAGTGTGAAATGTAGAAATTTGTAGCCAACAGAAGTGTCTAAAGGTATGATACATACCAAAAAAAGTAACTTTAATGATGTTAACACATGACCATCTATGTCACCACTATTTGAAGGGGTAAAAATAATGGTAACTAAATAGATGAGAAAGGCCAAAATCATGGAATATGAAATATGTGAGGAAATAATTATATAGAATTTTTGTATGGTTTCCTTCTATAAAGAAGAAAAGGGACCAAACAATAATAAATTAGAGTGGGTTTTAAAAACACATGGGGAAATGTTTGTTTCGTTATGACATATAATCACTATATTTTGTAACTTTAATTGATTATGCAATATGATAAGTGTGGGTGTTCATTATTAATCAAAAGATCAAGGTATTAAAAATCACAATTTAATGGAGATACCTGGTGTAAAATAATATTTTATGTAATGTGAACTATTTAAAATATAAAAATAGTGGAAATGAATAAGAAATGGTGACTTTTGAAGGTTATGTTGGTGCAAGGGAATGTGGTTTGAAAATATTTTACCAGTTTCTCTGGAACATAATGTGGTTTTATAGATGATAAATCAAACATTTTTTAAAATTGAAATGGGTTTTATAATTTATATGGGACTCACCAAGGTGTTTTTTTGAAAGGTTTAATTTTGTGGTATACTTAGTCAATATGATTCATTATTATCTATTGATATAGAAACCTATAGAAGACTGTTGGTCCAAATAGAAAGTTAATTTTACCCAACAAAAAGTATTTGGTGGACAAAAATATATATATGTTGATTAAAAGTAAAGATGAAATATGAAGGCTATTTTTTAACCTTTTTACTTTGTTGGTTATTGAGATGATGAATCTGGATTTTAACACTATGGTAAAAAATCATGAAATGTTTTTAGATTCGATAAAGTAATCATTAATGGATAGATAATGTGGAAGGATTTGAATTATTTAGATACATTTTACAAGATGAAAATATTATTGGATTACTAGGTTCAAATGAAGGGACATTAAAATTTTATCTATTTCATAAAGAATTTAGAAATCACATCATTGCTAAAAACACCAGACTATCTGAAATAATTTCTCAAATATAGTTAAGTTCTATTGTTTTTTTCTAATATATAAAGCACTAGAGAGATTAAAGAATACATAAACATAATATAAATATTTGTAATATATTTTTTTTGAAGTTATATAATAAAAGGATAAAACTCATAGGTATAGTTGTGCAGTTCTACCAGATTGAGGAGCCCATTATAGAGGTATAGAATTGGATTTAACAACAATATTTTTATAGTTTATGGATAGCATGATATTATAGTAGAAATTGGAAGTTAAAAATATTTAAATTAGTGGGATAAATCTATTATGTATGAGATTGATTCCTTACATGTGTACAAAATATGATATCTAATGTAGAGATTTTTTGGCAAGAATGATTTTATAAATAAATTGTTACATCAAGCAAAAGAAGAAGCAGATGGTAGGTGAAGGTATAAGGAAAGACTAATTGTAAAGGTTTATCAAAAAATGTTAGGCCATCATTTCTCGTATATATTTCCATTGGCTTTTAAACATATGAATACTTATATGGTATTAAGAATGGTTGAAATGTAAGGAATTCATATGGATCAAGGTAGTGGAATTGTATGTTTAATGATGTCATGGTAAAGTGGAATTTGATGTTTAATCACTTCATGGTATAGTGGAAGGTTATCCAGATAAATGATAATCATTATTTTTATTAGATGTTATTTGATCATAGAAGAATAATTATATAACTTCATTACATTGAGGATATTCTTATTCTATTTCTTGGGAAGTAATGGATCAATGAACCAGAGACAAAATTATATAGAATTTTCAAGATAAGTGATCTCATTCCAAATAAATATATCTTAGGGATGTGGATAGTGAGACCTATTTTATATTACATTCCTCTTAACTCAATATTATTACATTGGATCACTATAGTACGGGTATGGAGAAACTAATAACCACACCCCATGGATATAAATTTCAAGATAAGAAAGGAGAAGGTGACAATGATGGAAATTGGGATCAAGTACAAGTTAAAGGTATCATTTTCATAAACTATTAAAATATTGATGTATGAAATGGTTTGTACTCATCCATACCATATGCAAGTGGTTTTATTTTTTAAAAAATCATGTCAAATCCCAAAAGAAAACATTGGAAGGTTATGATGTGTATTATCTAGTAATTCAATGGAAATAAGGTTTGAAAAAAATTAGGAACTAATGGTCCATTTTAAGTATATAAAAGCATGAATTTTGGAGAATATTGAGTCACACAAAATATAATCACTAGTTATGTGTTCACCTTTATAAGAATATAAGTATATTGGATGTTCAATCATTGATCGGTAGTTTTAATCAAAATAATAAAAGTGGAGTATGTTGCTTTAATGTAATCTAAGAAGAAGTTTATCAAGGTGAAGGGGATATTTAAAGATCTCAAAATAATCCAAGAGGATATGATTTTATTATATTATAAAAAAGCCACAAAAATATGACATTGAAATCCATGAAAAAATAACATTTTATTTGAAGTAACACTTCATCTAGAATTTGTTAGAAGATGGAGTGATTTAATTAAGGGGTACAAAATCTAGAAGATACACTTACAATTTTCTTAGGATAAGATGACCTGAGCTATTGTTGCACCTCAGTTAGGTTGGTATGACTGATAGCATAGTGGGGACCATATGACTACAATGGAATATTCAAGAGTGCTAGGTGTTTTGTATTATATTATGTGGACTCAGTGATAAATCCTTTAAAATGAATCTATATTGGTGACTTTTATGTTATATCAATGCGTGGAAACTATTTTTTAGGATATTAAATATAAACTAATGTAAGGTTAATAATGGAATCCTAATTTTTATAACTTTTATGGAATTAGTGGATCTACAAAAACATGTGTTTGGTGGAAGAGATGTTATAGACTACATGTTGCAGTCAAAAGGTAGATCCATAAGACACCCCTGATTACTCAGTTTGGTAGAAGTGTGGGAAATATAAAAGGGATTATATAAGATTCATTTTCCTAGAGGGTCACCGGTAAAGGATGAAATGTAATGATAATTGGGGAGTTTGTGTAAGGGTAATTATGATAGATAATTGGATGCATATATTGTTCACTAGACGGGTTATTTGAGGAAATTAGAGTATTTGACTAAATTAATGTATCCTCTATAAATATTTGATTAGTTGTAATTCTCCCAATGAATATTATTAAGTGGAGATTACTAGATACAATGGTTAGACAATTCTATTTATGTATATTGAAATTTTTTTTATTAGTATTGAGAAATTCTAATAATCTTCTTTTTTACTTCAATAAATAGTGTTTCAATGTCCCCCTCCCATTGATTAGGATTCAAGTTTGATCCAAATTAAAATTGTATAGTTATTGTTTCATTTTCCAAATAATTATACCCCAATATTTTTTTTATTTAATTATTTAAAATGGTTAAATTATGGTGGAGTTACATGAATATTGTGTTTCTTTAAATTTACAAATGTCATAGTAAAGTTTCCCATTCTTTTACTTTCTTTTTATCCAATAAGTTCCAGTGGATAAATTTCAGAAATTTAAAGTTACACATTATCCCAACAAAACTATCCAAGTTGGATGAATTAACTCATATATAAAACAAGGGTACACTAAGATAATACTTGTTAGACTCATCATGTTTTAATTCTCACAAATCATGTTTGGAGATTGTCAGACTCCTCATGTTTTAATTATCCCAAATCATGTTTGCAGATTATTAGAATCCTCGTGTTTTAATGCTCACAAACATGTTTGTAGATAGTCAGACTCCTCATGTTTTAATGCTCACAAATAATGTTTGGATATTTTTAGTCTCATCATGTTTTAATTCTTACAAATCATGTTTTACACAATTATAAATCATGTTTTTAAACTCTCACAAGATCATATTCAGAATCTGAAAAATCATGTTTGAATCTAGAACTATGCTTAATCTTTTTCTATTATGCATTGAAATTATTCTCTTTAATCATAATCCTTTCTGAGAATATTTTTTTAAGACAATTTACAGATTTTCACAAAGTCTGTGACACCATAAACTTGATACAAGTTATAGATTTTCTTGAAGGACATAACATCGTTTCAATGCTACCATTTCCAAGACACAGTAACAAGACATCGTTCAGAATTTTGAAAAAGGATTAGACATTGTTACCCAATACACCATTTCCCTAACAACATAATCGTGCTACCGATTATAGAATTCACAAAGAACCAGACACCATAAGTTTTCTACCGGTTCCAAATCTCACTATGACCATCTCACCGTGATTTTCTCACCACAACTGTGACACCATTCCATACTTAACCATTTTTTATATTTTTCAATTAAATTTAAAAGTTTTTTCTAGCGGTCATACTTTTTTCATTTAGTGACACTAATATAATTAATGGTATTTTTTCCTCTTAGTAGATAGTATGAGGTATGAGGAGTGAATATCGTGCAGCTTTTCATCTCCAACACAAGCACAGGAAATAAAATAAAACCATGTCACTCGAGATTAATAATAAGAGGAGTAGTTTAATGCATGAAAAAACACACACAAACACACAAGATACCACTTAAGGAAGAACTTCAAATTTCTACTGGCTGTAAATAGAAGATGAGCCTCAACCCAATTGGTGAGGTATCCTTAAGTGAATCCATGAGACCTAGGTTAAAAACCAAGCAGAGGCATATTTCTGGGGTTAATATAGTAGTCTCGTAGTAGGTATTGTAGCAGAACTATACATTGTGCAGGTACTGTAGTAGAATTGTACACTATGTGGGTACTATAGAAGGTACTATTTGATACTGTATCAGCTGAAAATATTCACCTTGGGCCACCGGTTTGGGCTTGGAGTCCTTAAGGATTTCGGGCAACCTATGTCTTTGGGTCAGTAGGGCTTTTTGGCCACCTTTAAGGCCCTTGGGACACATCAAGGCCTTCGAGCCACATGCAGTTGTCCCAAATAGACTCTTCAAAAAAGGAACAGGCCTAGAAGAGGATTTAGAGTGGGTGCACTCACCAGAGTAGATCCAAATTGATTTGTCAGAATGTGAGGGTATGGCTATGCAATCAGGACCAGCCTGTTCTTGCACGGGAAACCTAGCCAGACGACCATGCAAAGGTTGAGAGCTACTATCATGATGCAGATGCTGGGGAGGGGCAATTTCTTGTATATAGTCTGGTTGAATTCCCTAAGACCTTCTGGTTTGGTAATCTCCTAATCCAATGGGCCATGTAATCTTTGAGCCTACGGGCCTTGTAAGGGTTCCCCCTCATCCCCTGAAAGGGGGATTATCAAAAATAAATAAATAAAAATGAAGGCCTTTGTGACATTAAGGCTAATGGCTGTAAATAAAGTAGAACATATTGTGAACCATCTTAAAAGAATACTAGCAACAACTCAAAGAAAAAAAAGAACATTTCACTGCATGGAAAACCAGATCACTTGACTCAAGACACTCTGTTTACGGAAGAGGATTGGGACATTGTATCTGTTGTATCCAAATATTCCAGAGCTTCATTTCATGACACAAATACTTATAAACTCTATCTCATTACAATTTTCTATATTGTGTATTTTTTTATTACTATTTGATAAGTGTGTTCATCTGTATTAAAAACACACATTATTTCATGCACTGAACTGAATGATATAATATATCCTCAATCAAATATATTTTTACACCCTATTTCACCCTTGTGTAACTATGGAAGAGGTCATGTGTGACCCGGATGATAGTTTTCCCATGTAAAATAGTGGAAGAGGTCTTGTGACCTGGAAAATCATGTATACTATTATTAACCACAATCCAAGGTGTGGATCAAAGATTTATATATATATATATATATCATGGTGAAAGGTGATCACAAAGTGGAGTATATTAGGTATCAGTTTGAGACTGAACCACTTGTTTTATTCGCTGTATCTTTCAATTTAGTATTTCTTTGTTTTTAACTCATATTTCAAAAAACTAAATTGTATTTCTATATTTAGACTTGGATAGTATTTATAACTGTTTTCCTTATTAGATTAGTTTGAAAAGATGTATCAATATCTCATATTGTTTAACTGAGAATTTATCAATCTTCTAGGAAACTATTTGAATAGTCAAGCTATTATAATTTTACAACCTAGGTTAACTGGATAGTTTTATTCATAATTAGGAGAATCTTTTAAATAAAAATTTTTAACAGAAATTTTTGTAGGAACTCAACTCGCCCCCTCTTGAGTGTCCTACTCTAACCAAGATTTGGTATCAGAGGTTATTTTCAAGTTGATGATTTCAAAATTTTAAATTTATTTTAACTTATTTTAAAATTTTATTTTAGTTGTGTTTTAAAGATCTTTAAATTTTTGTTAGTTCAAAATTTATATTTTTTTAAAATCCTGTTTCTTTATCATGGATAATAGATTGGAAGGTGATGCTACCAACAGACCTCTATTATTTTATGAAAAAAATTATGCACAATAGAAAACTAAAATGAAAATGCACCTAGAAAGTATGGGTTTTGAGATTTGGTCTTCAATTATAGATGAATATAAGATCCATGCTACTAATAAGAATACTTGTGATGACTGAACTAAAGATTCTTATAACAAAAATTTCAAATACCTGAATGCTCAATATTGATCTTTAGAAAATAAATCATTTAATAGAATTTCTTCATGTAAAACAATCCATGAAATTTGGGACACATTATCTATTTAACATGAAGGAACCTTAAGTGTTGAAAAAATGAGTCTTAACACATATAATATTAAATATGACAACTTTAAAATGAATCCTGATGAGCCTATTTCTGACATGTATCTTAGGTTTATTGAAATTTTGAATACTATGATCTCTCTGGGAAAGGATGTTACAACCAAGGAGAAAATCATAAGAGTACTCATATTCTTACCAGATAGATGGAGAGGGAATTTATTATCAATTAGAGAATCATGTGACATCATAAAGTTTCTAGGAAATGAGGTGATAGGAAATTTTGTGATGTATGAGGAAGAATTAAAAGTAAAATAAGAAGAGGAAGATGAAATAAAGAGAAATTCGGTGGATTTCAAAACCACTAATTCAAAAACAAAAGAAAATTATAGGATACATCATCATTATGACAATACAAGTTATGAAGATTCAACATCTTTAAGTGATGAGGAAATGGGTCAATTAGATAAAATGTTTAATAATTTTTATAGGTGGAATAAATTATTTTGTAAGCCTAACTACAAAGGTAAATATAAAAATAAGGGAATCTAGAAAAAGTATTGGAAGAAAGGTGGTACTTCCAGTGAAATATTCTATTATGAATGTAATATAAATGTACATGTAATGGCTAATTCTTCTAAGAAAAAATATAAGAAGATATTTGAGGACAAATATAGAAACTATAAAAATTAAATGAATGAAACATGGAGCGCTTATGAAAAAATTTCAAGTGACTGTGATTCATTACATGATGAAAAGGCTGACAAAGACAATATGTGTTTTATGGAAAACACGTCTGAGGTAACATTTGAGTCTCCTGTAAAAAATTCTTATTAATCTAGTGATGAAAATGATTCTAAAAATATAACAAATGATGAAATTATTTAATATTTTCTAATGATTGAAGATGCATGAAATGAATTGAAAGATAAATATAAATCATTGACGAAACCGCATGCTCTCACTTATATGGTTAAGTTTGAGTATAAAATAGAAAAGGAGAAGAATGATCAATTACATAAAGAGAACAATGAACTTAAATTTTCAAATGATCAATTGAAAAATGATTTATAAATATTTACCAATAGAAAATAAATTCTAGTTCAAATGCTTGGTAAACAAGTATCTCCTAAGTATACTATTGGAATATGATATCAAATAGGAAATAATAATATGATAAAAACCCATTTTTTGTCAAAATATGGAAAATCTAGTTTTATGCCCAGTTCTAGAAAATATTCTGCAAGTTCCAGCTATGAGACATATTCTACTATTTCAAGTTTTTCTAGAATAAATAAAGTATATTTTTAAAATACTTTATAGGATTCTTATAGGAATCCCATGAAGAAAACATGGGTTCCAAAATCTATTATTACTAATTTTACTAGACGCAATCAAATATGTGTACCAAAATCTTCTTTTGTTTCATTATTTTGTAGGAAAGTTGTATGAAGATATCTTGTATAATTCTATGGTACTTGGACAGTGTATGTTCAAGACACATGACAGGAGATTATTCATGTTTCAAGAACTTAATAAATTTTGATGGTGGACATATCACCTTTGGTGAAAATGCTAAAGAAAAAATAATTGACCTCGACTAGATTGGTAACTCTAACTAAGTTTTAATTTCTATAGGACTTTTTTATGGATTAAAATATAATATTCTTAGTGTTTCACAATTATGTGATGATGGGTTTCATGTTAAATTTTAAATTATGCATTCAATATTTTTAATTCTAAAAATGAATTAGTATTTTCTATTTTTAGAAATGAAATGTTTATGTTGTTAACATAGATTCTTTAGTTTCTCAAAATGTTTCTTCTTTGAGTTCCTTTCAAAAATATTATTTTATTGGAATATAATACTAGGAAACTAAAATATACACTCCCTTATAAATCATACTAGAAAAGTCTTAGTCAAGGATCTACCTAAACTTGGGTTTCCAAATGACAAAGTTTTTAATCCTTATCAACTGGGTAAATAGCACAAAATCTATTTCAAAATAAATAATGAAGTTTCAACATATAATCCCCTCAAGTTGGTTCACATGGACTTTTTCGGACCATATAGAGTTTCAAGTATTAATGGGAAGCACTATGTATATGTTATTGTAGATGAATATTCTAGATATACTTGGACCTTTTTCTTGTCTCGTAAAAGTGAAGCTTTCTCTAATTTTACCAATTATTCTAGGATTGTAGAAAATCTTTGTTGTCATAGAATTAAAACCATAAGAAGTGAGCATGGTTGTGAGTTTTATAACCAAGAGTTTGAATATTTTTACTCAAAATGTCTATAGTCATAACTTCTCTACACCTAGAATATCTCAACAAAATGGTGTCGTAGAAAGAATAAATAGAACCTTATAATAAATAGTTAGAAACATACTAAATTAATATGACCTACCTATCTACTTTTGGGAAGAATCAGTCAATGTATAATTCTATATTATCAATAAATTCTTGATTAGACTAATCCTTAAAATATCTCCCTATAATTTTTTAAACAATAGAAAACCCAAGGTTAACTACTTAAAAAAGTTTGGTTTTAAATTCTATATCCTTAACACTAAGGATAATCTGAACAAATTTTCCTCCAAGAGTGATGAATAAATTTTCCTAGGTTATTCAATTTCTAGTAAAGTCTGTAGAATCTTAAATAAGAGAACCAAATGTATAGAAAAATATATACATGTAAAATTTAATGAAACAGATCCACATGAGCTAAAAAACTCTCAATAAAGTCATGAGAATGATATGTCAAATATGGACATAAATGCTAAATATTTTATCCATCCTATGAAGGAATTTGTTAAAACATCCAGTTCTAGAAATTCTCCAGATTGAATCCATGATGAACCCAAACCTATTGAAGAACCTGAAATTACTAGTTCTTCTTTTTATAGATATGTTATAACACTTAAGAACTATACTTTATATGATATTGTTAAAGATTTTGGTAAAGGAACACATACTAGAGATTGTATAATAGATCAGTTTGAACATCAAGCTTGCATGTCACAGCTTGATCTTAAGAACATTAATGAGGCAATCAATGATGAATTTTGGGTGATGGATATGCAAGAAGAATTAAATCAATTTGAAATAAATAATGTCTGGAAACAAGTAGATATACCTAAATATATCTTGACCATAGACACTAAAGGGGTGTTTAGAAATAAAGTAGATAAATTTCGTACCATAGTAAAAAACAATGCTAGATTAGTTGCACAATGTTATAGTCAAGAAGAAGGGAAAGATTATAAAGAAACTTTTTCACCAGTTCCTAGACTTAAAGCCATAAAAATATTTATATCTTATGTGGAACATATAAATTTAAAACTATATCAAATGTATGCTAAGAGTTCATTACTAAATGGTTAAATATTTGAGGATGTTAATTTTTGGAATAACCCCCCTGGTTTTACAAACCCTCATTTTCCAAATAATTTATTCAAATTAACAAAAGGTTTATATGGTTTAAAGAAAGATCTAAGAGCTTGGGGTGGTATAATAAGTAGTTTTTTTATTTTGAAAGGTTTTACAAAATGAATATATGATCCTACTCTCTTTATGAAAGAAATTTATGATGATTTTTTAGTTTTTCAAATCTATGTTGGTGATTTTATTTTTGGATCTTCAAAAAATTCATTCTGTATTTATTTTTCAAACATAGTGAAAATTGAATTTCAAATGAGTATAAAGGGTAAACTAAACTTCTTTCTTAAATTTCAAATATTTCAAAATAGGTAGGGTAGTTTTTTGAATCAAAGTAAATATACCAAATACCTTCTAGAAATTTAGTTTAGATTGTACAAAAAGTAGTGATAATCCAATGAGTACCACCTGTAAGTTGGTTCTTGATTAGAATGGTAAGTCTATTGATCAAACCACTTATAGATAAATGATTTGGAGTTTACTCTACTTGACTTCTAGTAGTCCTGATATTATTTTTAGTGTGTTATTGTGTGATTGTGTGCTCGTTTTTAAGGAAATCCTAAAGAGTCATGTCTTCTTACTGTCAGAAGGATTTTCAAATACCTCAAACATACTACCAACATATGATTTTTCTATCCTAGAGGAAAATCATTTGACTTAGTTATCAATTTTGATGCTGATTTTGGTGGTTGTAAGTTAGATTCAAAAATCACTACTGGAACATGTCACTTTTTGTGAAAGTCACTAGTTTCATGGGGTAGTAAAATGAAAAATACTGTTGCATTATCTACTTCTAAAGCTGAATACATAGCTGGTGGTGGTTGTTGTGCTCAGATTTTGTGGATGAAACACACTTTTTGAAACTATGGATATCAATTCAGGTATTTACCGAAACATTTTTGTAACACCCCAAGCTTCCACAGTACGTTCCACTATAAATAATACAATAGCGTGTGTTGTGCACAACTCCGAGTTCTAACACACCACAACCAATCAAACTAGCTGTTATGAATAGTAATACCCACTTTTTGAAATTTTATAAATTCTATCTTTCAAAATGGACTTCATTTTTGGATTTGTAGTATCGAAATTACCCTAGGGTGAATTTTTGGTATTTTTCTGAAAACAGTCAATTTTTGATGAATAGTGAAAAACACTGAGTTATAGTTTAAAACCGAATTTTTATTTAAATTATTATTTTTTTATTTATATTTATTTTAGGTCAAAATAGATATATAATACCTATATAAGTTCAATGTAATTCATTGGAGTCAGTTTATAATAATTTTGGATATATAAAAATTTAATTGAACTTTTTACTGTCTTTTACCTACCTCCTACACGCATTTGCAAATTTACATAAAAATTAATTTTACCACTTATGTGAGTTGAATTTAAAAAATAAGGGATACATGGTTGATATTAGTAAGTGAAATTTGGTTCAGTAAGATGAAAATAATTTTTGTTGAATCGTAACTTTTTACTTTTATTTACAACAATTAAAAGTAAATAGGGTAATTAAGGGTAAAAATGATATTATTATTATCCTAACACATGTACTAATTCTATTAGATAAGTTTAATTTGACCAAAAACAACCTTAGTAATAAAATTTGATCTTTTAGGTCCAATTGGATTAGTTTAAGACATTTATAATTATTTAATTCAAAGAAGAGTTAAAAGTGTTAAATTCAAAGTTTAATAACTAAAACATTTTTAATATAGGGTTATACATAAGATAAATTCGACTATAAATATTATTTAAATAGATAAAAATATTTCCTACATAATGGTATTTTATTTATAATTTTTAGACATTAAATATTTAAATTTATTTATGACACAATTCTGATGCGGTAATTACCTAATTAATAAAATATTAAAATATTTGATATTATAAATATCCAAATAAATGTAATTTGAGACTTTTTATAAATTACAATAATTTTTATGTTATTATTACATGTTAGGGTTTGTTATATTAATTGTTTTAGAAGTAATAATGTTTTCATGAATTTAGAAAAAAACAAAATACCAAATAGTGTTAAAATTGACATAAAAGAGTTTTTAAAAAAATATTATACTATTAAGTGATATTATATTCCTAAAAATCTAAGGCTCAACATAAATACTTATATAATTATATTTCTATCATTAATGAACCACTTGGGGTTTTCTTGAAAGTATATAGTAAGATTATCAACCATTTAATATAAAAATACAAAGAGACATGGTAAATATCAAACTATTTAACTAAGAGTTAAATGTAAAAGATAAAGTTAATATGCTGGCCCAAACCTGTATAAAACCTATTAGTTGAGTGTTTTTTGAACCGTACCCACCTGATCCTTTAAATAATTCATTTTTGAGCCATTATAAACCTAAAATGGGTTTATTATAAAATAATATTTCTAGCTTTTCCAAAGGTGCCCCTCACTCCTCTTAGAAAAGGGAACTTCCCCTTCTCCCTAATTCACACCATCAAAGCCATTTTTCTCGGCCAACTTCTTCCCAAATACTTTATAAACTATCCTCCCTTCATTCTATAGGCCTTAATTTAGTCATAAATCCAACCTATGGATCCTTTTTGATCAAATCAAAAGGATGAACCTGAAGAAGAGGTAAATATTTCATCACCTCTTTCAAGTTCCTTTCTTCTTACACTTCCGCTTTCTTTGTTGTTTCCATTATAAATTAATAACTCTAGTATCTTCTATATACTGTGATGTTATTATAAATATGTTACAACCATATTCATTATTCTATCAATCCTTTGAATGACATGTCACCATGCGTGCGTACGTACGGCTTATCGTCTCCACGTTGTGGTGTAATTGTTATTCAATACATTATTACTTGGATGGGTATAATAAAGATATGTAATTGATGTAAATAATAAATATAACATGATAATGATTCTGTATATATGATATTCCATCAAATTATATATTATTTTAATATCAAAAGAATGATATTGTCGCTCGTGCATACATACGGATTACTGTCTCCACGAATGCGATGAGATTCATTCCCCATCATAATCCATTCAAGGAAAAATTTTATTAGATGATTAAAAATAATTTTTAAACACTTAATATCATTCTTAATATGAATTAGATACATCATATCCATAACAAACAATAATTAAGTAACAAATCATATAAAGGAAAACTAATTAGTTAACACCCAAAACGACGATAATACAAAGATATTATTAACAAAGCAATGTTAAAAGATCAAATATGATATAATATTAATGTATATGATTCTTGTTTAATTTAATAACAATTATTTCACCATTATATAGGAGGTTAACCTACCCTCGACCAAGGAAAATTACAAGGTAACGGTTAATTTCACAATCTCTTTATTATCTGATGTATCTACTGGGACATCTTTATCATCCAAATCCATGTTTCTTAAATATGTATTTCAAAACATTTTTACTATTTACTAGGATATGGGTAAAATTCATTTATACCCTTATTTTAATTTGTATAAAATGGTTTCAAATGGATCTTTCCGTCATTTTCCAAAAAAGGTGCTTTATGACCTTTTCGACAAAATTAAGGTAAGAATGTTTTTTTAAACTTATACGGTGGGTGCGGTTATTTTCAACCGTTATGACAATGTCGAATCTTTCATTAAAATATTATAAAGAATATTTTCAAAATAAATTTTTTCTATCATAATTATATGAGTTTTAAATGATTTCAAAATAGTAAGAGATATTTCTCTAAAAAAGGGTTTGATTTCATCTATTTCAACATCCATTGATGGATTTTAAGTTTATTTGAAGTTGATTTATTATGATAAAAAACTTCCATATTTTATTGAAGATTTTGTGATATGTTTGACTATGGTTGTGTTATTTTTATTCCATTCATGGTTTATGGATAAATTGTTGACATTTTTTATACTAGTTTTAATACGAATGTTTATGTTATGTTTAAACCTTTTCATATAAGGATTGCATTCGACTTAGTAGGTGATGGGTGGAGCCCGCTATAACTCCTTGATGCATCGGTAGGTCTCATGTGACAAACTAGTGTCTTGGCACAAGGCCTTGACAAAATCTTATTTTTAGTCTTGGCACAAGGCCTTTACTATGTGGTTATGAAAGTCTGGAATTATGAATTCCATCATTATGAAAGTGGCTATTGATATTGCATGTGATTATTCGACCATTAGAATATCCATGTAAATAAGTAAATGGAATTATTTGATTTTATTTTTGCCATATTATGATGAAGTTAATGTTTAAAAGGATTTTGGTTTAGTCTTCTACATTGCCTTAAATGTTTATGCTTATTTATGAAAGTTTCTGCTACATTTTTATCCTTACTAAGCCTCTTAGCTCACCCCTTTCTATGTTTTATTTTTTCCAGGATGCAAAGAAGTATATTATGAATGATCTGCAGGGATATTCTATGGGATCTCATTGTTGTCTATGGAAATAATGTTGTTGTTGTTTTCCATTTTACGATGTAATGTAAATCTTATGAATGTATCTAGTACATCCAAGGCTACTAAACTAATCGGTCTTTCATGAAATGATCTTTTGTGATCATGCCAATGATACGTAATAATACACCGACTCTGGGCTTCTGGGGTCAGGTCGTTATAGTTGGTATCAGAGTAAATTTAGTACAAACCTTGGAAACTAGATTTAGGTAAACTCTGATTAGTGCACATAGCCCTAATATAGACTTTCAAGATTAGTATAGAATAACATCCTAAAATTTTGGTATTGTATATATTTTTTGAGATTTTCCAAGAAATAAATCCCTGTCAGGATACGAGTAGGCAGAGGTAGCTCTGGCACAGATGTACCTATGGTAAAACCCAAAAACACCTCTTTGAGCTAGACTAGAATGAGAAATGGTGCATGACAATGGGCCTTACTGCACTCTTGATTTCAACACTCTCAGGGGATATGTTTTGGATAATTCTAATTTTCTTTACAAACCATTATGAAGGGTTTATGAGTATATAATTCCTCAAAGAAAACATTTTTATTATTATGGATTACATTCATAAATTGTTTAGTTTATGTTAACTATTTTACATGTTTCGAATTATGTATTTCGATTCATAAACTAATCTAGTTTATGCCATTTTTTAGAAATGGAACCTAGTGGAAGGAATGGAAACCCTTTCAATGCACGCACTCTATGTAGGGATTTCCCTCCTGCTCAAGATAATTATAGAAGAGTTGGTGATACAACTGGTGCTGATCAGCTTATCACTATACTGGGAAAACTTACTCAGGTTATGAATAATAACCTAACCTGTATGGAGCACCCTGATCCACAGCGTGGATGATCAATGTTAGATCGCTTCATGAGGAAAAAACCACCAACATTAAATGGGAGTAAAAATCCATTTGTAGCTGAGCAATGGATAAATTCCTTAGATAAAATATTCCATGCCTTGGGGAGTAGTGAAAGTGAAAAAGTTGTTATGGCAGTTTACCGCCTCACTGGAGATGCTAATCAATTGTGGTCATTGATTCAAAACACAAAGGAAGATGATGATGTACCAAATATGCAATGGAGGGATTTTAAAGAGATTTTCTTTGAAAAATAATTTCCTCATAACCATCGAGCGGATATGGAAAGACAATTTCTGAGTCTGGGGCAAAAGGAGGATGAGAATGTCGCAAAGTATGAAGCCAACTTTACAAGGTTAGCGAGGCATGCTGCAGATTATATACATAACCCAAGAATTAATATTGGTCATTTCTTTGAGGGGTTTAAATCATTTCTCTATTGAGAATTAGTCTCACAATCTTTCTCATCATACGAAGATATTTTCTCATGTGCTATCAAGAGAGAAAAATAATTCTCTATGTCTTACGACTTTAAATCAAAGCAAGAGAAGAAGATATATTTTGAACACTCTGGAAATGGAAATAAGGGGAAGAAAGGAAAAGTTGAATATCCATTCTGTAGTAAATGTGATAAGAAACACCCCCATACTTTCCTGAAAAGAATGGTAGTTTGTTACAAGTGTGGTGAAAAAGGCCACCAAGCTCGTGATTTCAAGGGGGAAAAGAGGTTGTCACTGTTGAATGCTATAATTATAGAGAAAGGGGGAATTATGAAAGTGATTGTTCTAAACGCAAAGGAAACTTACCTCAGAAAAGGCCATGGGATCAAGGCCAAGCTTATGTTATCACTAATGATGAGGTTGAAGCTTAGAAAGACATAGTGGAAGGTAATTTAATGGTTTCCTCAAGTTTAGAAAATGATTTATTTGATTATGGATCATCACATTGTTTCATATCTTCCCAGTTTTCTAATAAAATTAGATATTTTCAATTTGACTTAACATGGGAGTTTTCAGTCAAAACTCTTAAGGGAAGTATCATCGCAAAAACGTTTTGTGAATCAGTTCCCATTAGGGCATATAAATGCTCTTTATCTATTGATCTCATCGTCTTACCCATGATTGAATTTGATATAATCCTCGGTATGGATTGGATTTCAAACCAAGATGCAAAAAATTATTGTAAGAATAATGAGGTTATGATTTTTGATGATGATGATAAAGAACACCTTATCTTTAGAGAAGAATTGTCACCACCTAATTCTTATCTAGATCCACCCCCAGTAGCTCAACTAAATTCAATTATTTGGGAGGAAGAGAATGAAATAACTGTGGGTGAGGAAAGGAATGTTCAAATATAGAATGTACCTATTGTGAATGATTATGTTGATATGTTTCCAAAATAATTGATTGGACATCCTCCGGAATGAGCAATTGAGTTTTCAATTGATTTAATTCCTCGATCAAGGCCTATATCGAATACCCCTTATAGAATGGCCACTGTGGAATTAGTGGAACTAAAGAAAAAACTAGAGGAATTGAGTAACAAGTTATTTACTCACCCCAGTGTTTCTCCATGGGGAGCCCCTTACCTTTTTTTAATAATAAATATGGATCTATGAGGTTGTGCATTGGCTAAAGGGTGATCAATTCTATAACAATAAAGAAAAAGTATCACCTACCCCTCATTGATGATTTATTTGACCAAATTCATGGAGCTCAATTCTTTTCAAAGATTGAACTTTGATCTGGATATCATTATTTGTGCGTGAAGAAGGAAGACATTCCGAAGACAGCATTTCGAACTAGGTACAGGCATTATGAGTTTACAGTAATACCTTTTATATTGACTAATTCACCCTCTGTCTTTATGGATCTAATGAATAGGTTTTTCAAGGAATATCTTTATTACTTTGTAGTGTTATTTATTTATGATCTATTGGTATGATCCAAAAGCTACGAATATCTTAAAAATCACCTGCGCATTTTCATGAAGACTCTTAGAAGACATGAATTATACAGGAAGTTTAGCAAGTGTGAATTCTGGCTTCAGGAGATTTCTTTTCTAGGACATATTGCCTCTAAGGATGGAATATCTATTTATCCTTAAAAGACCAAGGAAATCCAAGAATGGCCAGCACCGATGAGTATAACTGATGTATGAATTTGTTTTTGGTTTATCAGGTTATTATCAGCATTTTGTTTATAATTTTTCCTGATTATCTTACCCATTAACCAAGCTCACGCGTAAAGGGGTTAAATTTGTTTGGACAAAAGAGTGTAAAGAATGTTTTGAAGAATTGAATAGTAGATTATTCAATGCTCTTATATTGACTCTACCATCGAGGAATGATGGGTTTGTTATTTATAGTGATTCATCGAAAAAAGTACTTGGTTGTGTATTTATACAGAATGATAGAGTTATTGCTTATGCATCATGACAAATAAAACTTCATGAGAAAAACTATCCTACTCATGATCTTGAGTTAGAAGCTATAACCTTTGCTTTGAAGATATGGAGGTATTATCTCTATGGTAGAAAATGTGAGATATATACCGATCACAACAGTTTGAAGTATATTTTCTCACTGAAAGAACTCAACATGAGGCAAAGGAAATGTCTTGAACTACTCAAGGATTATTATTGATCTATACACTACCACCTGGGGAAGGAAAATAAGGTGGAAGATGCTTTGAGTAGAAATGATCATGGAGTTTTGAATAAGATGATATTTGACAAGGATCCTATATACATGGATTTACTAATGATGGATATGGGAATCACCATTGGTAGGTGAAACATCAATACTTTTTCAAATGGTTTCCAAATCATATTTACTAGAAAGGATAAAGACTTCTCAGACCGATGATGAATAGTTTCAAAAGAATATTAAAGCTGTGAATGACGGGAGATTGAGTGACTATGTATAAAGATCAAATTTTGAAATTTTGGAAGAGACTTTGTTTTCCCGATAGACCTGATCTTAAAAGGGAATTTTTGGATGATGCTCATAGTTCTAATTTCTCTATACACCCTGGTAGTACTAATATGTATATAGATTGGAAGGAACATTTTTGGTGGGACAACATGAAGAGGGAGATTACTGATTTTGTGTCAATATGTATGGTTTTTCAATAAGTGAAATCTAGAAGGCAACATCCTGGAGGAGTCATGCAACCTCTTCCCATGCCTGAGTGTAAATGGGATAATATTATTATGGAGTTTGTCATGGGACTACCAAATACTCTTAGAAGGAATGATGTAATATGGGTCATTGTTGATCGTCTTACCAATTCAACACATTTTCTTGCTATAAGAGAAGATTTACCACTTAAATGTCTATCAAGACTATATATTAATGAAGTTTTTAGGCTTCATGTAGTACCACTATCGATTGTTTCAGATCTTAATCCCCATTTTACATTAAGATTCTGGAAAAGTCTACAGAAATCCCTGGATACTGAACTTCGTTTGAGCACTACCTACCACCCTCAAACTGATGTACAATCAGAACAGACTATTCAAACCTTAGAAGACATGTTGAGATCATGCTCACTTGACTTTCAAGGTATGTGGGATCAATATTTACCTCTGGTAGAATTTTCCTATGACAACAGCTTCCATTCAAGTATTCAGACGGCACAATATGAAGTGTTATATGGAAAGAGATGTCGCACACCAACCTGTTGGGATGATGTTGGTGAAAGAAAACTCGTAGGCCCAGAATAGGTGGAGGAAATTATAGAAAAGGTAAAGGTGATCCAAAAACACATCAAAGTATCTCATAGTAGGTAGAAGATCTATGCTGATAATCGAAGGAATGACTTGGAATTTCAAGTAGGAGATCATGTTTTCTTGATGGTATATCCATGGAAGGGTGTTAAACATTTTGGTAAGAATGTTAAATTGAGTCCTAGGTATATTGGACCTTTCGAAATTCTAGAATAAATTGGGGTTGTATCTTACCGTTTAGAAATGCCGCCAAGTCCTTCCAAAGTTCATGATGCGTTCCACATATCACTATTGAGAAAATACATGCCCGACCAAATGCATGTACTCACCTATGAATAATTAGAACTTAAACATGGTCTGTCTTATTACGAAGAGCCTGTCAATGTTCTTGATACAATAGAACAAGTGTTAAGAAACTGGATGACTCGTCTGGTAAAAGTTATATGGAGAAACCATAAGATAGGAGAGGCAACGTGCGAACCCGAGGAACTAATGATGAAGAACCACTCAAGAATATTTATGCAGTAATATTTTAGAAATTTAGAGAATGAAATTATTTGAAGTAGGGGAGAAAGTAACACCCCAAGCTTCGACAATATGTTTCCCAATGAATAATATAATAGCGTGTGTTGTACGTAACTCCGAGTTCTAACACACCGAAACCAATCAAACTAGCCATTATGAATAGTAATACCCACTTTTTGAAATTTAATAAATCTTATCTTTCCAAATGAACTTCATTTTCTAATTCGGAGTATCGAAATTAGCTTAGGGTGAATTTTTGGTATTTTCCTGAAAACATTCAATTTTTGATGAATTGTGAAAAACACTTAGTTATAGTTTAAAATCAAATTTTTATTTAAATAATTTTTTATTTTATTTAAATTTATTTTAGGTCAAAATAAATACATAATACCTATATGAGTTCAATGTAATTCATTGGATTCAGTTTATAATAATTCTGGATATATTAAAATTTTATTGAACTTTTACAGTCTTTTACCCACCTCCTAGGAGCATTTGCAAATTTACATAAAACATAATTTTACCACTTCTGTGCATTGAATTTAAAAAATCCTAGAGACACAATAGATATTATTAAGTAAAATTTGGTTTGATAAGATGAAAATAATTTTTGGTGAATAGTAGTTTTTTACTTTTATTTACCACGGTTAAAAGTGAATAAGGTAATTAAGGGTAAAAATGATATTATTATTACCCTAACACATGTCTTAATTCTATTGGATAAGTTTAATTCGACCAAAAATAACCTTAAGAATAAAATATGATCATTTTGGTCCACTTGTATTATATTAGGACATTTATTATTATTTAATTCAAAGATGAGTAAAAATTGTTAAATTCAATGTTTAATAACTAAACCATTTTTAATATAGAATTATACATAAGATAAATTAGACTATAAATATTCATCAGAAAGATAAGATATTTCCTACATAATGGTATTTTATTTATAATTTTTATACATTAAATAATAAAATTTATTTATGACACAATGATGATGTAGTAATTACCCTATTAATGAAATATTAAAATATTTGATATTATAAATATCCAAATAAATGTAATTTTAGACTTTTTATGAATTGAACTAATTTTCTAGATTAATATGACATGTTATGTTTTGTTAGATGATTTTCTTTCAAAGTAATAATGCTCTTATGAATTTAGCAAAAATAAAATACCAAATAGTGTTAAAATTGACATAAAAGAGTTTTTAAAACAAATATTATATTATTAATTGATATTCTATTCCTAAAAATATATGATTTGGAAAAAGGACTTATATATTAATATGTGTATAATTAATTAACCACTTTGGGTTTTCTTGGAAGTATATAGTATGTTTATTAACCATATAATATTAAAATACAAAGAGACATGGTAAATGTCAAAATATTTAACCAAGAGTTAAATCTAAAAGATAAAGTTAATATAGTGACCTAAACCTGTCTAAAACCTATTGTTTGAGTGTTTTTCGACCCATACCCACCTTATCCTCTAACTAATTCATTTTTGAACCATTAGAAACCGAAAATTATTTTATTATAAAATAATATTTCTAGCTTTTCCTAAGGTGCCCCTCACCCCTCTTATAAAAGTGAACTTCCCATTCTCTATAATTAACACCTTCAAATCAATTTGGATCATCCAACCTCTACCCAAATACCCTCTCAACATTCCTCCATTCATCCTATAGGCCTTAATTTAGTCATAAAGTCAACCTAAGGATCCCTTTTGATCAAATAAAAAGGAAGAACCCGAAGAAGAGGAAAATATTTCATCACCTCTTTCAAGTTACTTTATTCTTGCACTTCCTCTTTCTTTGTTTTTTCCATTATAAATTAATAAATCTAATATATTATATATATTTTTATGTTATTATAAATATGTTACAACCATATTCATTATTCTATCCATCCTTTGAATGACATGTCACCATACGTGTGTACGTACGGCTTACCGTCTCCACATTGTGGTGTAATTGTTATTCACCACATTAT
Source organism: Viscum album (assembly GCA_963277665.1). Taxonomy (NCBI): domain Eukaryota; kingdom Viridiplantae; phylum Streptophyta; class Magnoliopsida; order Santalales; family Viscaceae; genus Viscum; species Viscum album. Next base: position 1,471,632,788 of record OY728157.1, read on the forward strand.
TATTTGGATGGGTATAATAATGATTTTTAATCAATTTAAATAATAAATATAACATGATTATTATTCTTTATATATGATATACCATCCAATTATATATGATTTTGATTTCAAAATAATGATATTGTCGCTCATGCGTACGTATGGATTACCGTCTCAACGAACAGGGTGAGATTCATTTCCCATCCAAATCCATTCAAGACAAATTTTCATTAGATGATAAAAAATAATTTTTAAAGACTTAATATCATTATTAATATGAATAATATACATCCTATCCATAACAAAAATTACTTACGTAACAAAGCATATAAAGTAAAACGAATCAGTTAACACCTGAAACGATGATAATACTATGATATTATTAACAATGCAATGTTAACAGATCATATATGATATCATATTAATGTATATGATTATTGTATAATTTAATAACAATTATTTCACCATTATAAAAAAGGTTGACCTACCCTCGGCCAAGGAAAAGTACTAGGTAAGGGTTAATTTCACAATCTCTTTATTATCTAAGGTTGTTTCTACGTAAGTATCTACTGGGACATCTTTATCATCCACATCCATGTTTCTTAAAAATATATTTCAAAACATTTTTACTATTTACTAGACAATGGGTTAAATTAATTTATAACCTTATTTTACTTTTTATAAAATGGTGTGAAAGGAATATTTCCGTCATTTTCCAAACAAGTTACTTTATGACCTTTTGACAAAATTAAGGTAAGAATGTTTTTTTAAAACCTATATGGTGGGTGTGGCTATTTTCCACCGTTATAACAATGTTAAAGCTTCTCTTACAAGATTATAAGAATATTTTCAAAATAAATGTTTTCTTTTATAATTATATGACTTTTAAATGATTTCAAAATAGTAAGAGATATTTCTCTAAAAAATGGTTTTGATTTCATCTATGTCAACATATTTTGATGGATTTTAAAATTATTTAAAGTTGATTTATTTTGATACAAAACATCCATATTGTATTGAAGGTTTTTTTATATGTTTGAATTTGGATGTGTTATTTTTATACCATTAATGGTTTATGGAAAAAGTATTCACATTCCGTATGCTAGATTTAATACGAAAGTTTACGTTATGTTTAAATCTTTTCATATGAGGAATGAATTGGAGTTAGTAAGTGACTGGTGGACCTTCTATAGCTCCTCCATGCAGAGGTAGGTCTCATGAGACAAACTAGTGTCTTGGAACAAGGCCTTGACAAAATATTATTTGTAGTCTTGGCATAAGGCCTTGACTATATGGTTATGAAAGTCTGAAATTATGCATTCCATCATTATAAAAGTAGCTATTGATATTGCAAGTGATTATTAGACTAGTAGAATATCCATGTGAATAAGTAAATGGAATTATTTGATTTTATCTTTTCCATATTATACTGAAGTTTAAGTTTAAAAGGATTTTGTTTTAGTCTTATATATTTCCTTAAATGTTTATGCTTATTTATGAATGTTTCCGCTATATTGTTATCCTTACTGAGAATTTGAGCTCTCCCCATTCTATGTTTTATTTTTTCTAGGATGTTAAGATGTATATTATGATTGACCTGCAGGGATGGTCTATGGGATCTCTATGTTGTCTTTGGAAACAATGTTTTTTTAGTTTTCCATTTTATGATGTAATGTAAACCTTATGAATGTATCTAGTACTTACAAGGCTACTAAACTAATCGGTCATTCGAGACTTTATCTTTTGTGATCATGAAAATGATACGTAATAATGCACCAACTCTGGGATTCTGGGGTCGGTGCATTACAATTTTGATAAAACTAGTTCTATTAACATATTAAATAATCCTTTTTATCATTCTAGAACAAAGCATATTGATTTAAGACATCACTTATTGAGAGATCATTATCAAAAAAAGTGATATTACTTTATAATTCACTAGCATAGAACATCATCTTGTTGATAAACCAGATTTTAGAAAATGAAAAAAATGGATTGCAGCCCATTAAATTAGGAAAGGATGAATTACATAATACATCAATTAGGAATGATTAACCTCGATTGAACAGTTTACTCTCTCAGGATTACTATCTCAATATTGAAATCTTAGACAAATGTCTCATAACTAGTTGTCTTATGTTTGGTGTCTCATTGGTTTTGGTTGCACTGTGTTGAGTCACACAGTAATACTGACACCATGAATGCATGTATTGATCTCACCGTATTATTCAGAATTTATTTTTAAATATTTCTTTTTGTATCACATGTTTTATTTTTTTACTGGGTTTTATTTTGTGAGGTTAAACTCCCTAATTTATAAATACTTATCACTTAACTTCTCTAGAGATCAATTATACTGAAGCTGGGACCCTCTTTTTCTCTCTAACCGATTGACCTCCTTCTCATCCTTTGTGAGCCCATGCTGAATGCTCAGGATGAAGCTTCCATCCTCATCGACTCCTGAGAATCATTTGTCTAAGAAGAAACAGAATTAGGATCATGTTCTAATTCCTAGGAAATCACTAAAATCAGGTCGTAAGGATCACAAAGTCATGCCTAAAAAGGAAATATGTGTGAATTGGCTCTTGTCCCGTAAGTATCTTGTTTTTAGAGTTCTACAAGAATAGGGGGTGTTGGATTGGTTTACCAAGGAGAAAATATGAATTTATCCGAATCTTGTTTGGATTTTTATCAGTATGTCCAGTTTTCCTTTAACTCTAAGGATGATTTTGTGGTTAGGAGTTAGGTACATGGTCAAAGATTCAATTTTTCATTGTGGTTATGGGCTTCCTATCTAGGAATAGCACATAAAGGTATCTTTGAGGACTACAAAAGAGGTCATCCTCCACCTAGTTATGTGTTTATCTTAGAAGAAGCTCTATGAAGTTTGACTAGAAATAAGAAGAGATGGCATATTGCTACTGAGCATGATGGTGAGTCAAGGTTGTTGTTCAAGTTCATTCATTATCACATTTTCCCAAGGAAATGGGATTTTTTCACTCTTAAGTATCACGATTTATTTTTTATTTATTTTTTGAAGAATGAACAGAAAATAAACTTGTGTAAGTATATTATACTTCACATGTGTGATATGATCAAAACTACATCAAATTCCACCTCTCTTTTCTATTCGAGTTTCATTTCTACTATTCTTCTAGCCAAAGGTGTGGTTGTCCAGAATGAAAAAATTCTTAAAGAATATGATTTATGTACCTCTAAATCTATTTTTAGGATAATGAAAATAATATGGAATCCATGGAAGAGATCATGTTTTCTAGATAATGATAGGTTGTATGAGGATTTTAATCATGTTGAAAATATGTCTAGATCTAATAATGTTGCTGATCTAGGATTGGAAGCTGATGAGATTATGGAATATCTAGATGAAGAAATATTTTATGATGTTACTGAAGGTTTTGTGAGATTATCTCATGATCTATCACCCCTATCTAAAGGTGATGTTGATGAAATTGGAAAGGATGAAGCTAATACTAAAGATATTGATGATGTATAAGAAGATTCTATTTTTGAGGAAGCTCCTGCTGCTATGGAATAGTTTGAGGAACAGGTTAAAACTGAAGTAATCTTATTTGTTAAGGAAAGAATGGAATGGGCCTTTTAGTTGGCCAGAGAAGATATGGGTGATCCAAATAGAGTTGAATGTTTGGGAATGGGTTAATAGATTCAGCCTCTTAGTCCTAGAAGATATGCACTTATTGAGGGAGAGTAGCACCCCAACTTATAAAGTATTCAACTTCCAAATCCTATTGACCAAATCTCTGTGGATACCTTGTATAGGATTCCCAATTATTTTGATATGAATAATTCTCAAGAGGCATCGGTAAAAGGGATAGATCTTTCAATTTTTTTCTAGTTAAAACCAATTTCTTCCAAAGAATTATCTCTTTCTAAAGAATATGAACCTGTTTTAGTTACTATTTCTGAATCCACTCAAGAATCTTCTGATTTTGTAAGTCATATTGATTTGAAAGTTTTTAAAGATGGTTTTTTGTCTGGATTTGGGAAGCTACTACAGACTCAACCTACCCCTGTGAAAACTCTTAGTGAAAGGGATCCTGCACTACTCTTAGAGTAATTATATTGTACATCCAACCAAAGATGCTTCATGAAATTTAGGTGTTAGGTTTGAGAACAACCAGTTTAGTGATGTGGTGAAGTATCTAAAATATAGGGTTTTAGATATGTATAACGCCATTAAATATGTTCAAGATCATGTTTCTAAACATAGTGAGGATTTTGGTCATAAAAATTCATAGAAGGCTATATCTCTAATTCAACTGGCCCTAATTACAGTATATGAAAAGGTGGTCGAGAACAACAAAAAAGATAGCCAATGAGATGTGTGATCTTGTCTCTAGACTCAATAGGTTGATCAATGAGTATAAATGTTTTTTAAAAAAGTCTCTAAATCAGTTTAAGTCTCTCACATAAGCTGTTTCAACTTCATCTTCCTCTGAAAACACATTTCAGACTGTGGATAGTGACCAGATCAGATCAGTTTTCAAAGAATATTTTCAATCAGTGTTGAGTGGTGTTGATAAGAAAATTCTCTCTGCTATTATCAAGAACAGTGACCATGTAGTTGATTTTGTTAGGGTACATTCAAATATTTCCACTAATGATCATGAAGAAATATCTAATAATTTGGACTTATACTTTAGGATAATTTATTCAAAGATAGATTTGTGTAATCAATTCAAGTATCTTTTGGAGAATTTGAAAATACCTCCAGTCACTCAAGCCTTCAAGGACCAAGTAAAGAAGATCAAGGAATTCACACCCACTCTGCAGAAGATTGTGGAAATCAAGGATGACTTTGAGAAGGAAATACGGTATGGTGGATAAATCATCATGGTCTTTATAAACCTCTTGAATCCTTTTATCTATGTTTGGAGTACTACAATTATGGATCCTTCAGCTGCTCCTTTGAAGACCGGACTACCTTCTTCTACATATCCTTCTTCCTCCACTTTGTTTTCTCTAGTGACTATGTATGTTTCTATGGATTTAAGTTAGATCACACCTATCATTATTGAGAAACTTATTCCTTGGCCTTCCACCAGAACTACCCTTTTACCTTATATCATTGAATGAGTGGAATTTCCTTCCCTAACCACTACTTCTACCACTTCCACTTATTCCCCTATTGCTCCCCCATCGGATGTCTCTGACAAAGTAAAATCCAAGTCTGATGCCTCTTCCAAGAAGTGAATGCAGATTTTGGTAAGTATCTATTGTATTTTTTTATTTATTGTAATGGACTATATCCTTTTCTTCAAGAGAATGTGTCCTCATATTGTTCCTTCACATGTTATTTTCTTTTTCTCTCTTTTCTTTTTGATAATCCCAAAAGGGGTAGAAATAGAATTTCTAGAGGAGAACATATCAGAATTGGTATTCTAAGGGGGAAAATAATAAAGAGGATATATGAGGGAAAATAATTACCCTTTATTCTATTTTTTCACATATGATTTAATATCTTGATTTGATAAGTAATTTGTTCATTTCTTTCTAAAATAATTGAGTTGTAAATGCTATGTTTTTTTATCATCAAAAAGGGTGATATTGTTAGACTCCTCGTGTTTTAATGCTCACAAATCATATTTAGATATTGTTAGACTCCTCATATTTTAATGATCATAAATCATGTTTGGATACTATTAGAATCCTCATGTTTTAATTATCACAAATCATATTTGGATATTGTTAGACTTATTATGTTTTAATGATCAAAAATCATGTTTGGAGATTATTGGAATCATCAGGTTTTAATTATTATAAATACTATTTTACACTCTTATTGATAATGTTTTTAAACTCTCACAAAATCATGTTCAGAATCTAAAAAAACATGTTTTAATCGTGTAAACTATGTTTAATCTTGTTCTATTATGTTTTGATATTATTTTCCTTAATCCTAATAATTTCTGTGAAGATTTTTTCTTAAGAAGGATTACATAATTTCCCAATGACTGTGACACCATAATCTTGCTACCAATTACAAATTTTTACAATGTACATGACACCAATTCCATACTACCATTTACAAGACATAGTAACAAAACACTATTCATAATTTTAACAAGGGACTAGACACTTTTACCTAAGACATCATTTCCCTAACACCATAATAATGATACTGAGTATAGAATTCACAAAGGACCAGACACCGTAACTTTGATACTGGTTCCATATCTCACTGTGACTATCTCACAATGATTTTCTCAACGTAATTGTGAAACCATTCCATACTTAAACATTTTTCCTTGTTTCAATTAAATATAAAAGTTGTCTCTAATTGTCGAATTTGAGTCATTTAATAATGCTGATATAATTAATGATAGTTTGAAGTCATGTCAGCAGACAGTACCAGGTATGAGTATTGATGATCGTGTACCTTTTTTGCTGCAACACAAGCACTCTAAATAAAATAAAAGTGTGTCACTGGAGATGAATAAGAAGGGAAGTAGTTGAATGGATGAAAAAAATAAGAACACACATACATGAAGGATAAAACCAAAGGGATAACTTTCAATTAATACTTGATGTAAATAAATAATAACCTCCATTGAACTATCTTAAAAGTATCCTTGTAGTAACTAAAAGAAGAAGAAGAACATTTCACTGCACTAAAAACTAGAACAATCGACTCACAACACTTTGTTTTTAGAAGAGGACTAGAACATTGAATTTTTTCATCCAAATAGTACAGAGCTACATTTCATGACACACAGATCCTTCTAAACTCTATCTCATTACACTTTGCTCTGTTGTGTACTGTTTAATTACTCTTTGAGCAGTGTGTGAATCTATATTAAAAACACACACTGTCTCATGTACCGAACTGAAGGATACAAGATATCCTTAATCAAATATCTTTTTACGCCCTGTTTCACTAACTTGTAACTATGGAAGAGTTCATGTGTGAATTGACTGATATTTTTTCCATTTAGAACAGTGGAAGAGGTCTTGTTACCATGATAATCTAATGTACTATTGTTAACCCCAATCCAGGGTTTAGATAAAATATTTTTATATATATTCATTGGGGGTAGGTGGTCACTAAGTAGAGTGGATTTGTTCTTTGATTGAGACTATACCACTTGTTTTATTCGTTGTGTCTTTGAATTTAGAATTTCTCTATTTTTAACTCGTATTTCAGAAAACTAAATTTTACTTTGATAGTTAGTCTTATATAGTAGTTATAACTATTTTTCCTTATTATAGTAGTTTCAAAAATTTAATCAATAACTCATATTGTTATAACTAATAATTAATCAATCTTTTGAGAAACTATTTAAATAATTAAGCTATTATAATTTTACTACCTTGGTTAACTGGTCAGTTTTATTTTTTATTTGTGGAATCTTTTAAATAAATTTTTTAACAAAATAAAATTTGTAGGAACTCAATTCACCCCCCTCTTAAGTGTCCTACTCAAACCAACAATACCCATTTAAAAATATGTTTACAAATTATACAACCCTATTTGGAAAAATAAATACCTTTCTAAAATATCCAAAACAAATTATCTCAATCTATAGCTTAGACTAAAAAAATTAATAATTATAAGAGTTGTCATTAATGATTCTTAATGTATTATCATAACCTTGAGGGAATAAAAGAAAATAATCAGTATAATATTGGTATTATAGGGACTTTAAATATCTCTTGGTCTTCAATGAAGAAAATAAAACAAGATCCATAAATTTTATTATTCATCATCTATGGTGATCTTCAATAATTATAATAAATATTATAGATAGTGGATATCCCTTTCTAACTTCTCTTAAGAACATAAAACATCCAATTATTTCAAAATTAATGATGAAAAGAAATCTTGGACTATTGATGTGACCATAAATTTGATCAATAACACCATTAATAAACCCTTATTTCATTATAACATTAATGAGAAAATCCAACCTAATGATCTATAATACATTGAAAATGTCAATTTTAAGATAAATATTATATTTATTAGACATTTAATATAGTAGAACAATTAATTTATAGCAGGGATTAAGAAATCTTGAACCCTCCTACATAGAATAAATTACAAGTTATTAGTAGAGACAATATTAAAAGAAATACTATTAAGTCATAATACTATGACCATTCCAATAAGATTTGAAATATTATTACCAATTGAAATAGGCATTAACTCTTTAATATAAAATGTATGATCAAATTTGGGAATAATATTAGTTAAATGACTCAAATAATATAGAATTACCCAATAAAATTCATTTATAAAATTAAATTCTGAACTCTGAATCTTAGAGATAAATTATTTATAGTCAAAAAAATTTTAATATTAGAATAATTAATAATTAGTATGTTTTTTTAATGAATTATCTTAATCCCCCCAATAATGGCTAGGTTTGGTCTACTCTATAATTTCAACAACCATTAAAATTAACTATAATTTTATAAATTAATTTTATAAAAAAATTTTAAATCTTTAAATTAAAAAATTTTAAATACTATTTTTTTCATTAAAAATAATGGGAGTAAACAACCTATTTCAGAATAATTTCATTTTATTATGAAATTTTAAATTTTTTATCATGAAAAAAATAGTATAAAAACATAGTTTATTGAAGATTTTGGGATGTGAAGAACAAAGTTATTGACACTTTTTGACTTCAAATTTTTTAAATAATAAAGATGAAACATAATTAGAGAATAAAAAATTAGAAGTAGACTTATTAATATCATATCATATTATATTTACCCTTTTATACTTTTGTATGATTTAAATGTTAGTAATATTGTATATCTATGAGATAATCATGAACTCCCTAAATAATATTTCTATAAAATTATAAATATAAATGATATTTTATCCAAACATGGTAGAACTGTTAAAATAATATAAATTTAAAATTATTCATATTTAATATGAAATAATTAGTGAATATTTAGAATAACCTTGATATCAAATAACTTGTTCATATATTTATATAAAACAAGAAAATAGAGGTTATAAGTAAATTCTTGATTTGTTACACCTCCACTAATTTCTACTCTTAAATTTTCCAATCATAATTACATTTTCATACTAGTATTTTTCATGATATTTATTAATATTTAAAAACATTTTATTTTAATTATATCTATATTATATTTTCTTATAAATTATTTTTAGTATATACACATTATTGATCTTATCAAGGTGGTGTATTTGATACTTAAAAGTTTTGCATGGTTTTCCTAATCAATGTTGATGAAAATTGATTTTCACATTACCTAATTATTTTTTTAATGATTTAATATAGTTTGAAGCTAAAATGATAAATAAAATATCTTATATGATTTTTGAAGATAAAAATATATTATCATATAAAGAAATAAAGATTGAAACATCATGGCTTTGTCGTTACATATTTTTAAATTTTTGGTAGAGCATTGTTTAATTAGTATTGAATTTTTTTCTATAAATACCAACCAAAGGTTGATGGCCTAGGATAATATTTATAACATATATTAATTTTTAAATATAAAATATTTCATTATCAATACTCAATAGATTTATTCTTCTAAAAATTGTATTGTGATAAAAACTATCTCAATTTCTTTTGATAATAGATTCTATCCTTAGAAGAGATATGTATAGAAGTAAGAGTTGTGATATTAGGATAGAATATTAAGTAATTTTATATAGTTAATTATAAAAATTGATGACATTGGTTAAAATTTAGACATGTTGAACTATATATAACTGATTTTGAAATTGATACAAGGATAATACCATGAATTTCATCGTGTTTTTTGTAGTTGAATGTTCCTTATTTATACTATTATAGTAAGGTTTTAGGTAATATTTTTAGGAGAACATTCATGATTCAGATTCTAACCCATATAAATTTCTTAAATCCAAGATGTGATTTTTTCCCCTTATAGGCTAGATATCATGGCCTCTATGACAAATAAATTTAACGACCATGCTTGATATATTGGTTATATATCAACATTATACATAGATAAGAAATGAACACAAGAGATAATTGAATGGGTTTTACTTGGTATATTTCATATGATCAAACTTGATGTCATATAAAAATAGAAAATGATTATATATACACATGGGTTGTTGTATCACACTAATCATTCATTAAGTGTTTAATAAATATGAATTGTATTCATATATAACATCAAAAATATACAATATTAATCCATTTTTTATTTTATATCATCCACATTAAGGGTTAATAGATACCTAAAAAATTTCCTAAGAGGAATTTAATACCTCTTTAGATATGTGTGTAATCCCAACCATAGTTCCCACAAACATAGACCAAATGAAAATAGGCATATTCTCTCCCTATTTATCTCGTTAACACAAAAAAACTAAACCATATAAGTGACATACATTAACTACTAGAATAATGATGCAGAAGGATCGTTGATGAGATCACTTCTTTTTAGAGTCTATTAATAGCCAACACAGAATATGGCCAACAGGTCAATGAACCACACCTGACATCACTAATGACTATATCACTAGGGTAACTTAAAAAAATAGTATAAAAGTAAAATCAAGGGTTTCATATAACACTAGGATTCTTTGGAAATTCATTTATCTAAATATAGTAAAGTGTTTTGGGAACCTTGCTTATAGGTCAATAATCAGGCGACTATAGTTGAAGAGATTTATATTATTATTTATTTTATGGAAAAATGAAAATGTTTTAAGGTTTCTTTCAAATATTGTACTAATAATAATTAAGGGATTTAACCCATTTTTTAAAATCTAAAATGAATTTATGTTTTCAAGGCCTTTGAATTAGATCAATGTCTTGGAAAAGTCATTGAGAGTGGAAACACCTTTACTATTTTTATAGGTGAATGATGTCTCTACCCAAAACCCCTTTCATTAAATAAAACATTAATGGTGTCAGGGAATACAATTCCTTTGGTTTCCCCCTCTATAAAACACAAAACCCTCACACCCATATATACCATATCATGAATTTATTGTCACTTTCTCCCTGGGGATGAATTATAGTGTGTTATGCCCCTTTGGAAATATCTTCCAAGTAGAGAATAATTGTTAAAAATTTACATAAAGGTATTTTGAAAAGTTGATTTTATTTATTTTTATATATATAAATGTTTAATTAAGTATATATAATTTATTATTTGTTTTATTAGTTAGTAATTATAAATAATAAAGTATATATTTGTAATAAAAGTGTAGTTTATGATAGAAAATGAATAATGAGTAATGATGATCAGTTACTTCCAAAAGAATTCATGTCTACCAAAGACTATCAAGAATGTCAAAGGATTTCATGTTTTTAAAAGTCTATTATATTTTTTCACAACTTCAAAATACTTTAATGAATTTAAAAGGATTCCAAATAATTTCATAACTGATAGGGGATTATTTGGTTGATCAATATTGTCAAATTATTTAACAAATACAAAAGGATTTTATGATTATCAATTTCTACCAAATGATTTCTTGACTACCAAAGGGTTTTGTGCCTATCAATGCTTTCCAAATACTCTTGTAACTAAAAGATTATACTAAATACTTTTACAATGAATTTTTTTTCTTGAAAACAAAATTATTTTGTTACTAAAAAAGGATTCCAAATGCTTTTATGACTTTTAATGGTTTTCATGACTACCAAAGAAATTTCTAATAGTAAAAGGCTAGTGAAGGGTTCTGTGACTTCCAAAGGCTTTCAAAATTACCAAATGATATGTTTAATTCTAAAGCATTAAAAAAATATTTCTCAAATTCAATAGTATTTTGTGACTGAAATAGGTTTTTGTGATTTTCAAATGCCTCGCATGGATTTTATTACTGTTAAATGCATTCATGACTACCAAAGGATTTCATGACTTACAAAGGATTTTATGATAATCAAATTATTTGGTCAATACCAAAGTATTTCATAGATATCAATTGTTGTTAAATGATTTAATGAACTCCAAAGGATTTTATGATTGTAAACTTTTTTCATGACTATCGATGGTTTTTAATGGTTGTTAAAGGATTTTGGTACTATCAAATGCTTTCACATATTATAATGGCTGTCAAATGATTTTAAAGGCTCTCATGGAATCAAATAGATTTAAAAATATTTTATTTAACATTATTTATGTTAAATGACTAGTAAAATATGTTATAATATATATTAATTTTATCAATTAATTTTTATAAACTACAATTGTAATGATCATAATGAAAAATTACAAGTATCATTATTTTAGTGAAGTTTATTTAGACTTCTTAAAACACAATCACATGAACTTAATTCATATATATAATTATTTTTACCTACATTTATTTTTATAGGGAGGTTATTCATACTAAATAAGTATCTTCATATAATACAAAACTAACACTAGTGGTTATGATAAAATATTTTTTATAAGAATTCATGGTCAATTAAATCTGACACTGAATCAAGTGATAAATTTGATTATCTATAGACATTTTCAACACCGGGATTGGATGTGGAATATAGTTTATCCACTAATTAATGATAAGGACTGGATACAGGAAACAAAATTATTTAACCAAAAATATGATATTTGTTTAATTGAATTGCACATAGAGGTTTCTAGTGTGCTGCATCAGCCAACTATTTTATGAAAATATATTCATACAGGTGTAGAAGAAGAAGCTCCATCCCATGATTATGATAATATTTTATTTTATGGATGAAAGCAACCAATTAAATACCCCAGATATGATTTAGAATAAATTTGATTATAATAAAGTGTATGATGATGGAATAGTGGTATAAAATAATGATGATGTTGAGGAATATAAATAAGCTACATAAAAAAGTGATAGAAATACAATAGTCATACAAATACCTCAATTTATGATAAATCATCCACAATTGTTCAAGTTACTATGGTGTTGTATAATTCGTTGAGATTATTCCTGATAATTTTATTTAATCATTTATTTAGATAAATCCTCATAAATAGATGAACATAAACTCATAATATTCAAAGAAAATATATTTTTCACATATAATTTATAAATAATTTATAATAAAAATTAACACATCTAAATAATTATTTTTTTCATTGATGATCACTTTGATATCCACTTTCTTATCATCGTTTTAGTGAAGAATCAATTTTTGAATTCTTCTAGTTGTATTTAAATATACTCTATAAATCTTGAGACTTCATTTATAGAACTCTTGATGGTACTATAGGAGTATTGATCATCTCATGTCCTTATTTTTTGGTTGCAATATGAATTTTTTTTAGGAATAAATATTTATATCTCTTATTATCGTAGTCTTGATAGGGGGAGTAGGATTATCTCTCATTATTAAGATAAATTTTGAGGGGTTCACTCTTCTAGGAGGTTATTATTGAGGCAATATGTTGTACACAAAATTTCCCATAACCCTAAAATTAATATAATATAATATATAATCTTAGTTTTATACAATAAGTAATTGCAAAAATTCCCATAATTGAATATCATAATAAAACCCCATATCATATTATTATTATTATTATTATTATTATTATCTCATGCTGCATACTAAATAATTTTTATTTAAAAATAATTGATTAAATAAATAAATATTTATTTATTTAAATGATATTAAATAAAATAATTTGTTTTCATTAGACTCTTAAACCATATCGTTAATCCAGATTGGTATTTAATGAACCTCAAATAATAAACATTTATGTACATAAATAAATAATATCTTATTATTTATTTAATAAATAAATAAATATTATATTCACCAATAGGAAAATAAATACTAATTTATTATTCAATTCACATATATATTCTAAACTAAAATATAATCAATTATTGAATTAATGAGATCAAACATACCTAAATAATTATTAAACAACAATTCAAGAATAATATTTATTTTAAATATTGAATTCAATTAAGATTTAAATGAGATTATGGAAACTCGTAGCCTTATAACCTCTAGACCTTTTTCTTAGTGCCATTAGGTGACCTAGGAAAAATTCTATGATCAACATCTAGTAACAATTAAAACCACACAAAGATAATGATTCTAAAATCAAAAGGATAAAAACCTCATTTTAATTCTTACTATGTAATATAATCTCTTAGTTTTGATATCTCATTGTGTAGGTTTAATATTTGTGTCATTTATATATATGATTCATATATCTTTCATTAACTCCTTAAAATAAACTCATAAATGAACCAAAATAGCAATTGATTTAATATGGTAATTCCATGACAATCAAAAGGGTTAATATATCATCTTCCTTAATTCATAAGGGTTAAATCCTTTTGTGAAATATTCAATTGATTTTATTTTACTCAAGAAACACCCAACATATCAAAAAATGATATGAGAATATTCTTTCATGGATTTCATGAATACATCAAAATATATCATTTATGATACACGGTGATATTTATCTCAGGTCTAAGGACTAATATAGGTGTCTATAAATATGAATATCCAATGAAACATATTATATGTTAAAATTATATTAGTGTGTATAAGGACCTAACCTTAAACATTGAATTATCTAGTTTATTTATATTAAAATAACTTTCTTGAATACCTAAATATCTTTAAGTATTATAATTTTAAAGAATTAGTTTATAAATCTTATATAACAAACCCATTCAATAAAAATTGGACACATCCACTCTATATCCATTTTTTCCACAATATAAAAAATTTAAAATGAAATGAATTTTCTTTTCATGGATAATATTAATGACTTTAAATATGACTTCTTATTTTTTTCTTACTCATACTTAAACACTTTAAAAATATTTAAAAACATGGGATGGGTACAAAAATATTATTAAAGGATATAAACGTAATAAATATATTAGTCCAATGAAAAACATGAAAATCCCATAAAATTTTTACCTTTATCATAATCATCTGTTATTGTATGAAAAAAATCATAACCACTTTGAAAACACACTTTTAATAAAACAAACCCATTAAATACCATTTCATGAAAATAAAAAACATGTGTAGTAAAATTATATAATTATATTCATATTTCATGTTAGTGATAATTGGAGACCAGATAAATCTATAAGATAAACCTCCCTTGTTAACTCCCTCATTTCTATTGTAGACCTTGAACATTACCTAAGTAATTAAAGAGCTATATCAATATCACTCATCATATAATATGTATCAGGATCACACATCATAATCTATAATAATCATATACAATATAATAAATAAATTTTTTTATATTTATCCTTATAATATTAAAATTCATGAAAAACACTTTTGAATGCATATGAAAAACATTTTCACATATTGAAATAACCATTCCTTTTAAAACAACTTATTCAAAACTAAAATAACCAGAAAAAAGGGAGTAATGAGTTTTCTTTGAAGGAAACAGAGAATATTGTAATGGAAGAAAAACATAAAATAATGGATATGGTGATGGGAAGAACTATTGATGTCATATACATTAAAATAGAACATTCCTTTTTTCCTTTTATAAAGAAAGTCAAGTCTATAAAATACGTAAAAATGTTCCTTTTGAAAACATTCATAATAAATCTAAAAGAGACATAAAATATCCTTTATAATTCATTTATATCCCTATAAATAAATGTATAAAATACTTTTAAGAACATGTAAATTGAGGGAAAGTATTTTGACAATAAATCCTTAAAACATTTAAAACCAACTTTTATGTAAAATTGTACATTACATCGAGTCTAACTCATCACATATTTTCTTTATCATAGTAGATAATATAATTATGTTAATTATTTAATTTATTAAGAAAATTTTTAAACTTTTTTATTCCTTTTATTCGATTCATTACATTTTTATATTCAATTACTTAATCATTTAAGTTTTCATCATATGTTTGGATGATATTTAGTTTGTATGTACAAAATGAATTGGGTACGTTGTTTATAGAAAGGAGTTAATTATTACATCATATATATGTATAATTATAATAATTAAATAATTATAATTTTTATACATTAATTACACTTTTTAAAACAACCATGAAGGACGGTTATGAAAAATTAACTATGTTACAGTCATGGAGATGGTAGTTCGTATGTACGCCAGACTAACATTTCCATTTTTAATGAATATGATGGAAATAAGGAATATATTATTTTACCTTTAAAAGGAATTATTATATCATAAATAGCATATAATTTTTTTAAATACACTTTTTTACATCACTCTTGTAATGTGGTTATGAAAAATGTATCACAACACTTCGTGGAGGTGGTAATCCACATGTAAGCCCGAACGATGTTATTTTTTTCAATAGATGGAAATGTAAGGAATTAGATGATATCATTTCATAAAATAATTATAAATATTTCATTAATAATAATTATATACATATATTCATAAATCCATAAGTATAACCATCCTTGAGAGCTGGTGATAGAAAGAAAATTTCTTCGGTCTGCGCGACGGTAGTCTTCTATACACACAAACAATTGTTTCATTTCCAATTTGATGGATTAAAAAGACGGAAATAGTGCATGTAAATAATATAAAAACAAATTATTATATTTAATATAATTTTTGAATATATAATCATGTTTGAATAATTTTTTAAGGAGGTGGATGAAGAAATTAAATGAAAATGCGAGGTAAAGATCAATATCGCTTCTTCAGACAGCCTCTTTAGGATTATACCTAAAGCCTTAATAGAATGGGTTTTTAATGAAAAAAACATATAGGACATGGGGAGTGATTTTATGGATATAATTGGTATGTTATTTGTTTCATTATAGTGCTCTAAACACGTTAGTACGAGAGGATAGGAGGGACTATTTTATTAATGAGGGGAGGGGAACTTTTGGAATTACTTAAAGTATTAAATTAATATAAATTATTTTCTTTTAAAAATGTAACAACATTAAAATATTGTGAATATATGAAGTATATGAATTTAAATAATATCATTAAATAAAACCTAGAGACTTCTAGGTTACCTTTTCTCCCACATCTCTTAATTCTAAACCCTATTAACAATTTTGATTCTTACCACAACAATAAATATTTTTACACTATGGGAGTCAAGAAAGCTACTAAAAAAGGATAGGTGGATCATAAATTTCCCATTTTTTGATATTATAAACCATACTCAATTCACTATTATGAGGATAATATTTTTATGAATTTCAAATCCTTTAATAAGATACTACTTATTATAAAAAATAATTAATGTCATTTTTTGACACTATTCGTTTAATATAACTTCAATGATGTAAAGATAGTAATATAAATCAAATATAAAACTTTTAAAAATAAATAATATATTATGTTAGTATATAAAATTCTTGAAACAATCTAACTAACGCAAAAAACATCACTTTTAGGGTTTTTTAAATCATTTACTTTATTTTTCTACTACTTGTACAAGAACTTTGTATGTATTACGTAATCATTTAAGGTAATTATTTTGTCACTAAAAACATAAAATAAATTACCATGATAAAAAATAATATATATTTAAAATAAAAATTTATAACCAAACAGAACCTCATTATATCCCTATGAAAAAAATATAGATATTTAAACGAAGAGAGTGATATTTTTTTATTCTTTATTTAAAATTATATTAATGTAATTATGAGAGGAATGTGGAAAAAAAATATGTAAGGACCTTGTGTCATAAGGGTAGAAACAAACTTATAAAATAAAATAAATACAACTATTATAGATATTTTTAGTCCTTATCACATTACTTTCATCCTTAATTTCCCAAATTACCCTTAACATCTGATAAATATTTACTACAATTATTATTCATAATAACCAAAAATAAAAGGGAATTATTTAAAAAAATATATACCTAATTAAAAATATGGAATAAATTATTCTAGATTAAATTTCTATAAGTGTTATAGATTAACATAAGATAGAAATGCATAGAGCAATGAAATTTTTTTTTTATAAATATGCATTTTTAAACCAAAAAATGAACTTCTACCAAAATCAGGTATAATGATAATTCCTATTTGATTAATTTGATTATTTATAATTAAATTGTAACTATTTTAATTTAATATCAAATTTTCCTTTTAAATTAATTTATTTAATGAAAATAAATGACATTTTTATAAAAACCTTTATCTTCACTATTCATTGAAACCCCAATCTTTTTAAAAATATAACACAATTTAACCCTAAGATAATTTTTATATACTGACTTCAAAAATGAAGTTATATTTTTAAATTATAATTATAATTTTAGAAATTATATATTTAGCTAAAACCTTATAATATAAGAAAACTATTTTAATAAGAATAAAACTATTTCCTTTTTTATTGAAAATTTACTTAAAATTTTTATATTGAATATAACAATGTAAAAACTAATTATTTAATCCTAATAAGGTTTAAAATATATTATTAATATTACCAGGGTTTATACTTTCTACCCCCTTTTGGAAATTATGTCCTCAAAATTTTATTCAATACCTAAATAAGTGGGGATATTTATCTGTCATAGAATTTTTTGATTCACATGTTTCTTCTTCAACCATATGGTTCTTCCAAAAAAAATAAATTAATGAATTAGCTTATTTCATATCACTTTCTCTCTATGGTTGATAATATTTACTATATGTTCCTTATAAGAAAGTTTTTCTTAAAAATTAAGTACTTCCGGGCTCAAAACATGTGATGCATTTGACACATATTTTCTTAATAGAATAATGTGAAACACATCATGTACCTGAGATAAACTCAGAGGTAATTACACTGGGTAAGAAATTAATTTCTCTAGTATTTTGTATAGTCCAACGAACATGGACTTACTTTCCCATTTTTAACACATAACACTTTTCCATAGATATTCGTTAATAAATACATAATCACATACATTGAAAGAGTGGTCATTCCTCCAGTAATCTGCATAAATAATTTTTGGACTCTAATCCATCCCCATAAATTTTTGAATCATCATTACATTATGAACCATTTAATATTCCAATTCTAGTCCCAACTACTTCATTTCACCTACATTATCTTAATAATCTATAGTCCTACACTGTTTTCTATAAAAAATTTCAAAATCCATCATA
The DNA here is from genome assembly GCA_963277665.1 of Viscum album. NCBI lineage: Eukaryota > Viridiplantae > Streptophyta > Magnoliopsida > Santalales > Viscaceae > Viscum > Viscum album. Next base: position 1,471,651,833 of record OY728157.1, read on the forward strand.
TGTATACTGAAATCATTACTCTTATTATAATAAAATTCAATAAATGAAATATATTGATCCCAAATTCCCTAGAAATACTGTGAAAAAATCATTAGTAATATCTTACATGTATTTAATTATTCACACAGACTATCCAATAAATTAGGGATGAAAATATTTACTGAAATTAAATTTAATACCCAATGACTACTAAAGTCCTTCCCAAAAAAATTAAAGTAAACCTGGGGTTGTGGTCAGAAACATTATAAAGATTAACTCAATGTAGCATGACTTTCTCATTGAGACACAACTGAAAAATTGGATCCAAATATATAGTATTTAAAATGGTAATGAAATGTGAGGATTTATTTATTCTATCAATAATAACTATAATGGCCCATACGTTTCATACATAGTTACTCCATCTAAAATAAAGGAATATTCATTACACATTATAACAAAACCATTCAAGAACCGTATAGGTTTAGTGTCATTGGAATTTGTGGAACATAAACAACTGATCCATCAACCATCTACACTGTCTCTCGTATAATCCTTCATAACTAGAACCCTTTTTGACACATATTACTTAATATATTTTTTCATAACCTTGGGAAAAGAAACTTAAGAAAAGGGTGAGATTATATTCTTAGTAACTATAATTATGGGAGATAACATAATCATAAGTTTATAAGAACACAAGAATAACTTTTGGAAATTATATCCTGTATAACAAAGATTGTGATATCATGTCTTGGAATAAATCATATAAGTTTATAAAGAATTAAAGAACATATTAAATGAGATAATAACATAATACATGAAATTCTGTCATAAAAATAATAATATAAAATAATTTCCATATTATTCATGGCTCTTTTCCATGAAAATCAAGTGGACAATTTCTTAAACTGAACCGAGTTCACACCTCGTTCTAGCCCTAAATTACTAAATTGAGTTTTCTACTCGTTCTAGTCCTATCTATCTCATGAGATATAAATCATTAACCAATGAATTGTAGGGAGTTATAGGTTACACCAATCATATAATTAAAACCATAAATATGTGTTACACAAGGAAATAAATATTTAAATATGTCAGAACCCAAGGAATGAAATGGGTTTCATAAACATCATTCAATCATAACAAAATCCATGAAAAAGAGATGGGTTTCCTAAATATCATTCCATCATAAATATAAACTAAACATATGAATAATAAGAGTATTATCATTAAAAAATATATATTTATTAATGAATAATTAAGATAAAATAATTTCATCATAGATAGAAAATAATTTTGAGAGATTACTTGAAAATAATTCTAGAGGAAAATATCATTTCTGCTTTAAAAATGTTTTATTTTCCTAAAATGCTGTGCAATTTTAAAATAAAAATTCCCTTTGAAAATAACATTATAATATTATAAGGTAATCTTAAAGGTATTAACTAATCATGAAAATTTAAAATTCTATTCATGTTTTTTAATTTAAAAAAACACCCCACTCGTATTTTTTCGAGAAAAGTCACAAAGTACCTCATTTAGAAAACAAAAAAAAGGATTCCATTTAAACTGTTTAGTAAAAATTAACACATGGGTAAAAATTAATTTAACAATTTTATAATAATTTTAAAAATATTTTGGAAAACATTTTTAAGAAATATAGATATGTAAGATAAATATTCCTCAACAGATGCTTACGTATGAACAACCCCAAATAATAATGAGATTATGAAATTAACCCTTAACTTAGGTCATATTTTATTCAAACATATATAAAACTCTTGGATAATGGTTTAAATAATGTTATTAACTTATTTCATAACCATATTTACATTTTTGATATTATATATGTTCATATTATATCATCTAATTACCCATTTGTTAATAATATTTCATTATTTCCCTTCTTTCGGGTGTTAACTGCTTCATTTTCATATGCATGTTTTATGTTATAAGTTCTAATGATAGTGCATTGGATACAGTTACACCATTTCCATAATTTTATTAAGGTATTATATATCATATTTATTCATTATATACATTTAAATATTCATATATGAATGGTGAACTTCAAAAATGATTTACATTGTGTCGTGGAGATGGTAGATCATACTTACGCAAGACTGATAGTATCATTCCATAAATGATGGATAATATGATCTTGTATTAAAATATATAATAAATATGATTTTATAATAATAATATATTTATAATATTTACATAATTATACTCATCCATATAAAGTGGTGATGAAAAAAACATTACACCATGGCATGGAGACGGTAAGTCATACATACACATGCATGGGGATTTTGGTTTTCATAGGATGGATAAAAGGTGGAATATGGTTTTTCCATAATCATAATAAAAACTCATAATATATTTGATATTATATTTATTACTTTATAATGGAACAACACATGAATAGGAAGTAGAAGAAGTAGTATTCTCGAAAGAGTCGGTAAAGACAACTACCTCTTCTTAGGAAAACTTCTTTAGATCTCCACTTAGGGACACTAGGGTTGGTTTCTCAGAAGACTAGAACCACAGTAATGTAAATAGGGAATTTTAGAAGGTACATTTTTAGAGTATTATCAATATTTTAATCTCAATTTAACGTGAATAAGTAAGGGATGTGGAGCCCTTTTATAATTGATGTGGGGGAACTTTTGGAATCTCTAAAACTATTAATTTATTATAAATTAAATCTCAATCCAAATACTTCAAAAATTCAATGTATAAGAATATAATATGACATAATGTTGAACTTTTATCAAAAAATAAATTTTAGACATGTTTTTTTATTATTTTAAACATTATTATTTTGACCCTTAGTTAACCTATTTTATTATTAATTAAGGAAAAAATATTTTCAATATTAAAAGGTTGTAATGTTTTATTTTGTGATTTCAATTTGAAAATAAATGAAACAATAATAAAATTGTAGACCATGTTAAAATTATTTTTTATTTTTAAATATTTTTATGATTTTTAAAAAACTTAATAAAAAATTTATATTGATAAAATATCATTAGTGTTAATTTTGACACTATTCATTACATGGACTTTCAAAGATATCAACATAACAAGTTCACATCAAAAAAATATTTTATTTTATCAATAAGACGTAATGTTCATCAATAAAATTCTTTCTCCCCTTTAATTATCTAAAATTTTATTCATTTTAATATTTTAATAACATTTATTTGATATTTCCATTAATAAAATTATTACTACATCAACATTGTGTAATTATTTAATATAAATATTTTTTCACTAAAATTTAACAATAAAATAACATTATTAAGATAAATATTCTATATTTCAGAATAATATTTATATTTAAATATAACTTTGGTGTAACCTGATGTTAAAATTGATATATTATTTATAACATGAATGCGACATCTTTGAATTCTTATTAAATAAGATGTTATAAATTTCATAATATCATCTAAGTGGCCCAAAAAGTCAAAAATAAACTTATATAATGAAAAAAATTATGAAGTTATAAATGTAAATTTAAATTCATTCGTAACATACATTTTCCCTATGTGGACAAATAAGGGATATTTAAGACAAAGAACGTGACATTTTTTTCTTTCATTCATTTAAAAGTTATATAACTAATTTTCATGGAAAAATGTACATTAAAAAACTTAATTTCAATTATTATGGGTTAATGGTAGAATTATATTCATCTGATAAATTTTTTGCAAATGTTAGATTCATTTTATATTCCGTGATATTTTATTTTAACCTAAATTACACAATTTACATTATACCAAGGTAACAAAATTTACCTAGGTTAATTTTCAAATTTTCCAAAAGTAAATGGGACCTATTAACTTAATTTATTCATTATAAATACAAATTTGGAATCCATGTTTCTATATTAAATACATAGAGGTTTTAGAATTTAATTTAAAATAAAACTGGAAAAACACCATGAAAATAGTTTGTTAGAAAAATGGCCATTTAAATAATAAAAAGTTTTTTATAATAAATTTGTGAATAGAATTATTTTAAAAAATTATAATTGGAATAATTTAAATGAAAATGAACCTATTCATCTATAAAAATAATCCAAAACACACTTTTACCTTGTAAATACTTAAAAGGGAAATATTGTTTTCCATTAAATCAGTATTTCCAATATTCCTTATAAATAAATTCTTTTAGAAAAAAAATTAAATTGTGAATTAAAAAATGGAATTAATTTTTTCAAATCCATTTTCTATAACTTATAAAAATTAATATTCATTCATAAAATAAATTAAACTCATTTTTTAAAAAAATATTTTTGAAAAATAATTCTTTTCACAAATATTGTATGATTATTCTCTAAGAACTTACCAATACATTTATATTATATTGGAACATTAATTTTATTTCATATATTAGTTATTTATATTTATTCCCAACTATATAACAACTATGTTATAATGTTAATTTTATACAAATAAATTTTTGTGGTTTGTTTAAACTTACAGTTGTGTGAAATGAAAGCTGTTGAAGAATTAAAATCATTTAAAGACAAATATTTATTAAAATATTAGAGTGTTACATTATATCCCCTTAAAATTAATTTCTCTCTCGAAATTATTCATCTTGATACAAAAAGAAGTGGATACCTCTACCTCATGTCAACCTTAGGTTCCTACGTAACTTCCTAAAATTGGTGGTTATTCCATAAAACTTTATCCAAATGACTAGATTTGTTTTGTAAAACATTCTCTCTTTGATCCATAATCTCCATAGTTTGTTCTTTATAAGAAATATCTTGCTCCAATGGCATTAATTCTTAGTTTAGTACATGTGAAGTATCAGGTTTGTATATTCTAAGGAGATATACATGGAACACATCATGAACTTGAAATATATTTGGTGGATGTGCCAATCAATAAGTTACCTTCCCAACACAATAAAGAATTTAAATAAGTCCCATATACCTATGTCTTAGCTTTCCCTTATTTACAAATCTCATTACTCACTTCTAGGGAGATATTCATAGAAATTATTTTTAACCCACTTCAAACTCTAGGTCTTTTCTTCAATTATCAACATAATATTTTGTCGACTTTGAGCTTCTCTTATGTGTTGTTGGATATATATGCCCTTCTCTATCATTTACTCAACTAGATAAGGTCCCAATAACTTTCATTCCCCATCTTTATTCCATTATTTTATATTTTTGTACTTATTACCATAGAGGGATTCATAAGGATCCACGTAAATACTGAAGTGAAATATATTGTTGTAAGAAAATGCTACCAAAGATAGGTGTTGATCCAAACCACATTTGAAATATATAGAGAAAGATCTCAACATGTCTTATAAAGTATGAATTGTACTATTAGGAAAATCATTTATCTATGGATGATAAGTAGTGCTAAAATGTAACACTGTATCCAGATCTTAGTGATGAATTCTCTAGAACATCAAGGTAAACCTCAAATCCTGATCAGATATAATGGAAATTTGTACTCCCTGAAATCTAACCTCTTCCTTAATATATATTCTATAAATTTGATCAACGGAAAAGTCTTATCCAATAGAAATTAAGTATTTCAATTTTGTGAGGAGATCAAATACAAGACATATAGCATTATGGACCTTATATGTTTTGTAAATTCTGATGAAAATTTATATAGTGATGTTATCCCACTTCCATTATATTATGGGTAATGGTTGTAACATCCCCTTATACTTATGTATCTCATCATTAACATGCTGACAAACTAATAATCATGATACATAATCTGTAATATCCCTATTCATATCATCCCACTAGAAATACTCTTTAATGTCTTTATAATTCATTGTGGTTCTAGGATTAATAGAGAATGATGACCTTTGAGAATCATCCCACAACTCCCTATTTAATTCTAGTATAATAGTAAAAACAAACATAGTTTCAGAAACTTATTATTCTATCACAAACAAAGTTGAACTCAAGACCATTTATTACCTTCTGTTATATCTCTATAGCATCCTTTTAAACCTCTTCAATATTCACTTGTATAGATAGTTGGACATTAACTTTATAAAGACAAGATTTATCCCCTTAATATTTAATTTATAGATCAATACTTTTCAAATCCATAAATTTTGAATATTTTCTTATACTCATCATTGATCAGGTAGAATTGTACTTTCAACTTAATGAATCTACCACCTTGTTCACTTTCCTAGGGTGGTAAATTATTGAGTGGTCGTAATATTTAATAAAATCCAAATATCTATTTTTTTCAGTTCCTTTTGAGTTAAAATATACTTTAAACTTTTATGATTAGTATATATATATCACCTTTATCCATAAATATAATTCTTCCTTATCTTTAATGAAAATATCAAAAAAACTAACTCCAAATCATGAGTTGGGTAATATTTCTCATGAATATTCAATTATCATGAGGCATAAGCTATCACCATATCATTATACATGAGAACACATCCCAAACCCTTCTTAGATGTGTCACTGTAGATCACAATCCTTTCTCTACTATAAGGAAGTGTGAGCACATGTGAAATGAATAACCTTAATTTCATCTCCTTAAATGTTTCATCACATTCCTCCATCTATATTAACTTAACTTCTTTCTAATTCAACTTATTGAGTGGATTATATTATCTTGATAAATATTTCACAACCCTCCAATAATATCCATCCAACCCAAGGAAACATCATATCTCAATTACCATTTTTGGTCTTGGAAAATATTCAATAACTTCAATCATTGTTGGATCCATAGATATACCCTCTCTTAAGATTATGTGGCCCAAAAATGAATATTTTTGAAGCCAGAATTCACATTTTGTAAATTTTTCATAAATATTATCCTTTCTAAAAGACTTTATTAGAATCCTCAATTTATCTTCATGTTATTACTTTCACATCAAATAAACAATAATATCTTCTATAAATACTACCAAAAACTGATTAAAATTGATTCTAAAACTCTATTCATTAAATCAACGAATATAGTGTTCATGTTAGTAAGACCAAATTGAATCACTATAAATTCATAGCTTCCATTAATTGTATGGAATGTCCTCACGAGTATATCCTTCTCTTAACCCAAAATTTATCATATCTATAATGATGATTGATCTCATAAAAGTATTTATATTCATATATTTGGTCAAATAATTCATCAATATAGAGGAGAGGATATTTTTTCTTGATAGTGATCTTGTTGTGTTCTTGATAATAAATGCAGAGTCTCATTTTTGTCTCATTTTTTCATATTTCTCCCTAACAAATAGAATAGTTTCACCCCAAGTTGATGCACTAGGGTGTATTAATCCCTTGTAAATATTCCATAGGAGTTTCTTCTTTTATTCCTAAAACTCAATTGGTTCCATTCTATTAGGATTCATTTCAATATTAATCACACCCATTATTAGATCTATTGAAAACTCAACTTCAAGATTATGTGGAATCCATATAATTTTTTATAGAAAAAAATCATGAAACTTCGGTTAAATATTTTTATATTTAATGGTGAGTTTATCCCCAACCATATAATATAGATAATCATTATTTATATAAATTAAGACCCATAAGATGGAAAAAAATTTAAATATAAGTTCATATTCATCCTTGTATCGATAGATGATTATAGATTCATTCTAAATATGAAATGTGACTTCCCTTCTTTGGAAATTTATTTGATCTCCATAAATAGAAATCCAATCAATTCTAAGAATCACATTGAATTCAAATAAAGTAAGGATCAAAATTTTTTATGAATAAATCTCCCAAAAACTACAAGTAGAGAAGAATTATAATATTTTGATATGATAGTTCTTCCATTAGGATTTTTCATAGCTAACTCAACTTCAAATTATTGAGGTAATATAGAGATACCCTTAGATAATTCTTTTGAAATAAAACAGTGTGTGGATCCCGAATCAAATAAAGCATTAGTTATTTTAGAGTGGAACATAAGTGTACCACTCCCCACTTCATTTTCATAATCCACATCACCTGTAGTGATCGAAGGTTATTTTCCTTTGTTTCTGGAATTAAGAGGTTTCTAGCATCGATCATCATCGATTACCCTCATATTTTGGAATTCGTTATCATAATTTTCATTTTCCATGCACTTGAAGAATTGAATTATGGGAGTTTCCTTCTTTTTAGAATTCTATCTATTCACATCATTAGCTACCTTTTCCCATCACTTCGTAATTCAATGGCTTGATGAAATTCTTTCCCATACATAAGAGGTTTACTAGTCCCATTAATATAGATTCCTAAATTTTTCTTTCCACACTTTGATCATACACAAATTCTTGTCTTCTTTTCTCTATGGTTTAAATATTTTCCTTTGAATTATATTTTTTTCTTCTTATTAAATCCATAATATTGATGGGTAATTCCAATCCTCGACTCAACCTTGAGAGAAAATGGAAAATTTACTTATATATATTGAAGTCCCTTGTGATTAATTACATTTGGCGACTTGGTTTTAAGACATCGATGAATCGATCAATCTTACTTTAAAGTTGGATGATAATTCCATAAGCGTACCTTGAAAGTCTTGTAAATTGTTCTCCATAGGTACCAATTGATTCATCATCCTTTTTCTTAAGCTCAATAAACTCCTTCTCTATCTTCATACAAATAATATGATGAAATTACTTATTGAAGAATAATTTATTGAACTGTTCTCATTCCATAGATTCAAATTCTTCTTGTTTCCACATATTCTTGATTATATTACACCATTAATCTAATTCACCTTCCAAAAGATAGACATCCAAAATGAACTTCTCATGTTCAGAACATTATAGAACTGAAAATATATTTTTAGTGGTATTGATCCATTTTTTAGCCACTATTTGATCAGAAAACCCACTAAATGAAGGTGGACACTGCCTCATGAAGGACTCAACAAAATGTTGTTATATCATTTTCTAGTTTTTAATCCCTATAAGATTAATAGCTTGGGAATATTTTGTGAGCACAGTAATAAGATTTTTCATTCTATCTCCCAAAACGTTATGTTTTTTAAGAGGACAATCATTGCATTTTCTATTGAATTAAACATTAACTTGATTTCTTCAGGCTCTATCCGTTGAATAAAATCAAAAATTATAGTGTGAGAAACACTAATCATAGTTGGGAAACAACTTAATCGATTAAAATTACTTATAAAATTTTCATTTAGGACACATTAGGTTTTATCCTAGGTTATTTATGATCATTAATAAAAATCTATTATTTTATATTATACTTATACTTATCCTTATGTTATTTACTAAGATTTCATCATCTTGGTTTCTAAAGGTTAACTAAATGTTGTTATGATACAAACTATAACGGACTACACATTTAATATTTAGATTATTCATCTAAAATAAAAGAATATTCATTTAATAACATAATAAAAACATGCCATAACTGTATAGGTTTACAATATTTGGAAACTAGGAAACATAAAAAAATTATTCATAAAACATATAGATTGTTTTACGCTTATTCTTCATAACTAGAACCCTTTTCACACATCTTACTTAAAATATTTCTTTATATCCTAGGTAAAATTAACATAATAAAATGGTTATATATGATGCTCTTTAATGGTAATCATGGGAGATAACATGATCATAAGGGCATAGAAACATGAAGATAACTTTTAAAAATTATGTCATGCATATCAATTATCATGATATCGTGTCATTGAATAAATCATAGAAGTTCATAAAGAATAAATAAACATATTCCATGTGATATTAACATAATAAATTAAATTCTATAATACCCAAAAGTATTGAAAATCATTTCTATATTAGTAAATTCTCATTTACAAGACCATTATAGTGGAAAAAATCATTTAATGAATCGAGTTCACTCCTCATTCCAACACTATATTACTGAGCTGATTTTACCACCCATTCTAGTCAAGTCTATCTCATGAGATATAAATATTTAACCAAGGTATTAGAGAGAGATATAGTTACCACCCATCACATAATGAAAACTAAACACATGTGTTCCACATTAATAGAAAACATTCATTGTATCAAAACCTATGGAATGAAATGTGTTTTATAAACATAATTCAATCATAACATAATCTATAGAAAAGAAATGGGTTTCTAAAATATCATTCCATCATAAACATAAACCAACAGTAAGAATAATAATCATAGTATCCTGAAAAAATATATCCCCATTAAATTATAATTAACATTGAAGAATGTTATTGTGGATGGAAAATAATTTTTAGAGATCACTTTAAAATAACTTTTGAGAAAAATATGCTTTTTGATTTGAAAATGATTTCTTTTATTAAAATGCAATGAAATTTTAAAATAAAACAAATCTTTGAAAATTACCTTATAATTTTATAATTTATGCTTCAAGGAATTAATTATTCATGAAAATAAACAAAATTATTTCATGTTTTATAATTTTAAAAAACACTCCTCCCATATTTTTGATGTAAAAGACACAAAGTACCTCGTTAAGAAAACAAAAAAAAACATTTCAAAAAGTTTAGTAAATATTATAACATGGTTAAAAATGAATATAAAAATTTATAATAATTGTAAAAATATTTTGGGAAATATTTTTAAGAAACATGGACATGGAAGATAAATATTCCCAAACAACCCGAAATAATAATGAGATTGTGAAATTAACCCTTACCTTAGGTCTGATTTTATTCACACATATATGAAACTTCTATATAATGGTTTAAAGAATGTTATTAAGTTATTATTGAACCATATTAATATTTATGATATCATATATGATATTATTATATCATATTATCACTTGTTTGTAAATAATATTTCATTATTACCCTTCTTTTGGGTGTTAATTACTTCATTTTCCTATGCATGTTATATCATATAAGTCCAATTTATTGTGAATAGGATATACTTTCACCATTTCCATAATTATATTATGGTAATATATATCATATATATTCATTATATGCATTTATATAATCATTCATTAACGATGAACATAGAAAATGAATCACATCTCTGCGTAGAGATGGTAGATCGTATGTACGCACGACCGATGGTATCATTCCCTTAATGGTAAGGAAGATGATGGTATATTAATTTAAAGAATAAATATAATGTTATAATTATAATATATATATATATATATATATATATATTCTATCATTATACCTATCTAAATAACGTGGTGATGAAAAACATATAACACATCGATGTGAAGATGGTATGTCGTAAGTATGGATGTGCGGTAATTTTATTCTTCCTATGATGGATAAAAGATTGAATATAGTTGTTCAATAATCATAATAAAATATAATAATATAGGTGATATTGGATTTATTACTTTATAATGGAATGACACATGAATATTAAGTAGAAAAAATAATAATCTTGAAGGAGTCGTTAAAGACTATTACCTCTTATTTGGTGAACTTCCTTTAGATCTCTTCTTAATGGCACAAGGGATGGTCTTTTGAGAAGACCAGAACCTATATAATGTAACTATGGAATTTTAAAATGTTTATTTTTATGGTATAGTTTATATTGTATGATCAATGTGATGTTAATAAGTGGGGGATGAGGTTCGTTTTTGTTACAGTGAGAGGCACTTTTGGAATTTTGAAAAATATTAATTTAAAATAAAATAAATATTAATAAAAATACCTACAATATTACATGTATTAGATTATAAGATGATATTATGTTTTAATATCATCAAAAAAATATATTTTATACAATTTTTTGTATTATTTTAAACCTTGACATTTTGATTAACACTTAGTTAACCTATTTTAATTTTAACTAAGGTAACAGTATTTTCAATAATAATAGGTTGTAATTTTTTTACTTATGTGATATAAATTACACCATAAATGAATTTTTTTTAAATTTTATACCGTATTATAATTATTTTTTAATTTTAAAAAAATTTATGATTTTTATTTAATTTAATAAAAAAAATATTTTTTTTAAAATATCATCAGTGTCAATTTTGACACAATTTATTAAGTGGAAATTTTAAAATATTAAGATAATAAGACAAATTTGGAAAAAAATATTTTATTATAAACTAAATAGGATATTATCATCAATTAAATTCTTTTATCCCATTAATTATCTCAAATTTTATTTATTTTTATTATTTTCAATAACATTTATTTCATATTTCAGTTAATAAAATAATTATTGCATCAACGTTGTCTAGTTATTTAATATACTTATTTGTTCAGTAAAAAATAAAAATAAAATATATTGATGAAGATAAATCATCTATATTTCATCAAATATTTATAGATGAATATATCTTTAGGGTAACCTTGTATTAAAAAATATATATTATTTAAAACCTGAATGTGACATGATTGAACTTTTATTAAATAATATATTATAAATATCATAATATCATCTAAGCAGCCCGAAAATTCAAAAATAAATTTATATAATAATAATATTTTTATTAAGTTATAATATTACACTTAAATTCATTCATAATCAACCTTTTTTCCTGGGTAAACATGTAATGTATATTTAAGATAAAGAAAGTGACATTATATGTGTGTCTTTGATTTAAATATTATATAAGTCATTTTCTTTGAAAATCGTCCACTAAAAAACTTAATTTAAATCCTTATGCATTTATGGTATAATTATATTCATTTAATAAAGTTTTGGTATATTTTAAATTCATTTTACAGTACTTGTTATTTTATTTTTAACCTATATTATCCAATTTGACTTTTACCATGGTAACAAAATTTACATAGGTTACTATTCACATTGGCTAAAAATAAAAGGGACTTATTCACTAAATTTGGACCTTATTAATCCAAATTTTTAATCCATTTTTCAAAATTAAAAAAACATAAGTTAAAAAATTTAATTCAAAATATACCCTGTAAAACCCCTTGAAAAACAGTTTTCTGAAAAACAAATGCCTTTTAAAACATAAACAGTTTTTATAAAAAAAATTGTATAAAATTATTTTCAAAAAATAAATTGACTAATATGAATTAAAATTAACCAATTAAAATTTAAAAATAATCAAAAATATAATTTTATCTTGTAATTTCTTTAAATTAAAATAAAATTTTCAATAAAAATCAATATTTTCACTATTACTTAAAAATAAATGATTTTAGAAAGAATTTAACATGATGAATTCAATAAAGAAATTAATTTTGTCAAATAAATTTTCTAGAACTTCTAAAAATTAATATTCACTTATAAAATAATATAAACTCATTTTTGAAGAAAACATATTTTTGAAGAAAACAATTTACTCATATTCTATTATTATTCTCTAGGAACATGCCAATAAATTTATATTTATTTGGAAATTTGTTTTTATTACATAAATTAGTAATTAATATTAATTCCCTTCAATTTAACATCTAGTTATAGTGGTAATTTAATATTAATAGTATCTCATGGTTCATTTAAACACACAATTTTGTGCAACTCAAGCCATTGAAAAATTAAAATTATTTAAAGTGAAATAATTATTATAATATTGAGGAATTTAAATAACCCAAATTGAATTATATACTTGAGATTTATTTGGTAATAGCACCATAAAATCTATGGTTATGTTTTTACATTCTCCACTCTATCACTAGAAATGGAGGAATTGTCCCTTTCAGTAGTCTTCATTTTAGATTTAATGTGTTGTCAAGTCAATCATTTCATAGTAAACTCTACAATATCTTTATTCATTCCTATCCAATAGTAATACTCTTGAATATATCTATAAATCTTACTATTGTTGGGATAAATAGAAAAGGTAGTCAGTTTCGCTCAATAATTCCTTTTTTAACTAGGAGATATATGGAATAGAAAACCTTTTTCTAAATCTAAAAATACCTTCCTTGTCAATGTTAAATTTAGTTAAGAAGACTTTATTTAAGAGTTCCACCATTCCTTGTAAAAAATGTTCTTAATTTTTATATTTATTAACTCTATATGATAAATTAGACTACACTAAAACCTAAAACAAAATAAAGGAAGCTCCTACATCCATAATTACTTGGACATCATTCATTAAAACATATTATAAAGAATCGTGTTCCAAATATTGAATGGTTAATGATTTATTATATTTTAAAATTAAGGATTAAACTACTTTGTTTTCTTTTTTTGGATTGTAATTAATCATGATGTCATAATCCATAATTATTTATGGCATCTTTTCTACCTCATGTTCAAAAAAATTAGTGAATGCGTACTTAAAACATTTATGATCATTATATATTTCATACTTTACCCAATATAAATTATACCTCTAGATTTTTCGATTGAAAATAAACAGAGCTAATTATAGATCATTTTTAAGGTAATTTAAATCATTAAGTTTCTTTTCATTTGAAGCATAATCAATTACCAACCCATTCTCTATTAGAAAAAAAATACAAGTCCCTTCAATGAAGAATCATTGTAGATAAAAGATTCATTATATTTAGAGGGTAGGTCCAAAATAGAATTATTCACCAATATTCATTTCAGTTACTATAAACAATAATCATACTCTTTTATCCATATGAATTTAAGTCTTTTTCAAGTTAACTTAGTCATTTACCTCGATAACTGAGAAAATTTTAAAAAAATAATTCTAATAACCCACTAATCTAAGAAAACTGTGAATCGCTATGACATTTTTTTTACACTCCTTTCCATCACAGAGCCTAAAGTAATTAAAAGGGAAATACCCCAAACTCAAAGTGATTCATCCTTTGAAGAAACATCCAAAATTGACAAAGTCATGAAAAATAAGTCATTTACAATTAAGACGCGCAAGTTCCACCAAGGTCACGCAAGTGGACTTGTGCGACGCCCAGTGGTCGTGCAGGTGGCTTGCGCGCCCTCTTTGAAATTTCACACAGGGTCTCTCTAGCCTATAAAAACACCTGTGGGCCCCCCATTTAGAGGACGAAAAATTCCAGAACCTCAGATTTGAGCTCCCGGCACCCTAGTCTCTTCTTAAAGCTTCCAAACACTTCTAAGGTAATTTATTACCTATAATGGAAGATCTAAATAGGGGGAGGAAGTCATAAGTGTTGAAAATCATCAACACTTGTGCGCCTGGGTGGCCAGCCCTTAAGGGAAATGGCCACACTTGCGTGCCACCTTACCCCTCCCACGTAACTTGTGCTCCTCTCTTATGGAAGTCTCTAGGCATAGTATTAAGGTCTTAAGCCAAGCCTCACCCAATTTCTACCCTAAGGATTGGCTGTCACACAAGTACCCATGTGTCACGTAGGTACACCTGCGCGCCCACGTAGTACTTGCGTTCCCATGCAGTACTTGTATGCCCCTCTCTTTTTGGGTTCCCTTCTTGCTCATTTCACCCCTCTTACACCTATCCACTTCTCCTCTTCAGGATTAAGCCATCAGAATTCTCTCCAAATCCATTTATGGCATGATTTCCTTGTTGGATTCCTTATCTGAAAGTAATTCTATGGAACATCTCTCAAAACCTAGTTATTAACACATATTTATATCACTAAAGTTAGAGAGCTCATTCATTCAACCTCATCCTTTAAGATGATAGAATCCTTAACCTGGGCCTCCTTTTCAGTAGTAAGCCCTAGTCCAAATTCTCATTAATTTGGACATCTTCCTTAGGAGTAAGCCCCAAGTCCTCATTAATTTGGGCATCCTCCTTAGGAGTAAGCCCAAAGTCCTCATTAATTTGTGCATCCTCCTTAAGAGTAATCCCCAAGTCCTCATTAATTTGGGCCTCCTTTTCAGGAGTAAGCCCCAAGTCCCCTAATTTTGGCATCCTCCTTAGGTGTAATCCCCAGTCATAATTCCCTTAACCTGGGCTTCCTTCTCAAGAGTAAGCCCCAATCTTAAAGTTCCCAAATATGGGCATCCTCCTCAGGAGTAAGCCCCAACCATGGTTCTCTTATCCTGGGTTTCCTCTTCAAGAATAATCCCCAGTCTAAAAGTGTAAAAATATGGGCATACTCATTAGGAGTAAGCCCCAAGTCCCCTAACATAGGCCTCCTTCTCAGGAGTAAGCCACAGTCTTAATTTCTCTTAACCAGACTTAATTTACTTTTGATCTGGGCTTCCTTCTCAAGAGTAAAACCCAATCATGAGTCCCCTCCTAATTTGGGAATCTTCCTTAGTAGTATGCCCCAAGTTGGAGTACCCAAATCTCCATGAAGTACATATACATTTATGGACCATGTTCTTGGGTTTCTTCCCTGAAGTAAAACCCAATACTCATCTATTTTGGGTAGTCATACATACATAATCCCCACATCATTGCATCTTTCATGGAAAAATTGTCCGGTTTCACCAATACCTCTTTTTTCTCACGCCGAGAATGACTCACGTGAGCTTAGAGTGTAAAAGTAATCATGACATATTTCTTAGAGTCATCAATCATGCATAAACATCATACTCCCTTACTCAAACTACTTGGGTTCTAATTCCTTTTCCAAAATAAACGATACGTAGGTAGACAATCTGCGGGTACGATCTCAACTCTGAAATAATCCATGTCCTTCTGAATGATAATAAACTTCAAGTGCCCCACTGAGTTTCTTTAAAACCAGTATGGTTATCATAAATGACCAAGATACTTTTATGTATTGAAGGATAACATTGACTAATAATCTCTAACAAATACAGATGATTCTCTATCAATGAAGAACCTCGAATACATATAAAAGATTCTCTAAATTTCCTACATATCAATCATTGATTGTCAGATCTAAAGTAAAGCTCATTTTATACTTGGTAATGTAATAAGGATTCATGAAGATATATTAAATCTATAAAGATAGTCCCGGAGTAGATAATAATTCCCCTAAAAAGGTGTGATAAGTCTGACCTCTCATAATCTCGACCAATGAAAATTTCTAAGCCTCATCAGTCCACAACTAGTGAGTGACTACCTTTGGAAAGTAAGTCCCAATGGATATGGAATCATTGGATGTTTCCGGTTCTATGAAAAAACGCATTAGAAACTGATTGGAATGTTTGAACCTTTAATCAATGAGGTTATACACAATTCCAGAGGAAAAAAAATGGTGAACCCGACTTGAATCCTTAACCAAGTTAAAGTGATGTTTTACCTATTTGTTAGGCCCCTATTTTAACTCAATGAGAGGGCCAACAAAGCAATCAATAACATATGTGCTCATCCAAAAGATGTAGCGGCCAAACTTATATTGCTTATGTTTGTTAGATCAAACAGGAACTCTTTTTCAAGATCCTATGCATTACAAGAATGGATTTTCTTAAGTTCACTACTGTGAATACTTCTTCTGTGAATGCATCCGCTGCTACTCCTGCTGGATCATTGTCTTATCTGAGGAAGACATCACCTACTCAGCGTTTTCAACACTGGGTATCAAATTCACTGGTAAATGAGTACCGTCAAAACGGTACTATTCCAACTCTAGAGGCTGCTCGACAAGCCCTCAAAGTGAACAACTCACCCTCTTCATCCGGACAACGACGGCCACCAATCAAGAAGCAGGCGGTGCTAACTATCGTCTCAAACTGTTTTGGGTCGTTATCCCCAGAACACAATCACCATTCACTCCCGTATTCTGGGGAGGTGAATGAGTAGGTCTCTTAGGGCCTTAATTCAAGGAGATAGGAGTCCTTCCCGAGGGCTCCCATCAACAATCGTCGTCAGACTCGTGCGGCAGTGTGCCCTCAACATGATGAGGGTGTAGTCTCCAGGCGTTTGGATCAGGTTCCTAGAACCCAGGTAGGCAAGACGAACCACCAGAGGCGACAACCGGTTAACAGTGAGTAGGTTCTTATCTCTGCCATTTCCAGAGAATTCCACCAACCTAACTTGGTGGCAAGCAATGAGCGGGCACTCACACCCGTCCATTTTAATTCAAATGTCCAGCAGACTCGTATGGCAGCATCATTCCAATCTCAACAGGAAATTCCGACAGAGTACTATAGAAAAGAACATACACCTGTTTATAAATCATTGGCTAGTTAGCAGGCTCGTCTGACTACATGTGATGAAGCCCGCCAACCCAATGTGTTGAAAACTAGTAAACAAGCACATACACCTGCTTACACTCATCAATCCTGCCAATAGCCTCGTCTGTCAGTATTGAAGGAAGCTCATCAACCACGTTTGGTGGAGTTAAATCAGCAGGAACATACACCTGCTAGTATTGATCAATCATACCAACAGACTCGTTTGGTAGCATTCAGAGAAGTCAGTCGGAAAGCTCCGGCAACAAATAGAAGTCAGACTCAACTCTATGCCCCCACACATGAGTACTGTTAGGATTCACGGACATGAAAAGGAGGATAGGAGCAGGCACATACACCTACTCCAAGAACGAAATGGACGTTTATCCCTATTCCGGCAGCTGAAGTCACCAAGCATATTCTATCAATGGTGAAAGAGAAGAAGCAAATCCCTGCTCATATTCTGGATGCCTGTCAGGATATTATAACAGATTCAGCAGCATCTCAGGGAAAGACACATAAATCTATCCCTACCAGTGAAGTAACAAATCAATAGCTCACTCCATAACAGACACACACCTCTTTTCCAGTACAAGAGGGTTGTGGGGCGTACTCCCCCATATCATACGGACAACCAAGTCAGGCACATACACCCGATTTGAGCGGAGATAATCAGCCTAACCTAATCATTTCTCCTGAGAAGACACATAAACCTGCCAAATTGAGTAATAAGGCATCTAAGAAGAAGACCCGCCTAGCACAGTCAAAAAATAAAGGGCCAATCTGTAACAAGGACTTACTCAATGCTGGAGTTCTTGATGCACTCAGACAATTATCTGTTGCAACTCAAGATTCTACTCCCTCAGTTCCCAATAGTAGGGACATTAATTCTAATGTTCTGCATCAGACACTTCCTCATGAATGCTTGCTTCATGACAATTCAGTCGATCTCAAAGTTTCATCTTCAGATGAGAGCCACAGGAACCCTTTGTGTGGTCAGAAGACCAAGTAGAAAAATGTTTCATCTTTTGTTGTAACCCACCATGGTGGTCCTCCGTATGATGATGAATTTATCTGTGAATGTCCTCTCCGTAGTAATAATGCACATTGCCTGGAAAATTCTCCTACAGACAATGTAGTGACAAGAAAGCCCTCTTATCTTGAGGCACATGCAAATGTGAATCCAGTCATGTCTGATGCTTTACCAATAGCAGGTGAAATACTTTCCCAATCAGAAGATATACCATGGTGTAAGTCATTCTCCAAACCACCCCTAAGTCATGCATCTTCTAGTTTGATCAGTGAATTCTCAACCAATCTTTTTGAATCCAATGAAGCAACAAGGAAGCACCAACTCTAGTCTAATCAAGTAAAAGAATCATCAAATGACAAAGAGGATGTTCTGAACATGAGAAAATAACTGGCGAAGGATGAAGTGCCAGTTATGTTTTGGCCTTCAACCGATTCTCAGTATGACATTCCAGAGATGTTGATGGAAGATTGTATTCAAGATATTCGTCTCAACATATGGAAAACTATTTGTCAGTTGAAAAAAAATTATCTTATGATGAATATGAAAATCATATCAAGATAATAGAAGGGTTACAATGCCAAATTGACTTGGCATCTCTCTCAGTTTCTCGATATCCGAAGGCTGAAAAGAAATAGAGATCCCTTCAGTGTTCATACCTTGGCACACTAAGAAGATTGTGCCAGTTAATTTCCAATTCCCCATCTCGTATTCATATCAAGGGATGGGGTGTTCATGGAGAGCTACATTTCACTGTACTCTCCAGTCAGAAAAGCCCGTCAAAAATGGTTTCATGCAATGTTTTTTCCCATAACCGACCACAATAAATGGGTTTTGTTTGTAATAAAAAGCTTTCCCAAGAACACGCCTCAACTAATTCCTCTCAAAATCAAGAATACAGAGAATAAGTTTTGGAATTACTCCTACATCAGGCAAAAAAGAATATTTAACTGGCCTCTCGTTTGGAGAAAACACAACATCAAGTGACAGAAGTGTCATAAGTCATCCAACGGTCTTTTGAGCCAGGTGATAAAAGAAGATGCAGGTTGATGCATCCAGCCAATTTCCATACTAAAGTCCGTAAGATCAAGATATCTTTCAAGAAGGTTTCAGATATAGCATGTCAAGAACCACCCCAACTCGCTATACTGGGGACTCTTTTTACCCAACCCTCAGAATCAACAAATAGGATTCGAGGAGTTGAGCAAAGACAACAGGAACAGCCCCAGTCCACTGGACTGGGGACTTTTTTCAAATCCTCAATCCCTTCCTCAGAGAAACTCAGTCTTCTCTTGATTAGAGAAGAATCCTCAAGAGGAATGAAGATCCAAATTATCAGGAGATTCCCTCAAAATTATGGTTCGTCAAGAAGTTCCTGAGGGATCGAATCAACAATAGA
Organism: Viscum album; assembly: GCA_963277665.1. NCBI lineage: Eukaryota > Viridiplantae > Streptophyta > Magnoliopsida > Santalales > Viscaceae > Viscum > Viscum album. The sequence continues at coordinate 1,471,672,184 of OY728157.1, forward strand.
CAATGTCTCATCAAGGACATGGAAAAAGACAATGTCGCAGAAATGCCGATAGAAGAGATGTAATGCATTATGCATCAATTAATGTCATTAATGTTATTGTTGTTGATCCACCAGATGAGGTTCACTTAGAGGGATCAGATGAAGAGGTTCCTTCTCAAGAAGTTGTACGCACAAACATAAATGAAGAAGGTGTGAGTGCACGAAATCAAAGGATTACCCAGACTCTAGTTAATCCTTCAAGTAACCCACTTCCACCTCTCCTAAAGGGAGCCAACAAGGGGAAATTAAAAAATCAGGTTACATACCCTTTCTATGGAGAAGGCCAATCGCTCTCACTATAGAAAATATTTGCACAATAGGAAGAAGAAATGAAGGAATTAAGGAGGTTGAATGCAGAACTACTTCAAAGTAGTCTTCCTCCTAAGTATGCTGGAGTTAGTCAGCCAAGGGAATATGTTGTGGCTACTGAGATGGATCATGAATATCCTCCTCTATCAGTACACCCTCACAGGTCTAATCCAATGGGTCAAGTGTAATAACAATTGGCGGTGCTACCATCAGTTGTAGTACCATCCACCACATCTGTACCAGCTCCAGTCATTGCACCTATTCATGTCCAAGCCCAACCGGATGTTTCTAAAAAGTTAATAACTACTATTGAGTCCTTAACAGCTTGGTTGGAATCTATGGAGTGAAAGCGTGCTCAAATTAAACCAAAAAAGAGAGCTTACCTTGAATGGATTGATGAAATTCCTCCCCCATCAAATTTTGAAAGTACCACATTCCCAATATTTAATGGTTCATGAGACCCAGAGCATCACTTAACACATTTTTTTTCTCGTTGCGATCCTATGATGGGTACCCTTCAGCAACAAGAAGCAGTTATGCTCAGGTGTTTTGTACAGTCATTACAAGGACCTGCCTTTGTCTCGTACACAAGCTTGCAATCCCGGTCAATTACCGGATGGGAGGATCTTTTCCAAAACTTCCTTCTTCAGTTCATCTCAACGTTGCCAAAGACAAAAGTTTTTGATCTTACAAACTGTAAGAAAAGGGAGAATTAAAGGGTCTCAGATTTCATTTCTCACTAGAAGGGATTAACATATTCCTTAAGATTAGTACTCCCTCAAGAGGAATTGTTGCCAATTTTGAGGAAATTTTACGTGATGAGTTGTGTACACCGCTGATCCCTATGAAATACACAGGAGGGTTTCGAGACCTTACTTCAATCGCTCAACAGATTGAAGATTCTCTTATAAAGACTAAGGATAAAGCTCGTCTAATTCCATCAACTCCTGAAAGGATAATGGGTAAAGTAGAGACTGTTATAGTTATACATAAACAAGAAACTGTACATGCTTCTACTTCAAGGCCTTCATCTTCTCGAAGGGCTCTGCCTCCTATGCGTCAACAACAGAGTTTGTTTCGTCAAGACGATCAAAGAGATCAAATACGGAAACAATTTGAGGATCTGAAGAGAAAAACATACTCTTTTCTAAATGAACAAGTTCCTAGTTACTTCATTTCGGCTCTGGAAAATAATTTGGTTCAATTGCCAAGGCCCACGTGGCTGAATAAGGGAGGAGATGAAGATCGTCCCAATTATTGCCCCTTTAATCAGATGTTGGGGAATCCCATTCAGGAGTGTTTTGTTTTCAAGGACCTCCGGCAAAAAATGGTCGACTTGGGACAAGTCAAACTGAAAGGTTCTTCAGCTCAAGTAGCATGTGTTACTGCTACAGATCCAGAGGAGGAGGGCGAGTGGAAAGAAGTCAAGAACAAAAATGTGCAAAAATATGATGATTGTATGGTCATAAAAATGATCAACTGAACTCATGCCATTTTGCAAATGCAATTGAAGAAACCAATTGTGCTTTCTTCCATGAATGTCGCAACAAATCCCTATTTATCAGAGGGAAAATCCTCAAAGAAATGGCATGATTCAAAAAAGAAGAAGAATCAGAAGAAGATGAGTATGTATCAAAGCCTAAGTTGTCTTTGACTCTGGCAGACTTCATGCCATCTACTTCAAATCCACGGGCATCGCCCCATCAAACGGAATAGCCTAAATTAGTTAATCAGGTAGATTCTTCATCAGACAAAGAGTTAAATTTTTGTTATGTTAATATGATTCAATTAACAGATCCATATTCCAGTCTCAGTTTCGATTTTGATGAGCCTAAATTCCATGTATCAAGCAGAGGAATCAGAGGAAGTTCCAGAGGCTCAGGATATAGGGGAAGACGTGGATCATTCAGAGGAAACTATTCCAATTCTACCCCTGCTAGAACTGTGTATGCAGCCGAAACTCATGGCAGAGCCCTTCAACAAGCTCAACAAGAACAAGCAAGTTCTTCCACACAAGGCAGACTCAGTCCTGGCATAGTTATTCTAGAAGATCGGTTAGAGGTTCCATCTTCTTCCTCTCACCAAGTAAATAGACCTAAATGGTCTAATTTTCAAAAGCCATGAGTATTACCAACTCCTATACCGGTACAAGATGCATCAACTTCCAAAGCATCTACTTCTAAGGTACCTGTGAAACTACATGTTCCTGTTGGGAAACGCAGACCTTTGGATCAAAAGTATGATGTATTGAAACACTTGTCCCAAGTACCAGCCAAGTTATCAATTCTAGATTCCTTGGATTTATCGAAGGATCTTTGGGATGCACTCATCGAGGCTTTGTCGAGTCCTCAAGAGTTTGAAACTGAGATTTTTGTGGCTGAAGCCTACCATGTTGAGAATAATCCTACAGAATGCCATGCAGTGAAATCTTTCATAGCTGAAGATGAATATGATGTCGTGCATGGACATATCAGACCTTTATACTTATCTGGAAAGGTCAATGGTGTAGATGTCCGAAGAGTCTTCATTGATAATGGTTCAGGAGTTAATCTCATCCCCATTTGTACACTTCGTCGATTAGGCCTCACGGAATCGGATTTATCTCCTTCCACTTTAATGTTATAAGGATATGATAAAAATTAACAAGAACCACTGGGCGAGATTACACTCAGAACCCAGTTTGGAGATCTTGTATCCAATTCAGATTTCATGGTTGTTCATCAAGACTCAGCTTTCAACATCTTGCTTGGTAGACCCTGGCTACATCAGCATGCAGCTATCCCATCATCATACCATCAATGTCTCAAATATTGTTTCAATGGTCAAATTGGGATATTTTATGGTGATAAATCCCCGTTCAAGACATGTAAATCTCAATACATTGTGGCGGAATTCTATCACATAAAGGGAAAAAACAAATCCACAACAAGGGAGATTACCAAATTTAATGCTTCATATGGTTTGAAAAAGATTCCAGTAAACTCATTTACACATGTGAGTAGAGATTATGTGTTACCTATCAGTCAAATTGACAGGATAGACCCAAATAAAAATACTCTTATTTTAACCTCCATAATGTCAATTACAGCAATTAATCCAGACAACATGGGAGAAAGTCGTGATCCACCAAGCAATGATGAAAGCTCAAATGGAGATGTCTTAATTTCATCTGTTGAAATACAGCAAGTCTATACTTCGCTAATCAGACCAGAGAAACTTATAGCAATGTTAGAGGTAAACAATGATGTCGACTCTCAACCCATCATCTCCTCTTTGTTACCCAAAGAAGACCCTTCATCATAAATCGGGTCAGAAATGGAAGCTTATTCTTCAAGATGTGAAAATTTTGACATCTCTTCTAATCATGAAAATTCTACTTCATTGTCTACTATACAAGTAGAAACAAAAGAAATAACACATGCTGAAGAAGAATAGGAAGATCTCAGGGATGCTCATCCAGCATTTGAAGAGGGTATCTCTACCACCGTGGATGAACTCAAAGAAATAAATATGGGTACAAAAGAATATCCACGCCCCACTTTAATTAGTGCGGCCATGACTCTTGAAGATAAAGAGATGTATATTTCCTTTCTAAAGAAAAATCAAGATATATTTTCTTGGAAATATACAGAGATGATAGGGCTTGATCTTGATGTTGCCACTCATCGTTTGGGTTTTCCAGAATAACATTGAGGATTCAAACGAGCTTCTAGAAGAACACACCCAACCTATGCCTCCAAAATTGAGGCTGAAGTGGATAATATTATCAAAGATAACTTAGTCAAAGAAGTTCAATATCCAAAATGGTTGGATAATATTGTCCCAATGAAAAAGAAGAATGATAAAATTAGAGTTTACTTTGATTTCAGATATCTTAATCGACATTGTCCTAAGGATTATTTTCCAGTACTAATTACAGAACTCTTAATTGATGCAACAACTGGCTATGAAGCACATTCCTTCATGGAAGGATATTCTGGATATAATCAAATCTAAATGGCTCCAGAAGATGAGGAATCTACAGATTTTAGAGCCCCTCAGGGTGTGTTTTGCTATCGAGTAATGCCTTTTGACCTAAAGAATACAGGCACAACATATCAGTGTCTCATTCATCGTATCTTCAAACCCTTTTTGGGAAAGTTTTTTGAATGTTATGTGGGAGATTTAGTGGTTAAATCCAAACAACATTCTAATCACTTGGCTGATTTGGAAATCACATTCCACAAACTTCGGAAACATAATTTGAACATGAACCCCTTAAAATTTTATTTTGGAGTAACCTCAGGAAAATTTCTCGGCTTCGTCGTAGGCCATCGTGGTATCGAGGTCAATCCTAAGAAGACAAAGTCAATCCTTGGTATGTCACCTCCTCAAAATTTGAAAGAATTGAGAGGACTTCAAGGACACTTGGCCTATATTCGGCGCTTCATCGCCAATTTGGCAGGAAAAAAGTCAACCCTACACCAAATTGATGAAGAAGGGAGTCACTTACAAGCGTACTGAAGAATGTCAAGAAGCATTCGATATTATCATGAAGTATCTCTTGAGTCCACTGGTATTATTGCCACCTATTCAAGGAAGATCCCTTATCCTCTATGTGACGGCTCTAGAGCGATCATTGGGTGCCTTTCTTTCTTAGAAGAATGATTTTGGGAATAAAAACAGCCTCTACTATCTCATTCGGACTATGCTTGAAGCAGAAACCCGATACTCAAATATTGAGAAGTGCTGCCTAGCATTAATCTTTGTAGTTCAAAAGTTGAGACACTACCTGCAACATCACGAGGTCCAATTGGTATCTTTTAATAATCCGCTCTAATTCATCCTTAGTCTTCCAATGATTACGGGATGTCTGGAAAGGTGGGCAGTTATTTTGCAGTAATTTGATATTCAATATGTGTCTCAAAAGGAAATAAAGGGCCAAGCTCTGGCTGATTTCCTTGCTAATCACCCTTCAGTAGAAGACACATCTTCAGATATTGAACTCCCTGTTGGGGAAGTCTTCTCTATTCAAGAAAGTCTTCAAATATGGGAAATGTACTTTGATGGTGCTTCCAGGAGTCCAACAGGGAAGAAAATGGAAAATCATAAATTCAACAAAGTTGGGTTAGGAGTTGTACTCATTTCCCCAGAAAAGGCAGTGCTACCTTATTCCTTCTCATTGTTGGTAGGAGGTAGAAATAATAAAGAATAATACCAAGCTCTTATTTCAGGATTGGAGTTGGCACTTCAAGCACAAGTGAATCACTTAAAGGTGAAAGGTGATTCAGACCTAGAAATCAAACAAGTCAATGGGGATTATTCAATCTGAAAAGAAGAATTAATCCCATTATATGATTACGTCAGAGAGTTAATGGCGGAGTTTCCTTCGGAACCGACATTTTCTTATGTCCACAGATCACAAAATGACCAAGCTGATGCACTAGATAATATAGCCACAGCTCTGGTAGATCCAAATCGGGATGAGACAACCATCAGTATTTCCCACCGTCGTACAATTTCACCTTCTTTTCAAGACAGAATAGAGGAAATAAATGAAATTAGTCTCATCTCTGAACCATATGGTCATACTACAGGATGGATGACACCTATCAGGGAATACCTTCAAAATGGAACACTTCCACCTAATAGAGCTGGGAAAGAACAAGTCCAGAGACGTGTGTTCAATTTCACTCTTTATGTTAATCCAGATCACTTAGAGAGAGTTCTCTACAAAAGTGGTTTTGATGGAGTTCTCTTCAGATTCATTGATGGTGAAGAGATAATGGTCATCATGAAAGAAGTACATGCAGGAGTCTGTGATTCCCACCAGTCTGGACACAGACTATCTAATCAAATTCAAAGGCTTGGATACTTTTGTCCTTCAATGATACAAGATTGTGTTGATTTCACAAAGAAGTGTCATTCATGACAAGTACATGCAAACTTCATTCATCAACCCCCATAGTTGCTTCATACAGCTAAATACTCGTGGCCATTTTCCACATGGGGAATGGATGTAGTGGGACCTTATCCTTCGGCTATATCCAAGCAGTTTAAGTAAATTCTTACTGGTACTGACTTCTTTTCCAAATGGGCAGGGGAAATACCCCTCAAAGAAGTCAGTTATAAATGATTTGTTAGATTCATCAAGTCTAACATCATTACCAGATTTGGTGTCCCTCATACCATATTGACGAACAATGGCACCAACTTCTGTTCATCCAAGGTAAAGAAGTTGTATCAAGAATACAACATCGAATCCAATCATTCATCTTGGTAACATGCAGCGGTCAATGGACAGATAGAATCTTTCAACAAGACTCTATCAAATATACTACAAAAGATGGTGGATAAAGATAAGAAGTCATGGCCCGATAAACTCTTTCATGCTTTATGGGATTATCGGACCACCACCTGCACTGCAATGCGGTCAACTCCATATTCATTGGTATATGGAACAGAAGAAGACTTGCTAATTGAGGTTCAACTACCCTCTCTCATAGTAGCCATTTTTGATCAGTCACCTGCAGATGAACAATCTCAAAAGCAATTGGATGAATTGGAACGGTTAGATGAGAAATGATTGTGCACCTTGCACCACTTGGAAGTCTATCAGAATCGAATAGCATGATCTTTCAACAAAAAAGTTCATCTTCGTTTATTCATTTAGGGAGAATTGGTATTAGTTATCAGAACTCCAATGATACCAGAAAAGAAAACTCCCAAGCATGAGCCAAAATGGGAAGGACCTTATTCAATACATAAGGTCTACTCCAATGGAGCATATTCTTTAATCTCAATGGATGGATAACTCATCACTACTCCAACCAATGCTAGATTTCTAAAGAAGTATTTTGTGTAACGCAAATACCCATTACGTCCAACATGATGTTAAACTGTGATATTTCCCAGTAAGATGTTAAAATGCAGCACCAAGGGTCCATGCATACGACTTTAAACTATTGGCACTTACGTCCAACATGACGATAAATTGTGACGTCCTAACTACATGATGCTAAACTGTACAGAAGCCCTTATTTCCAGAAAGACATTAAACTGCATAACCAAAGGTCCATGAAAATGACCTTAAACTATTCTCAATTTCGTCCAACATGACGTTAAATTGTGTCCCTTTTCATCACCCTATACGACGTTAAACTATATAGTTATGGTCCATGCATATGACCTTAAACTATTCGCACTATCTTACAACATGACATTAAACTGTATCGTCCCTTTTTCGTCCAACATGACATTAAACTGTGAAAAAAATCCCTAATACATCCAACATGATGTTACATTGTGTCCTCTTTTGTCCTTACTTCATGACATTAAACTGCACAATCCCCCTTTTCATCCAACATGACGTTAAAATGTATTGTCCCCATCATCTTAGCTATAAGACGCTAAACTGTACAGTACCCTAATATGTACTACATGATGTTAAACTATATTTTGTCCTTTCTTCATGACAATAAATTGTGCAGCACCAATAGTCCTCACTGCAAGACTTTAAACTGCATAGTCCCTTCATATGTCCTACATGACATTAAACTGTGCATCATTAAGGTTGCTTCCACCTCTTTTTTCTCACACTGAGTGTAACTCACGTGGGATTAGAGAAAACTTCAACCATAACACCCTCTCTGTGCCTCTAACCATGTGTAAGTCCCAACACCACAGTTAGATCATTTTCCCCAATAACAAATTGATCACTAATTCATTCTTTAATTTAACTACGCGGACTTTGATCCTTTCCTTCTAGGATGGGTACGTAGGCAACCTCCTGAGGTTCAAGCCCGAAACCAATCTCTTCACATTGGTTCACCTTTGTCCTTGCTACATGATGTTAAACTGTACAACACTTTTGTCCTGTATGACAATAAACTACAACATTCTTTTTGCACTCTCACTTAAGAGAGAATCATTACTTACATTGATCTCTGATCATGTTATATTTCAAAGACTACGTGCATACATGGCAATACCCAAACCTTTTATCTTGGGTCAAACCATCATTACACTAAATTCCCCTTTTCACCCTTCATATGTACGAACCAAATATATACAGAGGGTATTTCTAAAACTACGTGTAGCTTGATTCCCATCCTTATGAGATACGTAGGAACGTTCGAGTGTCCCTCGAATCCAGCCCCAAGTCTTTGGGCCTAACAAAAAATTCCACTATCAGTCCCCTGGATGAAAAGTACCTTTGAAAAAACACATTGTGTATTCATTATAATGGTCTGATTTCTATGACCCTAAACTAAGATCTCATACAATTTCGTCCCACATGACATTAAACTGTATTTCAAGAACTACGTACGAATTGATTCCCATCCTTATGGGATACGTAGTGAAGTCCAACATTTCAATTCAGGACCCATCCACTACATGATTATGGTTAGCATTGATCTGTGTATCTCTACATACATTGGATAAAACCCATTTTTATGTTCCATAATCCTAACCTTAAATACTTCTAGATCTTCATAACCCTTTTCTTGACTTATGGTCACAAAATGTCCAATTTCTAAGAATTAATTTGCCTGACCATGCAGCACGTACCCTTATCCAGCCTTACATAAACAGTCTACATAACATACGTGTCAGTCAAAATATACTATTATTTGACTATGCATCCAATGCCCTTAGGCGGCCCTGCATAATTTAACCCCCTAACAGGTTTGTCAAATAGTGGTAACTTAATTCTTGGGAATAAAATATGTTTTGTCCTTAGTTGTCTTAATGACAATATATAGGTATCCACAAAAAATGGCCATCCTTAACATATTTGTCTCATACTCTTTTTCATGATCTGAAAGTATTAAAGTCTATGGTTCATATTTCCCTTCCCTACCTTTGGATCAGACCTTCTTAGGAGTGACATTCATCCAATTATTAGACAATTTTGTTTGGAAATATCTTCTCCATATTCAATTACCTCTCTCCATATAGCAAACTCAATGCTTTGGAAACTTTGAGTCCCCATAAACTTCCACTGGATTTTTAGCAGTAAAAAAGTAAATTTCTAAGAGTTCTTTTGCCTGAATGTGCAGAACATGCCCTTAGGAAGCCTTGCATAAGTAGTCTACATAACATACCTTTCAGAAAAAAGATATCATCATTTGACTATGCAGCCAATTCCCTTAGGTGGCCCTGCATAATTCAGCCCCCTAACTGGTTTGTTAAACAATGGTAACATCATTCTTGGTAACTACTTCTTCTAAATGCCTTTTATCCATTTTTCATATCATTTCTCAAATTCAAAATTTATTAAGTAATGGTTTACATTTTTTCTCTATACGTGAGTTTGGTAATATGTTTTCAGATAAATTTTCAAGGAATTGAGTCAATTTTAATCCATTTGGTCAAAGCTATTTCGACCTTAAACATTAGCCTTTTTATGTCCGACGTGCATGAATTTAAACTGTCAATAACCACAAAGACCCATCGTTTCTCCTTTTTCCTCAGAGTCAAATCCTCTTTTCTCTCCAGATCCAACTTTGAGGGGGGACTTTTGTTGATGCTCCTTTCCGTCATAGAGCCTAAAGGAATGAAAAGGGAAATACCCCAAACTCAAAGTGATGCATCCTTTGAAGAAACACCAAAAATTGACAAAGTCATGAACAAGAAGTCATTTACACTTAGGTCATGCATGTTCCACCAATGTCGTGCAAGTAGACTTGTGTGACGCCCAGTGGTCGCGCAGGTGACTTGCGCACGCCCTCTTTGAAATTTCTCCCAAGGTCTCTCTAGACTATAAATACCCCTGTGGGCCCCCATTTAGAGGAGGAAAAATTACAGAACCTCAGATTTGAGCTCTCGGTTCCCTAGACTCTTCTCAAATCTTCTGAACACTTCTATGGTAGTTTCCTACCTCGAACAGAAGATCTAAAGATGGGGAGGAAGGCCTAAGTGTTGAAACTCATCAACACTTGCGCGCCTAGGTGGCCAGCCCTTAAAGGAAATGGCCACACTTGTGTGCTGCCTTAACCCTTCCACATAACTTGCATGCCTCTCTTCTGGAAGTCTCTAGGGGTAGTATTAAGGGATTGATCCAAGCCTCGCCCAAGTTCTACCTTAAGGATTGGATGTCGTGCAAGTACCCATGTGTCGCGCAGGTACACATGTGCGACCAAGACTTGCGCGCCCATGCAGTACTTGTGCGCCCACGCATTACTTGCGCGCCCATGCAGTACATGTGCGCCCCTCTCTTTTTGGGTGCCCTTCCTGCTCATTTCAACCCTCTTACACCTATCCACCCCTCCTATTCAGGATTAAGCCTTCTGAATTATCTCCAAAGCTATTTATGGCATGATTTTCTTGTTAGATTCCTTATCTGAAAGGAATTCAGTGGAACATCTCTAAAAACTTAGTGATTTACACATCTTTATATCATTAAAGTTAGAGAGTTCATTCATTCAACCTCATCCTTTAACATGAGAGAATCCTTAACCTGGGCCTCCTTTTCAGGAGTAAACCCCAGTCCAAATTTTCATTAATTTGGGCATCCTCCTTAGGAGTAATCCCCAAGTCCTCATTAATTTGGGCATCCTCCTTAAGATTAATCCCTAAGTCCTCATTAATTTGGGCATCCTATTTAGGAGTAAGCCCCAAGTCCTCATTAATTTGGGCCTCTTTTTCAAGAGCCATCCCCAAGTCCCCTAATTTGGGAATCCTCTTTAGGAGTAAGCCCCGGTCATAATTCCCTTAACCTGGGATTCCTTCTCAGGAGTAAGCCCCAGTCTTAAAGTTCCCAAATATGGGAATCCTCCTCCGGAGTAAGCCCCAACCATGGTTCTCTTAACCTGGGTTTCCTCTTCATGAATAATCCCCAGTAAAAAAGTCTACAAATATGGGCATCCTCCTTATGAGTAAGCCCCAAGTCCCTTAACCTGGGCTTCCTTCTTAGGAGTAATCCCCAGTCTTAATTTCTCTTAACCATTATTAATTTACTTTTGATCTGGGATTCCTTCTTAGGAGTAAAACCCAATCATGAGTCCCCTCCTAATTTGGGCATCTTCCTCGGGATTAATCCCCAAGTTAGAGTACCCAAATCTCCATGAAGTACATATACCTTTATGTACCTTGTTCTTGGGTTTCTTCCCTGATGTAAAACCCAATACTCATCTATTTTGGGCAGTCATACATACATAAGCCCCACATCATTGCATCTTTCATGGCACAATTTCCTGGTTTCACCAATACCTCCTGTTTCTCACACCGAGCATGACTCACGTGAGCTTAGAGTGTAAAAGTAATCATGAAATATTTCCTAGATCCATCAATCATGCATAAACATTATACTCCCTTACTCGAACTACGTGGGTTTTGATTCCTTTTCCAAAATAATGTATTCATAGTTATCCCATCTATGGGTATGATCCCAACTCTAAAATAATCCATGTCCTTATGAATGACAATAAACTTCAAGTTCCCCACTGAGTGGATTTAAAACCAGTATGGTTATCATAAATGACCAAGAGACTTTTATGTACTGAAGGATACCATTGACTAAGAATCTCTAACAAATACAGATGATTATCTGTCAATGAAGAACCTCAAATACATATAAAAGATTCTCTAAATTTCCTACATATCAATAATTGATTTTCAGATCTAAAGGAAAGCTCATTTTTTACTTGGTAATGTAATAAGGATTCACGGCCATATCTTAAATCTATAAAGAGAGTCCCAGAGTAGACAATAATTCCCCTCAAAAAGGTGTGATGAGTCTGACCTCCCATCCTCTCGACCAATGCAAATTTCTAATCCTCATCATTACACAACTAGTGAGCATCTTTCTTTGTAAATTACGTCCAAATGGATGTGGAATCATTGGATGTTTCCGGTTCTACGAACAAACCTGTTAGAACCCGATTGGAATGTTTGAACCTTCAATCAATGAGGTTATCCCCAATTCCAGAGGAAACACATTTTTAGGACTTATCCATTCTTAAAAAAAATATTATTTTTGGTAGGGTAAATAGTTTCGAAATCTTTATAAATAATATGCCTAAGGAAATAAATCTATTTTAATGAAAATTTACACTTACTAAATATTCCATATAGCTTCCTTTATTTTAATGTTTGAAAAATAATCCCTATCTAGATCTCATGATCCTAAAGAATATTTTAATATACCTATATATAATCAATAAACCCAAACTACAACTTATCAAAATAGTCATAGAAAACTATATTTATATAATTCAGGAATATAGATAGTGTATTAGAAAACCCAAACGATATAACTAAAAACTTATAAGACTCATATCTAGTCTGAAATGCCACCTTTGGAATATATTCCTTTTATACCTTCAGTTGATGGTATCCATACCTAAGAATAATCTTTGAAAAATAGTGTACTTCCTATAGCTGATCAAACAAATCATCGATATGTGGAAATGGATACTTGTTCCAAAAAGTTATTTTATTCAAGTCTATATAATCAATGAAAATCCTCACTTGAATATATTTATTTTTAAAAAATAAAATACGAGAACCCCATGGTGAAGTGCACAGATTAATGAAAAAAATTTCTAGAAACTCTTGAAACTTATTTTTCAATTCCAAATTTCTACTTGAGCCATTCATTAAAAAGGTTCTCAAATAGTCTTAGAATCAAGCACTAATTAAATTGTAAAATCAACCTCTCAATTAGGAATAAAACTTAGAAATTAATTAGGTAATACATCATATATTAATTTACCATAGGCACATTATTAATCTAAATAACTTACTTATTATCAATATTATGATCTAGGTAACTCTCAATATCATCTATAATCATTTTCTTATTTTATTGATATTTTATAAAATGTATGATATCATTAAATATAACTTTCAAAACATTGTAATCTATCTTATCATGATAAACTGAAATTCAATCATTACAAATATAATATCATACTATATTATAGGTAGTTCAACATGATTTATAGGAAAGGATAACTGACTGATAACAATGGGAATATTTCTATAAATCTTGTCTACTTTAATACATACTCCAAAGGTTTCACCAAATGTTATATCTTCTTTTAATGAGGTGATATTCCCATTTTACTTTCAAATTTATTAGAAATGATTTAATGAAAATAACCAGAGTCAAATAGAGAATCATAATAATTGGAATAAATATGCAACATGCATGTTGACACTTCATTATATGTTCCAACATCAACCATAGTAGTATCCAATGATTTTACCACACCCTTTTTCATTTAATATTCATTATTTTCACCCTGAGTAACTAAATATGAATACACATTAGCAAAATTACCCAAATCATTTCAATTAAAACATCTCACCATCGGTTGAATATCTGTTACTGTATTCTTGGATGGTTTTAGACTATTTTATTTTCAATCATGATCCCTATAACCAAACTTACCACACCAATAAATTCTTCTATATACTATAAAACATTCCCAAAAAACTTTCCTCACTTCAAACATGTTTGGGATGTCACTCAATATTTCTTAGTTGACTAATTATCTATATTTTCTACCATGACTACTTCTTAATCTTTTTATATCGAGGAATATAAGTTTCAGCAAACTTCATCACAACTTTATATGCACAATCAACACATTTCTAATTACTTTTAAATTATTATGAAACCATTTCTCCTGAGAAAAATTTATTAATTTACTATTAAGGTACCATAAAAATTGGTGTGTTTTTAGCCAATATAGTAAAATTTTCATTATAAACAAATAATTAATCTTCCAATTACCAAAATTACAAGAATCTTCTCTCTATTATGAGTCAAAAAATATTATGCAAATATTTATCCAAGATAATATTAGTAAATGTATTACATTTTATGACATCATAGTTTTTTCTGTCTTTTAAATTCTTAACCAATGACCACTATTGATCCTCTTTACCTTTAAAATGATAAATGGTAAGAATTTCATTTTAATGTAATAAACATCCCATCACTTAGAATATCTTTTCTAGGGTATTGATCGATCATTAATCTACCATTGGAGTTGAGGTTTCATCAAATGATGGAGAATTTTATTTCATGACATGATTAATTATCGATATATTCTTCTATGGTAAATCCAGTTTCTCTCAAACATGGATTCCACCACCATTTATACACTGTATAATCTAATCCATCACTGTAATAAACTGCTCAATTGTAATTCTAATTATTCGATACTTTTAATCTAGATGGATATTTGTAACGACCTTATAACATCATGTTACTACCATTCATGTATTTCCGTTGTATTTAATTGTTTTTACCATTCATTTGGGTGAATCTTGGGACTCCCAACGATAGAAACCATTTTTTGGGAAAAATAAACTAAATTTCAAGGATGTATTTTTTTTAATTAATAAAGTCCAGGTATAAATTGGTAATGGATTTGTGGGGTTTACCCCATGTTTGGAGGACACTCAAAGTGGTTTTATATTTCTATTTAAGAACCTATTTTTTCTACCTCCATCAAGAGAAATACACTTAATAAACCAATTACATAACATTTAATTTTTCCTAGGTTCATGTCATAATTTTGGTGCATAGAGTGAAAGTATTACACTCCATGTAGAGGGTACACAATGTGTAATGTTAGAAAATAGTTTTTAAATAACAATGTGGTGGTTGTTTTAGTGAATATGGTCCTCAAGTATTACACAACATGTAAATGGGTTACATGTCATGTAAATGTTACATACATGGATTTTTGGGTGTCGTACAAGTGATATTCTTTCTCATTCGTCCACAGGCCCCTTTGCTCAAAACATATATCTCTCCCCCAGTGAATTTGAAGACCTCCACTCTATCTTAATAAATTTTTTCAATTATTTCTCTCTATTGTGGTTGGGTTGAATCTCTCTAGGTGATTAATCCTTTCTACTTCTTTATTTATTTTGCTTGTGGTAGCACCATAGCAATATGTTAATGGATCTATTGATTTATTTTGGTGATTATATTGTTTACTTTCTTGATATGGTGTATGATCTTGTTCCTAGGGTTTATTTTTAATGGTTGTGGTGTGAAAGGTGTGTGTTCTTGAGGTATGTTGTGATCTTTCCTCTTCTATAACCATTTTTATATTGAATTAATTTTGAGATGTGTATATTGGTTCTAGTTTCAGTATTTTCATTGTGTGTTCTTCCATATTTTATTGCTAAAATTTATATCTCTGATTTTGATAAATTATTTTAAAAATAAAATGCCTTAATTTATTTATTGGATTTGTGTGTGTGGAAATGGGTTTTTGATAAATGATGACATTCCCCTAGTTTTTGTAAATCAAAATGGTTTTCAAAGAATTGTTAAATGGTTTTGAGAAATTTTTTTCAAATCGTGGTTTGAATGAAATGGTTTGAATGAATTGGTTTGGAAAATAGAGTTCATGGGAAGCATTGGGTACTTAGGTGGAAGGTGTAGTTATAGGACTCATCCACTATCTGAGGGTTTTCTCATGGGTCTTACCTCTACTCCCTAGGCCTACTATTCTAGGGATTTATTTGATCTATTAGGGGGGTTCACATTCTAGGGAGTTCCTCTGCTCTCTAAAATCTATGTATATATCTAGTGTCCTGATGTGTATGTGATTTCATATGTAAGTTATGAGTGTCCTAACTTTCCTAACCTAGTTTGATCTTTTCCATCATGTTAAATATTCTTTTGGATGATTTGTGACACTCTAGATTGTGTTATTTTGGTTGTACTAACATGGATTTCATATGACATGTTATACCTCATTTTTTTGTTTTGATATATCTATTTTGGTAATTGTATATGAAATGATTTGAAACTAATTTACCTTCTTTATATGGAAATGTAGAAAATGTAAAATTAATTAGTTTTTCCATTCCTTTGAAAGAAAACTTCTAGACTATTTATCATTCCTTGTTTTCTTTAAAATTGATAATGCATGGATTATTATTTAAAGACATGATATGGAACACCTAAGTGGGATCCTACCGAGCATGCTAGCTCACACCCTACACACACCTTCGATAGTGAATAAACCATGTTTTGTCCTTCAATGTAGGGAATGGAAAGGGACTATAGTGAGGTGATGGTGGTTTCTATCAGTTGGGTTTTGTTTAGCTGGTGGTGAGGCGATGAGATTTTTCCCAAAATATCCCATGGAGACAGTTGGAGTAGCTATTTTTTTTCTTCTTTTACAATTGGGATTATCTCTTGGGTATTTATTTTCTATCATTTCAGTTTTATCACTTTCATTTTTTATATATTTTATAACATATATATTCATGTTTTATTCCACTATTTCATTTTGTATACGTATATTTTTTTCTTCTTTGAGTAAGGGGAAATCATTCCCTCTATTTTTGGTTGATGTCTAGGTGATAGTCTCTATCTTGTGGTGATCCAAAACACCCTTTGGGTATGTGGAAATTCAGTTAAAGAACTATCTTGAGAGGGTATTTGGGTAAGGTTCATCATAGTTTGGTATCAAATTAAAGGTTTTCATTCTCAATATTCCTTGTATTTGGATTTTTGTAGATAGAAGATAGGATTGTCAAGACATGGGTGGTAGGTTTTGGTGATAGTATGGCCAGCTCTTGCCGAAATGAGACTCAACTTACCCTAGTATATTGGGATATGTGTCTCCTTTTTTGAGTTTTGATCTTGATATAAGATTTTTTAAAATGGGTTTTCAAATTTTAACTAATATTATTCTATGTCTAATAGTTTATTTAGTTTTGGTATGCAGTAGTATGCCTCAGTGATGTGATTCACGAGTTCTATAGGTGGCTGTAGTTTATACTCCATAGCGAAATCTTCCCCTCAATCAGAATTTTATCAGGACTATAGTGTAGGTAGTTTGTGAAAGTGACCATAATTTATTGAATGTTCAGAATGCAATTATAGACAAACAACAAGGATTTATAGGAGGTAGGGATCAATCATTAGAGTTCATTAATGAGAATCCATTGTCCTTTAAGGGTTCAAATTAACCTCAAGAGGTGTGGGACTAGCTTGAAAAGATTGGTCATATCTTTGACTTCGAAGATACACCTGAGAGTGTCAATGTGAAGAGTCATGTTTTCAGACTTGAGGTACCCTGTAAGCACTAGTGGGATTCCATAGTACAGGAAGATAGGAATCATGGATTTGATTGGAAGGGTTGTAAGACCCACTTCTTCAAAAATTATTTTCCAGAGTCTCTAATGATTTTAGAGTCTCCAGAGTTTCACTCTTTGTAGTAGAGAGAGAATTTGGTGGCATCATACACCAATAAATTTTTTGAGTTGGTTTATTTTTCACCATTGGTTATAAATAATGACTAGATGAAAGCTAAGAAGTACTTATATGGTTTCTGAATGGATATTAGAACATATGTATTTATACTAAAACTTTTTACATGTACAGATATAATGAATAGATCTATTATGGTATAAAAAATATGGCATTAATGGTTGGTTATTTTGTAGCTTATCTTCCACCTAGTGGTAGTTTCAGCAGTGTTCTTGGGTAAAAGAAAAAGTATCATGATCATCGCAGGAGTGATTGAATTGGTTCTTGATATCAAAAATCTTCGATAACCCTGATTACATCTAGTAGTTTTTCCTTCACTTTCTATATCTGTGGAATGGCTAGAAACACTGGATGTTATTTTCCTTAAATTATAAATATATGTAATGGTTGTGGGAATTATAGTCATCAGTAGCATTTCATCCAGCTATGTATAAACCTCGATATTTTTAGATATCGTTGACTCCAAAGGATACTATGTGGAAATAAGAAGCTTCAAATACGACAAGGAACCATTCACAAGCCTCATAACTGAAGAATAATCACACAATAGATTAATTTATAGAATATCAAGATACATGTCCAGTGATAGTGATAGTGAGAATTACTATCTTTATTGCATCTTTAGTAGTTATTTTTTTATTTGATACCAGATCCTTCCACTCATTTATATCTAGTTGTTTTGTGGATATTCTAAAAAATCCAATGTAGATGATGTCATTTTTTATAGAGTTAGTGATACCTCTTGGAAAGAGTAAAGAGTATCGGTTTTAGTTGTCTTTATTGTGCGCTATCAATAGATGATGCAAAGTTATTTTGGGATTTCCTCATTTTGGATTTGGATATATTTTACATCATCATCAAGATGGATTATCTTCTCACTCATTGTTATGAGGTTGTTTTTTGTCATCCATGTGTCTCGTTTATTATATTTTATGGGAGATCAAGGGAGTTTTAGGGATAGTGGGATCTGAGGTCTAGTCTTGCAGGACCTTTCTGATCAAAACTCAAGAATTTATAGTCTATTATAGTAGTTGAGTCCAATTGAATTTCTTCTATTATTGATGGTCCCATTCTTTTGGACATTCTGGATGTTTTCTAGATGATTTGTCTGCGATTTCATTAGGATTCTTGCATATATGGAGGTAGAGTTTAGGATTAACCTACTATTAGGTACATATATATTTTCAATACCATTCTATCATATGTCAACATCAATGATGAAATAAATAAGATTAAATTGGGGGATCTAATGTTGAACTGTTTTGTTTTCCCTGGTGTTTCCCATTGGGAATCTCCAGTTCTCTTTGGAAAGAAGGAAAATGGTTGACTCTCATTATGTTTGGAGTATCAGAATTTTAATCAGGTGACAGTTAAGAATAAGAACCCTTTACCTCATGTGGATAATTTTCTTGATTGTTTAAAGGGGGAAAGTGGTTTTCAAAGAATTATCATCAATTGATTCTTCATAATCTCAATTTTTTTTGAGTTTTATATACCAAACACAACTTTTAGGAGCATGTATAACCATTAAAAACATCAGGTGATTTCATTTTGTCTGACTATTGCTCCTATAAGTTTTATGGATTTGATTAATTGGATATTCCATCAGTATTTCAACACTTTTGTGGTAGTGTTTTTTATTGATATTTTTGTTTATTTAATATCTGATCATGGGAATGATCACCACTTAGGTTAGTTCTAAATCATGTGGAGTCATCATTTTTATAGAAACATTGTAAAATTAATTTTCCAGATTCATGAAGTGAATTTAATGGAGAAAGTTATTTCTAATCATGGATTATCAATTGATCATGATATGGTGAATTTTGTCTTTTCATGTTCAGAACCACATAACATATTTGAAAATAGGTGGTTGATTGGACTACCTAGATACTATCAACAATTAATTAATAATTTTTCAAAGTTGGTTTCACCTTTCACTACTCTTCTAAAGAAAGGGGTGAAATTATTATGGGATGAAAAGTTCAAATATTCTTTCATAGAGCTAAAACCACCAATGACATCATCTCCAATTTTGATCAAACCAGATCCCAGTAAGTGGTATGTGGTTTTTTGTGATGCATCTGGTGATGGTTGGGGTAGGGTTTCAATGTATAATGATCATGTGGTAGCTTATGTCTCTCTCCAACTTCAACCGCATGATAAGAATTACCTCATTCATGATTTAGATCTTATCTCAGTTGTGAATACACTTAGTTGTTGATGGAAATATATTTTTGGGAGAGTATCATAGTATTTTCTAACCATAAGAGTTTGAGATATATATATTATCTCATAAATATTTGAATCTTAGATAGATGGGGTGGTTAGAACACCTTCAAACATTTGATTTTGACATTTCTGATACCCCCTGGGAAAGTTAATGTTGTTATAGACATCGCATAAGAGGAAATAACCATTCTATGCAATTTTGGAATTGAAATAAGAGTGTAACTTTATAGGTATCTTTGATAAATTTTATATGGAAACTCAGGAGGATGTTTCAGTTATTTTTTTGGAATAGTGTTATATTATCATCATCTCTCGTTAAATCTATTATATAGAGTCAATAGAGGGATGATGATTTCAAAGTTATTAAATAAAATTTATATAGTGGGGAGACTGTTTTTGGATGGATTCTATCTTTAGATGTTATAATCCATTTTCTGGTTCATTTTTTCATCTTATTATCAATGAGGAGCTCATTTTTTGTTTATTTTCATATTTCTTAAAAATTCATTCATTTGGACACCATAATGATTCATTGTGAAATGAGATGGGAATTACGGTGGATGAGTATTAGGAATAACATATTTAATTTTTTTTCACATTGTTACACCTACCAATAGATAAAGAAAGAACATCTAAACCCGTTTGGTTTAAATCAGCCTCATGTGGTTCTATTTTGGAGAATGGATGAGTTTCTAATGGATTATTATTTTTTAATTACCATAGACTCCATGAAGGAATAATTCTATCAAGATGGTGATTGATTAGTTGATAAAAACATCTCACTTCATTCTATTTAAGTACACAATATAATTTAAAGATCTAGGTACGGTGTATGTGTATAAAATTGTGAAGTTACCTGGGGTTCCTTCTTACATTGTATCATATAGGGATTATAGGATTACTTTGAGATTATATAAGAGTTTCCAAGAGGTTATGGGGACTCAGTTTAGGTTTAGTATAGATTACCATCCATATACAAATTTTTGATGGAGTGTGTTATTCAGATCCTAGAGGATATGCTCTATAACTATGTCTTGTACATTGTTGGATCTTCAAATAGTCATCTGGGACTAGTGAGTTTCCTTTTAAAAATATTTATCAATAATTGATCTGAATGGATCATTTTGACTCTTTTTATGGTGCCCCTTCATATCACCTTTTTATTTGTCCAATGTGGGTGAAGCTTCTTTAGTGGAACAAAGTTTTTCTTATGAGATATCTGTGAGGAATCATGGTATACATGAGCATATAGTTACATATCAGAGTCAATATAAATATTATATATATTAGTGAGATTTTTATTTAGAATTTTACATAGGTTTTCAAGTTTTCCTAAAATTTTCTCCTTGACTAGGTCATCATAGGCTTAGAAAACAGAGAAAGTTGGCTTCGAGGTTTGTTGTACCATTTGATGTCACTAAGAAGCTTGGGAAGCTTTCTTATCACTTGGAACTTCTAGTTTGGTTTATATTAATTCATGGTGTTTTTCATGTATCATAGATTAGGAAGTACCATCTTGGACCATCTTATGCTCTAAGTTGTCAAGAGATTGAGTTAGAGCCAGATGTTACTGTTGTAGAGAAACCAATAGTGTTTTTTGAATCTCAAGTGAAAGTATTATGTTGTAAATCAATTCTTTTGGTCAAAATGGTATGCCAATACATATCATATTATTATGAGAATTGGAATCAAGATTCACTGATTTGGTAGAAGTGGTATCACCTCTTTATAGGACTTCATTATTTGATATGAATTCTTGGGGATAGAAAGTCTTATAGTGGGGAGTTTGTATCATCAAGTTACCATATTTTAGGTATTTACCTTCTCTTTATTTTTTCCCTATTCATTCAGGTGCATCTTAAGACTCTTGAGGATAGAGATAATTTGTTAGGGAAAATGAACTAATGTTTTGGGATGAACTTATTTTTGAATAAATGGAGTTCGAGTACAAATGTGTAATGGATTTGTGGGGTTCTCCCTGAGTTTGGAGAATTCCTAAAGTGGTTTGGAGTTTTTGTATAAGAGCCTATTTTTTCTATTGTGAGTAGGATAAAGACTTTACATGTACTAATTACATGATGTGTAATGTTTAATGAGTCCATTTTATGATTTTTTTGCACAATGTGAAAGGGTTACATGTCATGTAGAGGTAACATGATGTGTAGTTTTAGAATTATAAATTTTAATAAAAATGTAATGTGTTTTTTGACATATGCAGACCTAGAGGACTACAAAATGTATAAATGGGTTTAATTCCTTGTAAATGTTGCGTATATTTGTTTAGGGAATCATATAAGTTATATATTTTCTTGTTCTCCTATCATCCTCCTTGCTCTCGACCTAGAGCTCTCGTCCAGTTAATTTTGGGACCTCCGCCTCATATGGATCACTTTGATTAGAGATTGATCTCCATTGTTTTTGGGTTGCATCACTTTGGGTAAGTAATCATTTCTTCTTCTTTTTTGTATTTGATCTTTGTATCTCTACTTCATTGCATTTCTAGATCCATTAATCTATTTTGGTGATTCTCTTGTTTCCTTTCCATACATGTTATGTGATCTTGTTCTAGGTGTTGATTCATTGTTGGTTATGGTATGGAGGGTGTGCAATCTTGAGGTATGATGTTATCTTTCTTCTTCACTAACATTATTTGTTAAAATAAATCAATTATAAGATATGTAGATTTGTTTTAGGGCCTCAATTTTCATTTTTTATTCATCCTTATTAGTGGATCTCATTATAGGCATGTATGACCCGAGTTTTGTGGAAGGCGGGTCCATCTCTAGCATGTGTCGGTGAACTGCATTGCTCTAATTTTGACAAGTTGTTTTATAAATAAAATGGAATGATTGATTGACTATATTTTGGTGTGTGGAAATGGTTTTTTGATAAAATATGGTTTTCCCCTGGTTTTTGGTAAATTAAAATTGTTTTCAAAGCATTGTGAAACGGTTTTATTAAATTGTTTTTTAATAACACTTTGAATAAAGTGGTTTGAATGAATTTGTTTGGAACATAGATCACATGGGAATACTTGAGTACTTTAGTGGAAGGTGTAGTAATATGCCTTATACACTTTTAGAGTTTTTCTAATGATTATTTCCTCTACTACTTAGTCAGGTTGTTCTAGGGACTTGTTAGACCTATTAGGGGATCACATTCTAGGGTGTTCCTCTTCTCTCTAGGATCAAGGAATTTGTCTACTATTTGGATGCATATGTAAATTTCTATATTGGGTATGAGGGTCCTAGATATCATGACCTATTGTGATCTTTGGAATGATGTTACCTATGATTTTAGCAGATGTATTCTATTCTGACTTGTGTTATTTTGGTTGTACTTGAATGGATTTAATATGATATGTGATACATGATTTAGTTGTTTTTGATATATCTATTTTTATATATGTATATGAATTTTTTTGGAACTGAATTACCAAATTTATATGGAAATGTGGAAAATAGGGAAATTAAATCTTTTCCAATGCTTTTGATAGAAAACTACTAAATTTTTTATCATGACTTGATTTCTTTAAAATTGAGCATGCTTGGATTATTGTTTAGAGACTTGATATGGAACACCTATGTGGGATATTACTAACCATGTTATCTCACACCTAGTTTACCCCTTCTTTGGTGTATAGAAATTGTTATTTCTTTCTATATGGGTAAAATTAAGGCACCATAATAAGGCAGTTATGTTTTATGTCAGCTGGGTTTTGGTTATCTGGTGGTGAGGTGGTGGTAGTTTTCACACAATATCACATGGATACTATTTGAGTTTCTGTTTTGGTGTTTGATATCCTATGTAGATGAAATTATCTCTTGGATATTCTCTTTTATACCATTTAATTTATATCTCTTCAATTTTTATTTATCTATGATAACATATATATTCATGTTTCCTTCCATGGTTTATTTTTTTATACGTATATATTTCATGTTGTCTGCTTCAAGTTGGGTGAAATAATTCCAAATAATTGTGGTTGATGAATGAGTACTATTCTCTAGGCCATGGGGATTGGAAACATGCTTTGGGTTTATAGAAATTTGGGTTGGGTGCCAGTTTTAGAGGATATCCAAGTTGAGTTTTTCATAGACTCTAACTTCAGTAACCTAGAGCTGGTGCCTACTTTATTACATTATAATAGATAAAAAAGGAAAAATCACAAAAGTAAAATTGGTTTAGTAGTTTTGGAGAACTAGATACATACATGATATCCATTTTACATTGAGAAAATAAAATAAAACATAACAAAAGAAAATTCTCAGCATCCTTAAAGCTCATTCAATGGAATCAACTCCATATCTTGGGGAAAGGAAATAAAACTAGGATGAGAGAAAATTCTTAGTAAGGTTAATATATAATGGAAACTATCATGAGAAAATAAATCATATTCAATATGGAAAGGTAAATAATTGAAAACATGTTCCATTTAATCAATAAATTGAGCAATAAATAAGGAATTATTAAAATGGAAAGGTAACTCACTGGACACATATTCCATTTTATCAATATACTAAGAATTAAATGCATACATAGATAATATCAAAGAGAAAATACCATGGATAATAATAATAAATGAATTATAAATGATGGAAATTTATTATTATTGGACTTCATGATATCAGGAATCACGATACCTCTACTTTAAATACCTTTCAGAAGTCCTTTCACAAGATTGTTTAAAATAATATGTAAAAGCACATCTGATTTTCCCAACAGATTTTCCTCTTAAGACTTGTCGATTGTAAAGATGTGTTTTGAACCAGATAAAAATCTGAATGTTTTTGAACTTTTTCAATTACTGAACTGGACATTTTTAAAACATATATTTGAAATAAAATACCAAGATTTTTATCCATTATTTTTAATATTTTTGGACTTTGTTGAAGGACCAAGAAGTTTCCCAGGTGGCTCGAGGAGTTTTGGGATCACTGGATCTGAAAAATCATAGTTTTGAAAGACTAGAGAAGGTACACAATTTTTCTAAAACTATGAATCCCACTATAGTAAATCAAGAGACCTTGTCTAAAAGGGATCGTGTCAGTATTTACAGGATACACAAAGTTTTCCAAACCATGTGTACAGCCCATGTGGGGTACCCCACGTGGTCTAGAAGGGGGTGCACAGTATTTCAAACTATGAAGCCCAAACCATGTGTGATGACCCATATTAAAAATCAAATTTAATTAATTTAAATTAAAATAAAAATAAAAATAAACTAAACACTCGTCTTTTACCCCTCTTACTAGATCGTGATCCCCCCTTGGTATCTCCATTTGTCGCACAATGTTTCCCCCTCCTCCAGCTTCTATTTCAACCTCTGATTCCATTCTTTGTCTTCTTGTTTCTTCTCCAGATATTTGAGGTAAGCCTTCTCCTTCACTCTTCTCTCCATTTATATCTTTTATTTGGCATATTTTTTGCCCCTTGGGGTTCTTCCGAACCCTAGTCCTTTTGTGTAATATATTTTATTTAGTTTTCTTTATTGTAGGGTTCTGTGAATGGTCTCTCGGGACCTTTGGGTTTGTGTTGTGGTAACCACCACCGAAGGCAGAGTGGTTCTCTTCAATTCAGGCCACCGCCACTTTCCAAGATAATGGTTTTCATCTTATTCATTTTTTCTCCCCATATAAATTATGTTATTTAGTTACTTTAAGGTCAATAGTAGGTTTTTTGTAGTGTGTTGGTCTCTTCTTTGTGGTTTTGAGTCACCAGGTCAAAGACGACACACCTGTGTATTTATAAGTAAGTATATATATATATAGTTTTACCTGTTATGTATATATTCATTCATGGAATTGAATATACATGTATGGTTCTAGGTGTGCCTATGTATATATATGAAAATTCATGTGTAGGTGAGTGGATACAGGTATATGCATATAAGCATATATTTAAGTATCCCCTTGAGCATGATTATGGAAATGAAGATATGTTCATAGGGGTAATGCATCCTTAAATGTATTTGATAATTCATAGTCTTAGTGGGGGATCATCATCTTCTACTTAGAAAGTTCCCAGAGCCGAATGTTCAGGTTGGTTCCGCCTGAGGGAGGGTATCTTTCCATGCCTTTTTTATTTTAGTAATGCATTAATAAAAAAATTTATCGTAGAGTTTTTAGATTTAATTAATGCATTATGGTTTCCTAGTTTAAATGATTTATTTTATAAGGTTAATTAAATGAATAAAAAGGGATGGTTGATTGTTTAATAACAATGTCATGTATTTTAAATAAAACCCTTCAAATAGAGGTGCACTACCTTGAAGCTAAAAATATAGTGATAGACTATTATACTTTACTATATTGATGATTTGGTGTCTCTTTATGCTTGAGATTAGAATTGTTATATGTAATGTTAGGTTGCTTGTCCCTTTCATGTTTATTTTTTCCAAATAAGCACATGCCCTATAGCCTTGACACCACTTATTACACTTGATCCCATGACTAGTAGTTACATGTTTTAATGGGTTACAAGAAACTTTTTAGGTGATTGAAATGGTAAGGGTGACTAAGTAAAGTGGGTGGAGTCCTTAAATGGTAATGAGTAGGAACCCTTTTGGAACTTGTACATTAATGTCAATTTCCAATGTTTAGGAAAATTTAGTGAGAGTGAAACTAAGTATTATGGCTTATACCAAATGGCATTCCTTGAATAAAAAATTTTCAATAAAGAGTTGTTTGACTTGTATTAAATGGTTGAGATGAAAAGGGTCCTTGGAAAGTAATGGAATATTGATAATGACATGCACATGAGGCCATGTCCACATGTTTTGATTTGAATAAAACCAAGCCCATGCTGGTGTTTTAATTGTGATGTTGAAGACATTTTTCCTAAAGTAATTTTGTTATGAATGTTTTTATAATACTAATATAGGTATGGGCTATGTGTAATTATTTAGGGATGGTAGGAAGTTATACCCCATTCCATTTATGATCTTTTTATATGAATGTGTATTTATGGGAGGTATTTATACCCAATTCCATTTACGATTTGAGTATATGAATATGTATGGATAGAAGGAAGTTATACCCTAAGACATTTATGACATTTTTATATGAATGATTATGGATGGGAGGTATTCATAACCCATTCCATATTTTTAAATGATTGTGTATGAGAGGCATTAGTACCCCATTCTAGTAATATATACTTCTATGGATGGGAGGAATTATTACCCCAATCCAGTTATCTTCTATTATGGATGGGAGGACTTCTTAACCCTTTCTAGTATTATGCTTCTATGGACAGTAGAAATTGATGGTTCTGGGCGCAGCGGAAGCTCGTGGGTGGATGTGCCCACTTGGCTTTTTGTTATTATCAATGATAAATCCGGGATCAATATGACGATAAATGCCAGTATCCACGGATCGATTCATAGAAATAGACAAAGAAGAAGAAAGGTCCTGGAACCACAAAAGTGGGTCATCACAAGTTGATTATAATTAATTTAATTAATTAAAAAGAATTACCTTTTGGGTGTTATTTCTTCATTGATATTCTTGATCACGTACTGATGTGATTCATCGTTGCGTCACAGAAGCTAAGTGTAGACTTCCTCTCGCGGTGATCCACATGTGTACCTCATATCTCTGGACGCCGCCAAAGGAGTCTCTGGGTGCTGGCGTGGAGAATCCTTGGCTTGTATTGTCCGCCTTAGATCATCTTGATCTGATGGAAGATGATCTCTCTCGGTATTGAGAGTGTTCTTGGAGGAAGGGGTTCTTTCGGCCTTTAAATGATTCTCCAGAATTGTTTTCCACAATGATTAGGAAATAGTGTTGGGGTTGTGAGGATATTTATAATCAGGTTTGAGGCTATAGAGTTATGATAATAAATAAACGTGTTACGTGTTTTATTTATTTCATTAACTCTTATTGAAAACCCCATGATGAATTATTAATTCCTTGACATGCGCCCACACTGATTATAATAAATATCATTTAATAAAACAATATTATATCCTCAAAATCTTGACAGGAAAAACTACACAGGGTGTAATCATAAATACATGGCGTGTACTTTTTTCATTTAAAAATACACGAATTGTACATTCAATGTACACAGTGTGTATATCTTGTTTTAATTTATTCATTTCATTTCCAAAATGAAAAATACACGGTGTATAATCATTAATACACGGTGTGTACCTATTTGCAAAATAAAAACTACACTGCATGTACTTGTTTTCATTTTATTCTTTCTTCAACATTAAAAATATTTAGGATTCCTTGAATAATTATTAAACCACATATGAGAATAATCTTTATTCTACTTGAGATTCTTCGATACACTTAGTGTGTGGCCCTCTAGGCCTCTTTCTCTTTGGAATTTGCGGGCTTTCCTAAAGTCCAAGATTACTGTCTAGCAACGGGTCAAGGCACCCAAGAGAAAGAAGTTGACACTGCATTGACATGTCACCTTATACAAATTCTTACTGTGTAATTTAATCCCTTTGTCTCAATATCTCAGCAAGAAGGTCTTATGGCAATGTCATAAACCTATATGCTTGATCAGTCATTCTTTGACTTCCAGAAATAAACTTATTGTTACACCATGGCCATGGAATTTGGGCAACAGATCTATTTCAATAAAAGGGCCTAAGAAATATACTTCCATAAATATGTAAGGGACAAATCCTTCCTCGACTTATCCATTAACAACATGTCATTCATCACGCACCCAACGTACCCTACTTCCCACCAACTGTCTACATGACAGTTTTCATCAGCAAATCTAAGTGCATGAGTCATGACATGAGTTAATGATAATCTTTCATTATATGAACCATTACACACGCTCGCAGATAGCAATATCTGATTACACCAATACATGTGGAATTACTACTAGTGGGTCTGTTCTCATAATCTCCCATCTTGGAGATTACCAAGTGCGAACTCCATGACAGCGAGTCTGGTCTTCTTACGAGTACTCACACATGATGGTCTATATACTATGGGTCCTATCATAGTATGTCATCCAATTGTAGAACTTTATTTAAGAATATATTATATCATCTCAAGGTTCTCATCATAGTGGGGATCTACCATGACCTTATTAATGAAACTAATATTCCAGTACATTATTATATTATAGTCTTGCAGAACAATGAACAATATATAACAAGTGTACATTCATGTAATAAAAGTACAAATAGTTGGTTCTCAGGACACTAACTCTAACAGGAATTCTTTCCATGTGCTAGTATTCTTCTATTAGGTATGGGAGGAATTCTTACCCCCATGAAATCTTATTATAAATGAATGGGTGGGAGGCATGCTTACACCACACTAGTTATAACCTTGATATACTTGTTTGGAAGGGAGCCATTGTTACCTCATTCCAGATCTAATACATGTGTGTGGGGGGGGGGTGTGGGTGCGTGTGTGTAGAGTGACATGATCATAATATTATTCCAACAATGATATGAAGTTTATATAGTTGTCATGTGTTCCTTAAGAACCTAGATGGGTATCTTTTACTTATGTACTTTAGTTCATTAAATTATCCACACTTGTGCACTATACAATTTATATTACACTAGATTGGTATTGATACTGTGGGTGACGGCCTACTAAGATTTAATATCACACCATACATGGGTACCCTTGGTACCTGATTATACCTCATAATCGCAGGTTCAAGGTTGATTAATGTGTTTCCTATACCTAAAAAGTTAATATAAAAGGACTGAGCTGGAGCGCGGGATACTCAAGGAGATCACCCATAATAAATTTCCATATTTTTATTATTTTTTTATTATATTTCAAATCATTTTTTACTATTAACTACTTTCATATGTGTATCAACACCATGTCAGGAATTCAACTATTTTATAAACTATAATCAGTTACTTTTTGTTCTTTCATGTCAAATCTGTTTTCTGCTACTTTTTCAATTATGTAATAATGATAACATTGTTGATCATTATTTACTCTATTATAATATTTTTAATATCTAATAATATAGAATAGTCTCCCCACTATCAACTCTTAAGACCCTCACTTCTATTCGGCAACCTCTGACATAGAGGGAGATGCGCTTGAGCCCATGTGACCCATCAGTCTGACTATCGGTTTGATGGTAAGCTATGATGGGATGTTACATTGATGTAGTGAGGGGATATCTATAAATAGTCCCCACCAATAACTATATGTCCAAATCATTCATTATATATTGAATAATATATTTAATTTATGAATCAATATTCAATATCATCAAATATTCATATTGAGTAAAGGATAAATATTTATCAATATTTCCACATTTAATTAGAAATAATTGAAAATAAACATCACATTTAAAAATTATATATATTATACTAAATAATAATATCTATATAAAATAATTATTATATTTAATATAAATATATTTACCAATTAAAAATGATCATAATAATGTGATTGTTTTGAGAGAAAGTAAATAATCACAATAGAAAGTGAGATTGCACAATACTTTTTTTACCTCTTTGGTAACTTTTAAATTGTTCCACATTGAAGAATACTATTGAAATAAAACAATAATCATCATGAATAAATAGTTATTCATGCTAAATATATCAAAGGTCAGTTATATACACCACATAAAAGTTACTAGGTTCATATTAACAAATATGTCTCAATGAAATGGAAATTGAGATGAAATCTATTACCTCATGTTTCCCTTTAGTTGAAAATGATTTAACCACATTTATAATGGTTTTAATCATGTTTTTAATTTATAAAATAACCATATTCATATTGATAATATCATATATCATCCTATTATAACATTTTACAACCTGTTTGTTAATAATAATACATTTTTTTCATTGCTTCAGGTGTTAATTGCCTTATTTTCTCATATGTGGTTTATCATGAAAGTTATATTTCCTATACATAGGATATAAATATATCATATATATAATTATTATAATATTATAAATATCATATTTAATTAGTAGATACAATATTAGAACCAGTATTAAATGATGGTCCTAGAAAATGAATCGTATTGCTTCTTGGAGACGGTAGGTCGTATGTATATATGAGCGATGATATCAATACCTTAACATGTGAAAGGGTAAGTAAGTGTATGATATTTTAATTTTAAAGAATTTATATCATGTCATATATATCACATATATTCATTAAATTTAACTTTATTACCTTCCATGTAAAGCGTAATTGAAAAATGAGTTACATCGTTTCATGTGGTGGTAGTCTATCGTATGCACAATCGAAGATTTCATTTCTCATTTGATGGAAGAGGATACAAATAACAGTTAAGAATTTAAAATAATAACATATCAGTATATGTTATATAATTTTTTTATTGTACTATCATGATTTAATATGATTTGACAGAGTTGGAAGAATAAAATAAAATAAAAATGGTCGTTTATGAACGTTACCTCTTCTTCGGATGACCTCTCTAGGTTTTCTCCAAAAGATTTCCAAAGATGTATTTCAGATCACAAAAATGGATTTAGTATGTTTATATTTTATTAATTAACTGATTTTGGTAGGTATTGGCTAAAACAAATGGATTTGGATATGTGAATAGGGGAGGAGAGTGGAGGCCTTTTATAAGTGGGGGAGAGAACAAACATTAATTTTTTTATAAAATAATAAATTAAACCCAATTTTTATCATGCCAAAAGCCTAAAAAATGGGTCATTATATACCATTAGTGATTTTATGTTCTAAATACATCAATAAAATTAATTTTTTACAAGTTATTTGGTCATTTAAACCCTTATCTATTTAGTTTAACCCCTGGTAAATCAGTTTTTACCTTAACCATGATAATTAATTTCTAATTCTTTTAATTTTTATATTGTTAAAAAAATAAGGTGATGTTATTTTAAAATATAAATTATTTTTGATTACATATATGGAATATATTTTTATAAATTCAATACCCAAAAGTGGAAGAATCTAATTTAAAACTATACCCACAGCCGTGACAAGAAAAAATGGTTTCCTAAGAGAAAATTCTCAAAAGTATAGAAGGTTTTAATATCAAAATTAAATGTGAAATTTATTACACTAGCATAAATTGTATTCAATATAATGTAATTTAAATAATATTAATTTAATAAAATTTAAACTAAATTTTTACTTTTTAAATAATTTAAATGAAATGGAATCTTTTAATAAAATCAGTAATTTTAACTATTCATAGAAAAATGAAACATTTCAGAAAAATACCAATAATTCTCCCTATTATAATTAAGACTGAATGATTTATATTAAATAATTTTTCTAAAATTATAAAAAATTAATTTTAAATTTATTTCTCAAAACATAACTATATTTCCTTTTAGAAAAATACGGTTTTTCAAAAAACTTTTTTTTCTTCCAATGATTCTAAATTTTATTTCTAATCAATAGATAACCATAATTTTAATAGTCTAATTAGTACTATTAACACCCTAAAACATAATTTATAGGTTATAATGGTCATTTTTAAAGATCATTTTAAAATAGTATCGCCTTTTTTTAAACCTGGTGTTGCATGCATCATAATCTATCAAAGAGATTGAATTTATTTGAAAAGAAATAAATTGTAAAGCCTCAGGATGTTATATTATTCCATCCCAAAAATATTCATCCTAAAATTTTCATGAATAATACTGTATAAATATATTAGGGTAGTTATTATTTATAACATCCTCTAGTTCCAAAGTTGCAACATTCATTTTTGTGATTTATCCGAAGTACATTTACTAGTCAAGTTGTATGATTCATCAAAACATGCTCTCTAGAATCAATAATATTAATGGGATCTTTAAAGTAAGATATATTGGGTTCCCGCTCTAATTTTTCATAGGTGAGAACCTGATTTTGTTCTAGTATGTACTTCCTTAAAAATGATATGTGTAACACATTATATACTTTAGAGGGACTTGAAGGGATTACAAAGTAGTAAGCAAGAGAACAAATTCTTTTAAGGATTTCAAAGGGTCCTATATACCTAGGGATAATTTTTCCTTTATTACCAAACCTCATGAAACCTTTTCATAGAGATACTCTCAAGAAAACTTAATCTCCCACTTGGAATTCCAAATCTGTCCATCGATTTTTGGAAAAACATTCTTTCCTTATTTGACCTCTTTTAAAATGAGCTTGAATAGTATTTAACATTATTGTTTTATCCTTAAAAAGTTCTTGTTATATCTATTTCATTTCGCTAACTTCATACCAAAAATTTTTACTGCCACGTCTCTTTCTATTAATGCTTCATATGGCGCCATTTGAATATTTGAATGGAAACTATTTCCCTAGGAAAACTCTAACAAATGTAAATACTAATCCCAAATACCTTTAAAGTCAAGTGATCATGATCTTGACATGTCTTCCATTTTTTAATAGTCCTCTCAGACTATCTATAAGTTTGGGGATGGTAGGTAGTTCTCAAATAAATCTTCGTATCAAGATTCCTCTAAATACTCTTCCAGAATTCTGATGAAAAATGAGGATCATGATCAGACATGATAAAAAGTGTTACACCATGAAATATTATAAATTCATTAATATAGAGCCTTGTGAGGTACTCAAGAGTTAAATCTACTCTTATATAGAGTAAATGTGTAGGTTTGGTTAGGAAGTCAATAATAACCCATATTTCATCATTCATTCTTAGAGTATTTGGTTGTACTGTGACATATTTCATAGTAATGTCATCACATTTCCACAAAGGAATAAGAAGAGGATTTGGGACTCCTCTAGAATGTTGTATCTCAGCCTTGACCAATTGAAAAACCAATAATATTGATACATATTCTACAATTTCTAACTTCATGTTATCCCACCAAATATTTTCCCTCAATTCCTTATACATCTTGGTGCTACTGAACTATATAATGAAATTATATCTATGATTGTCATCCAATAATTCCTTTTTTAGATCAGTTATATATGGAACACATAATCTATTTTCTAAATTTTAGAACTCCATCCCCAAAAAAAAATCTTATTTACCATTATTTACAACTTTAATTTTATTTTGTAATTTCTCATCATGATATTGATAACATTTTATCTTTTCTAATAAATATGATTTCATGATCATTTGAGAAAGGAGTGATGTGTTATTTCCTATATCCATATTTACAAGATCCATGAACATAATATCACTCTCAATCATCATTTAGGATATAAATCCATGATCTTTACTAATGAATGCACATTCTATATTATTTCCTTTCCTTGGGTGGTAGTGTATCGAGTAGTCATAATCCTTGAGTATCTCTAGGAATCACCTTTAATAAAATACACTTTAAGTGCATACTTTTCCTTTTCATCCCTTCACAAGGACATTAATATCTTCTAAAGAAACTTAATATATTTCTTAGCTTCCAATTGATTAGTATTCCCACTAAATGATGGGGGATTTTATTGCATTAAATGATCTAATATAGGATAATCACTCAATGGAACAAAAAATTTATCTATTTGGGAAAGGTAATTTGTCATAACCAGATTAAGGTGGAATAATGTAGCCATTATCTTCTTAGTTACAATACAAACTATATATTATTTTTCATCAAGTAAATCTTTAAATTTTCCCTGAGTATTGATACCCTTATTTATTATAGGTTCCATTTAGAAAAAATGGATTATATTGTATTAGCTCATAAAATTATGAATTTTAAATCATAATTTATAATTCTACATATGGTGTAACACTTAACCTAAATTAAAAAAATTATGCATTGTTAATCACAGTATCATAAACATGTTTTTTTGGGATATATTTATTTTCAAATCATTCATAATTGTTTTTAAACAAAATGAGAATTATCCTAAGCATAACCCCTAGGAGTGTCAAACTAGGTGCACAGTAAGGCCTATTTTCATTCACCAAATTATAATGGGGTAAAGAAAAATACACCCTTTTCATATTTATTATCCTAAGGTATGATTGTTATAGAACCATGCCCACCTGTATTATATATAATGTTATGTATTCCTAGTAATAACCACATAATCACTTCCATGCCAAAACATTAGGGTGTTCTTTTATATTTATCCTCAAAGTATATCACAGGGTTATTTTCCCTAATATATATTTTCTTAATCTAGTTCCCAATGACTATACTAAACCTCTTCTCATACCAACTGTAACAACCCCAACTCCAGTAACCTGGAGTCAGTGCCTACTTTATTACATAAGCATATATACAAAAAGAAAAATCACAAAGGAACAGTCAGTTTAGAATTTTTGAAGAACCATATACATACAAGATACCCATTTTACATTGTGAAAATAAATTAAAACATAACAAAAGAAAATTCTCAACATCCTTGAAACTCATTCAAATTATTCTTCTTCATAACCTTGGGTAATGGAAAAAAAATAAGGGTCAGATCAAATTCTCGGTAAGGGATACATATTTTGGATGATATCATGAAAAAAAAAATCTTATTCAATGTGTAATGGTAAATAACTAAAAACATATGTCATTTAATTAAAAACTTGAGCATGAAATAATTAATATTCAATATTGAAAGGAAACTAAATGAACCCACATTCCATTTGATCAATAAATAGAGAATGAAATGCATTCAGAGATAATATAAATTTTAAAATATCATGAATAATAATAATAAATTAATTCTAAATGAATTAAATTCTTAATTATTGTACATCATGATCTCAAGAATTATGATACCTCTAATTTCAATACCATTAACACGACTATTTAAAAATATGGGTAAAACACCATCTGATTTGGCCAACTAATTTGTCTTATGAGACCTATCAATGCATTGAAGGGATATCTATAACTAGGACCTAAGAATAAATACATTTCCAAATAATTCTTCATTTATAAAATGTTTGATTTAATTCTTGAATCATTATTCTTTATCATAAAATATTCATATTGATTAAAGGATACATATTTTTTAATATTTTCTCAGATAATCAAATAAAAATGAAAGTAAATACCATATATAAAATTGTATAAATTTTAGAAAATAATTATATACATCATAAAATAATATGTATATTTAAGATAATGTATTGAACAATGAATAATTATCATAATAAAGTTTTTGTTTTAAGAGAAATAAAATAATCACAAAAGAAAGTGAGATTCTATAATAATTTGTTTACCTATTAGGTTAATTTTAAATTATAACCCCTTGAAGAATAAACATGAAAGGAAAAAATTAATCATCATTAATAAATATTTATTCATGTTAAATAAATCAAATGGGAAGTATATTCATCACATAAAAGTGAATAGGTGCATGTTAACAAATATGACTCAAGGAAATGGAAGTTGAGATTTAATCCATTACCTCACACTTTCCTTTAGTTGAGCATGATTTAATCTCATATATAATGGTCTTAATTATGTTATTAATTTATAAAATAATCATAATAATATATATAAATTATCATATATTGTAATATTATAACATTTTACCACCCATTTGTTAATAATATTTCCTTGTTTTCATTGTTTTTGGTTTTAAATACCATGTTTTCTCATGCATGTTTTGCCATGAAAGTTATAGTTCGTGTACATATGATATATTTACCTAAAATATGTAATTATAATAATATTAAAAAATTTATATTTACTCATTAGATACATTATTATATTCATTCTTAAAATTTTTGTATTGAAAATGAATCGTATCACTTCAATGAGGAGATAGCTATTACATATGCACGAGTGACGATATCATTCCCTTAATGGGTGAAAGGGTAAGTAATTTTATGGTATATTTAGTTTAAAAAATATATATAACATCATATATATCACATATATTCAATATATTTATCCTTATTACCTACTTTGTAAAGTGTAAGTGAAAAACGAATCACGTCGCTTCGTGACGTGGTAGTCCATCATACAAACGAGTGACGTTTTTCATATTTTAAATGGAATGAAAAGTAAAAAAAGTTATATATGATATGATAATTAAATAAGTATAATTATATCATAAATATTATATATATATATATTAACCCCATCATTATATCTGACCATGAGTTGTGTTTATGGAAAACGAATTACATCAGTTCGTGAAGTGGTAGTTTTTCGTACACACAATTGATGAATACATTTATTATTTGATAGAAGACAATATGGATATAGTTTATTAAATTAACTTAATAAAATATAAGTATATGGTATAAACTATTGTTATTATACTATCATGTTATAATAATATTTTAATAAGGTGGAATAAGAAATAAAATAAAAGAAAAAAAATCATTTAAGAATGTTACATGTTCTTTGAAAAACCTCTATAGTTTTGCATCAAACTCCTTCATAGGATGGATTTATAATCAAAAATGGGGAATATGATGTTTTTAGAGGATTAATAAATTTATTTAGTTAGTCCTTGTCTGGATAAAATGGATTTTGAAGTTTAAATAGGAGATGATAGGGGGTGGCCTTTTATAAGTGGGGGAAATAACATACATGAAATATTTGAAAATAATCCATTACAAAAAAGTTTTTTATCATGAAAAAATCCTCCAAAATGAGTCATTATCGGTCCTTATATGTGATAAGTTCTAAATATTCCCATAAAATGGATTATAAACATGTTTTTATGAAATTTTGATTCTTATCATCTTAGTTTAACCCCTAGTAAATAATTTTTTACCTTAATTGCAGTGATTATGTTTTACTACATTTAATATTCATAATGGTCAAAAGATAAGTTGAACTTATTATTTCATATAAATTATTCTGATTCCAAATATAGAATCCATTTTCTTAAGTTAATACACATAATTGGATAAATATAATTTAAAATTATATCTATAGACATGATAAAAAGGAAGGTTTCAGAAGAGAAAGTTATCATAAGTATATAAGGTTTTAATATCAAAATTCAATATGAAATTGATTCCACTAACCTATATTGTATTTATAATATTATTATTGAACTAATTATACATTAAAATAATTAAATTTTATTTAACTTTTTAACTAATATAAAATAAAATTCACTTTTCAATAAAAATCAGCATTTTTAACCATTTATTTAAAAATGGAACATTTCATAAAAATACAAAAAATTAACACTAAGATAATTTTGATATTATGATCTAAAAAATTGATTTAGTTTTATAAAATAGATTTTATAAAAGTGTAAAAAAATCATTTTAAATTATTTTTACAAAGAGTAACTAAACCGACTTTAATAAAAACATTTTTTTTCAAAAAAACATTTATTTATCTTTAAAATGATTATTATTTTATTTTAAATAAATTTATAAAAATAATTTCTATAATTTATTTAAAACTATTCATACCTTATAATATAATATATTGATTATAATGGTCATTTTTTAATAATATTTTAATAGAGTATTGTGTTTCATTTAAACTCAGTGTTACATGCATCGTAAGCTATTGAAGAGAATGAATTTATTTAAAAGGAAATAAATAATAAAGACTTGGGGTGTTACATTCTTCCCTCCAATAAAAATTTTTTCCTTGAAATTTTATGGATATTACCGTTTAAACATATGAGGGTAGTTATTATTAATATAGTCCTCTTGTTCCCAAATTGCTTCCTCTATTTTTTATTTCTTTGATGTACCTTCACCAGTCGATTCATCTAATTCCTCAATAATTTCTCCATATTATAATGAATATGGATGGGTTTTTCATAGTAAGACAGATCTTGTTAAAATTATAATTCATTAGAGGTGATAACATGCATTATGTCAAGAATGTACTTCCTTAACAATGATATAGGGAACACATCATACACTTTTGGGATATTTTGTGGCATTATCAATTGGTTAGAAACATATCTGATTCATTATAGGATTATAAAGTTTCTGATGTTCTTAGGTATTATTTTCCCTTTATTACTAAACATTATGACATCGTTCCATAGAGATACTCTCATTAAAACATGATATCCCACTTGGAATTATAAATCCTTCATTCAATTATATATATAACCATTCTTCCTGCTTTGAGCTAATTTAATATGACATTGAATAGTATTTAACTTTGTTATTGTCTCTTCAAAAAGTTTTAGTCATACAAGTTTCCTTTCACTAACTACACCCCAAAATTTTTGAATATGACATCTCTTTCCATATATTAATTCCTACAATTCCATTTGGATACTTGAATGGAAACTATTGATTTAGAAAAATCCTTCCAAAGGTAAATACTGATCCCACATACCATGAAAGTCAAGTGATAATGACCTTAATATATCTTCCATTGTCTTAATAGTCATTTTTTACTATCCATCAATTTGAGTAATGTAGTTAGTGGTCAAGTAAATCTAAATATCAAGTTCCTTTCAAGGAATGTTCAATAATTTTGATGTTAAATGGGGATCATGATTAGGAAAAATTGAAATAAGTGCACCATGAAGTCTTAAAACATCATTAATATAGATCCTTATGAGGCACTCAAGATTTAAATCTTCTATTATGGAGAAATAGTTCTCCAATTTTGTTAGGTGATCAACAATATCCCATATTTCATCATTTTTTCTAGGAGTATTTGATATTCTTATGAAAAAGTCTATATTAATCTCATAACATTTATACATAGTAATAGTAATAGTTTTCATTACTCCATTGGGATGTTTTCTCTCATCCTTGACCTATTGAAAAGCTAAGAATATTGATATATGGTCTAAAATTTCCTTCTTCATGTTATCCCAACAAATATTTTCCCTTAAATCCATATACATCATGGTGCTTCCAAGGTATATAGAGATATTTGAGCTATGAGCATCATCCAACAATTACCTTTTATCTCATTTATAGATGAAATATATAACCACTTTCAAAATTTCAAGACACCATCTTCACAAATAAAGTCTGCAAATTTCTTATCATTCATAGTTTTAATTTTTTTTCTGAAAGATATC
The DNA here is from genome assembly GCA_963277665.1 of Viscum album. NCBI lineage: Eukaryota > Viridiplantae > Streptophyta > Magnoliopsida > Santalales > Viscaceae > Viscum > Viscum album. Next base: position 1,471,711,868 of record OY728157.1, read on the forward strand.
ATCATCAAATTGATAAATTTTTATCTATTCTAATAAATATGGTTTTATTGTCATTTAAAAAATGAGTTATGTCTCTCCTTCCTTAATAATTATCATATTTATATTTTCTAGAACCATCAACAAAGGATCCCACTTAATCATCATTTGGGAAAAACCTCATGATATTTCTTACTCAATGCATCCACTACATTATTTTATTTACCTATGTGGTAGTGTATTGAGATATCATAATACTTGAGTAGCTCAAGTCATCACCTTTATGAAAATAAAATATAAGTGTAAACTTTTTTCTTTTTATCGCATCCCAGGGCCATAACACTAGTGCACAAAGTGGTTTTTCATGTTGTTTTTTATTGATTTTTAATGTTGGTTAAAAGGAAACATTGTTGTAGGTGATGTTGTGAATAAAATTTTAATAACATTTAATAAAAATAGATATTATAAATGAATTATTGTATTGTTTTTTCATTCTATTTATCTCATAACTAACATGAAAAACATATCTTAATCGGTTTTCTGTGTCAGTTGTTATAGAATTGACATGAAAACCCATGAGGAAAGGTTTTCACCTCCGTTATCACATAACTGACATGGAAAACTATCATGATTAAGGGTTTTACATATCATTTATAGAATAACAGATGTGAAAACCCATTTTTTCTAATAATTTTACATTTAACTCTCTTCTCACTAATACAAGAAGATAAATAGTATAAAAACCTGTAGAAATAGAGTAAGATAATTAGCAGGAAAATAGCCAACAAAAATCATTTATAATTACAACATTAAAAATTATAATATACAGTACAAAAACTAAAATAAAACCACAATTATAAAATTATTTTTCCATCCAAACACACTTATGATTACAACTTTCATAGTTATAATATAGATTACAAACTAACTAAAATCCATCCAGACCTATAAAATGATTTTCCTATTCAAATTTTAAGTGTCTTAGATCCTTTGTGATATATAGATTAAGGTCATAAAAAATCTATAAATTAAAATGAAATCATTCATCGTGTATTATGAAAAAAATGAATGAAATATTTAGGAAATTGTTATAACGAAATATAACCTGGTGGAACTTCTCAACTTCCCCAATTCAAATTATTTCATACATAAATATTAACACCTATTATCCATATTATTTTATACCTTCTTATTTATGAAAATGTTGTTTAAATGATTCCTTCAATTCAAAATAACACTATTAAGTAATATATCTTGAATTTGATAATTATAAATGAAAATTCACCTATGAGTTTACATATATGATCTTAGATCTATTTTTTCTTTTGTTCTCTCAATAGAAATTACAAGACCTATTTGAAAATAATATGAATGAAATAAATTTAAATGTATTTATAATATTAAAAATTATTAAAAAATTCAAACATATTCATATAATAAATTCTTAAAATTCCATAACACTTCACCATGGATAGATTATAACCATTAAACTGATATATTCCTTTGATAAAAAATAACCAATATCCAATGGCCATTAATAGAAGATAAAATTTAATCTTATTGGTTATTATGTTAATATATATAACAATTTGTAAGATATATGTTCCATACTCTTGAATATAAGGAAAAATTCAACACTAAATAATTTCATTCTTTTTAAATCTTTCAAAAATATAAATTGTTCGTTCTACATCATTCATTTTCATTGATATATGTGAAATAAATTTTGGGTCTATAAATCCATATTATATGATCCTGATCTTTTGTGAAGGTATATCCTCATTAAAATTTTAGGATAAAATATTTTTTTATGGTTAAAAAAGTGTTTATCGAGTGATTGAAGAGTTGTGGGAGTGTTCTAAGGGTGAGGGACATAAAAAGAGGAAAAAATGGTCGATTTTTCATAGTGAATGGTTAGCGCATGGGTACAGTAAACCATGTGCCTAGCCTAGGAAACCATGCAGTAGGGGAACCATTTCATACCGAGGGCTAGCACACAGTTACCGAAAGGTTTTCCAAACCATGTGGGTGCCCCCCCCTATAGGAAACCATGTGACATAGATCCTTTTGGATAGAGGGAGCTGCTTGATTAGTGTATGGTTTGAAAATTGGCGGCCAAACCATGTGATCCTTAAAAAGTGTGAAATTACTATTTTTTACATAAAAACGTATTTCTTTCTCCCTCAATTTTTCCTCACATTCGACCCCCTTTGCCCTAGGTGAATAAATATTGGCCCCCTCTCCCTATATGTATGATTCTCCTTCAATTATTTGTTTTTTAGGGGATGTTTGGGTGAGAATCTAAGATAGGGGTGAGTCAAACACTCCTCTCTACTCTATTTTCTAGATTATGGCTTGTAGAATCTCTCATATTCTTCTAAATCCCTAAATCATTCACTTTCTAGTAAATTTTAGGTTTTGGGCCAAGGCTAGTGTTTTAGTTTGAATCAAGGGTAAAGATTAAGAAATAATTCATCAATGGTCATGAGTTAGGTGGTCTTTAAGCTTTTTCCCATAGTCTTGATGTGTTATATGTGTATTTAGTAGTTATATTTAGATTCCATGCTTCATTTTGATATCTTGGGTTACGGGTAGTAATTTTGACATTATATTGAGGTGATATTCCCTTTACAGGCCCCATTAAGTTCATCAACAATTTGAGACCGAACCTAGGGCTACCCATGGGGTAAGTCAGACCCTTGTAATTGGTGAATATATTTACTAAACATTCATATATGGGTATTATGAGAGTTAATGGGTAGTTAAAATTTAATTTATGTGTGGATAATATTAATGGTTTAGTTTATATAATTATAAGTTGGAGTTTGTAAACATGTAATAGGTTTTGAAATGGTTTTGAAATGGTTTTGATGGAATCTTTTGGGGATTTTACCCTATTTTTGATTTATTGGTGGAAAATGATTTTTTTAAGTAAAAAATGTTTTGAAAGGATGTGTCTACCTCAAATTATTTCAAAAGAGTTTTATAAAGAGATTTCAAATGATTTTTAAAGGAGGTTGAGGTTCCCTTTCTGTGAAAATGGTTTAATGGTTGTCTTAATTAGTTTAAAATGGAAACAAAATCCTTGGTTCATGTTTTAGATTTTACAAGGGGGAAGACCCATGTTTTAAAGGGTGGTTTCAAGATGATTTCAATGAGTATTTTGAATTGTGTTTATTTCCATGATGTATTTTTAAGGTCTTATGAGACCATAGTAATTGAAGTAATGTAAGGGTTAGTGAGATAGAACCCATAAAAATTATGTTGGCATGATAAAAAGATTATTAAATGAACTAAATGGTTATTGGGGGTATTTTATGATATAGCTTAAGGGGGTTTAGGCATGATTTGAAAATGGGTTAAATGGGATTAATGTAAATGTACAAAATGGATTGTGATTTGTACTTTAAATTCATAAATGGTTAATAAATAGAAAATGGTGAATGGATTAAGTGGGTTAACATAAGTAAATTGTTCAATATGTTTAATGGGTTAAAGTATGGGGATTATTGGATATGATTAAGGGGTTTAGGAATAATAAATGGGAATTAGGATAATAGCTATGTAATGTAAATGGAAAATGTGTTAATGGGTTATGGCATTGTATTAATTTATATGTTGATTGTTATGGATTATGATTTCTATTTATATTGGTTGTGTTTGTTTGTTGTATGGTTTGTGTGTGGTTAATGGATAAATAGTCTTGTTCACATTAATTAGTAGTGTGGGGTATTGACTTGTGGTTATATTCCCAAAGGTTGAGTTAGACTAATGCTCTAAACTCCACCCCAAAATGCATAGGTTAGGGAAGGGGATGAAGGATTTATTCCCCTAATGGATCCATTCTATGAGACCACATGTATTGATGCTCCATGGTAAGTGAGATGTATTTTTTGTGATTTTTTTACTGCTAGTGAGATATTGAACTTGACTTATCCTCTTTTGCCTGGATATTGATGGGATTAGTCCATATTGTATATTATATATATTCCTAACCCATGGAACATGAGACAAATATTTATTTAGTAATGAAGATATCATAAGTGATGAAATGGTAATATTAATGAAAATTTATTAAATGAATATTGTATCTAATGGGTATGTGATGAGTTGTGATTAGTTAAATCCCTTATGGTAAAATGTGTGTGTCACTATTTTTGCTTTATTTTACACTCCTAGTGTGGCCTAATTATGTTTTTCTGATTGGTCAATTCTATAAAACTTAATGGTCAAATGGATACTAGATAATTACTTAAATATTTTCCTTTTTACTTATGTATATTTTCACTTGTTACCTGTATACACCTTTTTATAGAATTGATAAAGATTTATACACCATTGGTGGTGGCCTACTATGTTGTACCCACACCATGCTCGGACCGCCACAATACTTGGGTACTAGATAAAATACTACTTGTTTTTAGGAACACGTTTAGGATGGGAACCTGGTGTCTGTTTTTTCATGGGATGATGAGTTAGAGCATGGGAGGTCAGGACCAGGTTTGGACTTGGGTCTAGGTTCAGAGTCTTTTGATAGCTCTGGTCTTGATTTATATTGTATGATTTCGTGACATGTAGTGTATCCTCTAGATTTTTTTATATCATTTGTACTTGGTTACTCATTGTTTTTTGTTTTAGGTTTTCCATTTAGTGTACCTATTGGATATTTTATCTATCAATGTTACTTATATTGTGGATCCACTTTGATAATTAAGTATATTCTCCCAATATTTATTTTTAGACTTTCGCTGCTAGTCGGTAGCCTATAGGATGCGGGGAGCCATGCCTGAAGTCATGTGAAGACTTGGATCAAGGAACTAGTTATATTGGATTTCAGTTCAAGGACGTTATAAAGTGGTATTAGAGACAAGTTTTCTTTTGTCTTACTATTTGGGCACGACAGAAAGGATAAAATGATATTTTTCTGGAATTGGTAATGAGCTCATGCCTGGGTTCCTAAATCCTGATGTATGAGGGAAAACCCAAGTTTCTAGGGGTGGAAAATGATGTTATGTTTTTACTTTTACAGTTGGTTTATATTTCCACCTTTGTTGGCATACTTCGATGTGATTTTATAGATTTATGATGTTTTATATCTTGGAACGGCATGAAAATAGATGGTGTGTGACTTCATGCATCATTCTAGGAACATGGGATAGATAGGTCATATGTATGTTTCTTATGACTAACTTATAAATAAAATGATGACAAACCTGATGGGTATAAAAAGTTACATTTAATGAAACAATGGGTTTTGAAAATTAGGTTAAAAAAGATGTTTTCTTGGGTTATGTTATGATTGGATCACCGTTAAAGCTTTAAAAGGATCTAGGTGAGATGGTGCCAAGTGATTTAATCCTTGGGATGCAGAGAGGATCAAACCAAGAGTGTTACAATTGGTCCTTTTAGGGTAATATTTCTCCTAGTCGGTAACCTTCATTATGATCTTCTAGTGGAATTAAGTGGATATTTATCTTGTATTTGGGGTCGGTAATGATGAGTTGAGGTGGATGTTTCCTTCAGGAAAAATGGTTTATGATCATAGAACTCAATGAGGGAAATGTTCTCAGGGTATAATTGTTTCCTTGGTCTAAGTATTGTTACAACATGGCTGATTCAAATAAAAACTGAAAGGGTGGAGTTTGATCGGTGGGTCTATGGTTTAACCCTTTTATCCTTGAGGCTTTGGGAATTCTTGTAAGTGTGGCTCGAGGAGTATCCATTATAATTTGGGGAGGTTGTAATATCTCGATCTTTCATGAAGGTACATCCTTGTTAAAATTTTAGGTTAAACTCTTATTTTATAGTTATATAAGTGTTCCCCATGTTTTTGAAGGGTTTTAAGATTGTTTTGGTGGTTTGGGAGATGAAAATATGAGAAAAGTGGTCAATTGTGGATAGTTATTGGTCAGCGCACAGTTAGACTAAACAGTGCTCATGGCCCAAGAAACCATGTGGCATAGGAACCATTTTGAACAGAGGGATATCACACTGTTACATTAGGGTTTTCCAAACCATGTAAGTTCCCCCAAGAAACCATTCATCATGGAATCTCTAGGGTATAGGGATTCGTACGGTGGGCACATGGTTTAAAAACCATGCAGCCAAACCATATGACCATAAAAAAGTGGGAAATTCCCATTTTTTATCTTAGGGACCTATTTCTTTCAATCCATATTTTTAATGCCATTCAACACCCTCTACCCTCAGTGATGAACCAAAAACCCTCTCTCCATCCATGGATGATTCTCCTTTGATTCTTAGGATTTTGGGGTGAGTTTGGGTGTGAATCAAAGATCCAGGTGAGTCTAACACTCCTCTTTGTTCTATTTTTTGGATTGGGGCTTGTATAATATCTCATATTCTTCCCAAGACCTATAACCTTCACTTTTCCATCAGATTTTAGGTTTGGGCCTAAGTGGGTTTTTGAGTTCGAATCAAGAGTGAATATTAAGAAATCATTTGTGAAGGGTCATTAGGTAGGTGGTATTTATGCTTTTTCTAATAGTCTTGATGTGTTATATGTGTATGTAGTAAGTTTATTTCTATTCCATGTTTAATTTTGATACCTTGGGTTATGGGAAGTAATTTAGACCTTATATTGAGGTGTTAGACCATAACAGACCCCATTGGTTTCATGAATGATGTGAGACCAAACCTAGGGAAACCTATGGGGTAAGTCAGACCCTAGTAATTGGTGAAAAAAATTTGTAAACCTTGAGATAGGTGTATTATGATAGCGAATGGGTAGTAAAAATGTAATTGATGTGTGGGTAAGATTAATGGGATGGTTTATAAAATTATATGTCGTAATTTTTAAATGCGTAAGAGGTTTTTAAATGGTTTTTATGTCATGTTTTGAGGCTTTAAATCGATTTTATATTTATTGTTGGAAAATTATGTTTCAAAGAAATAAACTGTTTAAAGGAGGTGTTGACCATGAAGTATATCAAAAAGGTGTTTTCTGAAGATATTTCAAATGATGTTGAAATGAGGTTGAGGATACCTTTTTGTAAAAATGGTTAAATGGTTGTCTTAATTGATCAAATATGGAAACAAAATCCTTGGGTAGTGTTTTAGTTTTTCAAAGGAGAAAGACCCATGTTTTAAATGGTGGTTTTAATATGATCTCAAGGAGTATTTCGAATTTTTTTTATTATGATGTAGTTATAAAGGTCTTATGGGACTATAGTAATTGAAGTTATGTAAAGGTTAGTGAGATAGAACCCATAACAATTATATTGTAAAGATAACATGATTATTAAATGAACTAAATGATGAGTGGTCTTAGTTGATGATATAGCATAAGGGGTTGTTTGGAAAGATGTTAAAGTGTTTTAAATGGGATTAATGTAAATGTGACCAATGTATTGTGATCTGTACTTGAAATTAATAAATTTTTAATACATGTGAAATGATGAATGGTTTAAGTGAGTTAATGTATGGAAAATATTGAATATTTTTAATGGGTTATATTATCAGTATTAGTGAGTATTTTTATGTGTTTAAGAATAAGGAATGAGAATTTGGATAAACAGCTATGTAATATAAATGTAAAATGTGTTAATGGGTTAGGTAATAGTATTTATTCACATGTTTATGGTTTTGTATTATTATTTCTATTTTTATTGGTTATGTTTGGTTGTGGTATGGTATATATGTGGTGAAGTGATAAATAATCATATGCACATGGCTTGGTAGAGTGGGGTATTTACTTGAGGCTTTATTCCCATGGGTTGAGTTATACTATGGATATAAACTCCACTCTAAAATATATGAGTTAGGGAATGGGATGGATGATATATTACCCTCATGGTTTCATTCGATGAGACCACCTAGACTGAGGCTCCAAGGAGGGTGTGATGAATTTTTTGGGATGTGTTTATCCCTAGTTAGATAGGGAACTTGACTTACCCCCTTATGCATGGAAATTTACTATATTACGCCATAGTGTAAATGATGTAAATATTTAACCAATGGAACATGAGATGAAGATGAATTTAGTAATTAAGATAGCATAAGTGATAAAATTGGATAAATGATGAAAATGGATTAAATGGATACTGTAGATAATGGGTTTTTTGATGAGTTTTGATTATTTAAATATCGTATGGTTAAATATGTGTATCATCCTTTATTCCATGGTTTATAATCCCTATGTGACCTAAGTTAGTTTTGTTGATTGTTTGATTATGGGGGTCTTAATGGGTAAATAGATACTAGATAATTACTTAAATATTTTCCTTGTTACTTTTTTATTTTTTACACTTATTACCTATATACACCTTTTTATAGAGTATCTAACTCTTTAGACACTGTTGGTGGTGGCCTACTGAGTTGTACTCACACACTTCTTGGGCCTCCATGGAACTTGGGTACTCGAGAATATGCTACTTGTTTTCAGAAACAGGTTTAGGACAAGAACCTAGTGTTTGGTTGTATACGGGATGATAGGTTGGAGCAAAGGAGTTCAGGACCGGGTTGGGACTTAGGTCTGGGTTTAGAGACTTTTGATAAATTTGGTCTTGATTTATATTGTATTACTTCTTGACATGAAGTGTATCCTATATATTTTTATAGCATGTGTACTTGGTTACTCATTGGTTTTCGTTGTATGATGTCTATTTAGTGTACCTGTTGGATATTTTATTTTGTTTTTATGTTACTTCTATTGTGATTTTACTTTGATAAATGGGTATAGTCTCTCCACATTTCTTTTTAGACCCTATCCACTATTCGGTTACCTCTGGAGTATGGGTAGGTTCACCTGAGGTCAAGTGATGACCTGGATCAGGGCACTGGCTATGGTGGATTTCATGTCAGAGAAATTACACATATACATATATCTTGTCTTTTTCCTTATATAATGTATAAAGATACCAAATAAAAACAAACATAAGCATAAATTTTCAATAAATAAAACATACTAAATGATTTATGTTAAGACCTACAAGGAAAAAACTCAAATATTATTAATTCCCAACTGATCTCCAGTTATAAGCTATGTGATATCATTTTTCAAAAGTACCACAATAATTTTATAACAACAAACATTAGCTTCAATAATAATCTCATGAACATCCAAAAACAAATTTGAATAAGTTAACAATCTATCAAAACTGCTAGAATTTGTATCTGAAGTAATTTCACTTTGTATTAGATTTTATCTATATAGTATATCTTTACCTTTAAAGTATTCAGGTTAATAATAGATAAATATATGAACATTAAAATGTTAAATCAAATTTCACACTAAAATGAAATAAAATATAAAATATAAACATACCACTATGGTAATATGTTGAAGAAGTCTAGATTCCCAAACTAAAAAGTAGCTAATACTTTTTCCAACTATACTCATGTCATCTATAGGTAATTTTACTCTAGAAGATCTTTATATAATATCTTTTATAGTGAACCTATGATTCTCTATCTATATCTGTTGATGATGAATGGTATCTTCAATATAAAATATCATCCTATATGAAAAAATATGATGTTGTGGATCATCAAAATTTATCTCAAAATAAAAAAAATTGTTGAGGAGGGGTGTAGGAGTAGGATAATGAGTGGGGTATATAGGTGAAGGTGGAGGAGTGGGAGATACTTAAACAGGTGGAGGTGTGGGAGATGCTATAAGAGGTGGAGTGGGAGCTGCAGTCTGAAACTATCTTTTCATGTATGCAAACATCGAATGTACGGAAGCTCTAATCCTATCCTCCATCATCAAATTAACATTCTGAACTTCAACATCCAAATATTCTATTTCTTTATAAAAACCATCTACTTAAAAATCTATAGAACCTAAAAATTCTTTTTTCATCGATACACCCATCAGTTATACTCGTACATGACCTAGGTGTTCATGTTTTGTTTAAAATATTTTACCTTCACTAAGCTAAAAAGACCCAATGTTTGCTCTTCTCCTCAAGATAATCCTATATGAAATATTTTTAAAATTCTATAATGAATCACAATATATAAATAATTAAATAAAATAAAATAAATAAAATAATGTAAATATCTTATAATTCTATAAGATACAACCCTAGACTCTTCTATAATATATTTTCCTTTTTTAACATCTACTTCCTCTTCTATTTTTTATTTTCAACCAGGGGGTGGAGGGGAAACCTTTACAGATCCTGAAGAATTGGTTCTTAGTTTTTTAAATTTTTCAGCCATAATTTTTTCTTCCAATAACATATAACCTCTTTAAGATAAAGTATGGGGGTATATATTTTTAGATTGAATCTCTTGATGATAGCTCCTTGATTTTTGTAAATGAAGAATCAAAAATAATTAATAAATCATTAATAAGATCATTAATATAAATAAAACCTCTAAAAGGTAACATTGCACTTACCAAAAAAACCTCTTTTATTATACTTTCAACAAATTTCTTCCATATAACTTCATAAATAAAGGGATATATACCATGTAAAATACAATGTTATATATGACTAAAAATGAAATCTGATGTAAGGGTTTATTTGAAATCCCTATATCTTCTAACATCCAATCATAAAAATTTCCCTTTGGCTCCTCTAGTATTACGTATATCATATGTCATCTGATAAGAATGGGGATATATATTATTATAAATAATTAAGTCTAACTAAAATAATAACAAAATAACTAACAAAATTAGTCAACCAAAAGTGAGATAGTGTCAATTTTTCAACACTTCCCCAATCATAAATAAAAATTCGTACATTTAATTTATATTGAACTTAGGTAAAATTCTTGAATAGTTTTGAATTTTTACCTCTTATAATTTCATTATCATCAAATTATATTGGTAACCTCTAGTCCTGGCTATAGGAAACTGATAATTTTGGTAACTTTGTGCTTCCACATTTACCAACCCTCGAACTCTTCTTTGTCCCTATGGGAGTAGATATCTCTTATAAAGAAGGATAAGGCTCATCAAGAGGAGAATATGTATGTTCCTCCCCAAAGGTATAAGTATGATCATATCTAAAAGTATGTGGTGGATTAGTTTATTGATCTGTCATTATCCTACAGATCAAAACAAAAAACAGTTAGTACAAAAATATATAAATTCAACTATTGTATACTAATTTAAATAAAAAATGAAAAATTATCAAACAAAAAAAGTAAATTAAATTAAACTTAACACATGTTTATTCATATTTGTTATAGTTAGATAAAATGATAACAATATTAATGAGATATGAAATGGCCTATAAACAAATGAAAACAAATCCAAAAGTGATGTGTGAATATTAAAAATGATCCAACCTAATAAATAATTTTTTATACAAAATTTTTTTTTTCTATATAGTATTATACAATATTAGTGTTTTTATATCACATATTATATTTGAAATAATTTTTTCATCAAAATAAATTAATATATAAGTTACTTAATGGTAAATATGGTAAACATGGTAAACTAAAAAAACTAAACAAATATAAACAAACATTTTAACATATTTTTTATAATATTTGTTTTAATAATGAAAATAAATTTAAAATATATTACATTTAATTAAATTTAAAAAATTAAATGAGAGATAAAAATATGTTACTTATAATATTATGAGTTTACTAAAGGATTGTTTTCCCAAAATCCTTTATCATGATCATTAATTATGATACAAACGATCACTATGACATGATCAAGAATATTATCTTTTAAAATTTACATGAAATTAGGGATCTCAAAAAATCATCATCTTCATTAAGTTTATTATCACCAACGTAGATTTTTTCTTATAAAATAATGTACCATTTAATATTTTATTGATTAAGAACATAGAAAATTTTTTTCCATGTGTTTCTATTATAAAAGGATCTAGTGTGTATTCTAATCTATTCAAACTAACTAGTTTCATTCCAAATTCATCATGAATGTCACTATTTCTACTGATAAACTATTTGTAGTAAAACATTATAACTTTAAATTTAATGTAATAAATCTACCATATTTCTTTAATGACTCCATAATATTCACTTAATTCAGAAATTGTGTTTCTGTCTTTGGCACTCGAAAGAGGAATTTCTTTTGCGAACACTAATACACTACTATTCTGAACTGAACTTTTGTTGTCTTGATCTTTCGTATGAAATGAATATCCATTAAGGTCATACCTGGACTATGTTATCAAATTTATACTTATACCACCCACTAACCATCTCAATATTTCTAATGAATCTGATCTACCAAGCATGGTCTCTTTTAACCATGGAAAAAAAGTTTTGGTATGCTCATTAAAAATCCACATATCTTTTTTATTTGGATAACATTGTTTCAATACATTAATATGAAATGTTATATACGGTTGAAAATTTTATATGTTATTTAAGATATATAAATTTACCTTCTTTATCTGTTCAATAGTCAACGCTTTGACTTTCATGCCACGAATCCCATTTCTCCCATAATTAGATCCTTCATGGTGAGATATAGACAAACCAATGTGCTCCACTACAGAGAAGTGTCTTGTACAATAATTTTTAACCTCCTCAAAAATATACTTCTCAATAATGGAGGCTTCAGTTCAATATGAATTCTAAACATACCCCTTCAATATCTTCATATACATTTCAAAATGATACATCCAGTATAGATATATAAGTATGTAAATCTTTATTTCTCACACCAAATGAACCATTAAATGCACCATGATTTCAAAAAATGACGAAGGAAGATATATTTACAATTTAAAAAGTATATAAACCTCTTCATTCTACAAATTTTTCAAAGCATTCAGATCAATCACCTTATTACAAATTGAATTGAAAAAATAACACACCTTCATGATAGTCATTATGACATAGATGGGAAATATTCCACACAATGAAACTAGTAGGATTTGTTGCATCATGACATGATAATCATGAGATTTCATACCTGTTAACTTTAAATCCTTTAAAGAAACAAAAAATTTTATATTTTAAGAATAACCCTATGATAATTGGATATCATGAAGACACCGACAAAAGATAATTTTCTCTCTATTTAATAATGTATGACAATCCGAGGTAGGAATGTTCTCATTCCATTATGAGTTGGAACTAAATTCAAACATATTACCATTGAGAGTAAGTATAATCATTCATCCAACCCATCTTTATTCTTTCCTTTAATATCTAACAATGTTCCAATAAAGATATCACATATATTCTTCTCCATGTGTATAACATCAACTATATGTTTTGCCTCATGATATCTCCATATGTTTGATCAAAAAATATTGATCATTTCTTCCAAATAATTCTATAATTACTAGATTTAAATTTCTTTTTGAATTTCACGTCAATGTTTTAAACCCTCTCAAAATACTGATTAGTGGATAAAAGTTTTAGAGAAATATTAAATTCTTCTAAACCATTTAATTCATTTTTTTTAATCTTCTATAAGAGTGATCTATAGACAAAAACATTCGAGGACCCATGTATACTATTTTTCACCCATAATGTAGTTGATAATATAATGTTTTTTATTCGTAAAATGCACATTCTTTGTACCCCTTAACATTGTATCTAGACAAATTTCCACAAGTTGGGAAGTCATTTATAGTGAACATAATAATTTCATTCATTTGAAACTATTCCATTTTATAAGAATAATGAACCCTAATAAAATCCTCCCATAAGAGTTTCAAATCATAAATTAATGGTGAAAAAACATCAATATTCTTTAAAATATATTTTGGTCTATAGATTATTAAAATCAATATTACATATTTTTCTTCATAAAAAATTTAGGATATAAGTTGTAAATTACCTATAAAATAGTACATGAACTATGTGTGCTACTAAGTCTTGGATATAGATTCATTTCTTCGATGTACAATCAAAGTCTGGGATTTCTAACTTCATTTTCAAATGTATGAAACTACTGCTTACTTTTTTTCCACTATGAAAAATCAACTGGATGTTATAATTTCCCATCAAATATCCAATCATCCATATTCCAAGTTATAATTTTTGTATCATCGAAATTTGAAAATAAATTTCTCAAATGAGGAATTGAAGGAATGTAGAAAAATACATTGGTAGTGTTCTTTGTAATTGCTAAATCAGTATGTAATTTTTCTTTCAACATATAATATTATTACCCACATCTTGGAAACCTTGATAGAAATTTTTATTCCTTCCTATATCGCACATAGTAAATCAAGAAGACATGTATTTTTTTGTACCCTAATCCCATCGGGCATAGTATTTTCTTCCTTTTATAATGTGAATTAAAAAGATTATTTTCTTTAGGAATAATATCTTTCAAAAATTGTAGAAAGTTTATAAAACTATTTTCACTCCAACCAGGTTTCACCTTTAAATTAACAAATCATAACACCGATAATAAAACCATAAATTTTGTACAACTCCGATATAGTGGTTTCTCAGCATTTCCATATAGATGCTCAATTTTCTATTCTTTTAAAATTTTATATACTTCAATATCATGAATCATTTCTTCAATTTCATGAGAGTTATCATCTTACAAAGCATCATCATCAATATATTTGAAATTATTCCAAGTTTCACCATGCCAAATCTAAGGGTTGTAACTCATATTCTAACCATGAAAAATTAAATGTTCATTGATCTCTCTAATTTTTAAATTCTTTATATTTAATCATTTAAGGCATGGACAGAAAAACATGACGTTCTTTGGAAAATTTCGTTTGATAAGTTTCCAAAAAAGAATCAAAACCTTTCTAATATTCATAAATTATTACATATTTCATAATAAATTTTCGACTCATTATTATCTATAACAAATATCAAAAATAAATATCTTGTTAAAATAATATAGTGGGGATAAATGTTTTAATACATTATTCAAGTCAAACCAGGTTTAAATTTATATAAATGATTTAATAATTTAAAAGTAACAAAACGTGGAAATTTTAAAAAATATATACGCTTATTTGAAAAGTATAATTATAAATTCTGGACAATAATGGAATATAAGTTTAAATATAATTGATAAATCCTACAAATAAATTTATGGAAGTAACTTAAAAAAGAAAATATTGTTATACTAATCTCAAATTCTTCATTTTGTTCTCAATGAAATTAGATAAAACTTTAAATTGATTATTATTGACCCGAATCAAAATCAAGTATGCATTTTCCATTTTAATTTTAATATTTTATCATTGAATTTTTTAACAGAAATTTTTTACATGAAAAAACTGACAATTATTAGAAAAAAAAATAATTCATACTATAATATAATCGTATAGTAGAGTTCAAAAAACATAATGATGAATTTTTAATGTAGTACATATAGAGAGAGAGAGAGAGTTAATATTATATATTATTCATGGATAGAGTATCATGTAAATTGTAAAAATCTAATTGCATATTGTGTATTCTATGAAAACATGTTTCATTTGAGTATACCATACTAATAACCCACTTTTAAATATTTCTATCAACTTTGTTTGATAGAATAAAAAACAAAAATTTTGGGTAAAAAAAATGGTTTCAGTGTGAATACCATGTGATGCTTGTGAAATTCCATGGAAATATAACATAGAAAAACCATACATATGTCATGGGATAATCCTATAAATATAAAAATTAATGTAACCTAAAGTATGACATGGGATAATGTATGACTAGGGACAAAGTATAACTGGTAATAAAGTATGAATGAGGATAGGCACTGCATCAATAACTATTATCATTTGTACCAAATTAGTTAATTAGTCCAAATAGAGTCAAAACATAACTTATATCTATTAGAATATGGAAAATATATAAAAAGAAACCAACTGAAAATTCAAATTTTGTATTCACCAATAATGTCAACATTACATTGAAAGTAAACCCTAATATCTAGACTGCATATTTATATATTATTTTTCAAGATAATAATATGCTCACATCACAAAAAAAATTTGACAATGTATATACACTACTTATAGGATATTGCATATTGAATTGTGTGAAAGTTATAATTTATTTATGCATTGCATTTAAATATTAAAAAGTCAATAATAAATGAAAATATCTAATTAAAATTTATTCATATATATTGATGTTTATGAATAAATAATGAATGATTCATAAACCACATCCAAATAAGCAAAATTTAGAGATTCAATATAGAAATTTAAGATGAGATGAAACATAAATATATGTGAAATAATTCAATGAAAATTCCCTTCCATGTAGTAGAAACACTAGAACATTAATATATAATGTTGAAATTGGTGATCAATCATATAACATTAAGATATAATGAAATCCACAAATTTTCAATTAATTAAACAGATGAGGTATATGAAGATGATAATCAATGATTTTCAATGAGAATATCAACATATGAATTTCCAATGATGATTTTTATGAAACCTGGGGGTTTATAAAGATGGTAATGTGAGATTTTAGTAAACAGAATCGAAAAAAACAACAGTTATGGAATCAGTGACATTGAATGACCAAAATAGAGGATCTATGTGTGAGGCGTACAAGAGAGTTGAGAGACAATCAGATCAAATTCACAATAATGAGGCTGATAAAACCTGATGATTTATGAATATGGAAAACCCATATTAGAGTACATCATATCAAATAAATGATGTTAAAACTTACTCATGAGCGAAATGAGTTTTCTATCATGATATCGAATAACAAAAAAATGATTTAAAACCACAATTCATAACAGTTTAGATGGTGTATCACATCAATTATTTTATAATTGATGTGATAAATAAATTTTTATTACTTTATCATGTTATTTATATAGTAACAAATGTGAAAAATATTCTTTATCATGTCGGTTATTTTATAACTGATGTGATAAAGTAATAAATATTTATTTTCCACATCAATTATAGTATAACCAGTGTGAAAAACCTATTTATAACATTGGTTATTATATAACCAATGTGATAAAGAGGGATACTAGTGTTTTCACATCAGTTATTTGATAACCGACATGATAAAGTAATATATATATCTTTATTATGTCGATTATAAATAACCAAAGTGATAAATCCCTTATGATAAAATCTTTTGTACTAGTGTAAATATCATATTAGAAGATATAATCCATTGCTCAACTATCATTGGATTAGTAGTCCCAGAAAATTATAGGGGAATCTATCATATGAAGTGATCCAATATAAGAAAATCATGTCGTGGAAATACAAGTTTCTTCATCCTGGATAGGTTTTTTTTCATAACCTAATTAATATGCCCTAATATAGCCATGATCTTATTAGTTATAATACCAACTATATGGTCCTACTCAATAAGGCAGTCTCCACATTGGTTATGATTATTGATGCCCTTCTTCCTTATAGTCACCATTTATAAACAATTGAATATAATAACTTTTCTTATAAAATTGTGAATTTTAAATCATATTGTATAATTATAAATATGGTGTAACACTTAACATAAATTTTAAAAATTATGAATTTCTAATCTTAGAATCATATACCTAGTTTATTTGGAATATCTTTATTTTCAAATCCATTATAATGGTTAATAAATAAAATTTGAATTATCTTAAGCATATCCCCCAAGAGTGTAAAACTTGGTGAATAGTAAGCCTTGTTGTCATGCCCTAGGTAATGATTAGGTCAATACTAGAGCACCCTTTTCAGATTCATTACCAGAAGGTATAGATGTTCTAAAACCATGTCCTCTAGTAGTATCCATATTGGGATGTATTGCTAGGAATAACCACATAATTTCTCCCTTATCAAAAATTTAGGATTTTCTGCTATACTTATCCTCAAATTCCAACATAGGGTTATGTTCCCTAATCTATGATTTCCTTAATATTGTTCCTAGTTTTTCTACTAAACTTCCAAAAATATCAATTGTAATGACCCCAAATATAGTAAACTAGAGCCGGTGACTAATTTATTTGGTTTTAATGGATAGAAAGCAGAAAAACACAAAGGATAAATTAGTTTAGCAGTTTAAGAGAACTGGATAAATACATGACATCAATTTTAAATTAGAAAAAGTAAATAAAACATAACAAAGAAAATTATCATCATCCTTGAAACTTATTCAAAGGATTTGTCTTTATAACCTGGGGAAAGGAAACAAAATAAGGGTGAGATGAAATACTTGGTGATAGTTACATATAGTAGAATATGTCATGATAAAATAAATTTTATTCAATATATAAAGTAAAATAACTAAAAACATATTTTATTTAATCAATAACTTGAGAATGAAATAAGGTAAAATCAATATGTAAATATAACTAACTAAACAAACATTCCATTTAATCAATAAAATGAGGATGAAATTCATCAATATATAATTTAAATGAAAAAAAACTCATGGATGACAATAACAACTAACTAATTGAGGAATTAAATCGTTAATTATTAGATGTCATGATCTTAGGTATCATGATACATCTACAATCAATACCTTTCAAAAGTTAGTTTAAAACTATGGGTAAAAACACATCTGATTTGGCCAACTAATTTGTCTCATGTGACATGTTGATACATTGAGTTGTTATCTATAACTGGTTCCCACCCATTAAATGTCTAAATAATTTTTATATGTTTAATAATTTATTTAATTCATTAAACAATATTCCTTATCATCAAATGTATGTATTGAGTAGAGGATACATATTTATTAATATTTACCCAGTTAATCAGTTAACATTAAAAGTAAAATCTAAATGAATAAATGGTATATAGTTTAGGAAATAATCATATCCATAAAACAATAATATTGATATTTAATAGAAATTTTAGTGGCCAATGAAAATTTATCACAAGAAAGTTTCTATTTCATGGTATAGTTAACAACCACAAAAAAATTGAGATTTTATAATAATTTTTTTACATATTAGGTAATTATGAAATTGTAAAACCTGGAATAATAAATATTAAATGAAACATTAATAATCATTAATAAATATTTATTCATTTAAATACATTAAATGTTAACTATATGCACCATATAAAAGTCAATACGTGCATATTAACAAATATATCTTGATGAAATGGAAATTGAGATGAAATCTCTTACGTCATGTTTTCCTTTGGTTAAACAAGATTTAACCTCATTTTTAATAGTTTTAAAATTTATAATTTTATATATGATCCTTTTATGACATTTTACCTTCTGTTTTTAAATAATATTTCATTATTTTCATTGTTTTGGGTGTTAATTTTCTTGTTTTCTCATGCGTGTTTTGTTGTGAAAGCTCAAGTTATTGTAAATAGAATATATATAAATCATATATATAATTAAAATAATGTTGAAAATATCATATTTACTCATTTTATAAATTATTATAACCATTCATAAAGTTTAGGCATGGAAAATTAATTGCATCGCTTCATGAAGACGGTAGGATGTACGTACACACGAGTGAGGAAATCAATCCCTTAACGGGTGAATGGGTAAAAATTGTATGATATATCAATTTAAAAATAATTCATATAATTTCATATATATCATGTATATTCATTAAATATGTCATTATTACTTTTTATATAAATCATAAGTGAAAAAACAAATCATATCACTTCGCGAGGCGATAGTATGTCATACAAATTAGTGACATTATCATATTTTATATGGAATGGAAATTAAGAAAGTATATATGATATTATAATTAAAAAAGTATAATTCTATAATAAATATTATATATATATATATACAATAAACCAGTCATTATAACTGATCATGAGAGGTTTTGATGGAAAAAGGGTTATATCAGCTAATGATGTGGCAGTCCTTCAAACACATGATTGATAACTTCATTTCTAATTTGACAGAAGAGGGGATGGATATATGTTATTAAATTAAAATAATTAAATATCATTATATGAGAGATAATTTTTTATTAAATTTTAATTCTTGAATAATATTTTAAGGACTGGGAATAATAAATAAAATAAAAATGTTCATTTAAGAACCTTACCTCTTCTTCAGACGACCTATTTAGGTTTGAACCAAACTCCATCTTAAGATGGTTTTATGATAAAAAAAAGGCTCTAATATGTTGGTATCGAAGTAATAAATTGATTTCGTGAGTTATTTTCCTAAATAATTTTATTTTCAAGTGTGAATAGGGGACGAGAGTGGGTGGCCTTTTATAAGTGTGGGAGAGGACACACATGGAATTTTGGAAAAGAATCAATTACACCCATGTTTTTATCACTAAAAAATCCTAAAAAATGCATCATTATCAACCCTTATAGGTGATATGATTAAAATATTTCTTTAAAATTGTTTTTTAGAAAATTTGGTAGCTCATTTTAACCCTAGTCTATTTAGTTTAACCCCAGGTAAATTAGTTTTAACCTTTACTGGGGTAATTAATTTTCGCAGATTTTACTATCCATAACGGTCAAAAATTAAGATAAAAATATTAGATAATAGAAATTATTATAATTCCAAATATGGTATATATTTTTAAAAATTCAATAAATATAATTGGTAGAATCCAATTTAAAATTATACACGCAGACGCGATAAAAAAACAGTTTTCCAAAGAGAAAATTCTCATAAGTATTGATTATTTTAATATCAAAAATCAATATGAAATTGATTCCACTGAACTAAATTTTATTTATTATAATATAATTTTACAAATTTTAATTTCAATAAAATTTAACGTATAATTTAACTTTTAAAACAATTTATACAAAAATGTAGTTTTCAATAAAAAGCAGTATTTTTCACTATTCATCAAAAATTGAAACATTTCAGAAAAATATCAAAAATTATCCTTAAGATAATTATAATATTATTATTTAAAAAATGAGGTTAATTATATAAAATAAATTTTCTAAAAGTTATAAAAAATAATTTTAAATTATGTTCAAAAAACCTGACAAAACCACCTTTTAGAAAAATATTGTGTCTTACAAAACATTTTTTTAATTCAAATGATTCTTCTTTTATTTATAATAAATATATAACCATGGTTTTTATAATTTAGTTTGTCCTATTAATACCCTAAAATATAATGTATAGGTTATAATTATCATTTTTAAATGATATTTCAATTGATTATAATTTTTAATTTAAACCTGGTGTTGTGTGAATTGCAAGCTATCAGATAGATTGAATTTATTTTAAATGAAATGAATTTAAAATACTCTTGGTATTATAAAATTTTCCTCATGATTACTTTAATCATCAACTTCATTATTTCCTCTATGTAAAACTATTCTAAACAAGCATAGATTAGATGAATCAACATGGTAATCTTCAAATGTTATATCATATTAACCATAAAGTAGAATATTTCAAGGGTATTCTATTAACATTATGAAAACCAATAAAGTTATCCAAAACTTTGTTATAATACCAACTATAAGGGCCCAACCATAAACATTACATTATCTAGTGTCTTTATATTATAATTCATTTTCTTACATTCCCTCTAACACCTCAAAATTCAAAAAGAATAACATTTCATTCAACAGTATATGTGGCTCACAACACTATGTTTAGATTACATTAGATGAAACCCTATGTTTATCTTGTGTTTCATAAAACAATGAGTTTCTTCAAAGGCTTTAGATACACACAAGAACAATTTTTATCAAACAAAAATATACTATTAATATTATTATTTAATATTTATTTCATAGTTGTTGGAATGACAAGAATGAATAGGATTAAATAACATAATATAATATATATTTTACACATTATTATTGGTGAAATATTTACTATAAATGAAATAAAATCATTTAAAATAAAAATAATTTTTTCCTGAAAAATTGTATCTTTCTAAAAGACAGTTTAATCATGCATGAAGTACATAAATTAAAATTAAATTTTACATATTTTAGAAAATTTATATATAAAAATAATATTAATTTTTGAAATATAAATACCAAAATTATCTTAGGGTGATTTTTTATTAGAAGTTTCATTATCTAATTAATAGTTAAAAATATTGGATTTTAAATGAAAACTACCTTTTAATTTAAATAATCTATAATGATAAATTTTATTTTTAATTGGATTTATTGTCACAATATTCCAATAATACATCTATTAATCCAATTTATTTCATTTTAATAATTTTCATATTGAATTTAGATATAAAAAATTGTATACTTTTCAACATTTTTACTTTAAAAAATACACTTTTTCATCATGTCTATAGGATTAGTTTTAAATTAATTTTTGTCACTTATGTGAATTGAATTTGGAAAAATGGATTCCATTTTTAGAATCATCATAATTTTTAATTTCTAATAAGGTAAAATTAATTTTTTAACATAATTATTAGTAGAAATATTTAAAATTAATTATAGGGATTTAGGTAAAAACGAGTTTACATGGTAGTTAAACATAGAATATAATGTGTAAAATGACTTACCCATTTTTACAACACCCATTTTATTGACATATTTAAACTCTTATGATATTAGGATCTATTTTTATATGTTTTTAGGACACTTTCACATGAAAATGACCCACATAATAAGTTAAGTAAACAAAAATACATAAAAAATTATTTTCTTACTTTTAATGTCTCTAAAGATTTGGGATATGAAAAAAATAACATATGCTAGGATATGTATATTATTTTGAAATATAAATGATTTGTTTACATCATAATAATTTTTTTTGTTTTTTTGAGATGAGTTAGTTACAAAAATTATTAATAAATTCAAATGCATAAATTATTTAGTTAATAATTAAAAAAAATAAATGATACTAAAAATATTAAAACTGAAGAAAATTAGATGAATTATTATCTTAAATTAATTTTTTTTGAATATATCATGTTAAAATTGTTTTAAATTAATATTTTCATATTCCATCATTTTCCGAATATTTTTTTAAACAAATAATGTCAAAATTTTTATTAATGATATTTTGCAATAAATGGTATTTTATTAAATTATTTAAAATTTATAAAACTCTAATATTATTCCAAGTGTTTTTTAAATGTTAATATATTTAAAATATAGTTCATTGATATTCCAATTGATCTTTTATAATGATCATATTGACCCCTAAATTGTAAAATCTTTGTTAGCGCGGTTAGGGTGAAAATAGTGTTTTCCATGTTATTTGAACTTATGTTAAAATAAATATCCAACTCACATGGGATTTTTATTTTATAAATTATATATCATATTTAGAATCAGTGGGTATAAATTATATAATAATTCTCATTTTAATTTTGATCTTAGTAAAAAAATACCTAGGTTAGAAAATTAGTTACCTTAATAAAAACTAAAATGCTAAAACTAGGGAAACATAGAAGTTAAGGAACAAAATTATAAAAATTCACTTTTTTGTGTGTTTTAGGAGTTTAAAGACCAAATAAAACCTACCCTACATTATTATTTAATTTTTTGTCTTGTGAGGTAAGGGATACCTCGCAATAGTGAATATATTTGAGTAATTACAAGAATGTCACTCCTCCTCAACTATAAAAGGGCACTCACTATCTCCCCTTCTTCACACATATCAAGAAATTTTTATTGAAAAATATCTACCAAAAAATCCAAAACTTCCTTCCACTCATACTATAATCATTATTTTTTAAATAAATCAATCCTTTGAATATTTTAGTGCAAACCCTTGGAGGATACCTGAATAAGATGTAATGTTATTCTAAAAGTGTTTTTATTTTATATCCTTCTCCACCTCCTTAAATTACCATTATATCATTATTATATAATAAAAATATTATATACCATATACTAATATGTTTTAGGTTATTTTTACAACCTATAACTTCACACAATTCTATCAAATGGGTAATGAAATCATTATTCGTGTGTACAGCGGACTACTGCCTCGCGAACCGATGTCATTCATTTTTCCGTTACCACATTTCATGCTTGGGAATAAGAATTGATTTACAGTTTATATATGAAATATATTATATAAATAATTTTATTATTATTATTTAATTATTATATCACATATACCTTCATACTTTCCATTTTATGGGAATGTGATAACGTCGCTCATGTGTACAATGGACTACTACCTCACGAAGCAATGTGATTCATTCACGCTTTAAATGGAATTTATTAATGGTGGTTTTAATAAATATATTTGATATATATGATATCAAAATGATACTATAATGATAATATATATATATATATATATCATTTTATTTTATTTCTTTCAATATGAAACTAAAATCGAAACAACATTCATGTGTACGTACAATATACCATATCCATGAACGGTGTATTACACTTCCTATCACCAAATTTTATGGGTTAATTTAAATACATATATATTGAATATATATTATATTAAATCATGATTTAAATTCTAGATATTATTAAATAATTATCAAAGTAAGAGGAAAAATAAATAACAAGCGAAAACATACATGAAAAACAAGGCAATTAACACCTGAAACAATGAAAATAATGAATGATTATTAACAAACATGTGATAAAATTTTATAAAAAGATAATATATGATAGTATTAATATTGATATAGATATTTTATAATTTAATAACATTATTAAAACCATTATACATGATGTTGAAGAGAATTCAATTAAAAGGATGTGTAAATTAATGGATTTCATTTCAATTTACATTCCATTGAGACTTATTTGTTATTATGAACCAATTCACTTTTATGTGGAATTTATAACACCCACATGACATGTAATATCATGAATAAATTATCTTTCATGGTATATTAAGTTTCAATTTTAATTATTTCACCCAAGGGGATTTAACTTGAAAATTACAAAATGGTGAATGTTATTGTGCAATCTCACTTTATTTTGTGATTGTTAAAATCCTCTTGAAAAAATCACATTATTATAATAATTTTTTATTGGAAATTAAATTTCTATTAAATCTAAATACTATTCTTTAGTTTATATGATAATTTTTCAATCCATATACAATTTTTACATTTGGTTTTAACTTTGAATGTATTTGATTAAATGGGAAAATATTGATAAATCAGTATCTTTTACTCAATATATATATTTGATAAAGAACATTTTTCAAGAATTAAATAGATTACTCAACATATGAGGACTGATTTGGACCTGCAAGACAATATTTGGGGACTAGTTAATATAAGCTCCTCGATGCATCGGTAGTCTCAATAGATGAATCAGTTACCCAGATCAGATGGTTTGTTACCCAGTATGTTTTAAAATATCTTTAGGATAGAACTTAATGGTAAAGGTATCATGTTCCTAGGAAACATTAAATTTAATAATTAAGAATTTCCTTCATTAAATATTTATTTATTACTATCCATGATATTTTCACTATAAAATTATCTCTAGATGCATTTCATTATGACTTGTTGCTTAAATGTCATGTATTTTCAGTTACTTACCTTAGAATATTTATTATGCCTTATTTATTCATGCAGTAGATTTTTCTAAATAGCATGTATTTTCAATTATTTACATTTCCATATTGATGATTCTCATTGAATCATTACGACTTCTGATATACTTAACCCTTACTAAGCTGTAAATACCAAGAAATTTTATATAATTTTTTAAAATTATTTAGGACTATTACGAGTTTACAAAAATTAAGGACACTTGATTCTGAGGCCCATTGTGCCCAGAATGGATTTGTGAACTTTTTTTAAGGTATGTTTAGTAAACTTGCAGGCGTCATTTTCTATCTTTTGAACCAGTGCTCGGATTAAAAATATGAGGGCACCGTTGAATCCGCAGCGTCAGGATTTGCTTAAGGGAGGCTTAACTTTGATCGTAGTAGGTTGAGAGAAAAAATTAGTTTTTCAGACTTTTTAAAAAATAATAAAATAACATTAAATTCTTATTTAATTTTTTTCTACCAAGTTGAGAGAAAGCGGTGGGACTACTGAGTTGTCAATATATTTAATGTCTTGACTCTCCTATTTTGTAACTGTGTCATTGGTCATTAAGAGTTTCATTCATTAATGAACCTCATTAATATCTATTTGTGTTAAAAATAATTTCCAATATATTTAATTGAGGATTGCTCGGGCTTGTGTTTTTGAGACATAATAGAGGAAACTATGGATAAATTCCACAGAGTCTTCCACTAATGAATAATGGAGGCGGCAACGTTGGAGGAACCAATCTGAAATCAAAGAATTCCAACGGGTTCATAAAATGTTAATTCTTCTTCTGCAAGCTGTGATGTATTCACAGATTCCGATGAAGGAGGTTTTGTCTAGATTAATTCTAAGAGTGTGAAGATGAATTAATTACTCCCCTTGTTATAACTCTAACGTAGAGGGTGCGGGCCAAACGAACATGGTCTGGACCCTCCGCCACTTCGGTATTTGTCTTGTTCTTTGGGGAAGAATATCCAACTCAGTGAAAATTTGAATCCGGGAGCCACGTAGTGATGGAATCAACCCGGGAGGCCTGTAGGCGCATTCGGAAGGGAAAATGGACCACTGGAGATCACCTGGTGGCCCATGGAAGATCTTCCAGTGTGGCACTGGTGAGACACTGGTGCAGTGGTGATGGAGACCAGTGTTGGTGGGAAACAGTAGTGGTTGGCATCCTCCGGCTTTAGTGGCAGCAGGGGCGGCTAGCTCTTGGCTGGCCACATTGGTGGACAGTGGCGTGCTATCGCAAGCCACTGAGGGGAGCTGCGGCATCGAGCCACGGCAAAGGAAGGGGCGACCAGCTCTCAAACGGCCACATTGGAAGAAGTGGTACGCCGATATGCACCTCAGATAAAGACGCCACAGCTTCGAAGTCCCATAGAAGGGGATCCACACTCGTGGTCCCGCTAACAAGGAGGTATCTCTAGGTGGTGCCGCCATTTCAAAGAACCAAAAATACCTTTGGTCTATTCGGGAGGAAGAAGGTCCTCACGCGGCCACCCAACCGGGTACCGCGCAAGAAAATGGGATAGGTCGTTTAGTGGTCTAGCTGGTTTGGTGTGGGCTGGGTCAGACCCTGGTCGAACCCGGACTGGGTCGGGTCGGGTGAAGTCATCCCGCTGGGGTCAAACTGGACCCGGACACTTTATGGCTCAGTTTCGCTTAAAAGGTTATATCTTACAAACCAGATATCCTTTTGACGAGACAAATATGGTGTTGGAATCCTTGGGATTATATGGTCCTTTTGTAATACTCCACCTGAGTTTTGGAAAAATTTGGAGTATGGCCAAGTTGGATCATACCCAAATCCAACTGGGCCCTCAGAACTAAAATGCATATAACTCTCAGACCGGGGCGTCTGATTGACACGTCGTCTATTGTGCTGGAACACTTATGAAATGACAGAGAATTGGGTTACTTTTTTATGGGACTTCATGATGGTTGATGTATGACCAATGGGTTTAGAAGAGGATCCTCACTAAATCAAGCGTACTGTGTACGGGAATCTAGTGGCTAACTAAGACGTAAAAAATGAATAGCGATCATGTGTGGATCATCACTTAGAGATCTTGCCTGTATCAGCACCTCGCAATCCTGTGTGGATTAGAACCGAGCGATCTTGTGTGGATTAGCACTTAGCGATCATGTGTGGATCAGCACCTAAAGATCATATGTAGATCAGCACCTAGCGATCCTGTGTGGATTAGCACCTAGCGATCCTGTGTGGATCTATACCAAGCGATCCTGTGTAGATCTGCAGCAGAACCCTTGATAGAATAAGATGATCTAGCTTTACAATTAATCATATGTACTTCTATAATTAAGTTATACCTGGTTTATGCTGAGTCTTTTACTTTGTGATTTCTGATTGAGATCATGCTTTGTGGTTTTCCATAGTGGAATTCTGAGAGACCTTTAGGGATCTTGGGGTCCCTACTGGGTATTGTTATACTCACCCATGCATGGTCCTCGCTCGTACCTTGTTGTGTCTTGTAAAAACAAATAGTATCCTTGACTGAGAATCGAAAAGTTTAGACCTGAAGGTGAACGGCGGTGATGGTTGACGTGGAGAGATATATATATGGGTTGTACCTACCCATTTAGGTAGGATCCTTGGTGTGGCAGCTGATGTATCCATACACCAGGACCCTAAATTCTGATTTCTGACTCGGTGCAAGAAAACACTGATTGCATATGTTTTGGAAATGTTTTTATTTTTATCTCTTTGAGTCCGCTCACCAAGTATAACTTATTGACCATGGTGCACCTATTTCATTTTAAGATCCACCATGTAGATAGCTAGCCAGGATTTCAGAGGGATTAAATGGTGATGGCCCACCGAGCGATGAGGATTCAGTGCAGGTCCCTCATAATATATTGGCACCTTTGGGTGGTGTACCAGCAACACCACCACTCGTAGAGATGTAGTTTCCACCAGCCCCACTAGCAGATCATGCATGCTGACTGAGTGCATTGCAAGAGTTCCAAAGACAGAGGCCTCTGCTGTTTCAAGGTGAGACAGATCCCCAAGCAGCTAAGATCTGGCTGGAGGTTTTGGCACAAGTTTTTCATTTAGTTGAGATACCATCAGATCAGATGGTAATCCTAGATGCTAGCCTATTCTAGGAAATATAAGGGAGATGGTGGAGTCTGATGCTCTAGAGATAGGAGGAGGAAATAGTCTCCTAGTTGGACCTTGATACCCTCTTCAAGGTGGATTTCGTACTAGTGATTTTACACTCAGTGCATACCTAGGAGCTGTTTCACTTACCGCAGGGCATCCTATCAGTGGCCCAGTACTCGGTGAGATTCACTGACCTCTGACGCTAATCCACCGACATGGTATGGGACCCTTTCTTTAGGTCCTGGACATTTGAGTAGGGTCTCTGACAGGAGATCAGAGCATCGATGATATCACTCAATATCCTGACGTAGGATGGAGTGCTCGAGCAATCATTATTGGTGGAGAGATTCTTAGCTGAACAGGCACCGATGGTGAGAGCCACCACCAGATGACAGGAAGCTGAGTCATCTGTAGCAGGTAGTAGGCAGATGATACAGAGTTCCAAGAAGGTTAGACCTTCTAGTAGAAGACCTTAGGACATATGGTTGGAGGTGCATATCTCGTGAGGAATAGAAGGTCTTCTGAGGAATAAATCTAGTTACTCTTGCGGTGGACAGGGACACATGGCTCAAGACTATCTGACTCCCCACATAGGTGATCAGCATATGACTATGGTACTGACGAGGTAGTAGCCAAGGTTCGGTCGAGGGGGTCTACAGGGTAGAGGATGTGGTAGAGGAGCAAGTCGTGCAGCATGTGGTAGACGATGGTTTCAGGTTCTACCACCACCACCCCTAGGTGGTCCACGCCGACCATAGGGAGTAGGTGGGTAGGGTAAATTTTAGATTTAGGCAGAAGATTCCTATGACCACGGTGATCCAAAGATGATTAGAGGTATGATCTGTGTCTATTCTACCCAAGTTGTAGTTCTTATAGACACAGGTCTTGGTCACTCTTTTATTTCCACGGCACTCGTTCAGAGCTCAGAGATTCTAATAGAGTCGTTGGCTTGATCCTTATGATTAGATCCTCTTACGGGAGAATATTCGACGATTAAACACTAGTGAAGGTAGTGTGAGATCACTCTAGGGAACAACAGCTTTAGCTGGGATCTTCTAGTAGCAGCATCGAGGCCTCATGACATCATCTTGGGTATGGACTGGTTATCCATAGTCTATACTCAGAATGACTGTTTTAGGCACAAAGTGTGGTGTGTTTATGAGGATTGGACCAATTTTTCCTTCACTGGTGAGAAGGGAACCTTTTCAGTATAGGATGGACTTTCTCAGAGGAGGGTTCATTCAATCACACATTAGTTGTCTAGCCCTACCCTCAGATCAGTTTACGTGAAGAGTCCAATTTATCCTATAGTGGTGGACCAGTATGCTGATGTCTTTCCTGATGACATTCAGGGACTACCTTCTCCCAGATAGGTAGACTTCTACATCGACCTGTACCCCAGGACGACACCGATATCTACATCAGCATATTGGATGGCTCATGTGGAGCTTCGTGAGTTTTAGGTACATTTAGAGGACTTGCAGAGAAAGGTGTTCATAAGGCCTAGTGTTTCTGTATGGGAATCCTTGATTCTGTTAGCCAAGAAGGAATATGGGAGTATGAGGCTTTGTGTGGACTACCAGTTCCTGAACCAGGTGACCATGAAGAATAATTATCCTCTATCAAGGATTGATGGTCTCTTCGACCAGCTAAAGGGAGATTGATGGTTTCCAATAATAGGCCTCGTATCAGGCTATCATCAGCTCAAGGCATGGGATGAGGACATACCAAAGACATCCATTAGATGTCAGTATAGACAATATGAGTTCTTGGTAATGCCCTTCAGCGTGACCAACGCTCTGGAAGTGTTCATGGGTCTCTTGAATAGGATCTCCCAGCCTTACTTCGATCACTTCATTGTGGTTTTCATTGATTACATCTTGATATACTCAGATTCAGAGGAGAAGCATATAATTCACCTACAGATAGTTCTAGATACACTCTGAGAGAACCAGTTTTATGTAAATCTCTTGAAGTACCAGTTCTAGATATGGGAATTCCCCTAATTAGGGCACGTTATCTCGAAGGCTAGAGTTGCAGTGGATCCGGTGAAGATAGAGGTAGTGCTTACTTGGGATCCACCCAAGAGTGTGACCTAGGTGCATAGTTTCCAGGGATTGGTTCAGCGCTATTATATATTCATACTTGACTTTTCCAGAGTTGTGATACCCTTTTCATCTTTTCCAAAGTAGAAATAGCATTTTTTGGATGGAGACACTACAAAAAAGCAGTACATTATATGGGTTTATTTAGAGGGGGTTATGCACAACCCCCTCTAAAATCATTTTATGTAACATTATAGGGGGTTCTACATAACCCCCTCTAATAATCGAATTTTAGGGGTTTATGAACTCCCTCTAAATTCATTTTCTATAAAACTTAGAGAGGGACTATGTTCAACCCTCACTAATCGTTGAATTTAGAGGGGGTTATATATGGAGACCCTTAATTTCTTAAATTAGAGGGGGTTTTGAACCCCATATAAATTTTTAAACATAATTTTTTTTAAATCTCGATGGATTTTAGATAGGGTTCAAAACACCGTCTAATATCTTAAATTAGAGTGGTTTGAAATCCCCTCTAATATCTTAAATTAAAGGGGGTTCTGCCCCCCTCCCCCTATAATTTTTTAAATTAGATGGTGTTTAAAACCCCTTTAATGCCTTTAAATTATAGGGGTGAAAAACCCCCTCTAATGTCTTTAAATTAGAGGGGGTTCAAAACCCCCTCTAATGTCATTAATTTAGAAGGGGTTCAAAAACCCCCTCTAATGCCTTTAATTTAGAAGGGGTTCTAACCCCCCCCCCCCCCCCCTCTAATGTCTTCAATTTAGAGGGGTTCAAATGCCCCTCTAATTTAAAAGTTTAAAGGGGTTATGAACCCCCACTTTTTTAAAAAAATAAAAAGAAACTTCCATAATATATATATATATATATAATTAAAACACAATATATAAATGTATTTAAATACATTATTTGAATATATTATATAAAAGATTTATATGATGTATTTAATTGTATTTATATATATACATAAATATAATTGTATAATATTATGTAAATTAATATATATTTATTTGTATAAATTGTATTTTATATAATATTAATTATTTATAATATAAAAACATAAACATATTATATAAATATATACATAAATATAATTTATTTAAAAAATATATCACATAAAAACACAAGATTGTAGTTTTTAACTATTATATTATGATAAGGATAAATATATTTTTATATAATATGTTTCTGCCTTTATATTATATATAATTAATATTATATGAACTATAATTTATATAAATAAACTTATATTAATGTATATTTATAGAAATACAAATATATATTAATGTACATAATAATAAATATATGTATTGAAATGCATTATATAAATATTTTTATAAATTATACTTCATATAATATTAATTGTATATAATATAAAATTGCATTTCCTATAATATTAAGTATATTTTCCTAGAAATTTTATTTCATATAATATTGATTATATATAATATACATATTAACTATATATAACATAAAATTTTATTTCATATAATATTGATTATATATAATATACATATTAATTATATGTAATATAATATTAATTATATATAATATAATATGAAATACATATAATAATAATATTTGTATAAATTGTATTTCATGTGATAATAATGATAATAATATATTAATTTTATATAATATTATACATTTTATACAAATAAATATATTTATTAATAAAAATAATAATAAATATATGTATTGAAAGGAAATATAAAAATCTATTTTTAAAGACCATATATAAATATATTAGTTAAATTATTATATATTTATATATATATTATTTCAATATATATATATATATGTATAATATAAATATGTATTTAATTATATAAAAAAATTACATAAATATATAATTCAAATGTATTTAATATAATATATATTTGATATAAATCATAAACTAAATGTATAGTATTTATAAAACCAACATGTAAGTTTTATATATTAAAAAATATATGTAATAAGAATAATAATAATTAATAATATTATTTTGTTCACACACACACACATATATAAGTACATCCCTTTTTTTGACCCCACCCATCACCTCTGTACCTTTTTATTTTATTTAATAAATATTCATAAGCGTTGCTTCTGGCTGGACTTGATTGGTAAAAAAAATATAAGTACAATATATACATATATACCTATATAATATATTTAGGTGATATATAATTATATAATATAAAATATACATAATTGAATATACTTATAAATATAGTAAATAATATATTTTATTATTTAAATGTATGTAAATATATTATTCTAATAATACTTATTATAATAAATAGTGAAATATATATAAATAGAATAATGTGTATTTTATACATCAAAATCTGGTTTCCTTAGTGGTTGCAGGGGGGTTTCTAGCGTTGTTGTTGTTATGAGGTTGCAGGTTTGATTCTTGGGAAAAACAATTTCCTATGGGAAGGGAAGGAATTATTGGAGTGTGGTGGCGGATAGGAAGGGGAGGCAGGAAATGGAGGGGGTGCTGGGAGGGAGCGAGCCGGACCCATGTAGGGATGTGGGAATCAGAGGGGCACTGGGCAGGGGAGGGATATGTGGGAGGGAGGGGTCTCTGGGAGTGAGACTGAAGGGAGGGAAGGATGGAACAAGATAAGGGGAGTAGGGGGACCAGAAGCATTGGGCAGGACCGGGGAGGGTGGGATGGGAGGGAACCAGGGGATGGGGAGGGGGATCCGGGAACTGGAGGGGGCGCTGGGAATATGGAAACTGGAGGGGGAATGGGGAGTGGGACTCTAGGGAGGGATGGGATGGAGGGAGGGAGCGCTGCCTAAAAAAGGTGAAAAGCTTTAGGGGCATTTGTTAAAACCTCCCCTAAAGTAACACCCTTATTAGGGGCGTTTAAACTGCACCTAAAGCCTTTGAAGTAGGAGAGATTGTAGCATTGGTGGATTTTTTCCAACATTAGAGGGGGTTTAAACCCCCTATAATGAATTTTCCACTAAAGTCATCATGAATTTAGCAGTTCTTTCTCAAAACCACCCCTAAAGAAAGTATGAGGCCACATTAGAGGTGGTTCAACACAATATCTACTAATGTGTTTAGAAGGGGTTATAACCCCTTCTAATGTCAAAAATAACCCCCTCTAACATACCCTTTTTTTAGTGAGAGATTCCAGTAGAGTTTTCAGGATATGAGGAAAAGGCTGATGAGTGCCCTTATATTGAGGTAACCAGAATAGGGGCATTGGATATGTAGTCTACTGCGACACATCAGGGACTAGACTAGGTTGTGTCCTGATGTAGGGGCAAGAAATGATCGCCTACAGCTCATGAAATTTGAAATAGCATGAGAAGAAATAATCTACCCATGACCTAGATTTAGCATCAGTGGTCTTTGCACTGAAGATGTCGCGACACTGTTTGATGGTTGAATGGTTTACTGTTTACTCTGATCACAAGTGTCTCAGGTGTATCTTCTCATAGAAGGACATGAACATGGGCTAGCGGTGATGGCTGAAGTTCCTCCAGGACTATGACTTTGAGATATTCTACACTCCTGGGAAGGGGAACATAGTAGCAAACACACTCAGTAGGAGGTCTATTCTACAGTTGCTGAGTGAGGCGATAGAGTATCTATCCACGTTGCATATATCTTTTGTGGATAGAGATGAATCAGCTTACCTCCAGTCTATAACTCTCACTCCCCCACTTCTTCAGCAAGTTCAGGAGGCTTAGCTGGGGAACGTTGACTGCGAGTCCTGACGTGCTCATATTTCCTTAGGACAGTCACCAAAAATATTTTCTGAAGGTGGGGAGCACGTCGTTCTATTTAGAGTATGCACCATGGTACCAGTGACACTACTAGAGGAGGTGTTGAGGGAGTTCCACATATCCCCTTTGGCGTTACATCCTAAAGTGGTGAAGATTTATCAGGACCTCCAGCGTCAGTACTAGTGGCCAGATAAGAAGAAAGTGGTGGTGTAGTTTGTTTCTTGATGCCTCACTAGTCAGTAAGTGAAGACTGAGCATTAGGTTCTAGCAGGATTAGAGCATACACTTGAGGTATCAGAGTAGAAGTGGTATGGTATATCCATAGATTTCATAATGAGGCTACCACGTATGTCTAGGGTCCATGATTCCATCTGGGTGATCGTTGACTGACTCGCCAAGTCGGCCCACTTGCTACCCATCTGAGAGTATAGAACAGCAGAGAGATTGGGATGCCTCTATGTACAGGATATTTTATGGCTTTACGGGGTTCCATCGATGATCGTCTCAGATCATGATGCTCATTTTACATCCCTCTTGTGTAAGGTATTACAGGAGGAATTCGGGACTCAACTATGCTTGAGCACTGACTTCCATCCTCAGACAGATGGTCAGGCGGAGCATACCATTCAAACACTTGAGGACATGCTTCGTGCTTGTGTCATTGATTTTGGTTGTGGTTAGGAGGACCACCAGCCACTAGTGGAGCTTTCTTATAACAACAGTTATCCCTCCACCATTGGCATGGCTACATTTGAGGCCTTGTATAAGTGGCCTTGCAGATCACCACTATGTTGGATAGACACAGGTGAGTCAGCACTTATGGGACCAAAGTTCGTAAAGGATACCATGAAGAAGGTTCAGATCATCCAGGATAGAATTAATACTACACAGAGCCTATAGAAGTCTTATGTCGATAGAAGATGGAGGCACTTGAAGTTTTGGGAGGGAGACCATTTCTTCCTATGGGTCTCACCCCGAAGAGGATTACGGAGGTTTTTCCAGGGCGTAAAGTTAACTCTAAGGTTCAAATGACCTTTCCAAATCCTAAAAAGAGTATCTGAGGTGGTGTCCCATTTAGATCTTCCCTCACAGATTCATTGGGTGCATAATTTTATCCATGTGTCACAGCTGAGTAGGTATGTGCATGATCCATCACACGTTATTGACTGGGGCGAGTTGGACATCGATGATGGAGGGACGTTTGTATAGTTCCCATTGGAGATAGAGGATTGACAAGAGCAGGTCCTTCATGGGCAGTCGATTCCTCTGGTGTGAGTTTTTTGGAAGTATGGGAATCTCCAGAAGATCACATGGGAGTGGGAGGCTCATATGCGTGCTTAGTACCCCCATTTGATCCCCTAGTTTTTTTTGTATCTTTCGGGAATGAAAATCCCCAAGGTGGGGAGATTGTAAATACTTGAAAATTTCATATAAATTTTTTTAAAATTATTTGGGATTATTACAAGTCTGTGAAAATTTATGGTGCTTGATTCAGTGGTCTGGTGTGCCCAGGGTGGATTTGTGAACTTTTTTAAAGTACGGTTTGTAAATCTACATGTGGCATTTTCTATCTTTTGAACTAGTGCTTGAGTTAAAAATCTAAGGGAACCATTGAATCCACAGAGCTAGGATTTACTTAAGGGAGGCTTAACTTCAACAATAGTTGGTCAGGAGAAAAAGTTAGTTTTTTAATCATTTTAAAGAATAATAAAATAACATTATATTGTTGTTATTTTTTATACCAATTCGATCGGCAATGGAAGGACTGTTGAGTTGTCAATCCATTTAATGGATTGACTCTCTTGTTTTAGAACTACACTGTTGGGAATTAAGAGGTTTATTCATTAATGAACCTATTTAATCTCTCGTTGCATTAAAACATCATTTCCCCTCTATTAAAGTGAGGTTTGGGATTGTGTTTTTTTTTACGGAAGGGAGGAACCTTTGTTGAAGTACAGAAACATCTTTCACCAATGATGAATGGAGATGGAAACGTTGGTGGAATCAATCTGGAATAGATGAACACCGGTGGCTACATCAAACGTGAATTCTTCTTCCTCAAGCTGTGACGTCTTCACCAATTCTAAGGTAGGGGGTTTTTTCTTGATTAAGTCTAAGATTTTAAATATGAATTAATTACTCTTGCTTTTTATATTGCTAACGCGGACAGCATGGGCCAAAAGAATAAGGCCCAGACCCTCTTCCACTTAGGTATTTGTCTTGTTCTTTGGGGATGGATTTCCAACATGGTGGAAATTCGAATCTGGGAGCCACGCAGTGACGGTATCAACCCAAGATGCCCGTAGACGCATTGGGAAGAGAAAATGGACCACCAGATCTCACCTAGTGGCCCGCAGAAGATCTGTCAGTGCGGTGTCGGGGGCGATGGTGGAGTCCGACATCGGCTGTCTACGGTGGCAATGGGTGGCGCACCATCGCACACCATGGAAGGGAGTCGCAACATCGAGCTGCGGTGATTGAAAGGGTGGTCGGCTCTCAGTCAGTCACATTAGCAGTTAGTGGTGCGCCATCTCGCACTGTGGAGGGGAGCTGCAGCATCAATCCATGGTGGTAGATTAATATATCATATTACATAGTTTTTAACTTATTATATTCAAATTTAATCATATTATTGATATTTTTATATTTAAATTAAATAAATACTATCAAAATTGACATTAATGATATTTTATAATAAATATTATTTTATTAAATGATTTAAAATTACTAAAAATAGCATCCTCTACCAAGTGATTTTTAAATGTTAATAAATATAAAACATATTCCATTTATCAAACAATTGAACTTTTAAAATGGATATATTGACACCTAATTAGTAAAAACTTTGTTAGCATGGTTAGTTTTAAAACAGTGTTTTTGTGCCTTACTTACGCAACTGTTAAAATTAATTTCCTATACACATGAAATTTTAATTTTATAAATTATATATAATATTCAGAATCAGTGGGTATAAGTTATATAATAAATCTCACTTTAATTTATTCTTAATGAATAAATACATAGGTTATAAAATTAGTTACCTTAATAAAAACCCAAATGGTAAAAGTGGGGAAATGTAGAAGTTAAGGAAAAAACATAATAAAAATTAACTTATTTTTCGGTGGTGGAGCTGTTTATAGACCAAGAAACCCTACCATAAATTATTAATCAATTTTGGATCCACATGAGGTAATGGATACCTCCTAATAGTGAATACGTTTGAGTAATTACAGGAATGTCACTCCTCCTCAGCTATAAAAGGGCACTCACTCTCCCCCATTTTCACACATCTCAAGCCATTTGGACTGACCTAGATATGATGAAATCACTCAAAAAATTCCCTAAACTTATCCTAGAAGCCTTATATTTTTCATAAATAAAATAATTTAAGGATTTAGTGAAAACCTAAGGAGTATACCTGAAGAAGAGGTAATGTTCTTATTAAAGCGTTTTTATTTTATATCCTTATCCACCTCCATCAATTTCAATTACAACATGATTATATAATAACATAATTATATTACATATAATGAGATGTTTTTTATATTAATTTTATGACCTAAAACTTTAAACACTTCTATAAAATGGGTTATGAAATCATCATTCGTGTGTATAGCAGACTACCACCTCATAAACCGGTATCATTCATTTTTCCCACTACAGACTTTAAATGTTGAGAATAATGATGGATTTATATTTTATATATGATATAAATGATATTTATGATGATATTATAATTATTTATTTTTTCTATCACACATACCTTCATGCTTTCCATTTTTTTGGGATTATGATAATGTCGCTCATGTGTATAGAGAACTAGCACAATGTGAAGAGAGGTGATTCATTCATGCTTTACATGGAATTTATTAAGGATGGGTTTAATAAAAATATTTTATATATATAAAATAAAAATTATACTATAATATATATATATATATATATATATATCATTTAATTTTATTTCTTTCAATAATACATTAAAATGGAAACAATGTTCATGTGTACGTATGACCTACCATCTCCATAAACGGCGTATTTCATTTCTTATCAACAAATTTTATGGATTACTATAAATAAAAATTTATTGAATATATATATGACATTTATATCATGGTTTATATTATGTATATGATTAAATTATGATATATGCAATAGGAACAAAAAAAACAAATAAAAACATACTCAAAAAACCAGGCAATTGACACCCAAAATAATGAAAATAATAAAATATTATTAAAAAACTGGTCGTAATATGTTATAAAAGGATAATATATTATATTATGAAAATTAATATGGTTCTTTTAAAAGTTAATAACTTTATTAAAACCATAATACATGAGTTTAAAGAGATTTCAACCAAAAATAAGTGTAAGGTTAGATATTTCATCTCAATTTACATTCCATTGATACTTATTTGTTATTATACAGAAATTCACTTTTATGTGGTGTATATAATTACTATTTAACATGTAATGTCATGAATAATTTATCATTCATGGTATTTTAAGTTTTAATTTCAATTATTTCTTCCAAAGTTATTCGACTTGAAAATTACAAAATGGTAAAAGTCATTGCGCAATCTCACTTTCTTTTGGGATTGTTAACTTTCTCTTTAAACGATGACTTTGTTGTAATAATTTTTCATTGGAAATTAAATTTATATTAAATATCCATATTCTTGTTTTATGGATATAATAATTTCC
This sequence comes from Viscum album, assembly GCA_963277665.1. Classification (NCBI taxonomy): domain Eukaryota; kingdom Viridiplantae; phylum Streptophyta; class Magnoliopsida; order Santalales; family Viscaceae; genus Viscum; species Viscum album. The sequence continues at coordinate 1,471,750,768 of OY728157.1, forward strand.
TAAACAATATACCATATTTATATATATTGTTTACTTTGAAAGTATTTTATTAACCGGGAAAATATTGTTAAATCTCTATCCCTTACTCAATATAGATATTTTATAAGGTAAATTGTTCATGAATTAAAATGATTATTTGAAATATAATGAATGATTTATACATGAAGGACATGGGTTTAAGACCCATTATTTCAAACCCTTATATGCATCGATAATCTCATGAGATGACTCAGTTGGACAAATTAGATGGGTTTTTACCCAGTATGTTTCAAACTATCTTGAGGATGGATCTTGATAATAAATGTATCATGTGCCTCAGAAACATGACATATAATAATTAAAAATTTCCTTCATTTAGTATTTAATTATTATTATCCATGATTTTTTCTTTATAATATTATCTCTGAATGAATTTCATTTTTAGTTATTGATTAAATGAAATTTGTTTTCAATTACTTACCAAGCAATATTGATTATGCATAATTTATTCATGTAGTCATGTTTTTTAAATGGAATTTATTTTCAGTTATTTACCTTTATATATTTATTATTCTCATTAAATCATAACTTCTACCATCGTACTTAACCCTTACTGATCATTTCATCTTATCCTTATTTTGTTTCCTTTCCCCAGGTTATCAAGAAGATATCATTGAATGGGTTTTCAAGGATTAAGTCTATTAGATTTTATTATCTTTTATGTTGTATTTTCCATTCCCAATGTAAAATGGGTATCATTTATGTATCTAGTTATCTAAATCTATTAAACCAATTTGTCCTTCAATATTTGATTCCTTATAGTCTTTAAAATGTAATAATGTAATTAATTGGATATAGATAGCTGGGGTTAGGGTCGTTATATACCCAAAGATATTTTCTATTTATAGTTTCATAGAATTAGGTCATAACGCTTATATACCAAACCCATACATTACAAAGTTTACACATCCAATTAGTATCCATTTTTCACACAATATAAAACTTAAAAACTGAAACACTTTTTCATTTCATGAAAAATATGCATCACTTTCAACTTGAAATCTTATTAGTTATTACACATACTTAATCCCTATGAAAATTTATAAAAATGTGGGATTCACAGAAAATGCTCCGTAAGGGACATTAAAGTATGAAATTCTTTAGACTAGTGAAAAACATGAAAACTTAAAAAAATTAACTTTATCAAAATATTATTTGCATTTATAAAACAAATAACAACCATGTGGGAAAAAATTAAACAAAACCTTTAAAATCCATAGTAACCAAATAAAAACACTTGAAGGAAACTTTCATAATTATATTCAAAAACTATGTCAGAAATAACATCATCCATGTTAAATCCATAGGAGAAACATTCTCATTTAACTCATTTTTACATTATTTTTAAGATAATAAAAATTACCCAATGCATTGGAGAGATATATCAAGCTCAATGATTGTATAAGTTGTGGTGGTATTAGTCATCGATTAAGGTGTATCAAGCTCACCCATTGTATAAGATATATCAGGGACACCCATTGTATATGTTGTATTAGGCTCAAATATTGGCATCTATAATGATTGAGAATAATATTATAAATAAAAAAATTTAACCTTATACCTTTTATCTAAAAAACCTTAAAAATATATTTTGAAACAATATTCAAAAGTTTTTTAGATATCAAAACACCCCTTCCTTTTAAAACTCATTTTCAAAACTAAAATGACTTGAATTGAGGTAATAATGATTTTTATTTGAAGAAAACATGGAATCATGTAAATTAATCAAAACATAAAATAACATTTTTTACAGCGGAAAAATATACTGATATTGTGTACATTAAAATAGAATATTTTTTCCCTTTTGTAATGAAAGTCAAAATGTTCCTTCTAAAATATATAAAATGGTTCCTTTTAAAAACCTTCATAAGAAATTAAAAAGAGTCATAAAATATCCTTTATAATTAATTTATATCCACATAAATAAATCCATAAATTAATTTTAAGAACTTGAACATAGAAGAAAATGATTTAAAAAATAAATCCTTAAAATATTTAAAATAATGTTTTAAGTTAAAGTGTATCTTACCCTGAGTTATACACATCATGTATGTTCTTTATCATATGGAATAAGAAAATTATGTTAATTATTTATTTTATTAATAAAATTTTTAATTTTTATTATTCCTTTTATTTTATTAATTACCATTTTATATTAAATTATTTAATCATTTATGTTCATGTCAGATGTTCTGATGATATTCAACTCATATATCCAAAATCACTTTGGTAAGTTGACTATGGTCAAAGAGAAAATTATTCCATAATATAAATATAATAATAATTGTATAATTATTATTTTTATACACAAATAAGACTTTTAAAACCAAACGTGAAGTATGGTTATCAAAAATTAACTATATTACAATCGTTGAGATGGTAGGTCATACGTACGCATAAGTAACGTTTCCATTTTTCAGCGAATATGATAGAAATATGGAATATATTATTTTATCATTATTGAATGATTATTATATAATAAATATAATATATTTAATTAAAAACACTTATATATATAATCTATGTGATGTGGTCATAAAAAATAAATTGCATAGTTTCATGGGGGTGGTAATCTGCACATACACATGAATGATGTTATCATTTTTCAAAGGATGGAGAGGTAAGAAGGTAGATGATATATTAACTTTAAAAAATGATAAATATATAATGAATATCATATATATATATATATGTATATATTAATTAAAACATTATAACTATCCATGAGAGGTGGTGTAATATCTAAATATTTTAAAAGACTATGTTTGATATGGTACAAAATACACTACATCGAGTATAATCAAACCATCAAATATTATTATTTAAATATTTCCATTATAACCTAGAAATTAAATTAGTGGGTATGAATAGTATTAAATGATTTTTGAAAAATATATATAATGGTAATAATAAATATAAATTTATTTATTAATGGATATTAAATAAGAACTCAATTTTTATTTTAGATGCTTAAGGTTAAAATTACATTCAAACACACGCACACCATACACACACAGATTGAAAAGGTAGGCCATAGAGCCCTAGGGATAACCCACCCAACTAACTAATTTATATAACACTATATATATATATATAGACCTAAATTCCCTTGATAGCAAGCACCCACCATCCATGATGCAGCATTCCGCCACATCTCCCCTCAGATGTAATCGGCTCACTGCCCAGTCCCTACTCATCAACAGGATCACCATCGAACCACTTTTTCTATGCCAGTCATCCAACCCTATTGCCCTATCCCGATCATGATACCAACCTACATTATTACATTCATCGGACAGTCCCTTTCTGCATTGGTCATCAACCCCATCACCAAATTCTAGTCACGCTACCTCTCTTTACTTTTTCAGTCATTCCCACCTATGTCGGTCATCCACCCATCATCTCACACTCTGATCAGCCCGTACAACCACATGGGACTCCTGCCACTAACCCATCCTTTTATCCCTTACATCATCGAATCGACTCACCCACAACCCTAATTAGAAACTCAGCATTGCTGCATTAGGTCAGTCTATCACTGACCAACATGTCGACCCATCCCCATCAAGAGGTCCCACCTGTTGTTACCCACCTTTAATCCATGCCTCTAACAAACAATCAACGTAACTCCCCAAATATTGGGCCATCTAGGAATCGAACCTAGAAATCATGCATTATTATGGGAGGCCTAAACCACTGGCCTAGATCCCATCTTGAGCACTCAATTTTTAGTACAACCATTTTATTCATCAATGATATGTTTTCTTAAAAAAAATTCTATCACTTTATTTAAGAGAATGTTTTAATTAATTTATGAAATTTATATAAATTTTTTTGATAAAATAATTATCAATTTTGAAATTATCATATCAAAATTATTTTAGTGTAAAATTTTGAATTTTTTTTGAAATGTTTGATTTTTCAAAGAATAGTGAAAAATACTTACTTTATTTTAAAATGGTATTTTCTTATTAATTATTTAAAAAGTAATATTATATTTTTGATTATTTTTAAAATTAAATTAATTAATTTTTATTTAAAATAATCCAATTATGGTTTTTAATTGAATTTTATACTTCAATTTAGTACAAAACATTTTATATTTAAAGGGGGCGTTTTTCTGAAAACCATTTTTAATCATGTTTTCCAATTTATTTTTAAATTAAATTGTTCCACTTATTTGTTTTTAATTTTTTAAAATGGATTTCATATTTTTAATAATGTGTTTCATATTTTTTTAACAATTAAATTTTATTTTTAGTCAATACGAACAGTAACTATATTAATTTTTGTTACCATGGTAAACGGTAAATCGGGAAAATTAAAATTAAAAATAATATAACATGGACTAGAAAATGACACTAAAACTTACCTAAATTTAATTTTATTATTAAATTTCATCCATAATCATCCAATATTTGGTTATATGACCTTTTCAATTTGGATGATATTTTGAACTTTATAATATTTTATGTACAGAAGAGTAAAGTATGTCACTCTCCTATTTTCAATAATTTTAATATTTTTAGCATGGGGATAACCAGAGGATGTGTTTAGTAATAAATATTGTTTTAAAATATAAATTATTTATTTTAATAATGATATTTTTTTTAATATTTAGGGGATAAATAATTACCTTAAATCTTACACAATGCTAATGCAATAATTATTCAAATAATGGAAAAATAAAATAAATGATATTAAAAATATTAAAAGTATTATAATTTGAAATCATTAATGTCAACCATGAATTTAATAGTTAAAAATATAATTTTAGGGATATATTAAATAATTTTATTCTAATTTCCTTTATTTTATTGATGTTATAAAAGGTCAAATAAAATGAATTGTTCTAAAATTGAAATTATAGATATTTTTTGAAAATATTATTTTATTAAATAATATTAAATTCATAAAAAAAATATTATATTTGTCCAAGTGATTATTATATGGTTCCAAATATCAACCATAGTCCATTTATAGGACGTTTTCTATTTATAGTAACTATCTTGACCCTCAAAGAGTAAAAAAACTTGTTGTCATGATAAATGAGAAATGGGTTAAAGGAATGTTAAAATAAAAGGTTAACGGTAAAATGTGATCTAAACATTCAAAAAAAATATTTAATGATATTATTTTGACTCATAATATTATTATATTTTATTATTATCAATTTGGATCCATTTGTACATCAAAATTAATTTATATTAAATTAATTTTTCAGTAAATTCTAAGAGTTTCCCTCCCCTCTCTTATAAAAGTGAACCACTTATTTCCATTTATTAATGATTAAAACCTAATTTGGTTAATAAAATATATTCTAAAGTTCCTTCATAAATTATATCCTCTTATTATAGAGGCCATTTTTTGTGCATAATACTAATCTTATAGGTTTTAAGGTGTTAATCAAAGGAGATTTTCCAAAGTGAAGGTATAGTTTTTATCCACATGTTTTAGTTTAATTTCTTCTTCCACTTCCTTAAAATATAAATAAACTATAATAAAATAATGGAAACATTATCCTTAATATATGTATATATAATTATGTTAATGTAATAACCAATATTAATCTCCTCTTTCAGAAAATGGGAAACAAAACCATTGTTCGTCTGTAAGGTGGACTACCGCCTCACGAAACGATGTAATTAATTTTACATCACCATTTATCATGTATGGATTGTAATGATAGAATAAATATTTATATGTGATATTAATAAAATATTTATCATTCTGGAAAAATAATATTACATTTACCTTCTTACCTTTCCATTCACATAAAAATGATAAAGTCACTAATGTGTATGTGTGGACTACCACCTCCATGAAGTGATGGGATTATTTTTTTCATAACCACATTAAATTTATGATATATATAAGTATATTTAAAGAATTAATATGTTATTTATTATATTATTATCATTTTGAATATATAAAATAATAATAATTTTTGTAGGATTGAATTACAATTGAGAAGGGGGGTTGAATCAGTTGTTCAATTTTTTTAAGTTTCAAGACTTTTATAAACTTAACCCCTCCAACCTATTAGAGTTCATTACCTTATAATGTTTTAGTAAATACTAATTCATGAAAATATTTTAAAGTATTTAAATAACATGATAATTAAAAGGTTCTACCTCAGTGTTAGAACCTACATAATTTTCATAGCCACTCTCGTGGTCCTATGAAAATTCACTATTATAAAGAAGTGAATACAACTTATGTCAAATCCTCTTAGACACATTCTATCTCCTGACAGGTATGATTATGATAACTCCTATTGTTTTAGAAAGTTTTCTTACTAAAACTTTTATCCATGAAAAGATATCACAAAAACTTTTTCTCTACAAAATACTCCCTGAAACCTTAGTCTGATGTCACTGGGTCTGATTTCATTAATCCAATGTACTCGATCTGATGGACTCATTACGATGACCCTTTTATCAAACTCCTCTTTTAAAACTATATTCAACAACTCAAACTTATCTTACTTAGTCTAATATTCTCATTATGATCATCCTCTATCTGATCTTCTTAGTATTATCTTCTCAATCTGGAAAACAAAACTTTCAGATGTCCAACCTTTTAATGAGATCTCAGTCTGGAAAGTAATCTCTGAGTCAATTACTCCATTTCTTCACCTTTTTCACAAATAAAAAATATAAAAAATTATGAATGTACACTGAATCTATTTATAGTCATTCCATAATTTAAAAGGCATGAAACTGAAAAAAAAAATCAAACTTACACAAAATTCAAAAAACACCAAAATTCAATCATATTTGAGCTTCATGTTTGGCCACTTCAACTCTTCTCGAATATTTAAGAACCTTATGAAACGTCTTGAAACTTATTACCTAAATTTTATTTTATTATTAAATTTGATCTATAATCATCCATAATTTTTTTATATGATATTTTGTTTTTGTTTAGATGAGATTATTACCTTTGTAATATTTTATGTAAAGAAGATAAAAAATGTCACTCTCATGTTTTTTAACTACAATATATTTAAAATAGGGATAAATAGATTATATTTTAATTTATAAATATTATTTCAAAATATAAATCTTCATCATGGTAATTTATTATTAATTTTTAGTGCAGAAATAATTAACTTAAAAACTTACACAAAGTTGACAAAGTAATTATTCAAATAATGAAAAAATAAAATAAATGATATTATAAATATTAAAAGTATTATAATTTAAAACCATTAATGTGACCAATTAATTTTCTAGAAGAAAAATAACATGTTATGAATTTATTAAAATATTTTGTTCAAATTAATTTTTTTTACTTGATATTATAAAAAGTCAAGGAAAATAAATAGTTTTAAAATAGAAATTATTGATGTATAATGAAAATAATATTTTATTATATAATATAAAATTACTAAAAAATCCTATATTTATAAAATTGATTAGTATATGGATTAAAATATCAACTGTGATCAATTTATGGGATTTTTCCTATTTTTAATAATTAGCTTGACCCATAAAGAGTAAAAAACCTTGTTGTGAGGGTATGTATAAATAGGGTTAAAGGGGGGTTAAACTCAAAATAATGAGGGTAAAAATTGATATAAACATTTCTAAAAATTATTGGATAATTTTATTTCAACTCATATTCATCTTAGAATTGAATATTGTCAACTTTCAACTATCTGGACTGAAAAAATAATTTATATTAAATTGATATTATAAAAAAATTCAAGAGTGCCCCACCCATCACTTATAAAAGGGCACAAATTATTATCATTTATTAACACTTAAAAACCAATTTTTAAGAAAAAATATCTGAAAAAATATATTCATAAAATTTCTCCACATATGATAAATTCATTATTTTTGGCATAATACAAATCTTAGAGGTCTTAAAGTATAAAGAAAATGAGAATTTCTAAAGAAGAGGTATAGTTTTCACCACATGTTTCAGTTTTATATCTTCCTCTACTTCATTAAAATATTAATAAACCATGATAAAATAATTATACTATTATCCTACAAATAGTTTTATGTTATTGTGTTAATGTAATAACATATATCTATCTTCTCTTCTTTTCAAATAGGAAATAAAACCATCATTGATGTGTATGGAGGACTACCGCCTCACGAACTGATGTAATTATTTTTTCCATCACCATATCTCATGTATTGGATTAATTGAATTAATGTATATATATATTCATGACATGTTTATAATTATTAAAAGATAATATATCATATACCTTCCTCTGAAAAATGATGTCGTTCATACGTATGTGGGGACTACCACCTCCGTGAAGCGATGTGATTCATTTTTTCATCACCACATCATATGGATGATATATATAAGTATATTTAAATAATTAATATTATATTTATTATATTATTATCATCATATAAAGATAAAATAATACTTACCTTTTTTCTATAATAATCATTGAAAAATGGAAATGTTAATCATGAGTATGTATGGCCTAACATCTCCATGATTGTAAAATGTTTCCTTCTTCATATACATATTTAATTGTAGGATTTAAAAGTAAAATTGATTTCTAAAAATTATAATCATCTCATGATTATTATTCTGGATATAATGGAATAATTACTTATTTGAATATGGTCAAACTACTGATGTCATTTTAGACTTATGAACTGAATATCATCAAAACATCTACCATCAACTTAACTAATTAAGTAATTATTTATAAAATTGTAATGATTTAAATAAAAGGAATAATAAAATAGAAAATTTTATAAATAAATTAAATTACTAACATAATTTTATTATTTATGAAGATAATGAATGTATGTGATGAGTTGGACACGTGGTAAGAGACTTTATTTTTAAAAAACTTCCTTTAAAGTTTCACTTAAACTTATCTTTTTCATCCAAATCCATATTTTTAAAATTATTTTATGGATTTAGTTATATAAAGATAAGTTAATTATAAGGGAAAATTTATGTTTCTTTTGACTTTATTTCCAATGATTTCAAAAGGAATATTTTTATGAAATGTATTAACATTCTTTATAAAAATGCAAAAGGAATGTTTTATTTTACCATATATGACAAAAGTGACCTTTCCTTCCACTATAACCATTGTTTTAATTTTGGATTCCATTACAAGATTTTGTGTTTTATCAAAAAAAAACCCTACTTACATATGTTCTGCTTATTTTAAAAAGTGTTCTAAAATATAAAAATGTTTTTTATGGGTGAAAAGAACATTTTTATGACACAATCAGTTATGTATTATGTTATAGTTATTGGGAATTATTTATGAGTATGGGTTGATATATTATAAAATTTTGATTTTTGAACCAATTATAGATCTCAAATTAATTATATAAAGGAATGGAGTTTACTAATTATGTTTCTCCTAAGAGATTATGGGAATATACTGTGATGGTAATTCCAATTGTAACTATACCTGTTATTTTATTTGTAACCATGATAGTTACTATATATGTTACTGTGAATGTTATCCCAATTTTTATAGTGATATGAAAAATTATTACCCAATTTACATTGATGATTTATCTATGATTTATATGGGTTTTTATGGAATTATTATGATTTACCAATGTAAAGGAAAGTATATGATACTTCATAAGGTTTAAAAATATAACTTTTTGAAAAGTTCCAATGAGTGTTTCATGATTTCAAAGAAAAATTTATGAGTTTTATTTTTCCTTTAAGATTTATTATCAAATTTTTTATGATAATATTTGGGTATAGAAGTTGATTTATTACTTAAAAAAATTATTTTGAGCACAACATTTATTTTGAAAAGGGAAAATTTCAATAAGTATTCATAAGATAATGTTTTCATTCACTATTTTTATTTATCTTACTAAGATTTTTGTACTAATAACACATTTGAAAATGTTTTTTATAGGGTTTAATGGTGATTAAATATAAGGATGAGGTCAAGATAAAAAAATTTAAAACATTTCATGAAAATAAAACAGTTTATATCATAAAAGTTTTATTTTATGGGAAAAATGGATACTAACTTGAAGTGTACACTTTTTAATATATGGGTTTTTTATGTAAGATTTGTGAAATAAATCAATAAAAATATAAACCTAAAATATCATTGGGAATTTAAGAAATTAAATTTGAGTTTAGATTTACTATAATATGTAGTGTATAAGGTTGGTTCATTATAGTTGGTATTAGTGAAATTTTTAGATAAATTTAAAGGTAAGGATGTTATTTGACCATATGTTACAATCATATATAACCAAAAATTATAGTATGTTATGGATAATTATTGATATTTTGGATAAATAGAAAAGGGTTAAAGATACCATGGTTAATGATATATTACTATTTATCATCCTTAAAATATGGTTTATTGTGATTTAATTGATATTCTCACACTAACCATTTTGGTTTAGTAAATGGATGGATCTAGTAAGGTCCAAAGTAACAAAGGAAATGAAGGAAAATGTGGTGGTTTTTTAAATAAGAAACAAAATGAAATTGGTGTTTTAGTGAAGACTCTAGTGATTATTCTTAAGAATTTATCACAAATTATAATTAACAATATTAACCTAGGTGAGTTTCCCAACACATAAAATAAGAGATAAGTGAAAATACATGTTAGTTCAAGTGGTAATGATTTTAAAGGTAAAATGATTCAATGACTTATGTGTCATAAATGTGGGAAGAATCACTTAGTAAAATGTATTAAAATAATGGGTAGATGCTTTATATGTGGTAAAGGAGGGAATAAATCAATAATATAAAAAGGAAAAAAAGTAAGAGTTCAGTTAATACCATGAAGTGGAATATAGTTATTCCCAAGGAATCCATTGAATTTTTTAAATTTAGGTAGTATGGTAATTATAAAAATTTATTTCCTAGGGGGAAAGCTCAAGAATGGTATCAATGATACCACACTGATGAATGTTTAGTAATGCCTAATTATATTATTGTTTAATAAGAAGAAACTAAAAATGACAAATGAATTTTATGTATTATACCTCATAATATGTTTTTATATTGTTGAATTTTATTAAATGAATCATATTTTTTTAGAAAGGTTGTATTAAGGAATAAGATGGAAAATCATGGTTAATAAATAATTTTGAATGATTAAAGTATCTATATATATGGATTAAAGATTATGATGTGATGGTATACCAAAAGTTCAAATCCTTAGATACCCCTTTTGAGTTTTTATGTGATGGGAATACTTTAGGAGATATTTATTAAGTTTTGGTAGATGTTTGAGGTATATCTAACCCTTATGATTAACATATGAAAAAGTTATTTAAGCAATAATGGCCTTTTCATTTTTTGGACATATGTTTTAAGGTATTCATAACATTTATTGATTATATGATCATTGATTATTAGTGATGTTTTAAGATATTCATTATATTTTTGGGAAAATTATAGTAATAATAGTATAAGAAAAAAGGAAAAACCACAAGTTAGGAAATGACACATCACATATAGAAAGTCCATAGAGATTGAACCCAAAACTGAAGGGTTATAAAGGAACATCACCTACCACTAGCCTATGTGATGTCCTAAGATAACCATATGATTGTAATATGATATTGTGATTAGGTGATTAATTTAATTTTGAATGAATTTCAATATTTTTGGAAACATTATTTGATGAAGTTAAAGTAAATATTTTGGTATTTTATTTTATTATTAAATATTAAATTGTATTTTGGTATCATATATGATTAAGTAATTTACATTTTTAGGTATATGACATTATGTTAATTGGAGAAAAATTTTATATTTACTTTTGGAAGAGTATATGATCAAATCCATTTTATTTTTGGTTTCAAACTTAAACTTGAATATTTTAAAGAATTTTAAGGTTAGTTATTTTTTTAATGATAAAATTTGAAATATGGGTGTTATCATTGAGGTTTTAGAGACTAATGTTGTATTTCATCATATGATGTATTATTCTTTTGGGGAATTTTCTTATCTTTCTCTAACAATTTTTGGATTTGGTTAATGTCTAAAGTAATTAGAAATATATTTTATTTAATTTTTTAAGTACATGATCCAATAAAAATTGATTTTAGGTCCTCATATCTAGAAAATAAAATTCATCTTGAGTAATCACCATTCAGAGAAAACGATGTGATTGTAGTGGAAAATGATTAAAGGATTAATTTATATATGTTAAGTAAGTATATTTCTATAATTTATTAATCTATATGGTAAAGGAATTCATAAACTCTTGAAAAGGATCAGGAAACCAAATTTTATCTATTTTTCTGTAGTTATGATAAATCAATGGTATCTTTAACCATCACAGATTTATGATTTTGTGTTTTTAAACTTTCTCCATACATATTCTCTATCACTCTAGATTAGTATTTGGGTGTTAGGTTTCTCCTCCATATATATATTTTCACCTCCCACCAATTGTTTTCTACTTTGAAACCAATTTATGTGTTATTTGATATGAAATCTATATTTTTATTTCCCTCTTTTCTAGAGAGTTTTTTAGTATCCATTTTTACGATTTGGGATTTCAAAAAAAGTATTTTAAATAATCAACCTTTTATTACTAAGATCAAGTTTAAAATAGTGATGACACAATTTCTTAAATGGGGATAATTTAATATCCCAAGATTTTAAAATAATTACTATGTTTGATAGCATACAAAATACCAAATACCAAGAGTAATCAAACCATGAAATACAATTATTTAAATATGACTCATATAATCAATCCATTAATTTTGGGGGTATGAATAGTATTACCTAATTTTTAAAATATATATAAATTTTATAATCAATAAAAATATTTTTATTAATTATTAATAAATAATCACTCAATTTTTAGTAAATCTATTTTATTCATCAAGGATATGTTTTCTTCAAAAATATTTTTTTAATAATTTTTATGATAAAATGATATAATTAATTTATAAAAAAATTATAAATTTTAATTTATAAAATAATATATTTTTAAAACATAATATCAAAACTATTATATGGTTAAATTTTTAGTTTTTTCTAAAAAGTTTAATTTTTCTGAAAAGATTAATTTTTCAGTGAATAGTGAATAATAATGATTTTATTGAAAAATGTATTTTTTTAAAAGTATTTACAAATTAAAATTATATTTTGGATTAGTATTAAATTTTTATTAGTTAATGTTTATTTAAAATAATCCAATTTTGTTTTTTTAAATGAATTTTATACTTGAATTTAGTATATAACATTTTATACTTACAAAGGACATTTCTCTGGAAAAAAAATCATCTTGTTTTATTAGTTTGATTTTAAATTAAATTATTCCAGATATATGTTTAGAATTTTGAAAAAATGTATTCTATATTTTTAATCATTAGGTAAAAACTTTTTAAATAGGTTCTTTTTATTTTTAGTCATCAGTAATAGTGACCATATGAATATTTGTTACTATGGTAATGGGTAAATTTGGTAATTAAAGGTTAAAAATAATATTATAAGGACTATAAAATGACCCTAAAACTTGAATAGATTTTATTTTATGATTAAATTTCATTCATAACCATCCAATATTCAATCATATGACCTTTTTCCATTTGGATGAGAGAATGACCTTTATGATATTTTATGTAAAGAAGAGTAAAAAATTTCACTCTCTTGTTTTTAATAACTATAATATTATTAACGTGAGGACATTGTTTTGAAATATAAATGATTTATATTCATAATTATAATTTATTATTAATTTTTAGTGAATAAATATTTTCCTTAAATTCTTAGACAACTCTGATGTGGTAATTATTCAAATAATGGAAAAATAAAATAAATGATATTAAAAACATTAAAATTAGTATAATTTTAAGGGATTGATGTGACCCGTGAATTTTATAAATATAAATAACATGTTATAAATGTATTAAAACATTTTATTGAAATTTATTTTATTTTATTTTTGTTATAAAATGTTAAAGAAAATGAATATTCCTAAAATTGACATTATTGATATTTTATGAAAATAATATTTTATGAAAACATATAAAATTCCTAAAAGATACTATATTCATCCCAAATATTATTATATCATTTAAAAAATCAACCATGTTCCATTTATGTTCCATTATTTTATTTATAGTAATTATCTTGGCCCTCAAAGAGTCAAAAACCTTGTTGTCATGGTAAGTGTGAAAAAGGTTAATGGGGGTTTAAACCAAAAGATAAGGGTAAACATATGACCTAAAAAGTACAAAAAATATTTTTATTGGATTATTCTGACTCATAATCATTTTATATTTTAATATTATCAATTTTTATCCATTTTATTATCAAAATTAATTTATATTAAATTAGTATTTTAATGAATTCCAAGAGTGCCCCTCCCCTCCCTTATAAAAGGGAATCACTTCTTTTCATTTATTCACACTACAAAACTCATTTTTTCAGTAAATATATACCAATATAACTTCCTAGAATATCTACCCGCATTATAGAGGCCTTATTTTGGGTATAATACCAATCTTATATGTCTTATGTTTTTAAGAAATGGAGATTTTCCAAAGAATATGTATAGTTTTTAACTACATGTTTTTGTTTTATTTCGTCTTCCACATCCTTAAAATATTCCTCAAACATAATAACATAATAACACTAGTATCCTCCATATTCTTATATTATATTATTTTTATTTCATATCCTATATTTGTCTCATATTCTATCAAATTGGAAAACAAAACCATCATTCGTGTGTACGAAGGACTACCACCTCACAAACTGATGTAATTAATTTTCCATCATCGTCTCTCATGTCTATATTTTATTGATGGATTTAATGTTTATATATTTTATTCAAGAAATATTTATCATTATAAAAATATAATATATCATTTACCTTCTTAAATTTCTATTCGCTGAAAAATGATAACATTGTTTGTGCATACGTGTGGACTACCATCTCTACGAAGTGATGTGATTTGTTTTTTCATCACCACATCACATGCAATACATAAATATTAGTATATTTAATAAAATAATATTTTTTATGATATTATGATCATTATTTAAATATAAAATAATACTTACCTTCTTTCTGTAATATATATTAGCTTCATGGTAGTATAATTACAACTAAACACAAACACCTACAATGATCATCTTTAATCCCATATCTCCATCATACCAAACCCTTCAACTGCATCCCTCCTCAGGATCAGCCTCCACCATCAGGGAAAAGTTCCCTCATCATAACTAATGTGTACCTCCATTACATAATCCTAACCATAAAAGGACATTATCAATGGATGAAATATTCATATAATATTCTCAAATCCTGATGAAGGAACACCATTTAAGGTTTCACCATTGCTCTACCAATGTTAACGCCACCGACCCACTCCTTGCACCACCTGCCATGAAAACATTCTACATGAAATTAAATGATTAAGTAATTATTTATAACATGGTTATAAGTAAAATAAAATTAATAATAAACTTTAAAAAATTTCTCATGTAAGTAAATAATTAACTTGAGTTTATTATTCATGAAGATAAATAACGTGTTTCATGATTCTGACACATGGTAAGGTGCTTTGTCTTTAAAAATATTTTTTTAATGTTTCCCTAAAAAATCTACTTTTCATCCATATCAATATTTTTTACAAAAAATATGGTTGTATATATATGGACATAAATAGATTATAAATGATATTTTATTCTTATTTTTACTATATTTTAAAGGTTATAAAAAATAATTTTTCAACAAAATGTTTTAACGTTTTATACAAAAAACAAAAGGAATGTTCTATTTTAACATATACGATGATAAAGATCATTCCCACAACCATAACTATTATTTTATTTATACATTCCTTATTAATCCTAAATATTTCATTAAAATAAAAAACCATCCATATCTATATTTTGTTTATTTTAAAAAAAAATTGAAAGTGTGAAAAAAATTTCTTATGGGTGCAAAGAAAATTTTTATGAAGCAAGATTTCTTGTATTATATTATTGTTCTTGGAAATTGTTTATGAGGATGGGAGGTTCCAATATAGAATTATGGTGGGTGAGATCATTAGAAGTATAATATGCATTGGGTAAATGTATATATTTAACTAATTAGGTTTCTCTAAAGAGATTATGGGAATATACTTTATTTGTTATTAAAATTGGGATTTTGATGGTTACTTTATGTATAATAACGATGGTTATTTTATATGTAACCATGAATGTTATCACATTTTTAAGAGTAATAAGAAAAAAAAATCCCCAATTTACCAACATGATTTATTTATGCTTGATATGGGTTTTTATGGAAATCATATGATTTTACAAGGTAAATGAAATTATATGCTATAACTTTTAAAATTATAACTTTTTGAAAATTTTATTATGATTTTCTCATTATTTTTAAGAAATATTTTTTATTTTTTCCATTAATATTTATTATTAAATAGTTTATGAAAAAATTTAGGAAGATAATTTTATTTCTTGGGTAAAACAATATTTATTTCCAGCCCAAAATTTATTATGAAAAATGAAAATTTCTATAAGTATTCATAGACTAACCGTTTATTTCTTTATTGTTATGTACATTATTGATATTTTTGTGCTCATACAACATTTTAAATAATTTTCCACAAGTTTTAAGGATTATTAAGGAAAAGTATGGGATCAATATAAAATATTTGAATAAATTTCATGAAAAAAAACTTATTATATCTTAAAAGTTTTGTTTTATGGTAAAAATTGATACTAAGTTAAAGTGTCCATATTGTAATATATGGTATTGTTATGTAAGATTTATGAACTAACTCCATAAAAATATAAACCTAAAATATTTTTTTTAATTTAATAAATTTAATTCTAGTTTAAAGACACTCGAATATTTAATGAATAAGGTTGAGACTTTACAGGCAGTGATTGAAAAATATTTACATCAATTTGCATGACAATTGTCTGTTGTACATATGAATAATGGATTCTTTTCCCATTTGGTGTAATAACGATATTGATATATGTTATGAAATTAACATAAAAATGGTATTACATGGAATATAGTTTTTTATCATTTCATTATATTTGAAGAATATTTGAAGGAGGTGGATGAATATATAATATGAAAACACTATATTAAGAAATATATCTACTCTTTAGAACCTTTTTAATATTATGCCTAAATCCTTTATATGATGGATTTATGATGAAAAAAAGGAATTATAATAAATGTGTACTGAATTTTTGGAGAGACTTGGGCATTTATTAGATAAATTAGAGTGATAAAAATGTGTGAGAAATAGATGAGAGGAGGTAACCTTTTATAAGTGAGGGGAGGGGCACTCTTATAATTACTCAAAGTATTAAATTAATATAAATTAATATTCACTTTCAAATGAACCTATATCAATGTATTATGAATTTAAAATGATTATAATTTGAAATTCTTTCATTCCATAGAATCTGTACAAGCTTATGTGATTTTTCACCTTTATCTATTAGTTTTAACTCATGTTAACCCTTTTCATGATTACTATGGCGTTAATGTTTTTTACACTATAGGATCTATGAAATATTTTATAAAAGGACAAGTGGACCATAAATAGAAGATTTATGATATTCTAATCCATATAACATTCACTAGGATGAATATTATATTTTTATAAATTTAAAATAATTGACATATTTTTTATTATAAAATATTATTAATGTAATTTTTGGAACTATTCATTTAATTGGATTTTAATAACATTAAGATAGCAATGGAAATGAATTATAAAAAATTAAAAAAGAATTAATATATTATATTTGTTTATAAAAAAATTTGGACACTATATCCCACCCAAAAATTATTTCTTTTAATGTTTTTAAAATCATTTATTTGATTTCTCTGCTACTTACACAAGCATTGTGCTGACGTTACGTAAGCATTTAAGGTACTTATTTCATAAATAAAAATTAAAAATAAATTACCATGATAAAAAATAATATATATTTAAAATATACATTTATAACCTAACACAAATTCATTTTATCCCTCTAAAACAATTATATATTTTTAAACAAAGAGAGTGACATTTCATATTTATTATTTAGTTAAAACTATATTAAGTTCATTATCAAAGTAAAGTGGAAATAAACTAAAAAAATAAAGAATTTTATCATTATTTTCTAAAATATATTGTAAAACAAAATAAATACAAGTGTTAGGGAGACTTTTAGGACTCACTCGACTATTTTGAACATTAATTGCCCGATTTTCCCTTACTAAGGTGACAAATATTTACTATAGTTGATATTCATAATGAAAAAAATTAAATGGACCTATTTATAAAATTTGGACCTCCTAATTGAAAATATGTAATCCATTTTTCATTATTAAATTTCTATAATTTTATTCAATTAATTTAATACCAAAACATAAAATGCTATGAAAAATAGTTTTTAGGAAAATATGTTTTAAGACCAAAAAAGAACTTATACCAATATCTGGTGTAATAATGATTCCTATGAAATTAATTTTATTATTTATAATTAAATTGTTATTATTTAATTTTAATATTAATATTAATTTTAAATTAAATTATTTTACAGAAAGTAATGATAGCTATATAAAAAAATATATGTTCATTATTCTCTGAAAAGTCAAAATTTTAAGAAAAATAGAAAACAAATCACCATAAGATAATTTATTTATCATAATTTCAAAAATGTAGATAATTTTTCAAGTTAAAATTATATAATTTAGAAATTAATTTTTTAAATAAAACTTTATAATGTGAGAAAATGAGTTTTATAAGAATAAAACTATTTATTTTTGATTGAAAATTTACTTAATATTCATATAATGAATATAACTATATAAAATATAATTCATGAATACTAATAATTCAAGAAAATGATTTTTAAATTTACCTAGATTTTTACAGTGGGTTTATCTTAATAATCTCATAACATAGAGATTACCAAGTAAAAATTTCATAAGAAGAATTCTCAATGTCATATGAACCTCCAACAACTGATAGTAAAATAACTTTTTTATTATTTTTGATATATGTCATTCAACCATAAAGATATATTTAATAATATTTCCATATCATTTTAAGGAACACATTATAGAGAGGAACTATTATAACCTTTCTATGTAATAAATACTCTATAAATTATCACATTAATGTTATGTATAATAACACACATCATGGGATAAGATATTCATCAATATTTATGTATTTTAATATATAAATAATAAATAGTACAAAGTTAGTTTATTCTAGGGAACCAAATAAAATATACTCCCACATTCACTTGATCTAACTACCAATTGACTGGTTAGCTCTCACATGTTAGACAAGATTCTACTATGTATGGATATAGTTGTTGGTCATGCCATTTTTTGGTGGTTGTTATGTATACTTAAACTTCCCCATTCTAAGAAAATAAATTAATATAGGATATAACTGAGTATTACCCTTATTTCATCTGTCAAAATATAACATCTTGACTAAAACCAAACCCTGGAACAAACCATATCTAAAATTATTCTTTTGTTGCATCAAAATCTACAATGTACCCAATATTTATAAATATGGTAAAAATTGGATACAATAAGTTTCACTTATATATTACCCTGGACTTATTGGGATATTTGATAAATTTTAATTAAATAAATACTAGTTTTATATCCCCTTTTAAATGAGATATCCTACTTTTTTAATAACTATAAACTCATTCATTTCTACTTTCTCAAGTATTGGAAGAATGTTACAGCTGTAAGTCTATAGATTTATCTTGGATACTATTTAATACTCACCCTCTATGATTTGTTTATAATAAATATCAAACCTTTGTACATATCTTGGAATGTGATATATATTTCTAAATTACCCTTAGGCATATTTTGTTTATTTATCACAATAATATCCCATTTTTAGAGAGAGTACATGTTATATGAAATGGGAAAAAATAGCATTGAATTGATCCATGTTATATTTTCAATTTATTATCAATGTATAAACTATGAATTTATCTAAAATCCCTATAGATATATGTTTTTAGATCTTTTTTACAATAACTTAATTCACTATATTATCTTATTCATGCAGAAATTATCCTTAGACATAATTAACTATAAGACTAACTATTTGTTAACCATATGTTATCAATATATCTTTCTTGTAAAATAATGACACACCCACTTCTCTTATACACACATGGATCACTATCATTTTTAATGAATCACTCTAATTTAGGGATTAATTAGAAATAACAATATATGATAATGATGATTAGTTAAATCTATAAATGGATCTCTAAAAATTATACACCTTATAGGAATTATTTTATGTCACTAACCATTCTTGTTATATTATATAGATTTATTCCCTAAGGTTTCCTCGAAAGAAAGAGGTATTGATATCCAATTTCCCAATATAACAATCATAAATGGGGTCCAAGACAATAATAGTTCTAATTCATTTTACCATGATGAATATTATTATATTTTTTCATATATGATCACTAGACATCGATTGAAACCTTATGTAACAAATGAAGCCTTATTAGTACCAAAATATACCATTTATGTGTGTATTCTCTGGAATATCCACCAATATATTTTCATCAACTGTAAAAATTATAAAAATATGGGATTGGAATTTGGTACGTGGAATCTATCATAGAATTCATATGAAATTTCTAATCTTATCATGTTTCCATTTACTATATCCTTACAGTAGTCATTATTTTTATGTAATAATATATCAGTGGTCTTAGTGAATATAAATCCAACTCCTTGGTTTTATATTTACTATGAAGTATGTGTTCCTAAAATAATTCCTCCACATAAACTAGTGTAGTTTAATTTTCTAGTGATAATTCATGCACATCTATATCCTTAACATCAATGAAGTCAAGTCTTCTACCACTTTCTCAAAATAGAATTCCATCCCCCTTATAAAAATATAGTCAATATTGAATATTACCTTTTTATCTTAGGGATGTTAATATCCGTTATATCTATTATATAATTAACTATGATTCACTAAGTGTTTTTTGAAGTACGTATGTTGCTAATGTAATATTTAAACAAATAGTTCTCA
Organism: Viscum album; assembly: GCA_963277665.1. Lineage (NCBI taxonomy): Eukaryota > Viridiplantae > Streptophyta > Magnoliopsida > Santalales > Viscaceae > Viscum > Viscum album. The sequence continues at coordinate 1,471,771,845 of OY728157.1, forward strand.
TCAAAACACATGAAGCTATGGAATAATGTATTTATTTCATATAGTAACCTATATGGAACCATTATCAATATGGTTGATATATGGTTAGATATTATGTGGTTATTTTAAAAACATATATAAAAGGATTTATGTAATAATTTTAATACATACTAGACTTCTCATTGATCTTCCTTTTACTACCATCTGGTATTTGATGTGTATAAGGAAATGTGAAATCTAATGTACCTCCATTAAATATTTAAATGACTAATGAAAGCATGGTTAATATATTATCAAAAAAACTCACCTATAGGATCTTATATTCTTTAACATGTTTATTCATTTATTTACTAATCATTCTAAAAAATTATTATATAAATCTCATATAGTATAATAATGTACCTATAGTTAACATGGTTGTATTTTATTCACTTTTACCTTTATCTCTAGAGGTTTCTTTGTATAATTCTTAATAAGTATGTATGTTTAATACCTGTTAGTTTTGGATTCAACTGGGTATATCCTTAATGACTAATTTATACTTTATTTGGAAATTAATTTCTTTACAAAAAATGGGTATGGGTCTTATATTTTATATTCATCATTAAATATTGATATTGAATGTTTTTTATTCAAGTACTACTGAGCTACTAGTTGTGTATGAAAAATCATAATAATATCCATTCCAATCATAAAATAATATCTCATTGTGCTTTACTAAAAACGTATAATAATGTTTTGTATCATTCAATACAAAATAATAGTTTTATGGAAATAAATACACTAAGAAATAAGAATTTGTGTCCTCCTCTTAGATAAAATTAAAATCACCCTTTATCAAATACATAGATATTTCACCTTACTTATTGAAATTCATCTAAAATTACTTGGTTATTCTATTCAAATAATACCATTTTATTTTCATACTATATTTAATACCCAATAAGTCAAATGGAAATATTAAATATAATGATGAACATACCCAAAATAGAAACATATTCCAGATTCTTCTTAAAATTATTGTAGTTTCTCTTCTAGTTACTTATGTTACCATATGAGAAGTAGATATCCTTTTTTCTTTACCCTACCTTTTAATATTTTTTCTATTTAAAGTATTTTGTAAAGGAACCATTAACTTTGAATTAGTAATAGGATTTTTGGTAGGGTCTTTTATTTTATTCCCCATAAGGGGTTATGATACATGTTCTAACCATCCCTTATCTACGTGGTGAAGCAGAATCAAAAGACTCTTGAGTAGAATATATATAATTTTTATCCTATAATACATGAATAATATATAAAATATGGTTGTTAATGGAAATAACTCAACATTAATGGATAATTTATTATCAAAAAATAAGCCTAAATTTTACAACTAATCAATATACTTTATCATTTTTAATGGTAGATCACTAGAGATATATTCATATTTTAATTTACATTAGTATAGTGTAGTGAAAATCTCATTTATCTTAAGCCTCACCTCATTTTCAAGTTCAAGGAGATGATTTTACCTGGTGGTAACATCTTTTTCCTTAGGTTTCATCATGATATCATTGGATATAGCTGATATCATGATGTCACAGACATAAGAATCATTCTTAATGAATCTCTTAAAGTATTCTTTTTTCACATTCAATTTCTCGATGAGGTTTCTAATCAAGAATATGGGATTTTGGAACATATAATAAATATTCCTATAGTATTACAGTGTATAAATGATTGTACCACTCTCTAAAATTGGTGCAACTAAATACATTATCTGTGTTCAAGAATGATTATAGTGCCCCTATTGTTATGAATTCCATTTTTCATGATAAGTAAAAGTGTATATTATTACATTAACTTGATTAACGGGTGTAAAATAATAAATTATATTTATTAGTCTCCCAGTATTTAGTAAAATTTTAATACCCATCACCATTAGATTTAGAATATTAATTCATGCGGATATTCTACTAGAAAGGATCCATATCCCCCTTCAAATAACCTAATTGGGGGAGTTATAAAATCATTTGAAGGTATTTAGCTAGGAATTATTTCTAAATATATCAATTTAAAGTTCATTGATCTCTTGAGTGGACTCCCTAAACCTAAAATCCCATACTCCAATTTCCCCAACACTTGCCACCCAGTTGTAACACATATTGTAGTGGTATGCAATACTTCATGCTAACAAGGTTATGTCAACCCAAAAATTTCATTAAAACTCCCCAATAAATGATTATTTATGGGGTCAAAAAAATAATTTGATCTATATTTTAACTCTAACTCAAGTAATTGAAGGATTTTATAACTTAATATTTTCATGAGTGATATTTTATCATTATACATTAATATTCGTTATTTTATCCTTTATATTCTATTTAATATTGTGTATATCTTACATAATTAATTAACCATGCCTTGATAAAATAATTTAATTTTTATCCATCTATTTTATTTTACCTTATAATGATTTTTATTTCATTTAATTTATGTGATCAAGATTAGATAAAAAATAAAAATTCATCACTTAATAAATAAATAATCTTGTAATGTAAAAAATAAAATAATCATGTGTTGTGATCATGATATTTTTTAAATTTTTAGTTTATGAAAATGATAAATATACCCTCTACCCAAGGGTAATGCCTCATTGAGTCAATATTGGATCATGTTACATCATTCAAACTTTTATATATGTTTCTCCTTGATTGGTTCCACCACAACTATTTCTATAAACATATCATATTTTCTATTGATCCTCTCATTACATAATCTAACTCACTCACATGTGAGGGGTACCATGGGTTTATGGTTACATAAAAGAAACTGTGGACATAAAATTCCATAAATAATAAGAAGGAAGGGATGTTACATTGTTCATTATATTTAATTTAATAATAAAATAATCACAAAACCACATAAATAAGTAATTAAATTAAAAATAATTCCAACAAACCCTCACATTACATGTCATGATTTTTGCAGCTCATCCTCATGTCGTTAACCATAGATAAATGACATGTATGTTTATGTTACACATCCTATATCAATATTACAAATTCCAAATATTGAGAACCTATTTATAGGATCTTCAAGCATTATTCATTTTATCCTACCCCATTCTTGGTCATGTAAAATTGAACAATAATGTTATCACCATATTTGTATTGATGAATGAAAAACTGGAAATTCATTCTTACTAATGTTTTTAAATTTTGATTAAAAATTTAAAAATAATTTTGTGTCTACACTAATACCACATAAAAATTATTGGTGCAATGGAAGAGGTCAGGCCCATTCTCAACAATGTTTTTATCAATTTCCATGGATAAATGCTCAGATCTTGACAAACACAACCTTGAAATATTCATAGATAGGATCTCTTAAAATAAAATTTTAAATTAACTTATAATAAAAAATATTTTGAATTGATAATTATTTTTTCCTTGTTTATAAATTCAGTTTTCAATATCTTATTATCATTGTAATGAATAATCCAAAGTAAATTTTTTCTATTGGTATCCTTACATGTTCTATGAATCTCCTAGCATCATATATTTAACTACATGTAATAGTTTGAAAGTATTGATCATCTTGTGTCCGTCGTTATTGATTGGAATAATAATTCCTTTAGGATGGAATAAATTTATATCTTATTCTCTCAACATTGAGATGGATGTGGGTTCATCTATTATTCTTGAGATAATTATTGATAGGTTCTATTGGCCTATAGAGAATTAAATTTAGATAATGTAAAGTACAAAACAATTACCATAACCCTATAAATAATATAAGTTGGATTGTATACTTGAGGTTAGACAATAAGTTATTTTACATTGGTTTTCTATCCTAAGTAAACCTTGCATAAAATAATAATAATAATATCATTTTTACTATTATTATATTTTAATTATGTGTTTTAAATAAAAAATATTTAAATTTAATTTATTAAATAAATTAATCAATATTTATTTTAATGATAAAAGATAAAATATATCATTTCCATTAGAACTCTAACCCAACCTGGTAATCCTCTTGCATATTTATAAATATTTAAAAAATAAATATTTGTTTATATAAAAAAATCATTATATTATTAATTTAATAAATAAATAAAAAATATATTCATTAATTAGGAACTAAATATTTATTTAATAGTTAACTAATATATATATATATTATTAATTAAAATATAACTGGTGATTGAATTTATCCATTCAATCATACCTGAAAAATTATTAAACCTCAAATCAAGAATAATATTTATTCAAACTGTTCTATTAAAATAGAAGATAATTGAGATTATGGATACACTAAGTGTGTCACCCTATAGGACTATTCTTAGTGACATTAAGTGAGCTAACCTAAAGTCCAAGATTAGTGTTTAGAAACACATCAAGTCACACATAGAAAATTATGTAAATTTCATAATAAAAAAACCTCATATGAATGCTTCTTGTGTAGTATAATTTGTTTTCTTGATATCCCTTCCACCATGTTGCATACTTTCCATAAACCTATATGCTTGATATATCATTATTTGACTCCCTGAATGGAACTCATCAATGAACCACCATGGTGATGGACTTAATTAGACATTCTATTCTAATAAAAGTGTATGAGATATAATTTTCCATAATTTGGAAGGAAAAAATCATTTCTGGGCTTATTCGATTAATATTGTATCACTCATGACGTACCTAAAGTTTCTTAACTCTCTATGAGTATATATTGTCAAATTTTTCATCAATACATCAAAGTACAACATTAATGATATAAATTAATAATAATATCAATTCTAAGGACCAATGCACACATCCAATGATAGAAATATCAAATGATGCTTATAACATGAGGAATTTCTATTTGCGGGTTTTTCCTCATAATCTCCTCGCTATGAGATTTTGAAGAGCGAACATCTTGAGAATAAGTCTCAATATATTAGGAATTCTCACCACCTAATAGTCATACATCAAATATAGTGACCCATACTTGCATAAATAAATATTACATCATATTAGAAAAATATTTATTATATATCATTATTATCTATGCCAAAAACATAAATGTTTAGTGTCTTTGTAATCATGGACACATAAACATCCTGTACATAAATAATCTACATCATCACCCATTGTATTCTTCACAACTAATACCACTTGTATATATATCATACTTAATACCTTTCTTCATATCCTCAGGAAATGGAAACATAATAAAGGGTGATATCCGATGCTCAGTAAGGTTAAATAAGGGAGATATCAATCAATAATCACTTTTAAGCATAACATGAGCATAAGGATATGAGAATATGATCATAAAATTATAAAATCATACCCAAAAAATCATAAAACATAATCATGATTCATGTAATGAATCATATAATTTCATAGGATATGAATCATAAGGGTAAAAATAAAAATGATCCATAATATCATAACATTAGCATAAGATAGTTTCATAAGAGTGTGGCATAAATTGTTTCATAGTCATAATTATAGAAATATTATGTCAAGTATATCCACTAAGAAATTCATCACTTGTTATTCTTGGGATAAATTCCTATATACCTACTTTGGGCTCAGGATAACCCCCCATGTAACCTTTTTGGGATTGGGATAACCACTCATCACATGGATATAATCTATTCATAGGTATTACAAAAGATCATGAAAACATTTACCATTTCATCATAGCATAAATCATGGAAAAAACAATTTTCATCAATATTTAATCATTATAATCATAAACCAATAGAAAAATACTAAGGACAATATCATAGGATCATTCCCCAGTGAGGCATAAGTTATATAAAAAGATGTTATCTTAGATTAAAAGTTCCTTTAAAAGATCATTGGAATATTTCTTGAGGAAAATATTTTCATTTTGAAATCACTTATTTAAAATTTATAAATTAGAAAAATATTAGGAAAAATATTTTCTTTGGAATGAACCATAGAAACATGTAAAGTAATCATTGAGAATTCCTAATGATGGGAAATTTTATTCATGTCATAATAGTTAAAAAAGTCTTTTATTCACACCTTCGATAACATGAAGATTATTCTTAATCCTTATTATTTAAAGTAAAACATGGGTAAAAAACATTAATCAATAGTTTTAAAATAGTAAAAACATTATTAGAAACATTTTAAAGAAAATATATCCATGGAAGAAAAGGATTCTTCTTCTAAGAGAGAAATAAAGTCGGTTTTCCTTAATAACATTCTTTCGAACATTTGATTACATATATAAAGGGAAATTAATGAAAAAAAAGATAACATCAACAAATAGAAAGAAAAGAATAAAATAAATATAGTTTCTAAGAGGTGGATATTTTAACAAACTAACATGGTACTTCCATCCATAATATTCCTAAGTTCGCCTACTACATACTTGAGGAGAATCCTTGATCTCTATGGGATAACAACAAGTATAAAGGGTATCAAAAATGACCATTGCGGATGGTTTCACCCTCAAAATTAAAATGAAATCATCTTAACATGGAAAATAAAAAAAATTAAATTTGATTTCATCTTATATAAAAGAAAACATATAATATAATATTACAAAACTACAATGGAATCTATAAGAAAAGAAAATGAACAAAAAAAGAGTCTGAAACCCAAAACATGATCCAATTGGTTCCATGAAACCAAAAGCCTGATTGTTGCCTCCATGTGACACATAATTCACCACCATGATCCCAAAAAAACCATTTGCTTCCTATGGAAAATAGTATTGTATCCAACCTGAAATACAAGACTTGAAGGAACCTTTATAAGATATGAAGACTACATACCCACCAACATGAATATATAGGGTGTGAGACAAAGCCTGTGGGATACCATCATGAGTATAATTCATTCATTTTTTAAATGAAACCAAGCTCACCAGTTTAAAAATAATATAAAAAATTAGGTTTTTCTTTTCTTTAAATAATATAGTAATAAAAAAAGAATGTAGTATTCACTTTTTCAAAGCTCCACTTTATTCAAACAATCCATTAAAAGAATTTACCAAAAACCAAGTAATTTCAAAGTACTTAACATTTCTCTTTAAAATCAACAGACAATTAAAAATAACCCCAAACATGGTATAAAACATTTCAAAAGAATTTCCAATCAAGTATGTCACTGAAAAATCATTTCACCTTTTTTCCATTAAAAAAATTTACAAACCCAATAGAAATAGAAATAAGAAAACAATGGAAACTATAAATAAACACAACCTAAATGGTTACAAGTAATACCAATAATTGGATGGAATAAAACTATCCAACATCATGACTAAACACAAGATGATCAAAACATCCAACAAGTCCATCCAAGCAATAAATATCACATATGACAATATATATAACAAAAGGAATAACATGTGATATATAGCATGAGTAAACACTATTTGGAACAATAGTACAGTATAATACATGGATAGGTGGACCTACTGCTGGTAGGTTAATGGTCACACATCATTCAATCAGATCACTTTAAGTAGTCTCCATAGTGATGATCTCACTAGTCAGGTGTTACATACAACCACTACTACAAATCTGACCTATAGCCACGTACCTATAGCCACGGTTCTATAGGTCTGTGGCTATATCTTATATACTGCCACGTTAATATCTTCATCTGTGGCTATATGCAGCAGCCCCGTTTTTTTTTCAAACCTATCGGGCTACTTCTCCCCCCCCCCCCCCCTCCTCGTGATTCCTCCTCCTCGTCATGCCCTCATCCTCCCCGAAGCCTCCTCGCCGACGCCTCCTCCGTGCCACACCCTCCTCGCCGTTCCCTCCTCGTCACGCCCTCCTCCTCGCAGTGCCCTCCTCACTGACGCCTCCTCGCCACGCCCTCCTCCCCGATGCCTCCTCGCTGACGCCTCCTCATCGCCACGCCCTCCTCGTCGCGCCCTCCTCGCCGCGCCCTCCTCGTCGTGCCCTCCTCCTCACCGCGCCCTCCTCGCCGCGCCCTCCTCGCTGACGCCTCCTCACCACGCCCTCCTCCCCGACGCCTCCTCGCCGACGCCTCCTCCGCGCCGCGCCCTCCTCTCCGTGCCCTCCTCTTCGCGCCCTCCTTACACAGGTGTGTTAATGATGGGTGCTTTGATTATTCTATTTTTCACAGGGTTTACTTGAGAATAATTCTTCGATTCTTCTATTTGATAGCCCCTTCAAGCATTTTTCCTACACTAGATACTACTCGGATGGCTGTAGCGCTTCATCTATCTTCATTTCCATGAGTTATAATTATTATAGAAACTATTCCATCATCTACTCTATCAAATCCAATTTCATCTCCATTATAGTATGCATTGACCATGATCCACAGACACTACTAAATCTCTAAATTAAAGCACCAAATTTTTTCTATTTTTAACTTTAACTTTTATACATTAATGTATATGTTTACACTTATAGGAGATGAAATTTTGGAAATCAAAGGTATTTAGTCAATAAGAAGAGAAGGGAAATTTTTTCCAATGATCTAAAATGAATAGATCATCTACACCATGGGAGTAATAGTTTAAATTCTGTGATTTTTCTACTTAAACTTGAAAATTCACTTCTTTTTTTTAGTTGAAATAAATGGTTGGAAGTTGCCTTTTAATAAATTTTGTATGCTGAAATCATCTTGTTAAATCTGTTGGTTGTTGCTTTCTTTTTTACTACCTTTGTGTATTGAAATTCTGGTGTGTATGCTTATTTTAATGTTTTACTAAAAATCATTTTTGAAATTCAAATGTTAACATGCATCTACTTTAAAACCCATGAATATGTGTTGAAGTTGTTAATATAGTAACTAGTGGGTATCATTCATGCATTTTGTGTGATTTTTTGAACTCTATGTTCTTCATTTCTTTTGTTTTTAATATATTAGTTATATGATTGGTTTGTAATTAGATAAAAAAATTCATTATTGTTACAAATTGATGCATATATCTAATTAATCATTTCTACCATAGGACGAGGTGGTTGGTGTTGGTTCTAATGCGGGCACGTTGGCATGCAACCGACAAGCAAGGGGGAACATCCATTCTTGGTAATGGGCATCTATGTGAACTTCACTTCTCATTTATTGGTTTTTATTAGAGTGATATTAACATATTATTTTGTTCACATGTAGTTTTACAAACATAAAATAAAAATTTAATCATAGTTTTCTGGTTGCAATTCTAAAATCTTTTTTATGAGCTGAATTCTATGGTACTCAATTTTTGTGCTCGATATGATTGTATCACCTTCTTTCTTCTATAAACCTTTTACAGTTTTATGAAGATAGGGTGCAACTGGTGATGAAAGTTTTGAAGCTCTAATTTCTAATAGTAACTTTTCAAAACAAAACATTTTCCTCTCAAGTAAGCTTTGATTTGTGGTTCTTGCATCTACTAATTTTGCAGGATACATGTTTGTATTCAGGCACATAAACACAAATATATTTCTTATCAATTATTTATTCTCTACATAATTACTTCTGATTTATTTTGATCTTTTTTCTTTATTTCTTGTAGGTAAAATATAGGCTTAGGGTGAAAAAGAAATATGCACCCAAAGTACTCTTAAGGCACCATTTTGTATGATGGTAACATGTTGGTAAGTTCATTTATTTCTTTTTACCATACTACATCATGTATGTTGAGATGGGTCTTTGATTTGTGGTTCTTGCATCATATATTTTGGTCTTTTGTTATATTTGTTGAAAATAGTCATTTTATGTCTTGAAGTGTTTTTGATAATATCTTCGGGATGTTTTGAAGTATGATAGGGGGCTGGGTGGAGGGGGGCAGGGTGGAGGGGGGCAGGGGGCAGGGGGGAGGGGTGTCCGGGGGGAGGGGTTGTCCGGCAGGGGGGAGGGCTGTCCGGCAGGGGGGGCTGTCCCGTAGGGGGGAGGGCTGTCCAGCAGGGGGAGGGCTGTCCAGCAGGGGGAGAGCTGTCCAACAGAGGGGGAGGGCTGTTCAGCAGGGGGAGGTCTGTCTAGTAGGGGGGAGGGGTATCCAGCAGGGGGGAGGGGTGTCCAGGCAGGGGGAGGGGCTGTCCAGCAGGGAGGGAGGGGTGTCCAGGCAGGGGGAGGGGCTGTCCAGCAGGGGGAGGGGCTGTCCAGTAGGGGGGAGGGGTGTCCAGGAGGGGGGAGGGGTGTCCAGTAGGGGGGAGGGGTGTCCAGTAGGGGGGTCTCCAGGTAGGGGGAGGGGCTGTCCAGCAGGGGGGAGGGGTGTCCAGGCAGGGGGAGGGGATATCCAGCAGGGAGGGTGGAGGGGTGTCCAGCAGGGGGAATTAAATAGGACTTAGACTTGGTTCATGCTATGAATTATTCCCTTATTTATGAAATTGTGGTAAGATCCCAAAACACTCCTATATATTTAACAGGGGTGAGTGGTATCTGAAAATCATCATGAAGATTCTATATACAGATGAACAAAAAATATTCTTGAGGAAAATGTTGGCTTAAGGAGTATGTCAACTCCTTTCACCACGAAATGAAATATAAAACCCTCTCATTATACTATCATTTTTAGTTTGATAGATTTAGTATGGTTTTCTTCTATAGAATCAAGCTGAATTGGAACAGAAACATCCAATAGAGATCTTCCCACCCTATAATTGATTGAGTCGATGAACTGGTGTACCCTACAAATGTTGGTCCCTATAATTTATGTATAAAGATCTTGGGTTTAACTACTTATTTTTTAGGGTTCCCCATCATGGAATCACAACGGGACACAAAATGGGTCAAATTCTTCTTTGGGTCCCCTAAACCATTGAAAATTGGAAATGTAGTGTTTCCCAAATTTAGTGGGGAAAATTCAGATCACCCCCTTTAGGGTAAGGCTTGTTTTATAGTTGTACCAATTCCTACTATACCTATATGGATTCTAATCAATCCATTAGAGATTCAATAGTTTTTATGAGCCCTTGAGGAATGTCTAGCTGAGAAGGAGCTTGAATAGGTGCAACAGCAGGTAGATTAAAATGTGGCAGCCCTATTAGTATATGTCATGTGTAACCTATAGGGTGAGGTCTGTAATGATGCTCCTAGACGTGTTTTTGTTGTGTAAAAAATGTTGGGAACTCTCTATTTTCTATTTCTTGATTCATGTATGTTGGTTGTTGGTACCCCATGTTGATAGGATGTTTCATCTTAATTCTAGTTGCAGTAGAGAACCCTCTTTGATAAGGTGCTCAAGTTGGGTGTACGAGTTGAGGATCTTCTTATAGAATATATCCAGTAGGAACGCTACCTCAGAGAAGTTATTCATTTATTCTTCTCAATTATTTCAAATCTTCTACCTATTGAGAAAATCCTTCCTCGTGTGTAAGGGGTTCAACCACTTCAGTATGTGGTTGCAGTGTATCCTTAATTTTACTCTTTTCCTTGGTGGATAATATCTAAGGAGGTAATCATGGAGTGGTTGAGTGAATTCCAAATTTCAGGGAAATCATCTAGAGGTTGTAAGAATTGGATGGTCCAAGAATTATTAAACATATAGGGAATTGTTAGCTTGTCCCCCTTAGCAATGAAGGTTGTAAGAATTGGATGGTGATCAGAATTGTGCTTTACTAGAGTGACACAAGAGATAGTTTTGCAACTTCCATGAAGAGAATGATTACCAAAGGCACGGTCAACCCTATAGGCCCTACTTCCATTTAGATTCCTCCTATACCATGTGTATTTGGCACCAATCAGATTGGTTTCAATATGTTTTAATTCCTCAATACAAGATTTGAAATATCTCATTGTGGTAGCATTGGAAACATGTCCAATCTTGTCATCTTCATGTAAAATAGCATTGGAATCTCCCATTATAACCGAGGGATCTAATATAACTCTTGAAATATCATTCATGTGTTTCCAATGAGTTATTCGACTGATATAATAGTAGAAATCATAAACCATTTAATAAAAAAAGATCTGACCCTCGTTAAGGAAGGTGCAAGTGATAATTTGGTTGTCCACTCAAAAAATGGAAGGATTAGTAACATTATGATGTAAAACCAAGAAAATTACTTCAATACTAGTGATATCTTTCACAGAACATAGAAAAGAATTACCATTTTGGGAAAAAAAGAACCAGAAGTGATGTTATTAGATTTTAGCTCAGAGATGCCAATGAAATCAGGTTTCCGTTTACTCACAAGAAGCCTAAGGCAACATAATGTTCTAGGGTTGGCTAGCCCCTGGCAATTCTAGAAGAGGATACACATCATTGTTTCTGAATAGGGGAAAGTCCCCCTTTCTGTTATTTCTCAGTTTCACTTTTTTAATTGGAGCTTCTCAACTCTCTCTTGTTGGAATTGTTGGTAGAATAAACCTACTTTATAGTGAGCTGGATCCCCAACCTAAAATAATCTTCCATGGTTTGTAATCCTTTAATTATAGGGTATGAATCTTTTATACTGATGTTTATATGTTGAGAAGGTGTGTGCTCTGACAATTTCATAGAGAGAGCAGCCTGAGAAAATCCAGCTGCAAGTCTGTCATCCATATCAACTGTTTTTAATAATTCTGAGGTAATGAACTCCAAGAGAGGGATTCAGACTGCATATTTAAAGAAAAAGAGAGAATATAATCCGATACCAGTTTCAGCATAAACACATCCTTGGGATTCTTATTCCTCTACTAAGTCTTCCTAGGATTTACTAGTAGCAGAATTGTTATCCCAGGTGACCTATTTTTAACCTTCTTTGTATTTTTTTCTAACATAGTGTTTGGTATTAATATTTTTCCCTTTCAGAGCATCTTTCAACGAAGTATTAATAGAGGATGGCTTGCAGAATTTCTGTACAATTCTGCACTTATCAGGGGGTCTAGGGGGGAGGGAGGGGTGTCTGGGGGGTCCATGGGGGGTGTCTAGGGGGGATGGAGGGGTGTCCAGGGGGGTTTTCTAGGGGGGAGGGAGGGGTGTCCATGGGGGTTGTCTAGGGGGGAGGGGGGATGTGTAGGTGGTTCAAGGGGGGATGTGCAGGGGGGTGCAAGGGGGGATTTGCAGGGGGTGCAAGGGAAGCTATACATGGGGGGTGGCAGGGGGCAGGGGGTGATCCTCGCATTTGGAATCTCTCAAATAAAGAGTCATTAAACTATTTTATTTTCTTAATCTTCACTTCCAACTGAGCATCACTGACATTCATGGATACTTTATGCAATTTCTCCAAAGCATAGATCACTTTTTTAACAACATTTTCAAACACTTTTCACATAAACTCTTTGCAATTCTTCATCATCTTGAAAAAATATTTCATTTTAGGGGTTGGGGGGTGTCCAAACATGCATTCTGTTTTCATTATTTTGTTTGTTCTATTGCATTCTGTTTTTGCATTCTATTTTTGATTAGTTATTATTTTTGTTTGTTCTATTGCATTCTTTTTTTTTTATTTTGTTGTTTTTAAATTTCTGTTGTTCTGGAAACATGCATTCTATTTTTTTCCATGTGCATCAACAATCCCCATGACGAGATGTCAACACAATTCATCTTTTTGATGTATACAGGTGGGGAATGATATTTCTCGACCATTTCCCAATGAATAGAGGATTCCTTGAAAAGTACTAATCTCAAGTCCAGGTAAAATCCATCAGCCCCAAGAAAAAATAGTGGGGGCAGGTGTGATTGCATTTCTGATAAAAATTTCTGGAATTTGAAACCGATGAATTATTCACGTGTAAAATCTTTTTGAGTTTTCAATGGAAATCTCTACCTTAGCTACTGGTAATGTTTGTGTTTTCCTGTAGGGTCTCAAGAAGGAAGTTATTGTTGATTTAGTGGAACAGTGACATGCATACAAGCAAAGAGTGGTACACTTTGTTCATTTGATATATCAAATTTGGTTTTCCTGCACTTAGAATGTTATGTGTTATCTTGTTCTATTTTTAATCATGGCTGCTACTAGCATCTATTCAGACTTACTAGTTTGGTTCTTTATACAGGAATTCATATCCCCTGGGAATGTTTATCTTGAATATGGTATTTTATTCTCATGATTTTATTCTATGTAATTGAATCGTTTCTATATAGAATTTCATTTTTGTTGCTATGAGGTTGAGGTAGGGTCCCTCTCCTAGCCCATTTAATTCGAGAATGTTTTAAATTTCATTTAGTTGCCTTCTTAATTTTTCATGTTTATATTAAATTGCAATTCTTGAATAAGTGTTAGTTCAGATAATTGTTTCGTATGATAAATAAGTCCTGGTTTTGTAATAAAACCCCTCCAATGCAGGTGCGCTGTCTGCGAAAACTCACAGTGGTATACCTTGCTTAACATTATTGCATTTATGTTCTCCTTATACTTGATGTCATTGTTAGTCATAAAACACACATCGTACTTGACCCTTTTTATATCCCAGTCGGGGGTTTCCCTCTTTTTATTAAAACAGTTGTTTGAACCAAGATAATCTTTAAGTGTCGTTAGACTTTTAAGATGGGTCCAATGTTGTGTGACCATGTCACATGGCATGTGATATTTAAATCCAACCAAAAGCCCAGTTCCACAGCCCAGGGGTCCCACAGTACCAGTAATGTCAGATTACATGTTATGTAACCTGTGATTTTCCTGATCCCATGGGGTATTCCTCTAGGTATTCCTACACATTTCTAGATCTCCAAACCTCACCGGATTAGGTATATCAGGGGTCATACAATCCTCTAGTCATCACAGATTAGCATTCATTTCTTTAAATCTTCTGAGAAAACATCCTCTCATGCCATCCATATCATCCTATTTGAAACTAAGTGGAAGATGTTGCCCTGTGGATGTCGCTGGACCGGGCCAACGCGTTGTGGTCACGCTGCGGTCATGCCGCGGTCACGCTGCGGTCACACAGCGGTCACACAGCGGTCACGCCGCGGTCACGCCGCGGTCATGCCGAGGTCACGCCGTGGTCATGCCGCGGTCACGCCGTGATTTGGCCCTACTCCAAGACGACACCCTGCAGCGGTTACACCTCCAGAACGACACCCTGCGGCGGTCACGCCGCGGTCACGCCGCGGTCACGCCGCGGTCACGCCGCGGTCACGCCGCGGTCACGCCGCGGTCACGCCGCAGTCACACCGCGGTCACTCCGTGGTTTGGCCCTGCTCCAGGACGACACCATGCGACAGTTACTCCTCCAGGACGACACCCTACGGCGGTCACGCCGTGGTCACGCCGCAGTCACGTCGTGATTTGGCCCTTCTCTAGGATGACACCCTACGGCGGTTACTCCTCCAGGACGACACCCTGCGGCGGTCACACCGCAGTCATGCCGCGGTCACGCCATGATTTGGCGCTGCTCCAGGACGACACCCTGCGGCAGTTACTCCTCCAGGACGACACCCTGCGGCGGTCACGCCGCGGTCACACCGCGGTCACGCCGTGATTTGGCCCTTCTCCAGGATGACACCCTGCGGCGGTTACTCCTCCAGGACGACACCCTGCGGCGGTCATGCCGCTGTCACGTCGCGGTCACGCCGCAGTCACGCCGTGATTTGGCACTACTCCAGGACGACACCCTGCGGAGGTTACTCCTCCAGGACAACACCCTGCGGCGGACACGCCGCGGTCACGCCGTGATTTGGCCCTGCTCCAGGACGACACCCTGCGGGGGTTACTCCTCCAGGACGACACCCTGTGGCGGTCACGCCACGGTCATGCCGCGGTCACGCCGTGATTTGGCCCTGCTCCAGGATGACACCCTGTGGCGGTTACTCCTCCTTAGAGAAACATTGAATGGTTAGCTCTATAATTTTTCTTATTTCATCATTCCTAAACTATATCTCCTCTCAGCGCTGCCTCTAATCCATATTTCCACGAAACGTGCATAGCGGGTGGTACAAAGGCTCAATTCAACTGAAAACATTGGTTTGGAATTGTCTGGCATAATTTATTGTACATGTATCACATAATATTTGTTCGTTAATTCTTCTTTTTCCTCATCCTCTTCACATGTTGTCCTAACCAGATCATCCTCATCCTCTGCACATGTCGTCTGAACCGGATCAGCCTGTTGTAATGGTTCCCACAAACGTTTGACTGAATTTCACACCAAACCAAGCCCTGCCAGTGACTATTTTTCGATGCACTATAAAAATCCCATGGCCAACCCACCAAAATCAAACCAGCTATTCTAGGGCCATTTCCACTCTCACTAAAAAATCTAAACTCAAGCCCCACTACAATTCGAAGCTCCCACTTCAATTTAGCCACTATGAACTCTTTCCCAGTCCCCCACCATTTTTCAATCCACCTAGGAAACCCATCCATAACTTGACCACCAATCAGGCCTACCCACCTCTCAACTTCTAAGCCACCAACCCCACATTTTCCACCAGGCATCCCACTTTAAAACCATTCCAAACCTCACCCAATTCTAACCAATTAAACCAGTCCCCTTAACATTTAAAGCCCTCATCTAAATTCCTGTTCCAACTCACTTATTTTAGACCCAATCAGCCCTGCCACTTCAGAAAAACCAGAGAAGCCTACTAAAAATCCAGTCCAACTTAGTTTCCTTCATGCTTTCCCCCATGAGTCCACAGCCTCACCTCAACCAAATTATTAACCACCTGGACACCTGGAAGCCACAAGAGGAGAGAGAAGGTTTATAGATTTTTTTTGTAATATTTTATTCCATTGGAAGAAATTTGTTGGATGCTGCCACTTGTAATTAGGTACTTAATATCCTCTTCCTCTTTCTTCCATTAAATATTAGACAGATCCTATGTAAAAAAATCATTCTCCACCTCCGGGGAAGGAACTCTCAGCTACCGTTCTTCTGTTCTTCTTCCTGATGATGAATAAAATTCCCCAATTATATTGTAAAAATTTTATTCATTTTTCTTCATTTATCTCTTCTTACTTACTGCTGATTTCAGCAGCCGGATTCAGTCTTTTAGCAATAGCCCATGACATCCATCCATTGTCTATGGGGGTCCAGTGGGGGGGGTCTGTCCTGGGGTGTCCAGGGTCTGGGGGGTTGTCCTGGGGGGTCTGTCCATGGGGTGTCTAGGGGGTCCAGTGGGGGGGGTCTATCCTTGGGTGTCCAGGGTCTGGGGGGGTCTGTCTTGGGGGGTTTGGGTTTGGGGGGGTAGGTTCTGGGGGGTGTCCATGGTCTGGGGGGCTATCCAGGTTCTGGGGGGGTCTATCCTGGGGTGTCCAGGGTCTGGGGGGGGCATGACTGGAAGGGGTGTCCAGGGTCTGGGGGGGGGCTGTCCTGGGGTGGGGTCTGTCCTGGGGTGTCCAGGGTCAGGGGGCAGGGGGGCAGGGGGCAGGGGGCAGGGGTGTCCAGCAGGGGGAGGGGTGTCCAGCAGGGGGAGGGGTTATCCAGGCAGGGGGGGGGGGGGGGGGGGGGGGTTATCCAGGCAGGGGGTAGGGGTGTCCAGCATGGGGTAGGGGTGTCCAGGGGGGTGTTCCAGGGGTGTCCAGGGGTGGTGGTCCAGGGGGAGGGGTGTACAGCAGTGGTGTCTATTGTTGGTATTATTTTTTGGACTTCAACAGATTATGCAAGGACTCGGTGAATGGTCCTTCAACATACTATGCAAGGACTTGGCGAATGGTTCTTCCACTTCTTCCTCTTATCCCCCAAACTATAACTCTATCTCTCTCTGTACTGCTTTCTCTCAATACAAAAATTTACCATTGTACCTTCTTGTTTTTCTCCTCTCTCAATTTTATTCCTAACAAAATGTGTGTCCTCTATTTCTATCAACCTTTAGCACACCTTCTATACATCTTCAACTTGTATTCCTTCCACCTATTTTGCAAATAATATGTGCCAAGAAATGTATGTTCTGTGTTGTTCTTAGTGTCTATAGCATGGTTATACCAATGGATGAAAATTCATCAGTGGATATATGTGCGATTTGGCCAATATTCTCTCGGGCTCCTCCTACGGAACCCTCCCCGACTCACTCCCCTCCCCCGACGCACTCCCCTCCCCGGATGACCACGCCTCCCCCCTCCCTGGACGATAGTGCCTCCCCTGACGCTGACGGACTCCCCTCCTCCCCCAACGCACTCCCCTCCTCCCGATGACCTCTCCTCCCCGGACAACCGCGCCTCCCCCTAAGGACTCCCCTCCTCCGGTCACCATTATTATATTTGAGGGCTAACTTGGATTCTCCCTTCATATCCATTTGGGGGAAATAAATATCATCTGATAACTGATGACCAGTAATGAGAGCCTAATAATTTGCCTCATCATCAGTGAAACCTTATAAAAATAGGAAAAAGTATGATTGGACGTCTTGTGTTGGTGTGATAAAGACAACCACCTGGCCTACTCAATTAAGATTGGAATTATTAAGCATTATTTCTGTCGATCTTTGAAAATCACCATCAAAATATGTTTTCTAATACTCTTTGACATGATCCACTAAGAGGGTAGCCTCATTTGGGAAATCAACATTCAGGGGTAATTCTTCAGGGGTGGATGTGTGTCCAGTGGGGCTGTCCAGTTGGGGCATGGGGGCTGTCCAGTGGGGTGCAGGGGGCAGGGGGCAGGGGGCAGGGGTGTCCAGCAGGGGGAGGGGTGTCCAGCAGGGGGAGGGGTTGTCCAAGAAGGGGGGAGGGGTGTCCGTCATGGGGGGAGGGTTGTCCAGGGGGTGCGGGGGGTGTCCAGTGGGGTTGCCTAGTTGGGGCATGGGGGCTGTCCAGTGGGGTGCAGGGGGGCATGGGGGACTAAGGGGGGCATGGGGGGTGCAGGGGGGTGCTCAAGGGGGGTGTCCAGGGGGTTTCAAGGGGGTGAAAGAGGGATGTCCAGGAACCTAAGCCCATGCAGGTTATTAATGTCTATATAGAGAAAATGCAGTGCTGTCCAGATCTGGAAAATATCATAAAACATCCCACAGATACTTCACAGGCACCAGGTATAACTATTTCACCACCTATAGATAGTGAGCACGGTGCTATAAAATCTGGTAACTCTATTTCAAATCATAATTCCAATGTTTTTTTTAATGCAGTACTACATGAAATGCAAGCAGATTTTATCTAAGGATGAGCATGTGTGACCATGATTTCACCAAGCAGTTTGTTTAGTTGATAAACAGTTTTTCTGGTAATGTTTTCCAATTTCAAATATGTTTTATTTTATTTCCATAAACATTTTATATTTTATTCTATTTTATTTTCCAGACTGATTATATGTATGTTTTCCTAGATTACTCATATATAGCTACTTCTGAATTTTGTTTCAAGTGTTTCCCAAGTCCTACTAAGAACCTATAGTATGGGGTGGTCCTACTAAGAACCTATTGCAGGGGGCCAGTGTCCAACAGGGGTCTAGTGTCCAGCAGGGGTAAATATGCAGGGGGAGTCCAGTGTCCAGGGGGGATTCCAGTGTCCAATAGGGGTAAATATGATTTGGGAATCCCAAGAACTAGTTTCAAGGGGGGAGTCCTGTGTCTAGCAGGGGTACAAGGGGGCTGGTATGGGTGGGGGGAGTATGGGTCCAGTGTCCAGCAGGGGTCCAATGTCCAGAAGGGGTAAATATGCAGGGGGAGTCCAGTGTCCATGGGGGAGGGAGGGGGTGCTGTCCAGGGAGGGGGGTGATGTCCAGGCAGGGGGTGTCCAGGAAGGGGGTGCTAAACATGGTCTGTAAATCTGATGTAGTTCAGTCTGTTCTTGTCTTATCTCATGCTGCTAAACATGTCAGAATTGGTGAATTGGTACCTGTTAAACCTGAATCTGGCAGTGTTGAAGATTTTTTGGTAATTAGATCAGATAAACTTGGTTATCAGATTAGGGGGCAGGGGGACTAGCAGGGGACTGACAGGGGGCCTAGCAGGGGGCAGGGGGCCTAGCAGGGGACAGGGGGACTAGCAGGGGGTAGGGGGGCTGGCAGGGGGCAGGGGGGCTGGCAGGGGGACTAGCAGGGGGGACTGGCAGGGGTGGCAGGGGGGACTGGCAGGGGCAGGGGGGCTGGCTGGCAAGGGGGCAAGCAGGGGGTGGAAGGGGGGAACTAGCAGGGGCAGGGGGCTGGTAGGGGGGTGGCAGGGGGGACTAGCATGGGGCAGGGGGAAAGGCAGGGGGACAAGAAGGGGGTGTCAGGGGGGAAGGGGTGTCCAGGCAGGGGGGAGGGGTGTCCAGGCAGGGGGAGGGGCTGTCCAGCTAGGGGGAGGGGTGTCCAGGCAGGGGGAGGGGCTGTCCAGCAGGGGGGAGGGGCTGTCCAGCACGGGGGGGAGGTCTGGCCAACAGGGGGGAGGGTTGTCCAGCAGGGGGAGTGGTGTCCAGCAGGGGGGAGAGGTGTCCAGGCAGGGGGGAGGGGTGTCCATCAGGGGGTAGGGGTGTCTAGGCAGGGGGAGGGGGGCTGGCAGGGGGACAAGCAGGGGAAGGGGGGCTGGCAGGGGGACAAGCAGGGGGTGGCAGGGGGGACTAGCAGGGGGCAGGGGGGACTAGCAGGGGGCAAGGGGGACTAGCAGGGGGTGGTAGGGGGCAGGTGGGACTGGCAGGGGTGGCAGGGGGGACTGGCAGGGGGTGGCAAGGGGGGACTGGCAAGGGGTGGCAGGGGGTGGTAGGGGGTGGCAGGGGGTGGCAGGGGGTGTTAGGGGGGTGTCCAGGGGATGTTGACGGGGTGTCCAGGGGGTGTCGGGGGGGGGGGGGGGGTTGGGGGGTATTTTTTATGGATTTGGACACCCTATATCCACGGTTTAAACCGTGGCTATTGGTTTATTACCACAGTTATTAACTGTGGCTATAGACATAATTCCACGGTTTTAAACCGTGGAAATTAAGTCTGTTTGGCCTTTAGTATAGCCATGGTTGTAACCGTGGATATAGGTATAAAGCCACAGTTTGAACCGTGGCTATATTCCTATAGCCACGGTTGCAACCGTGGATTTAGTGTTAAAGCAACTGTTTGGAACCGTGGCTATAGGTCTAGGACTATAGCCACGCCAAACTTAGCCACGGTTTTAGAAACCATGGCTATTACCTATAGCCACGGTTTTAGAAACCGTGGTTATTACCTATAGCCACGGTTTTAGGGCATATAGCCACAGTTAAGAACCGTGGCTATAGCCCTAATTTCTAGTAGTGAACTTAGGGGACTATCTAGTTCTAAACCTCAACTAGATAAAAAAATTCCCACTAATTCCAACTTAGTTACATCAATATCCTCATGGAATAATAACAGAGGTGGTTTATGAGAAAACAATTCCATCGCACGACAATAACAAATCCCAAAGGGCCAACCCCATAATCATTTCTATCCCACCTCCTTCACTACCCATAATATGATCCCCAATCCATGATCATAACATGACTCAAATAACAAATTATCCATCACCTATATAACACAACATCAACAACAGCACAAGGGGTTCAACTTAGGTATGATCAACATCACATCACAAGTTCTAACCAGTTATTCACTTATATCATATTATTTTATACATCTATTTGTAAAATTATTTGGAATTAAAACTCAATTCCAAAATAACGTATAATGACTTCCAAGAATAAAACACAAAGAAATCATAAAACACCATTTCTGAACAAAATTCTATTACACTATGAAAATCACCAACTTTTTAAAAGGAAAATACACCCAATCCTGTAAAACCATTAACAAATCCAAACTATATATCATATACATCATTACATTAAATAAAAAACACATTTAAATCATCAAGAATTAATGAAACTCTTAACTAAAAGTCAACAAATTGAAAACATATAACTCAAGTGGTGGAACCATGTCACCTTCAACGAAATCCATCAGATTAGGTCTCAAAGGAGGGATCACAACCCCTAGAAAGAAAAAACTCAAATAAATATTACACATCCATTATCATGAAAATTGGAAAATCATGTCCACTAGGGATATAGGATAAGGGTAAAAATATATAAAACCAAATAATAAGGAGAGGAAGGATATATTCTTTTTAACTGTGGGAAGAATCACCAAGAAACCACTTCAAAATCGCCTTAGAGGAGATTTGGAGAGTGAAAGAATCCCATGGAAGGCATAAAAGTCATTTGGTTATAATAGTGGTATCCAAGGGGATAAACCCCAATCAAAAATAAGGAGAAAGAAAAAAATACCCCTCTTTGAGTGGACTACATGGTTTACTTGTCACGACCCGTCCTCGGGGCCCGTGCTGTGACTACCCCAAGCCCGCCTTCCATAGGCTAGGGGCTGGTGACTAGCACCAAAGGCGTAAATCATGAAGTTCCCAATCAGGATCCAAGTATCACTGAGAGGGGGAGGGGGTGAATCAGTGATATCTTTTTCTTTTTAAGTTTCCCCTTTTTGAAACAACCTTCGCCTCCTGTTAAAGAGTTTCTTCCCTGCTGAACACACACATCCACAGGAACACAAGATTTACAAGGTTCACTACTCAACAAGAGTAGCTACGTCCTTGGTATGGTACGGAAATAATCCAGTACCACACAATCCACTAGAAAACAATCCTTTGATGTGGAATACAACGAGTAGGATATACCCTTACACTCGTGCAGCACTTTGAAAACAATCCAATAGTACGTGTGCTCCCTCTTAGCACAAATAGGATAACACAATGTTTCAGTGCTTCTTTACAATTAAATAGATGTATTCTCCGAAGTACAAATCTTCACTTTCTTACCCAGAAGCCGGTAAGAACTCTCTCGTGCACAACTGAATACGTGCGAAGACCCCAAATATTTCGCGCAGCCTTTAGGGTGCCTTGCGCGCAATTCAAATGGCTTGCGCGTAAAATTCCCTTTTGGCGCGAAAAACGTTTTCGCGCAACTTTCCTTTTACGCGTAACTTTTCCTCTTTTCGCGCAACTCACTTAGCGTATAATTTACGTGCACCAGAGCTCGGGATTTCTTCTAAGTGTCGAGCATTAACGACTAACAAGGGTTAGCCTCATATTTATAGGCATTTTTGAACCCGCGCGAAAAACACTAATCCGCGCGTAAAACCTCCTCCATGCGCGTAAAAACTCTTTTATGCAACTTCATATTTCGCGCCATGCTTCAATATTCCGCGCACCTCATGCCTTTGCCATCTTTCATCGTTCTAAGCATGAATCACCAATTGCGCGCAAAATTCCGCACCACGTTCCACATTGCGCGCAAACCCAATCTTTCCTGCAACATCAGATTTCGTGCATTGCTCCAATATTTCGCGCATTTTATGCCTTTGCCAATTTTTGATCTTCTGATCTCTAACCATCATTTGAGCGAAAATTTAATTCCTCAATTTCGCACACCATGCCAATATTTCGCGCATCCCGCAGATTTTTCGCGCAACCCGCTACTATTTCGCGCATCCCGCAGATATTGCGCGCACCACTTTATTTTTGCGCGAAACGTGCCTAAATTTCCGCGCACTCCATGCCTTTGTCATTTTTCATAGTTCTGACCTTGAATAACTCTTTTGCACGTATAAACCATCTTCAATCGTATGTGAAACATCCATTGCCAAGCACATTTCTTCATCTCCCGATTTTCAAGCCCTAAAATTTGGCAAACACTGGAAAACGGCGCCACCTTAAACTGTGCTTTTCTGCCATCCCCAGATTGTCTATTGCTTTTCCATTTTATCTCTTTACTGCTTCTCATAACCATTCTTCTGCTCTTATCACGAATCCCACTATCGTGATATTTATCCTTTGATAGATCAGCTTAAGCATCGTCAGAGTTGCAATGGGAACTGAATCTTTCCTATCTTCCAGCAGCATCATTCCTTCCAATCATAACATTATATGACTGGCATCATCGTTTCTCCCCCTTTCCTTCATAAGGCTTGCATCACAAGTTCTCCTAACTCATGATTTGTGTGAAATATATACCAGCAAAGCATCGTCTGATTTATGATCCTTCTACACAGTGAATTGATTTATCGCCTTTGACAACAAAATGCAACACTCTGCAAAAGCTAACTCTTCAAACTTTCATCTTCATTCAACCTGGTCCCAACAATCTCCCCCTTTGGATTTTGTTGTCAACAAAGATTCATAAATCACTGAATTTTGAAACCTTTTGCAATGGATTACTTATCAACAATTCTAAGCCTACGTGAGCTAACTCATTGTAGGAAACAAGATTTATTGACAGCCTAAACCATGCTGTCCAAAAGCAGTGACTGTGAAATCTCATGAACATACCTCCTCATCCTTCTTCAGAACATCTTGCAATAGCATTCTTCACTTCTTCAACTTTCCTGTAAAACAACTTTGTTTCCTACAACCACTCCAACAAATAGTTAGAATAGTTCACTCACATACATGCTGAATTCACAGCTTACCCACAACTCTCCCTTAATACATTCTTCCTTATGGATAGATTTATGAAACAATTCTCCCCCTTGACAACACTATCCAAAGCTAAGACGAGAGAGGGGACAGAAACATGTACCTTAACCTTGATGAGAAGGAGGTTGTACACCCATGTTCAACCTCAACTTTGCAAATGGTTCCTTCGGTAACGGTTTTGTAAATATATCAGCAATTTGTTCAGATGTAGGAACATACTCCAGCCTCAGTTCATTCTTTTCAACCTGCTCTTTGATGAAGTGGTACTTTATATCAATGTGTTTTGAACGAGAATGTTGTACTGGATTTCTTGTAAGATTGATTTCACTCTGATTATCACAACCCAAGAGCAATGGTAGCTTTACTTCAACAAGTAGATCTTCCAGCTGATTCTTCATCCACATTAGTTGAGTTGCAGCTTGAGTAGCAGTAACATACTCAGCCTCAGCTGTGCTAAGAGTTACTGAATTCTGTTTCTTGGTATGCCAACTAACACAGCTTTTTCCTAGAAAGAATACTCCACCAGATGTGGATCTTCGATCATCAACATTTCCTGCCCAATCAGCATCAGAATACCCAAATAGATCAATATTTTCAGAGCCGTCATACCGGATTCCAAAGTTTGTTGTGCCTTTGATATATCTGAGAATTCTTTTTCCAGCAATCAAATGTGATTCTTTAGGAGCACTCTGAAATCTCGCACATAAAGTAACAGCATAGACGATGTCGGGTCTTGAGGCCGTCAAATATAGCAGACTTCCAATCAGTTTTCGAAACTCTTTCTGATCAACTTCCTTTCCTTCTCCATCTTTAGACAACTTGGTTCCCACTGAAATCGGTGTGGAAACTGGTTTCGAATTTTCCATGCCAAACTTCTTCAGAAGTTCCTTAGCATACTTTTCTTGAGATAGAAAAACATGATTCTTCTTCTGTGAAATTTGTAACCCAAGAAAGTACTTCATTTCACCTAGCATGGACATCTCAAATAACTTCTTCATCTCCTCAGCAAATTTTTCACATGATCTTTCATTATTTCCAGAAAATATAATATCATCGACATAAAAAATAACGATCAGTGAAAACTCCTGACATTTCTTGATGTAGAGATTGCTGTCAACTCTCCCTTTCTTAAAGTTCATCTTCTTCAAGCAAGTATCTAATTTAGAATACCATGCTCTCGGAGCCTGTTTTAGCCCATACAGAGCCTTCTTCAACCTGCACACATAGCTTTCATCTTTCCCAATAACAAATCCACAAGGTTGATCAATGTAAACTTCCTCGTCAAGATCACCATTCAAGAATGCAGATTTTACATCCATTTGAAAGATTTTGTAACCTCGTTGTGCAGAAATGGCAAGAAATATTCTGATTGTTTCTAATCGAGCTACTGGAGCAAAGGTTTCATCAAAGTCAATGCCTTCAATTTGTGAATACCCTTTGCAAACCAATCTTGCCTTGTTTCTCATTACTTTACCTTCTTCATTCAGCTTGTTTCGAAAAACCCACTTTGTACCAATAATGTTCTTGTTGTCCGGCTTGGGCACAAGTTCCCAAGTATTGTTCTTCTCTATCTAATCAAGCTCTTCATTCATAGCATGAACCCATTCTGGATGCTCAAATGCTTCATTTACATCATTCGGTTCAACTTTCGAATAAAGAGAAGTATGTGATATAGCATTTGTTGTTCTTCTTGTTTGAACCCTCTGATTTTTATCTCCAATAATGTTCTGAGCCTCCACTTGTTTCCTCAACCTAGGATGAGTTGTTTGAACTTCATCCTCATCACTTGATATTTCTGAGTCAGATTCCTCTTCTTGAGTAGGATGAACAAATTCTGAAGCATTATCAGAATTGTTAACAAAATCTTCTCTATCCTGCTCGACTTCCACATCAACATATGACTGCTTTTCTTTCTCAGCACTTTCCACAACTTTTACATCTGAAGAATCAATAATTCTTCCTGTTTCTTTGTTGAGGCATCTATATCCTCTTCCTTCTGGAGCATAGCCAAGAAAAATTCCGTCAGCTCCTCTTTGCTCGAACTTTCCCAGATTTCCACCTTTCTTCTTTATAATACATGGACTCCCAAAGACTCTCAAGTGTTTCAGACTTGGAGTTTTTCCATAGAACATTTCATATGGAGTCATATCTGAGTTTGGCCTATAGAAACACCGGTTCTGAATATACACATCAGTGCTCATGGCTTGCCTCCAATAATAATGAGAGAGACTATGTTCAAGTAACATAGTTCTCCCCATTTCCACCAGACTTCGATTCTTTCTTTCAGCCACCCCATTTTGTTGAGGTGTGTATGGTGAACTAAACTCATGCCGAATTCCATGTTTCTCAAGATAACTTTCAAACTCTTCATTCTTATACTCACCACCATTATCAGTTCTCAACTTCTTCACTGAATACTCACATTCTTTCTCTGCTTTCCTTCTGAAACTCTTAAACATTGTTAGAGCATCTAACTTATGTCTCATATACATAACACAAGTAATGCGAGTAAAGTCATCAATGAAAGTAATGAAGTACTTATCTCCATTTGAATATTTCTTGCTCATTGGCCCACATATATCTGAGTGTATGAGTTCTAAGGGTCTTTTTGAGCGAATTTCAACTCTCTTGTGCATAGAATTAGCAATCTTCCCTTTCTCACAAATAGTGCAGCACCAATCTCTTTCTCTTGATAAATCAGGGATATCCCGAACACTTTCTCGCTTTGACAGCTTGCACATATTTCTCTGACACATATGACCCAGCCTTTTATGCCATAATTTATTTTCATCCACCACACTCATGTAACAAGAGTTCTGTCCATCCCCAACTTGGAACAAATTCCCTCTTGTACGCTGGCCCCTTGTAACTATGTTTCCATCATTTTCACTTTTTACAACAAATCCATATTTTCTGAAGATCACTTTGTTGCCCTCATCACAGAGTTGTGACACACTGAGCAGGTTGTGTTTCAGTCCATCAACATATAGTGTTTTTCTGGATTTCATCTTTTCTTTTCCAATGATGGCTGATCCAACACCTTTGATCCTTAGAGATTCATCATTTCCAAATGTCACAGTTCCTTCTTTAAAGTCTTTCACATTCTTCAGCAGCTTTAAGTCTCTTGTCATATGAGATGAACATCCACTATCAAGAATCCATGGACGTTCTCCTTTGGTAGCCTTCAAAGCTATTTCAACAACAAGTGCTTTTTGTTCTTCCTTTTCCTCCACTTTCTGTTTTGCTTCTTCCAATTTCCTAGCCAAATCAATGTGTTCTGGCCAGAGAACCATGCATTCTTTCTTTTCAGACTTATCATATTTGTCCCTTTTGTATTTTAAAAACTCTGTCTTCTGAGGATTATTAACAAACTTTTTTTTCTCTGGTAACACACTAAGGCAGCCCTTAGCAAGATGTCCAGGTTGATCACATCTTTCACAATAAGTTTCCAGTGGTTGGAATCTGTTCCCAACTTTCACACCAGCCTTCTCAGATTTCTTCTGAAACTTATTTGGAGATCTTCTATTTTGAAAGCGTTGGCTCCCCCTCAATCCTTGTCCTTCAAAACTTTTGGAATAGTTGTAATGTTGTTGGTTAAACCAACACATACTTTCCATGTGTCCGAATCCACCACAATACCAGCAGTATCCATAGAAAGAATATTTACCTCTGAAACTTTTAGACTGAATGGAGTTGTGAACACGCTTCTCAAAAACCATCATATTTTCATTTGTAACTCTCTTCTTCAGCTCAGATTCAGCTGTACCAGAAGTATTAGAAGCTTTTCTTGACTCAAGATTTTTATGCACTTCTGATTTTTCTGCATTGCTGATTTTGACCACATACTTTGTCTTTCCAGCCTTGTTCTTATCAGAACCAGTTTTGTCTTTCATTTCAACCTTTGAAGGTAAGTTTTGTAGATCCCTTTTTGGTTCATTCTTACTGGAACATTCCCCTACTTCTGAGATAGAATTTTTGGAACTGATATTCATTTCTTTAGCTTTATGCAGTTTTTGTTGGACAAGTTCCAACTCTTCTTCTTTTGCCTTCAACTTCACTTCAAGATGATCATTACGATTCTTTGTATTCTTAAGAGAATTTTTCAGATCATCAATCTCTTTTTTCATCATGATTTTATCATCTGTAAAACCTTCTTGATTGTTTACTGTGGAATTTTCTTTTACTAACTTGTTGTTTTCTTTCTCCAGTTTTCTGATCTTCCTCATACATTCCTTCAGCTCTTCTTTCAGATACTGTTCAAGTTGAGTCTCTTCTTCTTCAGTACTACTACTCTCATAATCATCATTATTCACTGTTGCAAAAAAGGTACTCTCTCTAGTTTTTTCAGTAGCAGATTTTTCTGATTCATTCTCGCTATCATCATCTTCCTTATCATTTGACAAAAAGCTTCTTCTTTTTGATTTAAAGAACTTTTTATTCTGACTTCTACCAGAATATTTATCTTTTCGATCCTGTTTCTTCCATGACCTTCATGGTCCTCTGTCTTCTTCATCACTTTCGGCATCTTTCCCCTTTTGAGGGCAATTAGCCGCAAAGTGGCCAACTGCTCCACATTCAAAACATTTCAAAGGGAGTTTCCCTTTGTATTTCCCTGTGCCTCTTTTAACATTTTTAGAAAACAAGGATAGAATTTCATCAAAATTTTTACATACCTCATTTTCAGAGTTGGATTCACCAGCTTCTTCATTAATAAGAATTTTCTTCGACTTCTCTTTCTTTTCTGCCCTGAAAGACATTTCTCTATCAGTTTTTGCTTTGCTCTTCATGGTCTTCTCTCTTCTCATCTCATAAGTGATGAGAGTACTGTGCAAATCATCAAGAGATAATGTTTCCGGATCTCTGTCTTCTAGTGAAGAAACTTTAGCATCAAATTTGTCAGGCAGAATTCTCAGGATCTTTTCAACAACTGTATCATCTTCTAACTTTTCACCAAGACATCTGATTGTACTGACAATGTCATTAACTCTGGTAAAGAATTCCCCAACAGATTCAGATTCTCCCATTTTCAAGTCTTCATACTTCAGCCTCCAGATTTGTAGTTTTTCCTTCTTCACTTTTGTATTTCCTTCATAGATATTCATTAGCTTATCCCAGATGCCTTTAGCAGTAGTGACACCTTTCACTCTTAAAAACTCACTCTTAGAAAGTGATGAGAGTAATGCATTTTTAGCTCTTCCATCATTCTCATGATTCTTCTTATCGACAGGAGTAAGAGGGACCTTGTCATCAATATCAGGAAATCCATCTGTTGTAGTTTCAAGAACTTCATATCCAAGAGACATAAGATACGGCATCATTCTGTCCTTCCAGATGTGATAGTTCTTTCCATCGAAGATTGGAATCCCCTTACTGTTCACGCAATTTAGATTTTCCATCACAACTTCTCTTCAAACAATTCATCAAAGAGTAAACGAAGGGAACCTGCCCTCTGATACCAATTGAAGTTCCCAATCAGGATCCAAGTATCACTGAGAGGGGGAGGGGGTGAATCAGTGATATCTTTTTCTTTTTAAGTTTCCCCTTTTTGAAACAACCTTCACCTCCTGTTAAAGAGTTTCTTCCCTGCTGAACACACACATCTACAGGAACACAAGATTTACAAGGTTCACTACTCAACAAGAGTAGCTACGTCCTTGGTATGGTACGGAAATAATCCAGTACCACACAATCCACTAGAAAACAATCCTTTGATGTGGAATACAACGAGTAGGATATACCCTTACACTCGTGCAGCACTTTGAAAACAATCCAATAGTGCGTGTGCTCCCTCTTAGCACAAATAGGATAACACAATGTTTCAGTGCTTCTTTACAATTAAACAGATGTATTCTCCGAAGTACAAATCTTCACTTTCTTACCCAGAAGCCGGTAAGAACTCTCTCGTGCACAACTGAATACGTGCGAAGACCCCAAATATTTCGCGCAGCCTTTAGGGTTCCTTGCGCGCAATTCAAATGGCTTGCGCGTAAAATTCCCTTTTGGCGCGAAAAACATTTTCGCGCAACTTTCCTTTTACGCGCAACTTTTCCTCTTTTCGCGCAACTCACTTAGCGTATAATTTACGCGCACCAGAGCTCAGGATTTCTTCTAAGTGTCGAGCATTAACGACTAACAAGGGTTAGCCTCATATTTATAGGCATTTTTGAACCCGCGTGAAAAACGCTAATCCGCGCGTAAAACCTCCTCCATGCGCGTAAAAACTCTTTTATGCAACTTCATATTTCACGCCATGCTTCAATATTCCGCGCACCTCATGCCTTTGCCATACTTCATAGTTCTAAGCATGAATCACCAATTGCGCGCAAAATTCCGCACCACGTTCCACATTGCGCGCAAACCCAATCTTTCCTGCAACATCATATTTCGCGCATTGCTCCAATATTTCGCGCATTTTATGCCTTTGCCAATTTTTGATCTTCTGATCTCTAACCATCATTTGCGCGAAAATTTCATTCCTCAATTTCGCGCACCATGCCAATATTTCGCGCATCCCGCAGATTTTTCGCGCAACCCGCTACTATTTCGCGCATCCCGCAGATATTGCGCGCACCACTTTATTTTTGCGCGAAACGTGCCTAAATTTCCGCGCACTCCATGCCTTTGTCATTTTTCATAGTTCTGACCTTGAATAACTCTTTTGCACGTATAAACCATCTTCAATCGTATGTGAAACATCCATTGCCAAGCACATTTCTTCATCTCCCGATTTTCAGGCCCTAAAATTTGGCAAACACTGGAAAACGGCGCCACCTTAAACTGTGCTTTTCTGCCATCCCCAGATTGTCTATTGCTTTTCCATTTTATCTCTTTACTGCTTCTCATAACCATTCTTCTGCTCTTATCACGAATCCCGCTATCGTGATATTTATCCTTTGATAGATCAGCTTAAGCATCGTTGCAATGGGAACTGAATCTTTCCTATCTTCCAGCAGCATCATTCCTTCCAATCATAACATTATATGACTGGCATCATCGTTTCTCCCCCTTTCCTTCATAAGGATTGCATCACAAGTTCTCCTAACTCATGATTTGTGTGAAATACATACCAGCAAAGCATCGTCTGATTTATGATCCTTCTACACAGTGAATTGATTTATCGCCTTTGACAACAAAATGCAACACTCTGCAAAAGCTAACTCTTCAAACTTTTATCTTCATTCAACCTGGTCCCAACAAATCATGATAAAAGGGAAGGCATTCCCTTTATATAAGTAAAAAAACACAATAGAGTATGCAAGCTGGAGTAAACACAAAGTAAACTGAGTACAAAAGTAAGTGCTGGAAAGTAAATGGGTCAGTATACAAATCCAACTAAAAGTACAGTACAACTGAGAAAGAATGTAGAACAGCTAAAAATTAAAGCAGCAACCACTAAGTTGTCCTTTGGGAATCCCACCTGAATGGTGGGTAAAGATAATCTCATCGGTACCTCAGGTCCATCCGTCCGCTCTGTGTATGTCCTACCAGGTGGTCCACCTCTGGGTACCGTCCAGCTCCACAAGCCTCAACCGCGATCAGTGTTGTCCGTCATCTGCAACCAACACAACGTAGTGAGGGAAATGCTCGTGCAAGGGTGAGTATAACGATACTCAGTAGGAACCCCGAGACCCCCGAAGGTCTCCTAGAATACAAAAAGGATAACCACAAAGGAAAGATATAAACACAAAGTATCAACCAACTCTACTTAGGTATATGCCCATACATATACCTAAGTCATCAATCTCAGTTTGACTCTAACTTCTGAGCCCAATCACAATCCAGTCCACACAGGAAAGAAGTCAATCATTACAATGGAAATGATTGAAAGTCAAGACTTAGATCACACAGGTATACTACTCAAAAAGAGGGGTGGAGATGATTAGATGAAGCCTCTGAATCATCTCCTCTGCCGAACCCACATAGGATCCAAGTACAAAAGTCGTCGCTGCCGAACCCACATACGATCCAAGTACAGTAACCATCGCTGCTGAACCCATGTAGGATCCAAGTACAGTCATTATCACTGCCGAACCCATGAAGGATCCATGTACACTCATCCTCGCTACCGAACCAACGTAGGATCCAAGTACAATCATCATCGGCGTCACAGTCGCAGCTAGCGCTAGGATTCCCGCACACAGCGTACTCGATTCCAGGAGGGTCTTCTCCACGAGTAAAACGGGTTGATATATCAACTGTCACAAATTCCAGAGTTGATGTATCCCGAAGTTCTGTCTCGTCAAAAGGAACCCAACGCGACAGACGGCACATCAAACGGATGCCCGGTCTGAGAGAAATTGGGTTTTCCATTCTAGGGGCCCGGTTGGAAATATGATTGTTCCAAACCCAGGTATTTACCAAAGATTCCCAAAACTCACTTAGAGTATTGAAAAAGTACTGTCTCATCTAAAGATTCCTAGTGCCACAGAAGGCGCCTCAATCGGACGCGCGTTCTTTAAGTTATTCATGTTTAAGTGAATAACGGGCCCAGCCCGTTTAGCCCAGTGGGCCGACGAGTCGGGTTAACCCAGTTTGACGGGTCTGACCCAGCAGGGGTGTCGGACCGGTCTGAAGGAAAAAATGAAACTCGTCCTGAAGGGCGCGGCCTGGCCCGAAGTGGCACAGCCCGGCCCGGTGGGGCGCGACCCAGCCCGGCGCGGCCCAGCTCGGCATGGATCAGCACGGCCCGGCTGGGCGTGCAGCCCGGCTGGCTCGGCCGAGCGCTTCCGAGCCCCCCCCCCCCCCCCCCCGGCTGTCTGAACTGGTGGCTCCAAGCGGCGTCACCCTTCCCAAACCGGCCAGCTAGGCCGGTCGGCCTTCTGGTGCACGCGGCCCGCACGGCGCCCTTTTTGTGCCGCGGTCTGGCTCCACCCAGTCGGCTGACGGGCCGACCGGTTTTCCAGCGGGGCGCCCTCCTGGCGCCACGGCTTCCCTTCACCCGGCCGGCCGACGGGCCGGTCGGTTCTTCCACCGAAGTAGCCCGCGAAATAGGTCGTGGTTCCTCCCGCACAGCCGACGTGTCGGTGCCGGATTCCTTCGTCGTGTTCCTGGCATGGTGCAACGGTGTCATGCCTCCTTCTCCCTCGGTTTCCGATTTTAAAATAATAAACGAGATTAATTAAAGGACGTTGGGCCGTGTTTGTTCGGCCCGCACCCTCCGCGTAAAGCGATAGGAATTGGCCGTATTTGAAAAACAATTCCCAATGAAGAACAGGGTATGAAAACATTCACCTTTAGGAATAAACCCCTACCTCAACAATTGATGACGATCGTCGGCGTTGCGGAAGACGGCGTCGCTAGGTGAGGATTCGTGGACGTCGTCGGAGTGCGCCTGAGGAGGAAGTGGCGTCTCCTCTCTTGTCGCGGAGAAGAGAATGGAAGGTGCTCTATAATTCTTTGTGGAAGGAGACATCATTCTTCAACAAAGTATAAATTCCCCTCTTTCTTCACAAAATCCCTCTCTCAAGAAGTTTCCCCTAATAAAACAAGGGTCAACCCAATTAAAATAAGGTTTCACCTTATTTTAATTAAATTTTACAAGCCATTCAAAATTTGAATCGCTTAATTAATTAATTGAATAGGTTCCATTAATTAAATAAGGTGTGTTGGCAAAAGTTAAAGAGAGAGAGAGGAGGAGGTGAGAGGTCTCATAAATGGGAGAGTTGTCAACATTAACATGGGAGTTTAAAGGGGGGGTTTAAAGAGGGTTGAGGAGTTTAGGGGAGGTGAAAGGTTGGGGCTCGTGTGGGCCCCACCTTTCAATTATCCACACATGGGAAGTTGGGTGGGTGTGGTCCCCACCAACAACTTCCCATGGGAGGAATTAACCTCCTTATATATAGAATAAAATTGTACAAACAATTTTATTTACTTCTTTAATTAAACCCCAAATAATAAATCTCGACCCACTTAAAACACAACTGCGGTAAAGGTCCCCTTATGAAATTACTGGTGCTGCGAGTTCATCAGTGCCCTCAGATTTCAATTATGAGCACCGGTTCAAAAGATAGAAAACCCCACTCCTTCGTTTATTAAACGTACCTGAGCAAAACATCGTAAATTGATTCTGGGCACACCGGGCCTCGGAATCAAGTGTCGTCAGAAGCCATGGACTCATAAAATTCTAAAGTATTTAGAAAAAAAATTACCTTGAAATTTCCGGGTCTTTACATTACTCCCACCTTAGGAATTTACGTCTCCATAAAGAGATAACATAAACTAGGGGAACAAATGAGGGTACTAAGCATGCATTTGAGCCTCCTTCTCCCATGTGCTCTCCTGGAGGTTCTCATGATGCCAACGAATGCGCACAAGAGGAATCAACCATCCATGTAGGACCCAATCCTATCGATCCTTGATCTTCATTGGGACCTCTACAAATGTCGCCCCATCATCGATGTCTAGCTCCCCATGATCAATGATTTGAGTCGGGTCATGCACGTATCTTCTGAGCTAAGATACGTGGAAGACGTCGTGCACCCGGTGCAACTGAGGTGGAATGGCTAAGCGGTAATCCACCTCGCCTACCCTAATGAGGACCTGGAATGGTCCGATGAAGCATGGAGATAACTTGCCACCCCGGCCAAATCTCTGTAATCCACATCAAGGTGAAACCCGTAAGAAAACGTAGTCGCCATCCTCAAACTCCAGTGGTCGCCGCCTCCTATCAGCATAGGACTTCTATCTGCTCTGTGTAGTCCTCATCCGCTCTTGGATGATCTGCACCTTCTCCATCGTATCTTGAACCATCTCTATTCCTACGAGTGCTAACTCCCTAGGGTCAGTCCAGCATATAGGTGATCTGCAATGTCGTTCGTACAGTGCCACGTAGGGTGTCATCTCGATGGTGGAGTGGTAGCTGTTGTTGTATGCAAATTCCACCAAGGGTAGGTGATCCTCCCAGTTGTGACCAAAGTTAAGGACACATGCACGGAGCATGTCCTTGAGTGTTTGAATGGCCTTCTTCGTCTGGACATTCGTCTGAGGATGAAAGGCGGTGCTCAGGCATAGCTGCGTCCCAAATTCCTCCTACAACCCCTTCCAAAGCCAGGAAGTAAAGCGAGCATCTCGATCGGAGACGATAGACAATGGAACACCATGAAGCCGTACGATCTCCTGAACGTAGAGGCATCCCAAGATCTCTATTGAGCCCTACTCTTTGATCGGTAGGAAGTGGGCCGACTTGGTGAGTCAGTCTATGATCACCCAGATGGAGTCGTGTCCTCTGGAAGTACGTGGGAGCCCCATCACAAAATCCAAGGATATCCCATCCCACTTCCACTCCGGAACCTCTAAGGGTTGTACCAAGCCTACTGGTACCTGGTGCTCCGCCTTCACTTGCTGGCAAGTGAGGCATCATGAAATGAACTCTACTATAGCTTTCTTCATACGCGACCACCAGTGCTGTCGTCTGAGGTCCTGGTACATCTTCGCCACTCCTGGATGTACCGCTAGAGGGGAAGTGTGAGACTCCCTTAGCACTTTCTCCTGTAGTGCAATTGGTACCATGGTACCTCCCCTGAAGAGGAAGATGTTCTCTCGTCCTTCAGAAAATCCATCAGGAACCTGCCCTGTGGAAATCTGAGCATATCGTGTTTCACAGTCAACGTCCTCACGTTGTGCCTCTCTGACCCGCTGAAGTAGTGGAGGAGTGACTGTGAGAGACTGTAGAAAGGCTACCTCATCTCTATCCACGAAGGTTATCTACAACGTGGCTAGCTTCTCTGTCGCCTCTCCAAGTAGATGAATTCTTGATCTCCTGCTGAGATCATCATCCACAACGTTCCCCTTATCATGAGTATAGACTATCTCAAAGTCATAGTCCTGGAGGAACTCGAGCCATTGCTGTTGTCTCAGGTTCAGGTCCTTCTGTGAGAAGATGTACCTGAGACTCTGGTGGTCAGAGTAGACTGTAAAACGCTCGCCCATCAGATAGTTCCACCACATCTTCAAGGTGAAGACCACTACTGCTAACTCGAGGTCATGAGTAGCGTAGTTCTACTCGTGCTGGCTTAATTTTCATGAACCATAGGCGATCAATTCCTTCTCCTACATCAGGACACACCCGAGTCCGGTCCCTGATGCGTCACAGTAAACTACGTACCCTAATCCCTCCTCTGGTAGCCTCAAGATGGGCGCACTGGTCAATATCTATCTCATCTTCTGAAATCTCTACTGACATCTATCTGACAACACGAAGGGTTTTACCTTCTTTGTCAAAGATGAAAGCGGTGTTGCAACTCTGGAGTAGTCTGCAAAAAATCTCTGATATTACCCAGATAGACCTAGGAAACTCCTCACCTCCGTCACTCTCCTGGGTGGCTCCCAAGAAAGTACCGCCTCGATATTCGCACGATCCACAGCAACTCCCGCCTCCAAGATGAAGTTCCCTAAGAATTGAACCTCTCGAATCCAGAACTGGCACTTCGAGAGATTACCATAAATTTGGTGCTCTAGAAGTGTGTCCAGTACAACTCATAAGTGGTAGGCGTGCTCCTCCTCAGTAGTTGAGTAAATCAGTATGTCATCGATGAAGACTATGAAAAATCGATCAAGGTAAGGCTGAAAGATCTTGTTCATGAGACTCATGAACACTACTGGTGCATTGGTTACACCGAAGGGCATAACCAAGAACTCATAGTGGCCATACCGACACTTGAAGTCCATCTTCTGCACATCCTCGTCTCAAACTCTGAGCTGATGATAGTCTGACCTGAGGTCTATCTTCGAGAACCATCGTGCTCCCTTGAGCTGATCAAAGAGGTCGTCAATCCTCAGGAGTGGGTACTTGTTCTTTACGGTCACCTGATTCAGGTGATGGTAGTTTACACATAGTCATAAGCTCCTATCTTCCTTCTTGGCGAATAAAATCGGAGAATCCTGGGGTGAAACACTGGGTCGGATGAATCCCTTTCCCTCTAAATCCTCCAGTTGTACCCGCATCTCACGAAGCTCGCCGGGATCCATCTGATATGTTGGAGTAGATATCGGTGATGTCTCGGGGTACAGTTCAATGTAAAAGTCTACCTCTCTATGAGGAGGTAGTCTTAGAACGTTTTTAATAAAAATGTATGCATACTGATCCACCACAATAGGAAAAATAGGACTCCGCACATCAACTACTCCGAGGATGAGACTAGCCAACTAATGTGTGATCGGCTGCCCTCTCCTCTGTGTAAGTCCATCCTACGCTACAAAGGCTCCATTCTTGCCGGTGAAGGTGAAACTGCTCCCATCTGTGTGGACACACCACACTTTGTGCCTAATACAGTCGATCTGAGCATGGATTATAGATAACCAATCCATGCCCAAGATGACTTCGTAAGGCCTCGACGCCACTACAAGAAGATCCCAGCCGAAGTTCTCACCTCCTAGAGTAAGATCACACTATCGGCACTAGTGCATAATCATCGAGTCTACTCCCGTAAGAGTCTCTAGCCATAAGGATCGAGCCAAAGGATTCTTTGGAATCTCCAATCCCCGAACAAGGGCAATGGAAATAAAATAATGACTCGCTCTAATGTCTATAAGGACTGCAGCAAGGGTGGAATAGACACAGATAGTACCTTGAATCATCTCAGGTGCACCGTGGTCATAGGCCTCGATTTATTGAAGCTGAGCCTACCCCTGACTGCCATCTCCCTGTGGTCATGGTGGTCCTCCTGGTGGTGGTGGTGGTGGAGCCTCGAAGCGTCGTCCACCACCTGCTGCTCGGCCAACTCCTCTACCTTGTCTGCCTGCTCCCTACGGACCGCCACATTTGAACCTCTGCCTCTACCTGGCAGGTGCCTCTACTGTCTATTGATCCTCTGCATGGCGGGTCGGGAAGTCATGATCCATGTGGCCCTGCCCGCCGCATGAATAGCACTGCTTGCCTCTCGTATGACTGGCTCTATTGTGTGTGCCCCGTACATCCGAACCAAAATCCTGGGGTCGCCCACCTGATGGCCTGGTCTGCTTGGACCTCTGCAACATTTGTCTACTGTAGGCTGCAGAATATTCCGCTACGTGTCGCCCTGTGGTGGGTCTCGCTGTTGGCGTAGGCTCACCAAGAAATATCTCTACAAGAAGGGCTCGCTTTAGTACTTTTTCCTGCATCAGAATGATGAGAGAGATCATCGAAGCCCTGATCTCACGCCTCGGTCCCTGCTCGAAGGCCCGGTCCTAGAAGAATGGGTCTCATACCATGTACGTGGAGTATCACGAGAGGTTGGTAAATCTCACCGAGTACTGGGATATTGTCATGCTGCACTACCGCAGCTGTAGTAACTCCTGGATGTGCACCACACGGAGGGTGTCTGGAAAAAACTTCAAGCGGAAGAGGCTCTCGAAATCCGTCCAAAATAGAGATTCCTCGTCGTGCACCTAGAGCATCAGGCTCCACCATCTACGAGCTGCTGCGTGTAGGAGACTCGTGGAAAGGATCACCATAAGGTCTGCTGGTGTCCCAACCAATCTGAAAACTCTGACGATAGCCTCCAGCCAATCCTCGGCTGCCTGAGGATCTGTCTCTCCACGGAACATGGGAGGCATCTGTCGTTAAAACTCTTGAAACGCACTCAGGCGGGGTGAACTCTCCGCTGTTGGGGATGGTGGTATCAGTGGCCCAGCTAGTAGTGGTATTGTTGGTGCCTCCGCTATAATGGGGCCCTACACCGAGGCCTCATCACTCGGTGGGCTGCCATCCTGCACGTAACTAGAAACCCTAGATGGCTGCCTTCATAGGGCCATCTTGAGAAGAAACAGGTGTACCACGGTTAGTACAGTATACTTGGTGAGCTGACACAAAGTAATCACAAAGAAAACTTTTGAAACACACATGAAATCAGTGATTTCGATCACTGAGTCGGAAATCAGAAGTCAGGGTCCTGGTGTATGGATACGTCGGCCGCCGCACCAACACTAGACTCCCTGGACTGAAAACCACACTCAATATTCTTAACACTATTGCTTAACAGAAAGAAATCATTAGAGTCCTGAGTTCTACGGTAGAACCGACTCCTCTGATACCAATTTTTCACGACCCGTCCTCGGGGCCCGTGTCGTGACTACCTCAATCCCGCCTTCCATAGGCTAGGGGCTAGCGACTAACACCAAAGGCGTAAATCCTGATAAAAGGGAAGGGATTGCCTTTATATAAGTAAACAAAAACAACAGAGTACGCAAGAAGGAGTAAACACAAAGTAAATTGAGTACAAAAGTAAGTGCTGGAAGTAAATGGGCCAGTATAGAAACCCAACTGAAAGTACAGTACAACTAAGAAAGAAAGTACAACAGCTGAAAAGTAAAGCAGCAACCACTGAGTCATCCTCCGGGAATCCCACCTGAAGGGTGGGTATAGATAGTCTCATCGATACCTCGGGTCCATTTGTCCGCTCCGTGTACGTCCCGCCAGGTGGTCCACCTCCGGTTACCATCTAGCTCCACAATCCTCGACCACGATCAGTGTTGTCCATCATCTGCAACCAACACAACGTAGTGCGGGAAATGCCCATGCAGGGGTGAGTAAAATGATACTCAGTAGGGACCCCGAGACCCCTGAAGGTCTCCCAGAATCCACAAAGGATAACCACAATGGAAAGATACAAACACAAAGTATCAAAAAACTCTACTTAGGTATATGCCAATACATATACCTAAGTCATCAATCTCAGTTTAGCTCCAACATCCGAGCCCAAGCACAATCTATTCCACACAGGAAAGAAGTCAATCATTTCAATGACAATGATAGAAATTCAAGACTTAGCTCACACTGGTATACTAATCACGAAGAAGGGTGGATATGATTAGATGTAGCCTCTGAATCATCTCCTCTGCCAAACCCACGTAGGATCCAAGTACAGAAGTTGTCGTTGCCAAACCCACATAGGATCCAATTACAGTAACCATCAATGTCAAACCCACATATGATCCATGTAAAGTCATCATCACTGTCGAACCCACAGAGGATCCAAATATAGTCGTCCTCACTGCCGAACCCACGTAGGATCCAAGTACAGTCGTCATCGTCGTCGCAGTCGCAGCCAGCTCTAGGGTTCCTGCACACAACGTACTTGATTCCGGGAGGTTCTGCTCCATGAGTAAAGAGGTTGATACATCAACTATCACGAAGTATAGATTTGATGTATCCCGAAGTTCTGCCTCGTCAAAAGGAACCCAATGCGACAGACGATGCGTCAAATGGACGCCCGGTCTGAGAGATATTGTCTTTTCTGTTCCAGGGGCCCAGTTGGAAATATGCTCGTTCCAAACCTGGACGTTTACCAAAGCTGCCCAAAACTCACTTAGAGTATCGCAAAAGGACTGTCTCGTCGAAAGAGTCCCAGTGCCACAGATGGAGCGTCAATCGGACGCGCAGTCTTTAAGTTTTTCAAGTTTAAGTGAATAACGGGCCCGACCCGTTTAGCCTAGTGGGCCGACGGGTCGGGTTAACTCAGTTTGACGGGTCGGAACCAGCAGGGGTGTCAGACCGGTCCGAAAGAAAAACACAGCTCAGCACGAAGGGGTGCGGCCCGGCCTGGCGCGGCCCGGCTGGGCGCGTGGCCCGACTGGCTCGGCCGGCTGGGCGAGTGGTTTCGAGGGGGATGCAGCCCCCCCCCAGCTATCCGAACCGGCGACGCCAAGCGGATCCGCCCTTCCTAAACCGGCCAGCTAGGCCAGCCTCCCTTCTAGAGCACACGGCCCGCACGGAGGGCCCTGGATTTCGTCAGCGTGGCGCCCTCCTGGCGTCGCGGTCTGGGTCCACCCAGCTGGCCGACGGGCCGACCGGTTTTCCAGCACAGCGCCCTCCTATCGGCGTGGCTTCCGTTTGCCCGGCCGGCCCGTCCACCAAAGCGGCCCGTGAAACGAGACGTGGTTCCTCCCACACAGCCGGCACGTCGGCACCGGATTCCTTCGCCGCGTTCCCAGCACTGTGCGACGGTGTCGTGCCTCCTATGCCTTTGATTGCCGATTCTAAAATAATAAACGAGATTAACGGAGGGTCGTCAGGCCGTGTTCATTCGACCCGCACCCTCCACGTAAAGTGAAAGAAATTGGCCATATTTAAACAACAATTACCAATGAATAACAGGGTACAAAAACATTCACCTTCAAGAATAAACCCCTACCTCAACAATTGATGACGAACGTCGGCATCGCGGAAGACGGCATCACGAGGTGAGGATTCGTGGACGTCGTCGGAGTGCACCCAAGGAGGAAGCGGTGTCTCCTCTCTTGTCCCAGCGAATAGAATGGAAGGTGCGTTGTCGTTCTTCATGGAAGGGGACGTCGTTCTTCGACAAAGGATAAATTCCCCTCTTTCTTCACAAAATCCCTCTCTCAAGAAGTTTCCCCCAACAAAACAAGTGTCAATCCAATTAAAATAAGGTTTCACCTTATTTTAATTAAACTTGTCAAGCCATTCAAAATTTGAATCTATTAATTAATTAATTGAATAGGTTCCATTAATTAAATAAGGTGTGTTGGAAAATGTTAAATAGAGAGAGAGGAGGAGGTGAGAGGTCTCATAAATGGGAGAGTTGTCAACATTAACATGGGAGTTTAAAGGGGGTTTAAAGAGGGTCAAGGAGTTTAGGGGGACGTGAAAGGTTGGGGCTCATGTGGGCCCCACCTTTCAATTATCCACACATTGGGAGTTGGGTGGGTGTGGGCCCCACCAACAACTTCCCATGGGAGGAATTAACCTCCTTAGATATAGAATAAAATTGTAAGAACAATTTTATTTACTTCTTTAATTAAACCCCAAATAATAAATCTCAACCCACTTAAAACGCAATTTCGGTAAAGTTCCCCTTAAGCAATTACCGGTGTTGCGAGTTCATTAGTGCCCTCATATTTCAATTCCGAGCACCGGTTCAAAATATTGAAAAACCCACTCATTCATTTACTGAACGTACCTGAGTTAAACTTCATAAATTTATTTCGGGCACCCCGGGCCTCGGAATCAAGTGTCGTCAAAATCCACGGACTCGTAAAATTCCAAAGTATTTAGAAAAAAAAATTCCTTGAAATTTACGGGTCTTTAAATTACTCACATTGTAAAACAAACCATGAGGTAACTATGTAAATCACCTATGTCTAAAAGTGACATCGGATACACATTTAAGCAATATGGTTTTTAACCATGAAACTTGACTGTGTGACCTGGAAAAAACCCACAAAAATTCACCCTTTTAGAACAAAACACCTTAAACTTGAGGGACTAAACCATCCATCAAATATCCCAACATAAAAGTGACACTAGGGGTGTCACATACTTCCCATAATAACACTTTTTCCCCTAGAAATATTTGATTCAATATTATAGTAATAAGAAAAATCCACAACCCACCCTATGTGAAGTGAGGAGAGTTAGAAGAAAACCCACTAGAGTGGTCTCTAAGAAGAAATTCACATGAAATGGTGATTCCGAAAAACTGAACAGCAAAATCCCTAAGGATACCAAATTTCTCTAATAAAAACACAACCATACTCATTGGTACGTGACCCAAAAGGAAATGGAGACCTTTCATGGGTCTCCCCACCATTTAATAATCTCTTAAATAGTGTAACAAAATAGAACATATAAAATGAAAACCTCTACTATAAGTAAACATATACAAAAATCTAAAAAATATGTAAAAACAAATCATCACTTTCTCAATGGAAAACCAACCTCAAGCAGCTCAACACCCACAAGGACAAGATATTAACAAGCTTAATACTCACCTACATAAGGTAAAACCTAAAGGAATTCTATAAAAAGAGATGACATGGTCCCTTAACCCAGGTCACCATACTCTATGGGTAAGTTATGACCTCAACCCTAAACACCATCCCCAGTTAACCCCATAAAACAAGCACCATAAAGTGCTCAAACTCTTGAAGGAAAAATATGTCCAAATTACCCATGTATCAACTCAAAGGTCACTTATACCTCCCATTAATAAAAAATGACTTTAAAACAATTCTATTGGTTCCAATTTCCATAAAAAGTATCTAAGGAGATCTTTGGGTAAATGAAAGGCACCTTTTGACTCAATAAAATATTCCAAGAATACTAAGAAAGGTGCGTGCAATTTTCGAGATGTGTGTGAAAGATTTAAATTTGTGAAAAGGATCTTATGCATCCAATGTGATTTATGTCAGTAATTTTCCCTAAAGTTAAGGGAAAATGGAAAATTATGGTGCGAAAAAGTTTTGATATGTGTGCGTAAGATTGTAATCTGGGTACAAAGCTCTACTACAACAAATTGGATGTCAAACTATCTATAACAAATGTTATGAGGATATAGCTATGAAAAAAACCTCTTATGTACCCGTAATGTTACTTGTCGCCACCAAATATTTTTCCTATAAATATAAGTGCACCCCCTTCTTTAGGGTGATCCTATAGAGGTCAGTTGGTGATCTTTTGTGCAAAATACTGATCTTCCACATCAGTGCAGAAGAATAAAACCCTCCATGTAGATATTTTTGGTCATAGTGGACACTCAAGAGGGGGTGAATTGAGTTCCAATTAAAATTTATGTTTTAAAACTTTGTCTTAAAGACCCCCAAATAAAATACTGAATTAAACTATAGTGAATTTATATCAAAGTAAAGGTTCTGTTGGGTTCCCAAGGGATTGATTATTTCCCAGTTAATCAAAACATAAAGGTTTATTAACGTTTGAAACCAACTTACTGATTTACAACTAATATAAACACTTTCGAATTTAATTATCAAAGTGACTTTAAAACAGTTTTGGTTTTAAAGTAATTAGCAGCGGAATAAAAATAACTTAGAAAATAAATAAGCACAGCAAATTTAACCAAGAGGTTCAGTCTCAAGCTGAGACTTAGTCCTCTCAAAACATTATATAAAAGTGATCCACACCCTGGATCGGGGATAAAAAACAGTATAAAACTGTCCAGTTCACACGACCTCTACCACTGTTATCCATGGGAAACAAACACAACAGCAACCAGCTGTCCAGGTCACATG
Organism: Viscum album; assembly: GCA_963277665.1. Classification (NCBI taxonomy): domain Eukaryota; kingdom Viridiplantae; phylum Streptophyta; class Magnoliopsida; order Santalales; family Viscaceae; genus Viscum; species Viscum album. The sequence continues at coordinate 1,471,815,984 of OY728157.1, forward strand.
ACCTCTACCACTATTATCCGTGGGAAAAAAAGATGTAAGAGTATTGAGTGAGGATTTACAAATACTCCAGTTAGAGTACAGGAGACAATGTGTGTGTAAAATACATCATATAACACACACTGCTCAATATGTAAAAAGATAAATCATAGAGCAAATATTTAGAGTTTAGAAATGGCTCTAGTGATTGTCGTGCAGTTCTGGACTCCTTTGATTGATCAGAATTCGCTCGGAGTCCTCTTCTGGTTTTTGTCTGAAAAACAGAGTATCGTCTGTTTCCTTGACTTCCAGGTGTAGAGACAGGGAGATAGTAGTCGATGAAGTTCTTGTGTTTTGTTCTCGTTCTCAACTCTTCACTGGTATGCAGTAATGAGTTCTTTGTGTATGTTCTATCGTCTCTTTGCATTCACGGTTGGTTGTTCTTTTTGCACACCTCGTGGTATGTATATCTCTCTGTGTATTCGTCTATGTATATCTCTTTTTGCAGTAGCACATCCTTCCTTTATATAAAGCACGAGCTCTGGCAAAAGATGATTTACTTTTTGCAGGTACGAGGTACGGTTTCCTGACATCCAACATCACACATTAAATAAATGTCAGTGTATTAAAATATACCTGATATGACCATTGGTTAGATTAAACAAAGATAAAGAAATTAAAGTAGTGTCAGGTTCTGTCTCTAGAATGGTAGCTCTTGATATCGGTATACTTGTGTTATAGTAGGTGTCTATATCGGTAGACTTCATTTGTAACGGTAGACTTTGTATCGGTAGCTGTAACAGTAGACTTGATCGCATCAGTAGCGGTGGAATTGTAACAGTAGTTGTGGCTCTGCCTTGTATTGGTAGCGGTAGCTCTCTATCGGTAGACTTTGCATAACGGTGGAATTCAGCATATCGGTAGCTGTCAACTTTGTTGTAGCGGTAACTGTCAAATTCATTGTATCGGTAGCTCTAGCAGTAGATTTTGATGCAGCGATGGACTTCGGGTATCGGTAGCTGTATCGGTAGCTGTATCGGTAGCTCTCTTATAGCGGTAGCTCCAACATATCAGTAGACTTAACTGTATCGGTCGTTGTGAGATGTAACGGTTGCTAGCTTGTAACGATAGCTACTGTCTAACGGCTGATCTACTCTGTATCGGTAGCTAGTTTGTAACGGTAGTTGAAAATGGTTTGAGCACTCACTTGGAAGAATGAGTTAAGTCATAGTAAACATATATCTGATAATTCAAAAGACTTAATTTAAGCATAATGAAAGTAAAAACATATATTAAATCATATTTGGAATGTATTAAGCATAATCAAGATATAAAGAAAGTATGGTTGGGATTATCAAAATATAATAAAGCCACTTAATTCCAGAGGGTTCAACAATATCCCCCTTTTTGATAATCACAACTTATGCCAAAATAAAGTAATATCAGAGGAAAAAATATATCAAAGTATGATATCAACAGTATAGTATCAGAGGAAAAATCTCAGCAATTAATATCAAAAATAAAATAGTATCAGAGGAAAAATATGAAAACAGGAATATATCAAGAAATAATGTAGTATCAGAGAAAAAAACAAACAAGATTGTTTAGTTTGAAAAGATTTGCATATTCCTCCCCCTATCAATTTAACTACAAGATTCTCCTCCAAAGTAGTGATTTCTCCCCCTTTATCCCCTTAGGTGAACAACATTCTCTCCAAATCTCTGGGTACAGGTTTCCAATAATTTCTCCCCCTTTGTGATTAATAAAAAAGAGGGTATCAGAGAAAAGAGAAGGACTAGGAAAGAAAATATACAGAGTAAAATATACAGTGAAGAGAAATGAAGTATTTGATTGATAAGCAAAAGATACACTGGGAAAAACAGAAAAGTACAAAAATATAAGGAATCCCATCAAAAATGGAGCTATAAGCACTCAATCATCCTCTTGAACAGGTGTCTTTCCCTTGGGATCAGCAGAGGGTGCAGGTTCAGGGCCAGCAGAGGGTTTCGGAATAGTTAAAGGCATAATTGGTGGTTTATCTACAGAAACTATACCGGATCTGAAATCTGAGCTCCTCTGAGTGATCATCGGTGTCAAGCTCCTGATGGCTTGTACTAGAGTCAATTGAGGAGTACTCCCAGAGGCAGAAGCAGGAAGTGTCGGAGGTACAATCACTGGTCTGGCATCCACATACAGGAAGGGCAGCAACAGGTTTCTGAAATCCATTATAATGCTTCCTCCTCTCTCCATTGCAGACACAAAATCATCTCTGTTCTCAATAAATTTGTCCAAGGCAGGAGTAAGCTCCATGAGCTTACTAACTTGTTCCCTGAAGGCTTGGGTAACTGGAGGTAACTTCATATTCTAAAGAAAAAGCTTGAAATGGTTTTTCATTTGGTGCTTGGTATAAACCTTTTCAAAATAAGCATCCACCTTATTCTTGATTGCCTCTTGAGAAGCAGTAGCTGCCCGCAGGTGATCAAGAACAAAACTACTAACTTCCCTAGTGGTAGCAAGAATCCGAGTATCTGATGCACCATTGTGACTGGCCTTAGCCAATTCTTCCTGAATAATAGTGCGGATCTGGTCAAGGTTCACACTGGAGCTAGTTGAGGGAATAGATTTCATTGATAAGGCCACTGTCTCCTTGAAATATTGAGTCAGACTACTAACTACCTTCTGAACAAGTTCATCCTGACTGTTCAGATGTTCTTTGACTGACTTCTTAAAGGACTCAAAAACTTCCACAAATTGTTTGACCACTTCTTTGATATATCGAATGTCAGTGTGCACTTGGGTTTGAGAACTGTTCAAAGCAGTCAATGAAGCAATTGATTGTCTAAGAGAAACTACAGCTCCTGTCCAACTCTCAATCTGAGTGTGGCACACCATAAGTTCATCCACCATTTCTTTCACAGGACTGGACACACTATATCCAATGGATAACTCAAGGGATTTCTCTACTCTTTTCATCTCTTCAACCATACTTTTCTTCATATTTTCCACTGATTCTCTCATTGCTTCTATCAATTCAGCTTTTAAAGACTTAAGGTCCTCCTTGGTTGCCACATTTTCAGCCACAGTGGGTAAGGTAACTGATTCCTTTTGGGGTTGGCCTTCCTCATCAGAATATCCATAAGAAAGTCCAAGAATCATATATCTGGGATCTGATTTCTAACCTTCAATGTCATATAACACTGATACTGAGCCAAGATTCTCTCCCTCACTTGGAACATTTTCCTGAGGTATCTCTTCCAACTGTTCTTCCTGAGGAAATTCTGCAATTTCCTCTACAATTGCAGTAGATTCAATAGAAATTTGTTCTAAGTCATTAATGACTCTCTCATTAACAGGTTCTGATTTTATGACTTCCTGATCAGGCGCTATCCTGGCTGTACTGACTATTAGAGGACTCAAACTGAGCTCTTTTTCAATATTTTCCCCATCATCTGCTTCACCATCAGCCTCCTTTTCTCCATTTACATTATGATCAGATTCGGTTGTCTCATCCTCCTCAGAGGTATCCTTGACAACATACTGGCATGCTTCTTCTTCTTCTTCTGTAGTCTCTGTATCATTGTTCTTCAAGACAGTTTTTCTCTTTGGTAGTTCTTTTGGAGGGCTAGCTGCTCCATAAGAAATAACTTGATGCACAGGACTAGGGGGTAAGTCTGGGTCTCCTCCTTCCTCTACTGATGTCTCTTCCTCTACAGCTTCATCATCACTGTAGACCGGTTCTGGCTCATCTGGTCCAAGACCAGGATCTCTCACATCCTTTGGTCTAGACGGATGATCCACAGGAGCGAACTTGTCATAAATTTTTCCATCATCATCCACCCATGATTTCTTCCAATGAATCTAACTGACATTCATGTATTTACAGACAGTTCTTGTAATACATAAGTTATCCTCAACCACTACCAGCTCATCCTAAGGTCCATCTATCTCCTTCACTTTCAGCATCACAGAAATTAGATTTGAGAAAAACAAGGCATTTGATTTTGACTTCGGTCTAGTCATCTCTTCCACTTGAACTATAATCAATCTACATAGATTGATTCTCACACTGTGCTTCATCAAATGTAACAGATATATGTCTTGGAATCTCAAAGTGGCAAAGTCTCCTCTTCTCGGACTAACAACATGCTGAATAAATTTAAACAACAGCTTATCATCTCCTATCATCTCTGCAGCAATCACATTTCTAGGGGTCCCATTCCCTGTGAGTTCCAGCAAAGCATCTTCATATTGAAACACATCACTGGTCGAAGGTACAGACTTGGAATAATAAGTAAAATCTCCATCATGAGGAACTCTCAGGTTCTCAGCCCATTCTCCTGAAGTAAACGATACATCCTGACCATTTACCACAGAAATCATTTTTCTTTCCTCTTCAGATTTTTCAAAACGAAAGAATTCGTAGAACTGTTTCACCAGTTCTGGATAATAAGGTCCATTGTTATTCGCAAAGCATTCTATCCAACCTTGTTTTTGTAACACTCTAAGAACCAAGGACTTGCTCTCCATAATCCATTCTGCACACACCTCTATTTCAACAACAATCTCTCTCCTTGAGAGATGCGGGTTTACTAGATTCCTTCGAGCTACACTTCCACTGGTACTAGCATTCGATACTTTATGTCATTTTGCTTGCGGCTCATCACTCCCATATGTGACTTGTGGTCTCTTGACATGGGCCATTACGAATTTTGCGGCTAGGGTTCTGAAGGTCGAGAGGTTTAGGTTTAGGAGAATTCGAGCAGACAGGCTCGTGGTGAGATTGAGTGAGTCTAGTTCGAGTTTTAATATCATTTAGGATTAATAAATCACATAAATCATAAATAAAATAAACAACGGTTTGATGACTCGACTTTATAGAATAATACAGCGCGCAAATGTACCGGTAAAGTCTTCTAACGGTAAGGTCTCCCTAACAGTGAGGTCTCCCTAACGGTGAGGTCTCCCTAACGGTGAGGATTCTATAACGGTGAGGATTCTATAACGGTGAGGATTCTATAACGGTGAAGATTCTATAACGGTGAGGATTCTATAATGGTTTCAAGGGTAAGTTATCATTCTTAATTCATGTCTGATGAAACTTAATCTTTATGAACTTAAAGGCTTAGTGAAAATATCAGCTAATTGAAGTTTAGTGCCTATAAATTCAAGTGTTATATCACCTCTTTGATAATAATCTCTTAGAAAATGGTGTCTAACATCAATATGTTTAGTTCTAGAGTGAGACACAGGATTCTTAGAGATATTAATCACACTAGTGTTGTCACAGTTGATTGAAACATGTTTAAAATCAAATCCATAGTCCAATAAAGTGTTTTTCATCCACAGAATCTATGCACAGCAACTACCAACAGCTATATATTCTACTTCAGCAGTAGAAAATGCAACTGAGTTCTGTTTCTTACTACACCATGATACTAGGGACTTTCCAAGTAAATGACATGTTCCAGATGTGCTCTTCCTATCTAACTTATAGCCAGTAAAATCAGCATCCGAATAACTTATTAAATCAAATGATTATTCTTTTGGATAAAACAAACCCAAATTAGCAGTACTTTTAAGATATTTTAAAATCTTCTTAACAGCAAGTAATTGTGACTATTTAGGATTATCTTAAAATATAGCACACATACACACACTAAACATAATATCTGGTTGACTAGCAGTAAGATAAATTAAACTCCCAATCATACCTCTATAATTAGTTTGATCTAATGGTTTACCAGTTTCATCAATATCCAATTTACAGGTGGTACTCATAGGTGTATCACTTCCCTTAATACTATCCAAACCAAAACGTTTTAATAACTCCTTATTATATTAACTCTGATTTAAAATAATACCATCTTTAGTTTGAAAGATGTAAAATCCAAGAAAGTACTTAATCTCTCCCATTAATCTCATTTCAAATTCATTTTGCATAACCTTTGAAAAATCAGTACATAAAGAATTTTTTGAAGATCCAAAAATAATATCATCAACATAGATGTGTACTATTAATAAATCTTTTGAAATTATTTTTATAAAAAGAGTGGGATCACCAATTCCTTTTGAAAATCCTTTTGAAATAAGAAATTTTGAAATCCTTTCATACCAAGCTCTTGGAGCTTGTTTTAAACCATATAAATCTTTAGAAAGTTTAAAAACATGATTTTGAAAATGAGGATTTGAAAAACCAGGTGGTTTTTATACAAAAACATCTTCAACAATAAAACCATTTAGAAAATCACTTTTCACATCCATTTGATATAACTTGAAATTCATATGTGATGCATAAGCAAGTAAGATCCTAATAGCCTCTAATCTAGCTACAGGTGCAAAGGTTTCTTCATAGTCAATCTCTTCTTCTTGATTGTAACCTTGTGCACCTATCCTAGCTTTGTTTCTAATGATGTTTCCAGATTCATCAACTTTGTTTCTAAACACCCATTTTGTGCCTATGGTGATAGTGTCCTTAGGTCTTTCTACTAATTTCCAGACTTTGTTTCTTTCAAATTGATTTAGTTCTTCTTGCACATCTATTACCCAAAATTCATCATTGATAGCATCATTGAAATTTTTAGGTTCTAACTGTGAAAGAAAAGCTTGATGTTCAACCTGATTTCTTAGAGAAGCTCTAGTCTATGTTCCTCTATATAAATTTCCTACAACAGCATCTAAAGGATGGTTCTTTAGAATCCTAGTTGGTCTTGAAAAGGTAGGGCTAGAGATTTCAGGTTCATCAACTGGTTGGGGTTCAACAGGAGAAGGTTCTGGGAAATTTCCAGAACTGGACGTTTTTACTACAGGTCTACTGTCCTTATCATTAAGGTTCAAAACAGATAGATCATCTTCAAGATTTTCAAGAGAGGTCTTAGGTTCATGTGGATCAGTTTCATCAAATTTGATGTGAACAGCTTCTTCCACACATTTGGTTCTCTTATTAAAAACTCTATAGGCTTTACTAGAAGTATAGTAACCTAGGAAAATTCCATCATCACTCTTGGATGCAAACTTGTCAAGATTATCTATAGTATTAAGAATAAAGACTTTGTAGCCAAAAACTTTGAAGTAGTTAACCTTAGGTTTCCTATGGTTCCACAACTCATAAGGGGTCCTCTTAAGAACAAGTCTAATCAAGACTCTATTAATAACATAACAAGTTGTATTTACAGCTTCAGCCCAAAAGTAAACGGGTAGGTCATACTCATTAAGCATGGTTCTAGCAATTTCTTGCAGGGTTCTATTCCTTCTTTCTACAACACCATTTTACTGAGGTCTCCTAGGGGCAGAGAAATTGTGATTATACCCATTGTATGAGTTGTAAGATTCAAAATCATGATTTTCAAACTCACGACCATGATCACTTCTCAGGGTTTTAATCTTAAGTCCACTAAGGTTCTCTACAGACTTGGAATATTTAACAAATTAAGAACGAGCTTCACTTTTGTGAGATAGAAAATATACCCAAGTATATCTAGAATAGTCATCTACAAGAACATAGACATAATGCTTCCCATTTAAACTAGAAACTCTAGAAGGTACAAATAAATCCATGTGAACCAACTCGATAGGTTGAGAAGTTGACACTTCTTTCTTTGATTTAAAAGAAACTTTATGTTGCTTTCCCTTTTGACAGGGATTACAAACTTTGTCTGCTAGAAATTCAAGTTTGGGTAGGTCTCTAACTAAATTATTCCTAGAATGTTTTCTAAGTGAATGCACATTGAAGTTTCCTAATATTATATGCCAAAGCCAAGACTCTTTATGAAAAGCATTTAAACAAGTAATATTTTTCTTAGCTAATGAATTCAAATCAACAGCATAAACATTTTCATTTCTTAAAGAAGAAAATACTAACACATTTTTAGAATTAAAAACATTGCAAGAATCATTTTCAAATTTGACATAAAAAACATCATCACATAATTGAGAAATACTTAACAAATTGTATTTAAGTCCATCAAAAAATAAAACATTATAGATCAATACTGAGTCAGTGTTACCAATCTGGCCTAAGCCGATGATTTTTCCTTTTGATTTATCACCAAAAGTGACAAAACCTCCATCAACTCTGACTAAGATTTTAAAGCATGAGAAGTCTCCTGACATATGTCTTGAACATCCACTGTCCAAGTACCAGGTCTTTTTATAGGAGCTCTTTAAGCAGGTTTCCTACAAAACAGATTTAAATAGGAAATGATTTTGGTACCCAGATTTTCTTGGGTCCAGACAGGTTAGCCAATAACACTTTTGGTACCCATATTTGTCTAATGGGTCTCATAAAATTTCTAGAATCAACAGATTCTGTAAGATAAACCTTATTAGATCCATAACTATGAATATAACTAGTTGAAGAATGGGAAGTTCCAGAGCTAGCTACATTCTGTCCAGATTTAGGAATGAATCTAGTTTGGGTAATTTTCCTTTGTCCAGGTTGGTATCCTATACATGTAGTGTATCTAGGTGCTATTTTCTTACCTAGAATTTGAGTAAGATTATCTTTACCATTGGTAAATTTCTCTAAGTCTTTATTGAGTTTCCCATTAGATAATTTTAGTTCAGTATTCTCTTTAAGCAACAGAGCATTCTTTTATACTTCAATATCAAGATCAGATTTATGTTTAATAGTTAAAGCATACTGTTTCTTTAAACCTTTGTATTTGTCTTTCATCTCATTACAGGTTTCTTCTAACATATCACAATATTCAAACAGTTCAGATTTAGACATGTTATCATATTCAGAATCATCTCCAGAATAATATGAATTTTAAGCAAGAGAATCTGAAGTTACCTCAGAAGTGTTTGTCATAAAACACATGTTCACCTTGTTTCTGTGTTCAGTTTCAGAAACTTCAGATTCACTAGAACTGTCATCAAAATCACTCCAAGTAGCCTTCATGGCTTTCTTATACTTGTTATCCTTGTATTCATACTTCTTCTTGTATTTCAGCTTTGGATAGTCTGCTTTTATGTGTCCTTTCCTTTTTCACTCATAACAGACAACTTCATCTGATTTATCAGGCTTCTTCCAATCCATTTTCCAATGTCCTTTGTTGTCATACTTACCATTGTAGTTTGACTTTCTGAAAAACTTCTTTTTCCTATAAAATTTCTTAAACCTTCTAGAAATGTGATCCATCTTAGCATCACTGTCAGAATCACACTCACTGTCTTCACAGCTTGAACTTTCATTGATAGCTTGAAGATTTTCCTTATCCTTATTATTTGAGGTTGTAGTTTTGAAGGCAAAAGACATCCTTCTAGATTCATCGTCTTCTTCTTTGTTCACCTTTAGTTCCTCTTCATACATCATCATTTTGCCAATTAGTTCTTTGACTGGAAGTTCTCCTATATCACATGATTCTCTAATTGAGACAGAAGTTCCTCTCCATCTTTCAGGTAGACATTTCAGAATTCTCATGATTTGTTCCTTTGCTGGAACATCCTTTCCCAGAGAAATCATTGTGTTGACAATTCCGTTGAACCTGAGATACATGTCAGAAATGGGTTCATCAGGCTTCATCTTAAAATTATCATACTTAATAGTATAAGTGTTCAATCTCATTTCTTTAACATTAGTTTTTCAATCATGAGAAACAGCTAAGGTATCCCAAATTTTATAAGCAGTTTTACAGGCAGATATTCTATTAAATTCCTCATCTCCTAAAGCAGAGTAAAAAGCATTCATAGCTTTACAATTATTATTGTAGGTAGTCTTAGTAGCTTCATTACAAGTAGATCTAATAGTAGTAAGAATTTTATATTCTGAATCTATAGCAGTCCAAATATCAAAACCCATGCTTTCTAAATGAATTTTCATCTTCATTTTCCACTGAGCATAGTTAGTGCCATTGAAAAATGGTGGTATATTGGTAGAAACACCTTCAAGTCTATTATCCATGATAGTTAACTATAAGCAAAGATTTAAAGAGATAAAAATTTAGAAATAACAGAAATTTTAAGAACTTTAAAATACAACTAAAATCACAGTTGAAAAAAAGATTACAAAATATTTTAAACAGCCTTTGATACCAAATGTTGGTCAGAGTGGACACTCAAGAGGGGGGTGAATTGAGTTCCAATTAAAATTTCTGTTTTAAAACTTTGTCTTAAAAACCCCCAAATAAAATACTGAATTAAACTGTAGTGAATTTATATCAAAGTAAAGGTTCCGTTGGGTTCTCAAGGGATTGATTATTTCCCAGTTAATCAAAACAGAAAGGTTGATTAACTTTTGAAACCAACTTACTGATTTACAACTAATATAAACACTTGCGAGTTTAATTATAAAAGTGACTTTAAAATAGTTTTGGTTTTAAAGTAATTAGCAGCGGAATAAAAAAAACTTAGAAAATAAATAAGCACAGCAAATTTAACCAAGAGGTTCAGTCTCAAGATGAGACTTAGTCCTCTCAAAACATTATATAAAAGTGATCCACACCCTGGATCGGGGATAAACAACAGTATACAACTGTCCAGGTCACATGACCTCTACCACTGTTATCCATGGGAAACAAAGACAACAGTAACCAGCTGTCCAGGTCACACGACCTCTACCACTATTATCCGTGGGAAACAAAAGATGTAAGAGTATTGAGTGAGGATTTACAAATCCTCCCGTTAGAGTCCAGGAGACAGTGTGTGTGTAAAATACAGAATATAACACACACTGATCAATATGTAAAAAGATAAATCATAGAGCAACTATTTAGAGTTTAGAAATGGCTCTAGTGATTTTCGTGCAGTTCTGGACTCCTTTGATTGATCAGAATTCGCTCTGAGTCCTCTTATGGTTTTTGTCTGAAAAACAGAGTATCTTTTGTTTCCTTGACTTCCAGGTGTAGATACAGGGAGATAGTAGTCGATGAAGTTCTTGTGTTTTGTTCTCGTTCTAAACTCTTCACTGGTATGCAGTAATGAGTTCTTCATGTAAGTTCTGTCGCCTCTTTGCATTCACGGCCGGTTGTTATTTTTGCACACTTCGTGGTATGTATATCTCTCTGTGTATTCATCTATGTATATCTCTTTTTGCAGTATCACATCCTTCCTTTATATAAAGCACGAGCTCCGGCAAAAGATGATTTACTTTTTTCAGGTACGAGCTACGGTTTCCTGACATCCAACATCACACATTAAATAAATGTCAGTGTATTAAAATATACTTGATATGACCGTTGGTTAGATTAAACAAAGATAAAGAAATTAAAGCAGTGTCAGGTTCTGTCTCTGGAACGGTACCTCTTGATATCGGTAGACTTGTGTTACAGTAGGTGTCTGTATCGGTAGACTTCATTTGTAACGGTAGACTTTGTATTGGTAGCTGTAACAGTAGACTTGATTGCATCAGTAACGTTGGACTTGTAACGGTAGTTGTGGCTCTGCCTTGTATCGGTAGAGGTAGCTCTCTATCGGTAGACTTTTCATAACGGTGGACTTCAACATATCAGTAGCTATCAACTTTGTTGTAGCGGTAACTGTAGACTTCATTGTATCGGTAGCTCTAGAAGTAGATTTTGATGCAGCGATGGACTTCGGGTATTGGTAGCTGTATCGGTTGCTGTATCGGTAGCTCTCTTATAGCGGTAGCTCCAACATATCAGTAGACTTAACTGTATCGGTCGTTGTGATATGTAACGGTTGCTAGCTTGTAATGGTAGCTACTATCTAACGGTTTCTCTACTCTGTATTGGTAGCTAGTTTGTAACAGTAGCTGAAAACTGTTTGAGCATTCACTTGGAAGAATGAGTTAAGTCATATTAAACATATATCTGATAATTCAAAAGACTTAATTTAAGCATAATGAAAGTAACAACATATATTAAATCATATTTGGAATGTATTAAGCATAAACAAGATATAAAGAAAGTATGGTTGGGATTATCAAAATATAATAAAGCCACTTAATTCCAGAGGGTTTGTAACCCCCCGACCCTAGTTACCCAGAGTGGGTGAATTATTACATAACATTGGCATGATCACAAGAAAGATCAAATATCGAAAGGCCGATTGGTTTAGTAGCCTTGGAAACACTAGATATATTCATAAGTCTTACATTACATCATAATTTAAAAAAATACTACAACAACATATTGTCTTCATATTCCACACTCATATCCCCACATAATATCCCTGCAGGTCATTAATAATTTACTTCTTCACTTCCTGAGAAAAATAAAACATAGAAAAGGGGTGAGCTCAAATGCCCAGTAAGGATAACAATATAGCGGAAACTTTCATAAATAAGAATAAACATTTAAGTCAATGTATAACTAAAACAAAAGCTTTTTAAACTTGAACTTCAACATAGTATGGAAAAAGTAAAATGAAATAATTCCATTAACTTATTCACATGGATATTCTACTAATCGAATAATCACATGTAATATCAGTAACCACTTTCATAATGATGGAATGCATAATGATGAACTTTAATTTCATTTTCAAGGTCTCGTCCCAAGACCTAGGGGCTAACTGTAACCGGAACCCAACCCGGAGTGCCTCTAATAACCGAACACCAACCCGGAGTGCCTCTAATAACCGGACACCAACCCAGAGTTCCTCTAATAACCAGAGACCAAACCGGAGTTCCTATAATAACCGGAGACCAAACCGGAGGGCTTACTTTTACAGGTCCCCAACCCGGAACATACTTGTCTAACACATTCATCTGAATGAAAGGTTGAAATATAACATAAACATTTGGATTAAAAATAACTTATGAAATTTCAATACTTTAAAAAAAACCATGAGTGACATAAGAATAGCTTATCCATAGTCAAAAATATCACAAAACCTTCAATAAAATATGGATGTTTTGTATCATAATAAATCAACTTCAAAAAAGCTTAAAAGCCATCAAAGGATGTTGACATAGATGAAATCAAAACTATTTTAGAGAAATATCTCTTTTTTTTAAATCATTTTAAAAGTAACATAATTATAAAATAATACATTCAATTTGAAAATATTTTTATAAGCTTGTAAGGGAATCTTTGACGATTTTATAACGGCGGTAAATAGCCGCACCCGCCGTATAAGTTAAAAAAACATTCTTACCTTAAATTTGTCGAAAAGGTTAAAAGTACCTTGTTTGGAAAACGACGGAAAGATTCCTTTAGAAACACATAAGGGTATAAATGACTTTAACCCATATTCTTGTAAATAGTAAAAATGTTTTGAAATACATTATTAAGAAACATGGATGTGGATGATAAAGAGATCCCAGTAGATTATTACGTATAAACAACCTCGGATAATGAAGAGATTGTGAAATAACCCTTACCTTGTACTCTTCCTTGGTTGGGGTAGGTTAACCTCTTGTATAATGGTGAAATAATTGTTATTAAATTATACAAGAATCTTATACATTCATATGATATCATATATGATCTTTTAACATTGCTTTGTTAATAATATCTTAGTATTATCGTCGTTTCGGGTGTTAACTTACTCGTTTTATTTTATATGTTTTATTACATAAGCCATGTTTGTCATGGATAGGTTGTATATTATTCATATCCAGAATGATATCAAGTCCTTAAACATCATTTTTAAATCATCAAATGATAATTATACTTGACTGGATACGATGGAGAATGAATCTCATCGCGTTCGTGGAGATGGTAGTCCGTACGTACGCATGAGCGACAATATCATTCTTTTGATATTAAAATAATATATAAATGGATGGTATATCATATATACAGAATCATTAACATGTTATATTTATTATTTACATGAGTTACACATCATTATTATACCCATCCAAATAATAATATATTGAATAACAATTACACCACGACGTGGAGACGGTAAGCCGTACGTACGCACGTATGGTGACATGTTATTCAAAGGGTGGATAGAATACTGAATATGGTTTTACCATATTTATAATAACATCACAGAATATATATGATACTGGAGTTATTATTTTATAATGGTAACAACAAAGGAAGAAGATGTGGAAGAAGAGTGCAGCAAGGCCCGTTATCGTGCAGCAGTTCTCGTTCGAGTCTATCTCAAAGCGGTGTTTTCGGGTTTTACCCCTAGGTACATCTGTGCCAGAGCCACCTCTACCTGCTCGTATCCAGACAGGGATGTATTGCTCAGAAAACTCACAAAATCTCTACAATACCAAAATTCTAGGAAGTTCTTCTATACTAATCCTCAAAGTTCATCTTAGGTCTACGTGCTCTAATAAGAGTTTATCTAAATCTAGCTTCCAAGGTTTGTACTAAACTTCCTCTGATACCAACTGTAATGCCCCGAACCCAGTTACCCAGAGTCGATGCATTATTACATAACATTGGCATGATCACAAGAAAGATCAAATATCGAAAGACTGATTGATTTAGTAGCCTTGGAAACACTAGATATATTCACAAGTCTTACATTACATCATAAAGTGAAAAACTACTACAACAACATATTGTCTCCATATTCCACACTCATATCCCCACATAATATCCCTACAGGTCATTCATAATTTACTTCTTCACTTCCTGGGAAAAATAAAACATAGAAAAGGGGTGAGCTCAAATGCCCAGTAAGGATAACAATATAGCGGAAACTTTCATAAATAAGAATAAACATTTAAGTCAATGTATAACTAAAACAAAAGCTTTTTAAACTTGAACTTCAACATAGTATGGCAAAAGTAAAATTAAATAATTCCATTTACTTATTCACATGGATATTCTACTAATCAGATAATCACATGTAATATCAGTAACCACTTTCATAATGATGGAATTCATAATGCTGAACTTTAATTTCTTTGTCAAGGTCTCATCCCAAGACCTAGGGGCTAACTGTAACCGGAACCCAACCTGGAGTGCCTCTAATAAACGGACACCAACCCGGAGTGCCTCTAATAACCGGACACCAACCCGGAGTTCCTCTAATAACCGGAGACCAAACCGGAGTTCCTCTAATAACCGGAGACCAAACCGGAGGGCTTACTTTTACCGGTCCCCAACCCGGAACATACTTGTCTAACACATTCATCTGAATGAAAGGTTGAAATATAACATAAACATTCAGATTAAAAATAACTTATGAAATATCAATAATTTAAAAAAAACCATGAGTGACATAAGAATAGCTTATTAACAGTCAAAAATATCACAAAACCTTCAATAAAATATGGATGTTTTGTATCATAATAAATCAACTTCAAATAAGCTTAAAAGCCATCAAAGGATGTTGAAATAGATGAAATCAAAACTATTTTAGAGAAATATCTCTTTTTTTTTAAATCATTTTAAAAGTAACATAATTATAAAATAATACATTCAATTTGAAAATATTCTTATAAGCTTGTAAGGGAATCTTTGATGATTTTATAACGACGGTAAATAGCCGCACCCGCCGTATAAGTTAAAAAAACATTCTTACCATAAATTTGTCGAAAAGGTTAAAAGTGCTTTGTTTGGAAAATGACGGAAAGATTCCTTTCGAAAAACATAAGGGTATAAATGACTTTAACCCATATACTTGTAAATAGTAAAAATGTTTTGAAATACATTATTAAGAAACATGGATGTGGATGATAAAGAGATCCCAGTAGATTATTACGTATAAACAACCTTGGATAATGAAGAGATTGTGAAATAACCCTTACCTTGTACTCTTCCTTGGTTGGGGTAGGTTAACCTCCTGTATAATGGTGAAATAATTGTTATTAAATTATACAATAATCATATACATTCATATGATATCATATATGATCTTTTAACATTGCTTTGTTAATAATATCTTAGTATTATCGTCGTTTCGGGTGTTAACTTACTCGTTTTATTTTATATGTTTTGTTACATAAGCCATGTTTGTCATGGATAGGTTGTGTATTATTCATATACAGAATGATATCAAGTCCTTAAACATCATTTTTAAATCATCAAATGATAATTATACTTGAATGGATACGATGGAGAATGAATCTCATCGCGTTCGTGGAGACGGTAGTCCGTACGTACGCACGAGCGACAATATCATTATTTTGATATTAAAATAATATATAAATGGATGGTATATCATATATACAGAATAATTAACATGTTATATTTATTATTTACATGAGTTACACATCATTATTATACCCATCCAAATAATAATATATTGAATAACAATGACACCACGACGTGGAGACGGTAAGCCGTACGTACGCACGTATGGTGACATGTTATTCAAAGGGTGGATAGAATACTGAATATGGTTGTACCATATTTATAATAACATCAAAGTATATATATTATACTAGATTTATTATTTTATAATGGTAACAACAAAGGAATAAGAAGTGGAAGAAGAACGGAACTTGGAAAAGGGTGGTGAAATCATTACCTCTTCTTCGGTTTATTCCTTTTGATTTGATCAAAAGGGCTCCTTAGGTTGGCTTTAGGATCAAACTAAGGCCTCTAGGTTGTATTTAGGAAAGTTGGGAGAGTATTTGGGTAGAGTTTGGCCGAACCAAAAGGCTTTTAAGGTGTCAAGAAATGGGAAGGAGGAGTTCCCTTTTATAAGAGGGGTGAGGGGCACCTTTGGAAAAGCTAGAAATATTAATTTATAATAAATTCATATTCGGTTTAGAATGGCTCCAAAGTTGATTATTTAAATTTTAAGGTGGGTATGGGTCGAAAACAACTCAACCAATAGAATTTATACAGGTTTGGGTACTTATA
Organism: Viscum album; assembly: GCA_963277665.1. Lineage (NCBI taxonomy): Eukaryota > Viridiplantae > Streptophyta > Magnoliopsida > Santalales > Viscaceae > Viscum > Viscum album. Next base: position 1,471,832,642 of record OY728157.1, read on the forward strand.
TTAACCTTATCTTTAAGTATTAACTCTAAGTTAATTAGTTTCACTTTTAAAATGTCTCTTTGTATTTTTATATAATATGGTTAATAAACTTACTATATACATCCAAGAGCCCCCCAAGTGGTCCATTAATGATTAACCTATCATGATATAATTCTCTTGGCCGAACCTTAGATTTTTAGAAATTTAATATCAATTAATAATATAATATTTGTTTTAATAACTCTTTTATGTCAATTGTGACACTATTCAATAGTTGATTTTTGTGAAACTCATAACAAATTTATTACTTCGAAAAAAGTCAATTAAATCAATCATAATATATCATATTATCCTATAAAATTAGTGTAATTCATTAAAAGTTTCATATTATATTTATTTGGGTATTTATAATATCAATTATTTTAATTTTTCACTATTATAGTAATTACTTCATCATCATTGTGTCATAAATAAATTAAATTATTTAAAGTCTAAAAATTATAAATAAAATATACTTATGTAGGAAATATTGCTATATTTCTAATTAATATTTATAATCTAAAATCCAACATATATAACCCTATGTAAAAATTGTTTTTCTAAAAGATATATGCTTGTGTCATTTTTGTATTCATTTTAACTTAATTAAAATAAAATGTCCCTATCACCTACAAGTGGCACCATGGGGTCCCAAAATCGACCCAAAGATACCTATGGTCGAACATGTATCAACCAATAAGGCTAGGACACGTTTTAGTGTAATTTAGTATTATTATAATATTATTGTTTAACCCTTATTTACCGGATTTACCCTTAACCATGGTAAATAAAATATTTACCGCAGTAATTATTCAAAATGTCTAAAAATAAAAGTTACCTATTTACACAATTTGAACATCCTAATTCCAAATATGGAATCCAATTTTCTAAATTCAAAACACAGAAGTGGCAGAAATTAATTTAAAATTAATCCTGCTGTCAAAACAAAAAGCGTGTTTTTAAGAGATAATAACTATCAAAAGATTGACACTTGTTTATGTTCGGTTTAATTGTAAAATTATGTCCAATGACCAACATTATATTAAATGGTAAAAATATATTCTAAATATACTTTAAAACCACTCAAATTCATAATTTATCACTATTAATTATTTTGATTAAAAAAGTTGTTTTTAATTAAAATTTAGTAATTTTCACTATTCATCAAAATATTAAAGTTATCCGAAAAGTACCAAAATTTCACCTTAGGCTAAATTCGATATTCAGAATCCAAAAATGAAGTCCATTTTGAAATATAAAATATATATAATTTCAAAAATTAGGTATTACTATTCATAACGGCTAGTTTGATTGGTTGTGGTGTGTGTTAGAACTCGAAGTTGCGTACAACACACGCTACTGTATTATTCAAAAGAAAGCGTACCGTGGAAGCTTGGGATGTTTCATTTTAAATTTTTTTGATGTCCCCATTTAGTCAAAAAGTTTAAAATATTGTATTTAAAAAGTGTTCACTATTAAAAGTTGGTAAAAGTGCAATACTGAAAGTGAATTTGTTCTTACATTATGTCTATGAAACTCATAATATGGATTCTAAAATTATAAGGATTATATAAAGTTTAAAATTTAGTTAATACTATTCATAAACTCTTTTGAAAGGCTTGTTTTTTAAGTCATGGTGTGCTTGAACTCGGTGTTGCGTGTAGTGCAAGTTATTGTATTATTTTGAAGAAATAACACACTATGAAACCTTGGGGTGTTACATTCTCTCCTCCTTCAATAAATTGCGTCCTCGCAATTTTAAATTGTTCTTCGAAAATAAAAGGTTGAAAATAAAAAATATCTTTGGGGGAAAACCCACATCATAAATTGGGTTACTAAAATTTAGTCTTAATATGAGGAAAAGAGAAATGAAAGGGTCACCACCAAATTATGATCTCGATTAGGAGAACATTGGTGGAAATTAGAGACGTATAATTGGAGGAAAAACGTAAATATTTATAGGTAGTGATTGAGGTCATCAATCACAAACATGTTTAAAATTGAGGTCCTTAAATTCATCAATCTACGATGATTTAAAATACCATCTATTCAACAAAACATAAGGTATTAGGATAACACATTTTTGACGTTTCAAAATATCTTAGTTGAAATCCCACATCGAAAAATGAATTAATGAGGCCTCTATTTAAAATAAAGAGTGGAAAGTATGAAGATTACCGAAAATAACACATACTAGGGTTCCATGTAGGAAAATATGGATATTGAAGAGAAATATAATCATCAATTATCTGATGGAGAGTGGTAGAGAACATGGCTATGAAAAGGCCAACAATCCCAAAGCTATAAATTAGTGATGATTTAAGGTACCATCTAGAACAACATTTTTTTTCTAAGTTCCTTTTCTTAATGTTGAGAAATTTATTTATGAGATTGGCTAAGATCATAAGGATATATACTTACTTTATAATTAGAGTTTTATCCATTAATAAATTTCTACCACAAACTCATCTTTCACTCGTAAAAAAATTCTATTTATACTATTCATACAGGGTTCCAAAATAAACGAATTTATAATTAATCTACCAGATCTTTAAAAAAAACTACATTATTTAATCCAGGACATCTCGTGGGACAGTGGTAGGTGATACACCCTTGTCACCCTTCGGTTGCGGGTTCAAGTCTCGCGGCCTTGCCGGTCGCGACGGGTTGCCGCCCGACCTCTGGGTTGTCCTTTTATGGCAATCAAAAATTAATCTCAAACTAGAATTTATCCAAAATACTTTTGTCCAAACTCACAGTCCAATATTTATAAGGAAGGTAAACTTAATGTAGATCATTTTTACCCCGTAATAGCATATGAATACCTTCATCGTGTATTCTTTTAAAACACTAAAACATCCTGAATTACCATAATACTTATTGATTACATTCATGCTCCCTTATTCCATATAGAATGCTGGATATACTTCATGAATCCAAAAATGTTTTAAACCCCAATAATGATGGAATATACGAATCATTAATCAGCTTCAAGGTATTCAAGAATATCCAATATAATTTATCCAAATCAATCATGTATTATTCTAAAATCACTACCTCGGTATCAGAACCATATTATGGTTTATCTTTCTCTCAACCATATATTTTCCAAAAAATTTAACCTGCTATGGAGTCACTTTTCTTTGTTCCACACAATCTCAAGTTCTTAATGAAATAGTACTGTAGTAAAATCCTTATATACTCCATAATTATTATAACAAGTACATTGTTGATACAACACTCAAATGACATAATCAACGTAAGAACTCTAATCATTCCTCTTCATATGTGATAGTATCATAACTTGATTATTATCCAATAGCATCATTTGCATCATAGTCTGATGACTGGGACATAGGTTCGTGTAGTGTCCAAACTCCTTGCAAATGAATCATTGTACATTTGAAACCATTTTCTTACCCTTGCAGTCACGTACTTTGTGCCCTTTTCCTCCACACTTATAACAAACTCTCATTCCTTTCAGACAAGTTCCAGGGTGTTTCTTACCATAGTTATCACATATGGGAAAATTCTTATTTTCCCTCTTCCCTTTATCCATCGTTCTCTCTTCCATCCTTTTCTTCTCTTGATACCCTTCAAAGCCATAGGACATAGTAAAATCTTTACTTATCTTATCAATACATGATATTATTTATTCATATGATGATAATACATGGGAGACTATTTCTCTTATAAATCTGGCTTAAGACCATGAAATATATGATCCTTCTTTCTCTTTGGATCATGTGCATTGTTGGAGTTCTCATTCCTTCTACTGGGCGCCATTTCTAAACAATGGAATACACTAGATTAGTTTATGAATAACAATACCTAATCCCAAACTTGTAAGACACATAACATAAATTAAAAAGTTTATGGATATAATCCATAATCATAAAAATTTATCCTTTCAGGAAGTAAATCCACATAAACCCTTCATAATGGTTTCTAAAGAAAATGATAGTTATCCTAAGCATATCCCCCGGGAGTGTTGTAACCAAGAGTGCAGCAAGGCCCGTTGTCGTGCAGCAGTTCTCGTTCGAGTCTATCTCAAAGCGGTGTTTTCGGGTTTTACCCCTAGGTACATCTGTGCCAGATCCACCTCTACCTGCTCGTATCCATACAGGGATGTATTTCTCAGAAAACTCACAAAATCTCTACAATACCAAAATTCTAGGAAGTTCTTCTATACTAATCCTCAAAGTTCATCTTAGGTCTACGTTCTCTAATAAGAGTTTATCTAAATCTAGCTTCCAAGGTTTGTACTAAACTTCCTCTGATACCAACTGTAATGCCCCGAACCCAGTTACCCAGAGTCGACGCATTATTACATAACATTGGCATGATCACAAGAAAGATCAAATATCGAAATACTGATTGGTTTAGTAGCCTTGGAAACACTAGATATATTCATAAGTCTTACATTACATCATAAAGTGAAAAACTACTACAACAACATATTTTCTCCATATTCCACACTCATATCCCCACATAATATCCCTACAGGTCATTCATAATTTACTTCTTCACTTCCTGGGAAAAATAAAACATAGAAAAGGGGTGAGCTCAAATGCCCAGTAAGGATAACAATATAGCGGAAACTTTCATAAATAAGAATAAACATTTAAGTCAATGTATAATTAAAACAAAAGCTTTTTAAACTTGAACTTCAACATAGTATGGAAAAAGTAAAATTAAATAATACCATTTACTTATTCACATGGATATTCTACTAATCAGATAATCACATGTAATATCAGTAACCACTTTCATAATGATGGAATTCATAATGCTGAACTTTAATTTCTTTGTCAAGGTCTCATCCCAAGACCTAGGGGCTAACTGTAACCGGAACCCAACCCGGAGTGCCTCTAATAAACGGACACCAACCCGGAGTTCCTCTAATAACCGGACACCAACCCGGAGTTCCTCTAATAACCAGAGACCAAACCGGAGTTCCTCTAATAATCGGAGACCAAACCGGAGGGCTTACTTTTACCGGTCCCCAACCCGGAACATACTTGTCTAACACATTCATCTGAATGAAAGGTTGAAATATAACATAAACATTCAGATTAAAAATAACTTATGAAATATCAATAATTTAAAAAAAACCATGAGTGACATAAGAATAGCTTATCCACAGTCAAAAATATCACAAAACCTTCAATAAAATATGGATTTTTTGTATCATAATAAATCAACTTCAAATAAGCTTAAAATCCATCAAAGGATGTTGAAATAGATGAAATCAAAACTATTTTAGAGAAATATCTCTTTTTTTTTAAATCATTTTAAAAGTAACATAATTATAAAATAATACATTCAATTTGAAAATATTCTTATAATCTTGTAAGGGAAGCTTTGATGATTTTATAATGACGGTAAATAGTCGCACCCGCCGTATAAGTTCAAAAAACATTCTTACCATAAATTTGTCGAAAAGGTTAAAAGTGCTTTGTTTGGAAAATGACGGAAATATTCCTTTCGAAACACATAAGGATATAAATGACTTTAACCCATATACTTGTAAATAGTAAAAATGTTTTGAAATACATTATTAATAAACATGGATGTGGATGATAAAGAGATCCCAGTAGATTATTACGTATAAACAACCTCGGATAATGAAGAGATTGTGAAATAACCCTTACCTTGTACTCTTCCTTGGTTGGGGTAGGTTAACCTCCTTTATAATGGTGAAATAATTGTTATTAAATTATACAAGAATCATATACATTCATATGATATCATATATGATCTTTTAACATTGCTTTGTTAATAATATCTTAGTATTATCGTCGTTTCGGGTGTTAACTTACTCGTTTTATTTTATATGTTTTGTTACATAAGCCATGTTTGTCATGGATAGGTTGTGTATTATTCATATACAGAATGATATCAAGTCCTTAAACATCATTTTTAAATCATCAAATGATAATTATACTTGAATGGATACGATGGAGAATGAATCTCATCGCGTTCGTGGAGACGGTAGTCCGTACGTACGCACGAGCGACAATATCATTATTTTGATATTAAAATAATATATAAATGGATGGTATATCATATATATACAGAATAATTAACATGTTATATTTATTATTTACATGAGTTACACATCATTATTATACCCATCCAAATAATAATATATTGAATAACAATGACACCACGACGTGGAGACGGTAAGTCGTACGTACGCACGTATGGTGACATGTTATTCAAAGGATGGATAGAATACTGAATATGGTTGTACCATATTTATAATAACATCACAGTATATATATTATACTAGATTTATTATTTTATAATGGTAACAACAAAGGAAGAAGAAGTGGAAGAAGAACGGAACTTGGAAAAGGGTGGTGAAATCATTACCTCTTCTTCGGTTTATTCCTTTTGATTTGATCAAAAGGGCTCCTTAGGTTGGCTTTAGGATCAAACTAAGGCCTCTAGGTTGTATTGAGGGAAGTTGGGAGAGTATTGGGGTAGAGTTTGGCCGAACCAAAAGTCTTTTAAGGTGTCAAGAAATGGGAAGGAGGAGTTCCCTTTTATAAGAGGGGTGAGGGGCACCTTTGGAAAAGCTAGAAATATTAATTTATAATAAATTCATATTCGGTTTATAATGGCTCCAAAGTTGATTATTTAAATTTTAAGGTGGGTATGGGTCGAAAAAAACTCAACCAATAGAATTTATACAGGTTTGGGTACTTATATTAACCTTATCTTTAGGTATTAACTCTAAGTTAATTAGTTTCACTTTTAAAATGTCTCTTTGTATTTTTATATAATATGGTTAATAAACTTACTATATACATCCAAGAGCCCCCCAAGTGGTCCATTAATGATTAACCTATCATGATATAAGTCTCTTGGCTGAACCTTATATTTTTTAGGAATTTAATATCAATTAATAATATAATATTTGTTTTAAGAACTCTTTTATGTCAATTTTGACACTATTCAATAGTTGATTTTTTTGAAACTCATAACAGATTGATTACTTCTAACAAAGTCAATTAAATCAATACTAATATATCATATTAGCCTATAAAATTAGTTTAATTCATTAAAAGTTTCATATTATATTTATTTGGGTATTTATAATATCAATTATTTTAATTTTTCACTATTATAGTAATTACTTCATCATCATTGTGTCATAAATAAATTAAATTATTTAAAGTCTAAAAATTATAAATAAAATATCCTTATGTAGGAAATCTTTTTATATTTCTAATTAATATTTATAATCTAAAATCCAACATATATTACCCTATGTAAAAAAAATTTTCCTAAAAGATATATGCTTGTTTCATTTTTGTATTCATTTTAACTTAATTAAAATAAAATGTCCCTATCACCTACAAGTGGCACCATGGGGTCCCAAAATCGACCCAAAGATTCCTATGGTCGAACATGTATCAACCAATAAGTCTAGGACACGTTTTAGTGTAATTTAGTATTATTATAATATTATTTTTTAACCCTTATTTACCGGATTTACCCTTAACCATGGTAAATAAAATATTTACCGCAGTAATTATTCAAAATGTCTTAAAATAAAAGTTACCTATTTACACAATTTGAACATCCTGATTCGAAATATGGAATCCATTTTTCTAAATTCAAAACACAGAAGTGGCAGAAATTAATTTAAAATTAATTCTCGCTATCAAAACAAAAAGCGTGTTTTTAAGAGATAATAACTATCAAAAGATTGACACTTGTTTATGTTCGGTTTAATTGTAAAATTATGTCCAATGACCAACATTATATTAAATGGTAAAAATATATTCTGAATATACTTTAAAACCACTCAAATTCATAATTTATCACTATTAATTATTTTGATTAAAAAAGTTGTTTTTAATTAAAATTTAGTAATTTTCACTATTCATCAAAATATTAAAGTTATCCGAAAAGTACCAAAATTTCACCTTAGGCTAAATTCGATATTCCAAATCCAAAAATGAAGTCCATTTTGAAATATAAAATATATATAATTTCAAAAAGTAGGTATTACTATTCATAACGGCTAGTTTGATTGGTTGTGGTGTGTGTTAGAACTCGAAGTTGCGTACAACACACGCTACTGTATTATTCAAAGGAAAGTGTACCATGGAAGCTTGGGATGTTTCTTTTTAAATTTTTTTAATGTCCCCATTTAGTCAAAAAGTTTAAAATATTTTCTTTAAAAAGGGTTCACTATTAAAAGTTGGTAAAAGTGCAATACTGAAAGTGAATTTGTTCTTACATTATGTCTATGAAACTCATAATATGGATTCTAAAATTATAAGGATTATATAAAGTTTAAAATTTAGTTAATACTATTCATAACCTCTTTTGAACGGCTTGTTTTTTAAGTCATGGTGTGCTTGAACTCGGTGTTGCGTGTAGTGCAAGTTATTGTATTATTTTGAAGAAATAACACACTCTGAAATCTTGGGGTGTTACAGGGTTCAACAGATATCTTACATGAAAGTTCCCCTATGAGTCTACCTTTTCATGGTCCCATAGTGGTTTGACCCTCACTCAACCTCTTTTCAACCTATGTCTAGTGTGCACAAGACTACCTCTTGCATTCAACCTTTATCTTGTATGCAAACCCAATCTTGGGCACAATAGTACCAAGGTACCCAATCTTGTGTGCACCATTGCCTCATATCCCAATATTACGTGCAATAGCATCTAGGAATGTGATCACTCATCCATACCACGAGGGTGGTGCCTCCCCACCCATGCTCGAGATCAGCATTGTTCTATGGTCCTAAGCCACTGGCCTAGTCCCTTCGTAATCCTCATTGACCCCCATGAAAAATATTGAGTCGCACTGTGAGCTTTTTAGGCTAGGTTAGGTACATTTTTTCTTGCACCCTTGTGCAATCCCACCTTCCACCTATGGAATACCATGATTTGAGAAACTCCCCTAAACTCCTTGAAACACCTTGAGTTGACCTACATCTCTTGGTTCCTTTACCATGTTGTGAGTTGATTTTCTCATCTTGGATTCCCTGATTACCTTGAGTCGGTCCATTCCTCAATCAACTCCTTAAACCCTATATCCTGACTCCTATGTTAGTTTAAACCATGAAGGGCCCCTCCTGTATAAGTCTCAGACTAGCCATTGTTAGTTCCTTCCACCAAGTAGTCCTCACTACATGACTTTAAATTGTAGATCACCATATGTGAAAAACATATGATTCCTTCTATGACACACACGAGATTTATTATGCATCAAGTATAAGATTCCTAATTCCATTATCATGATAAGAACACCAAGAAGTAACCATGGGCCTCCATCTTAGGTGTAAGCCACAAACATATACCTCAACCCACCCATGAGTTGGGATGTCCCCATGACTTGACATGGGGAAGCCTAAGTGGGAAGATCAATGCTTAATACCCACACACCATGAACATTTACATGATTTTAAAATGAATTATTGACTCATGAAATTCACATGGCACGCCCTCATGGCCAGACATGAGGAAGACATTATGGGAAACTCCTACACGTAAACCCCATCCACACCATTGTTTCTCCATAGTAGTACCTGAAAAACTAGACATGTGTAAGACCTAATTCCATTATAAACTAAATGGGTTTGAATCCATATATTCTACATTGGGTATGTAGGAAACTTCCCTAAGTTTCAATCCCAACATCTCCATATTCATGTCGGTTCACTCTCATCCTTACCATATGATGTTAAACTACATGAGATACCAGAACTATGTGGACTTTGATCCCTATATTCTAAACAGGGTACATAGGAAGCCTCTTCGAGGTTCAATCCCAACATCCATTCCCATCTTGTTCTTTTCCTCAAGTCATTGTTTCTCAGGAGGATAATTCCCCATCATGGAGGTTACACTTCCTTCGGTTCCCTCTCCATGTGATCCATTCACATGAGTCTCCTCCTTAGGCATCTCGTCACCCCATTCCAAACATGTAATTTGATTCCCATCCACTGATATACATAGTAATCCTCCCTATGGTTCAATACCAATAACCTATCACCCTCCATATTCCATCCATTCCATCGATAATTCCTCCACATCCATCCTGATTCTTACCCAGGCCGCCACATCTCGATGAGATCAGACCATACCCAACATTGTTGCTCCTAGCTGCACGTAGGATGATAACCATGACTAATCCCCATAGAATCCATATTTATCAAACCAATATATTTTATCTTGTGAAGGATAGCTAACCATGTGTAAGCACCAAATCACCCCTTCAAAATGTATGGGTTTTGATCCCTCTCATCTAAACAGCGTACATAGAAAGCCTTCCTGAGGATAAATCCTAGCCAATGGTAAACCTTTGTGTCCCCTTAAATAGGGTCCACCTCCCTGATCAACCCTTTTAGTAAATCTTCTTGGGGTTCCCTCCTAGGTATGTACTTTGTTGATATGTCTCCATGGGACATTCTGATTAAATTCATATCATCCTTTCAAGATGTAAAACTCACATCCTGCCTCATGTTAAACATGGGATATTTGAGGAAAACCTTAGAAGAAATGCCTTTGGCATAATCATCTCCAAAATATTTTAAACTCATATCCTAACTCCATTAAAACATGAGATGCTTAATGAAAACCTCAAAATACATGCCTTTAGAATAATATACCTCATGACTGATGTGGGTTGCCTCAGGTTCTGTGCCTTTGAGAATCCCTCCTATGAGAAAGAATGCATGTGACCAATATTCTAGAATGTAGAGATTCCCTAACATGCCTAATGTTACCATCTACTCCGACTTATGGTTTTATACCTATCAAGACACCTTGGAATGTCTGGATAGAAGTAGCATAATTAACTGACATCCACAAAGAGATGGAATCAGGAATAAATTTCATGAACAATGACCCAAATCTATGAGGGTGACTCGGACTAGGTGATGGATTCTAAGGAGGAATCCATAGAAGGAGTTACCAACATCCCATCATCCCATTTCAATCAAGGGGAAAACATCACTGAGAATGTGATGGATGTCACTAGACTTTGGAATGTAGGAACACGAGTCAACACACACGCATCACCATGATGATATGTGCATCGGACATGGAAATGATTATAAATAATTTCATGGAACAAGGAAATATTTTAGGATTCAAAATAAGAAAACCAAAGCAATGATTTATGCACCCATTGTAAGGACCCAACCCCAGTCGCCCAGAGCCAGTGCCATATTTGATTACATTGGCATATAAACAATGAATATGCATCCTAAAGTACCAAGTATTTTAGTATTATTATAAACATGATACATACATAAGTTCAACATTATAACTTGAAAATAAATGCAACATAAAAAATCCATAGACAACATCCATAACTCTTAAGTTATTTCATCATGTCATTCGTAATATAATTTTTCATGTCTGGAGAAAATGAAACATAAGAAAGGGGGAGATCAAATGCTCAGTAAGGATAATAAATACATTGGAAGATATATAAACATTAGGAAAGTTGAATAACTAAAAACATATTCCTTTAACAAAAACATGAACACATTTATGGCGGGAATAAGAGACGAGTAAGTAATGCCATAATAAAACATAATCATGAGTATTCTACTAGTAGAATAACCACATGAACCATAAATACTATTTTTATAATTAGAGAATTCATAATGTGGGAAATAATCACCATACCATCAAGGCCTCATACCAAGACCAAAAATAATCATTTTGTCAAGGCCTTGTGCCAAGACCATAGTTTGTCTCATGAGACCTACCGATGAACTGAGGGGCTATAATGGGCACCACCCGACACTTTATATGAAAAATTAATTCCTCATATGAATGGGGATAAATATAAACAAAATATATATTCATATTGAAACTAATATAATAAATGTAAATAACTTTCCCCAAACATTAAGCATAAACACTAACCATTCTGAGTAAATTGGTGAATGGTTTCAATATAGCACATCCAAAACCAAAATAATAATAAACCATTAAATTAAATATGGTATATTATTTCATCAAATATTAGTCCCAATATTACATAAGAATCAACAAGATTGTTGAATTAAATGAAGATACTCTTATAAAATCTTCGAGTAATTCTTAAGATAAATACTCTTTTACTTTGAAATGAATAATTATTTTGGAAATATCTTTGTATAAAAACATGAGTGAAGTAAGATAGTGTTTTAATAATAAAATTAGTTATTTTATAAAGGTAATGGTTTCCAAAAACAGATTATATATTTCCCTTGAAAACAGATAAGAAAATTCCCTTGAATCGGGCTTGTATTTCGGAAACAATTTTGAAAGTTCCTTTTTAAAAAAGTAAAAATCCATAAAATAAGGAAGGATTAGGGTTGGTGAACATATAAAGAACACTCATAACGAATTTATGAGAATTAAATAATAATATACAATAATGTTATTAAGGTAATTAGACAATAAAAGTAACCCAAATGAAAATGGAGGATCGAGTGGGAAAACCCTTACCTTAAGTTCGAATGTGTTCCTCTCTTGATCTTAAGGTCCTGTAATATGAAATTATAATTAGTAATAACTTATTTAAGAACCTATTATACATGTATTTATTTTATAATATTTCTATTTAGTTCATTTATTCCATAATTGATAAGTTATTATATTGAATTTCTTCATTCTAGAGTGTTTGTTTTCTTTATTTTCAAAATCGGTTCACTTGTTCTTAAGTAATGGAGTTCATGTGGAATGGATGTAAATATCCAGAATTAAAATTAAATATTATTTATGAACATATAGAAGTATTAATGATCATTTATATCATTTGGTTACATGGAAATAGGATGAATCATTAGATTAAATATTTATGACATTCACATATATTATTTTAGCGGTATTTTGATTATTAGGAACTAGTTTGGTCATACGATTTAATAATATGTACGTATACTAGTTCCTAAATATTAATTATATTATAATATATATATTATAGTCTGTTTCATCCATAAAAATGGTTTCATGAACATTAATGAAGGATAAATTGAAGAACGAAACTTTGTTGTCCACAAAGTTTATAAATTGGAACCTCATGGACGTTGATTTCATTTATAAAATAAAAGAGGAGAGAGTAAGAATATTGATGATGGTTATTCCATTAACATTATATAATTCTAGTATATAGATGTTAATAGAGTTATCATGGTCATTTGGACAGAGGAGGTGAGGTGAAGATAACAAATGATGATAAATTGAAATGAAACTAAATGAAAAAGAAGGGTGCTTTACCTCTTGAAATAACCTCCATGAGAACCTCCTTAAGGGAATGGGTTTTTGTATTTTGGAAAAATCAAGAGATTATTGGATGTGGGGATTGGCTAGGGAAGGTTAATTTGAAAGATATTTGAGTATCTTCAAGTCTTAGAGAAGTGAATAGAAGAGGGAGTGAGGGGGGTTATAGTGGAGGAGATGAGTGAATTTTGAATATTTTATTCATTATTTTATTAATTCCTTCAAGACAACCAATAGTGTTGTTCATGTGACCCCTAATAGTAATAAGTGAATGTGAGTTTGAACCAAGTGGTCTTATACCCCTTCCATGGAGATACCTTTAAGAAAACATGATCTCCTTCTTGAAATTCTAAATCCTTCTTTTACTTATCAACATAGCACTTTTGCCTACTTTGAGCTATTTTGATATGGGTTTGGATAATCTTCACCATTTTTGTTGTTTCCTCAAAATATTCTAGACCTATGAGATTTCTTTCACCAACATCATCCCAAAAAGTTGGTGTACGGCATCTTTTTTCATATAATGCTTCATATGGTGCCATCTGAATACTTGAATGGAAGCTATTGTTATAGGAAAATTATACGATAGGTAAATATTGATCCCACATACCTTGAAAGTCATGTTAACTAGACCTTAACATGTCTTCTAAGGTTTGAATACTTTGTTCTAATTGTCCATTAGTTTGTGGTTGGTATGTAGTGCTCAAACGAAGATCAGTATCTAGGGTCTTCTGAAGACTTTTACAAAATAGTGATGTAAAATAAGGATCATGATCAGAAACAATTGATAATGGTACACCATGAAATATTACAACTTCATTAATATACAGTCTTGCTAAATGTTCAAGTGGTAAATCTTCTCGTATAGCAAGAAAACCTACTGATTTTGTAAGAGGATCAACAATGACCCATATCGCATCATTATTTCTTGGAGTCTTTGGTATCCTCATGATAATGTCCATCATAATATCATCCCATTTACACAGAGTAATAGGAAGGGGTTGCATGACTCATCTAGGATGTTGTTTTCTAGACTTCACCTGTTGACAAACCAAACAACTCAACACATAATCAGCAATTTCCCTCTTCATGTTTTCCCACCAAAAATGTTCCTTTAGATATCTATACATCTTTATGCTATCAGGGTGTATAGAGAAATTAGAGCTATGAGCATTATCCAATAGTTTCCTCTTTATCTCAGGAATAGAAGGAACACAGAGTCTCTTTCCAAATTTCAAAATTCTACCTTCATATACGAAGTCAATCAATGTCCCATAATTTATAGGTATAATTTTATTTTGAAACTCCTCATCATCAGGCTGAGAAATTTTTATCCTTTCTAGTAAAGAAGGTTTAGAAACCATTTGAAAAAGTAGTAATGTGTTACCTTCCTTGATAATTCCAATATCTATCATTACTATATCCATGAACAAATTATCCCTTTCAAATCTCATCTTATTCAGAATTTTTTGGTCTTTTCTACTCAATGTGTCTGCCACCTTTTTTTCCTTCCTCAGGTGGTAGTGTATTATGCAATCATAGTCCTTTAGTAGATCAATCCATCTCCTATGTCTCATGTTTAGTTCTTTCTATGATAAGATATATTTCAAACTCTAATGATCTATATATATCTTACATTTTTCACCATAAAGGTAATTTCTCCAAATCTTCAGATCAAAGATTACCATTGATAACTCAAGATCATGAGTTGGATAGTTTTGTTCATGAATTTGTAGCTGCCTAGATATAAAGGCAATCACTCTATCATTCTGGATATGGTCACAGCCAAGTCCTTTCTTTGATGCATCACTAAATATCATAAATCCATAATTCCCTAATGGTGGAGTAAAGACTGGAGCATTCACTAATCTTCTCTTCAATTATTTAAAATATTCTTTACATTCCTTTTTCCATACGAACTTAACCCATTTTCATGTAAGCTTTGTCATTTGGTTGGCTAAACAGGAAAAGTTCTAAATGAAACGCCGATAATAACTTACTAAACCAATAAAAATACATACCTCAGTTATGTTTGTTGGAGTGAAATATTCTTGCACAGCCTTTGTCTTCATAGGATCTATAGATATTCAATTCTTAGAGACAATTTAGCCTAAAAAGGAAACTGATTGGATCCAAAAAACACACTTTATAAACGTTCCATACAATTCATTTCTTCTAAGAGTCTTCATAATAGTGCGCAAGTGATTTTCATGATCTTTATGAATTTTAGAGTATGTCAGGATATCATCAATAAACACCACTACAAATTCATTAAGATATTCCTTGAAAAATATATTCATTATATCCATGAAAACATATGGTGCTTAGTCAGTCCAAAAGGCATTACTATAAACTGGTAATGCTCATGCCTGGTTCGAAATTCTATTTTTGGAATGTCTTCTTTTCTCACAAGCAACTTATTATTTCCATATCGAAGGTCAATCTTCGAAAAATATTGTTCTCCATGAATTCGATCAAATAAATCATTAATTAGTTGTAGAGGATACTTTTTCTATATTGTAATAGCATTGATTTCCCTGTAATCAATATGCAACCTCATGGATTCGTCTTTCTTCTTGACAAAGAGGACAGTGGATCCCCATGGAGAAACACTAGGTCGAATAAATCCTTTGTCACTCAATTCCTCTAGTTGTTTCTTTAGCTCCACTAACTCCACATTGTCCATTATATAGGGAGTCTTTAATATGGGATTTGAACCAGGAATTAAGTTAATGAAAAAATCAATTTCCCGCTCTAGTGGATATCTAGGTAAATCCTCTATAAAGACGTCAACATATTCTTACACAACAGGTATATCCTTTATTTGAACATTCTTCTCCTCACCCATAGTTATTTCATTCTCTACCTCCCTAATAATTTAATTCAATAGAGTTATTGGGGGTGGATCAAGATGAGAATCATATGGTTATGTTTCTTCCCTAAAGATAATGGATTCCACATCATCGACAAAAATTGTAACCTCCTTCCTCGTGTAATAGATTTTGGCATCATGGTTTAAAAGATAATCTATACTGAGGATTATATCAAATTCAATCATCGGTGTGATAATAAAATCAGAAGATAAAGCACATTTATATGCCATAATGGGGACTGCCTAACACAACTTGTGTTGCAATGATACTTCCCTTAAGAGTTTTGACTGACAATTCGCTTATTAAATAAAACTTGAAATATCTAATTTTCCTGGAAAACTGGGAAGATATGAAAGAATTTGATGATCCTAAATCAAATAAATCATTGGCTAAGTTTGAGTAAAAGATTAAATTACATGCCACCACATAATTAGGAACTACAACCTCTACAGTTGTGACTGCATAAGCTTGGCCTTTCTCCCTTGTCCTTCTTTGGGAAACATTTCCCTGATGCTTAGGACATTCATGTGGAAAATGTCCCATCTCCCTAAAATTGTAGCATTGAACGTTGGAATCTTCTTTATTCCCCTTACAATCATGAGATAGGTGGAATTTTTCTATGCACTTATAACAGACTCTCATTCCCTTCATGCAAGTGCAAGGGTTTTTCTTCTCACAATTACTACAGGATGGATGTTGAACTCCTCCCCCATTCCCCATTTCCTTATTTATTTTTCTAGAATTTTCGATATCCCTCCTCTTATCTTGTTTTCCATTAAAGTCATAAGACTTAGAAAATTCATGTTTTGTATTGATAGCACTTGAGACTATATCTTTATATGATGAGATACTTTGGGAGACTAGATCCCTTTAGAGGAATGGTTTAAAACCATCAAAGAATCGATCAATTTTTCTCCTTGGATTACGTATGTACTTCGCAACATGCCTTGCTAACCTTGTGAAGTTATCTTTATAATTTGAAACATTCTCATCTTCCTTTTGCCTCAAATTCCAAAATTGCATTTTCATATCCTCTCATTGTTTCCGAAGAATGTATTTCTCTAGGAATATTTCCTTAAATTCCCTCCATTACATATCTTTTATCTCTTCCTCCTCCTTTGTGTTTTGAATTAATAACCACCACTAATCTACATCTCCCAATAGACGATAAACTTCCATGATGACCTTATCTCTTTTGTTACATCCCAAAGCAAGAAATATCTTCTCTAGGGAACTTATCCACTACTCAGATACAAATGGGTTAGTAGTCCCATTGTATGAAGGAGGTTTTTTCCACATAAATAGATCTAACATAGCTCCTCCAAATGGTGGATCTGGATGCTCTATACAGGTAATGTTATTTTTCATAACCTGAGTAAGTTCTCCCAGTATAGTTATAAGATGCTCTGCACCAGTCATAGTACCAGATCCAACATCATTATCTTGTGTCGGAGGGAAATCCCTACATGGTATACGCGTGTTCATGCGGTTTCCATTTCTTGCACTATGCGCCATATCTAGATAATGGAATACACTAGATTAGGTTATGAATCATAATCTATAATCTTAACTTAACAAAATACTTATCATAAATTGAAATCATACGCATGACTAATCCCATAATCACAAAAATGGTTTCTTTGAGGAAAAATTTACATTTAAATCCATTATAATGGATTTTAAAGAAAATGTGGATTATCCTAATAATATCCCCCAGGAGTTTCAATACTAAGAGTGAAAAAGGTCTTGTTTTCATGTACTAGGATACCTTCGGTCAAGCCTGAGACTCCTTATCAAAGTTTTCACTCCTAGGTATACATGTTCTAGAGACACCTATACCTGTTTGTATCCAGACATGGATGTATTTTCTAGAAAGATCCACATGATCTATTCCTTACAAAAATTCAAGGACATTATTGTGTGTTTATAATCAAAAACTATCTTATGGAATCTTCCCTAATCTACATTTTCTAAATCTAGTTTCCAAGTTTTCTATTAAACTTCCTCTGATACCAACTGTAAGGTCCCAACCCTAGTTTCCTGGAGTCGGTGCCTTATTTTATTAAATTGGAATACAAAAAATGAATATTCATCCCAAAGGACCAAGTATTTTAGTATTATTGGAAACAAGATACATACATAAGTTCAACATTACAAATTTAAAAGAAATGCAACATAGAAACTCCTTAGACAATATCCATAACTCCTAGGTTATTTCAGCATGTCATTCATAATAAAATTATTCATGTCCTGAGAAAATGACACATAAGAAAGGGGTGAGATCAAATTCTCAGTAAGGGTAAACAATATGGTGGAAGATATATAAACATTTGGCAAGTTGAATAACTAAAAAAAATCTGCCTTTAACAAAAACTTGTACACATTATGGCAGGAATAAGAGATGATTAAGTAATGCCATAATAAAACATAATAATGGGTATTATACTAGTTGAATAACCACATGAACCATCAATACTATTTTCATAATTAGTTAATTCATAATTTAGGACATCATCATCATACTGTCATGGCCTCGTGCAAAGACCATAAATAATCATTTTGTCAAGGCCTTGTTCCAAAACTGTAGTTTGTCTCATGAGACCTACTGATGCACCGAGGGGCTATAGCGGGCCCCACCTGACACTTTATTTGTCCAATTAATTCCTCATATAAATTGGGATAAATATAAACAATATATACATTCATGTTGAAAATAATATATGAAATGTAAATAACTTTCCACAAACATTAAGCATATAAACACTAATCCTTAAGAGTAAATTGGTGAATGGTTTTAAGATAGAACATCCTCAAACAAAATAATAATAAACCATTAAACTAAATATGGTATATGATTCCATGAAATATTATTTCCAATAATACATAATAATCAACAAGATTGTTGAAATAGATGAAGATACTCTTATAAAATCTTCGAGTAATTCTTGAGATAAATACTCTTTTACTTCTGGAAGGAAGAGTTATTTTAGAAAAATCTTTGTATAAACCCAGAGTGAAGTAAGATAGTATTTCCCTAATAAAATGATTTATTTCATAAAGATAATAGTTTCAAAAAAATATATTATATAGTGCCCTTGAAAATAGGTAATAATTTGAGAAATTCCCTTGAATTAGGCTTATATTTCAGAAACAATTTTTAAATTTCCTTTTAAAACATGTAACTACACATAAAATAAGGAATAATCCTAGTTGTGGAACATATTAAGAATAATAAAATAGAATTTATGAGAAGTAAATAATAATACACAATAATTTCATTGAGTTAATTAGACAATAAAAGTAACACGAATGAAAATGGAGGTTCGGGTGGGAAAACCCTTACCTTAAGTCTGAATGTGTTCCGATCTTGAACTTAAGGTCTGAGAATATGAAATTATAATTATTAATAACTTATTTCAAAACCTATTAGATGTTTATTTATTTTATCATAATTCTATTTAGTTTATTTATTCCCTTATTTATAAGTTATTATATTGAATTTCATCATTCCAGAGTGTTCGTTTTATTCATTTTCATAATGAGTTCACTTGTTATTAAGTAATGGGGTTCATATGGAATGGATGTAAATCTACAGAATTGAAATTGAATATTATTTATGAACATAAAAAATATTTAATGGTCATTTATATCATTTGGTTACATGAAAATAATATGAATCATTAGATGAAACTTTTAGGACATTCACTTAGATTGTATTGGCAGTATTTTGATTATTAGGAACTAGTTTGGTCATACGATTTAATAATATGTACGTATACTGGTCACTAAATATTAATTAGGTTATAATATATATATTATATTATGGTTCAACCATAAAAATGGTTTCATGACCAGAAATGAAGGATAAATTTAAGAACAAAACTTTGTCATCCACGAAGGTTATAAAATAGAACTTCATGGATGTTGATTTTGTTTATAAAATAAAAAGGAGAGAGTAAGAATATTGTTGATGGTTATTCTATTAACATAATATAATTCCAGTATATAGATTATAATAGAGTTATCATGGTCATTTTTATAGGGTAGGTGAGGAGAGGATAACAAATGGAGATAAATTGAAATGAAACTAAATGAAAAAGAAGGGTGTTTTACCTCTTGAAATAACCTCCTTGAGAACCTCCTTAAGGGAATGGGTTTTGGTATTTTGGTAAGACCAAGATCATCTTGGACGTGGTGAGTGACTAGGTATGGTTAATTGGATAGATCTTTGAGGAGCTTCAAGGCTTAGAGGAGTGAAGAGAAGAGGGAGTGATGGGGGTTATAGTGGAGGAGAGGAGTGAATTTTGAATATTTTATTCATTATTTTATTAATTCCCTCAATACAACCAATAGTGTTGGTTCATGTGACCCCTAATAGTAATAAGTGAATGTGAGTTTAAACCAAGGGGTATTAAATAACTTATGATGTCATAAATAGTGTATTTAATGGATAATTTGTATATGCGGTATTTTACTGTATATCACTATTCATAAAAAAATTCATGAATTTTAGAAAAATCCCAAAAATTCACCCTAAACATATTTCGATGTTTTAAATTCTAAAATGAACTCCATTTTTCTAAAATAATTTTCTAACTATTATAAGTTTAATTTTTAATTAAAATCATAGTTAATTAAAAAAATAACAATTTTAAAGGTATAATTAGTTTTATATCACATTGAAAAATTAATTAGGATCTCATTATCTTATTACCTTAGAAAAATAAAATAATATTATTATTTACTATTCATAAGGGTCATATTACTATTCATATTATTATTCATAGGGGTATGTTACTATTCACCAAAAATCAAGTTTGTTCTGTCCGACTCCAAATGACTTACTGATCACAACTCTAGATGATTGTTTTTCAAAATTAAAAACATAGAAGAGGAAAAGTTTTGTTTAATAGATGATTATAAAATGTTTCATTTTGTATGGAAACAATGTTTCATTCATTCAATATTTATTTTCAAAACCTTGGGGTGTTACATTCTACCCTCCTAATAAAAAATTCATCCTCGAAATTCAAAAATGTTACCTAAAAAGATTCTGGTATGTCTTCAACATAAGATCCTCAGGCTCCCATGTTGGTTCCTCCATCTTATGGTTCCTCCAAAGAACCTTTACCATATAAGTCATCCAATTTCTCAATTCTAGTTCTCTGGTATCCAGAATCTTGATAGGCCCTTCATAATAAGATATATCGGGCTTAAGTTCTATTTCTTCATAGGTGAGTACATGTGTTGGGTCTGGCATGTATTTCCTTAACATTGATATGTGGAACACATTGTGAACTTTGGAGAGGCTTGGTAGCATTTCCAAATGGTAAGATACAAATCCAATTCGATCTAGAATTTCAAAAGGTCTGATGTACCTGGGACTTAAATTTCCCTTTTTACCAAATTGTAGAATACCCTTCTATGGAAATACCTTTAAGAAAACATGATTTCTGTCTTGAAATTCCAAATCCTTACTTTAGTTATCATTATAACTCTTTTCCTACTTTGAGCTATTTTGATATGGGTTTGGATAATATTCACCTTTTCCATTGTTTCCTCAACAAGTTCTAGGTTTACAAGATTTCTTTCACCAACATCATCCCAAAAAGTTGGTGTGTGAAATATCTTTCCATATAATGTTTCATATGGTGCCATCTGAATACTTTAATGGAAGCTATTATTATAGGAAAATTCTATGAGAGGTAAATACTAATCCCACGTACCTTTAAAGTCAAGTGAGTAAGACCTAAACATGTCTTCCAAAGTTTGAATAGTCCCTTCTTATTGTCTATCAGTTTGTGGGTGGTAGGAAGTGCTCAAAAGAAGATCAGTATCTAGGACCTTCTGATGACTTTTCTAGAATTTTGATGTAAAATGGGGATCAGGATCATAAACAACTGATAAGGGTACACCATGAAGTCTAAGAACTTCATTAATATATAATCTTTTTAAATGTTAAAGTTGTAAATCTTCTCATATAGTAAGAAAATGTGTTGATTTTGTAAGATGATCAATAATGACCCATATTGCATCATTCTTTCTTGGAGTCTTTAGTATCCCCATGAAAAATTTCATCGTTATATCAACCCATTTCTTCGTAGGAATAGGAAGCGGTTGCAAGACTCCTCCTGGATGTTGTTTTCCATCCTTCACCTATTGATAAACCAAACATCTCGACACATAATCAGCAATCTCCCTCTTCATGTTTTCCCACCAAAAATATTCATTTAGATATCTATACATAATTTTTATACCAGGGTGTATAGAGGAAATTAGATCCAT
Organism: Viscum album; assembly: GCA_963277665.1. Classification (NCBI taxonomy): domain Eukaryota; kingdom Viridiplantae; phylum Streptophyta; class Magnoliopsida; order Santalales; family Viscaceae; genus Viscum; species Viscum album. The sequence goes on from OY728157.1 coordinate 1,471,855,069, forward strand.
TATAATCATCTAATAGTTTCCTCTTTAGCTCAAGAATAGAGGGAACACAAATCCTCTTTCCAAATTTCAAAATGCCACCTTCATATACAAATTCAATGAACTTCCCATCATTTACAGCTTTAATTTTCTTCTGAAACTTATCATCATAATCCTAATAACTTTTTATCCTTTACATTAAATAATTTTTGCAAACCATTTAAAAAAGTAGTGATGTGTTACCTTCCTTTATAATTTCCATATCCATCTTTACTATATCCATGAACAAAAGATCCCTTCCCACTATCATCTTGTTCAGAGTTCTGTGGTCCTTTCTACTCAAAGCGTCTGCAACCCTATTTTCCTTCCCCAGGTGGCGGTGTATTGTGAAATCATAATCCTTGAGTAGCTCAATCCATCCCCTTTGTCTCATTTTAAATTATTTCTATGAGAAGATATATTTCAAACTATTATGATCTATATATATCTCATATTTTTTACTATAAAGGTAATGTCTCCAAATCTTCAGAGAAAATATTACCACTTATAACTCAAGATCATGATTTGGATAGTTTTTTTGAGAGTTTTTAGTTGCCTAGATGCATAGGCAATCACTCTATCATTCTACATAAGGACACAGCCTATTCCTTTCTTTGATTCATCTCTAAAGATCACAAATCCATCATTCATGAAGGTAGATTATAGATTAGAGAATTCACTAATATTCTCTTCAATTCTTTAAAACATTATTCACATTACTTTATCCATATTAACTTAACACCTTTTCATGTAATATTGGTCATTGGGTTGGATAAATGGGTGAAGTTCTAAACAAAACGCTGATAATAACCTGCTAAACCAATAAAACTACGTACCTCAGTTATGTTCATTAGAGTTGGCCATTCTTTCACATCCTTTGTATTTGTACGATCTAAAAATATTCCATTATTATAGTCAATGGTTCCTATAAAGGAAACTTATTGGATCCAAAAAAACCACACTTGTTAAACTTCCCATATAATTCATTTCTTCTAAGAGTCTTCACACTACTGGAAATCTGACCTTTCCCAACGCCTATATACCAATGGTTCATAAAAACCATTGGTATAGGTTCCCTTTCCCAATGGTTTGTCCAAACCATTGGGAAATCTCACTTTGAAGCCACCTTTCCCAACAGTTTGGCCAAACCATTGGTAAATCCCATATTATGGCCACCTTTCCCAATGGTTTTGGCAAACTATTGGGATAGTTATACCCTTTCCCAACAGTTTTCCAAAACCGTTGGGAAAAGTCCACTTTGTGGACATCTTTCCCAACGGTTTGTCCAAACCATTGGGAAAGGGTATACTTATCCCAACGGTTTGCCAAAACCATTGGGAAAGGTCCCCCACAAATCAACCTTGCCCTAGAATCAAAATACAGAATAAAATCTATACCAACGGTTGTCAGAACCGTTGTTATAGGCCTATACCAACGGTTTTGACAACCGTTGGTATAGATCCTTTGATTTTTTATCATTTATTCTTACACAGAACATTCAAAATTTAAAATAATTATGAGAATACATATATATATTTATGTAATTATATTCACAAAAGTCACGTTAGGTTAGTGGTTAAGTTATTGAATAATAAACTAGGGGTCCTGGGATCAAATCTCAGCGAATGTTTTTTTTTTTCAAATACATATACTAACGGTTCCATAACCGTTGGTATAGATTTTCATATTAATTATACCAACGGTTTCCAAAACCCTTGGGATAGGTCTATACCAATGGTTTTGTGAAAACCATTGGTATAGAAATATCCCAACGGCTTACTTGGCAACGGTTCTCCAAACCGTTGGTATAGGCTATACCAACGGTTTGGAGGCCTATACCAATAGTTCCAAACCGTTGGTATAGGTTAGTTTTCCAGTAGTGTCAAAATAATTTTCAAGTGATTTTTGTGATCTTCATAGCTTTTAAAGTATACTAGGATATCATCAATAAACACCACTACAAAGTCATCAATAGGTTCCTTGAAAAATATATTAATTAGATCCATGAAAACAGATGGTGCATTAGTCAGTCCAAAAGGCATTACTATAAACTCATAATGCCCATACCTGGTTCGAAATGTTGTTTTTTTAATGTCTTCCATCCTCACAAGAAACTAATGATATCCAGATTGAATATCAATCTTTGAAAAATATTATTCTCCTAGAATTTGATCAAATAAATCATAAATTCATGGAAGAGTATATTTATTCTTTATTGTAAGAGCATTGATTTCCCTGTAATCAATGAATAGCCTCATGGATCCATATTTCTTCTTGACCAAGAAGATAGGGGCTCCCCATGGAGAAACACTAGGTTGAATAAATCCTTTGTCACTAAATTCATCTATTTGTTTCTTTATCTCCACTAATTCAATAGTGGTCATTCTATAGGCAGTCTTTGATATGGGATTTGAACCTGGAATTATGTCAATGGAAAACTCAATATCCCATTCTGGAGGATGTCCAGGTAAATCCTATGGAAAGACTTCAACATATTCTTACACAATAGGTACATACTCTATTTTAATATTATTCTCCTCAACCATAGTTATTTCATTCCCTTCCTCCCCAATAATTGAATTCAATAGAGCTACTGGGGGTGGATCTAGATGAGAATTAGATGGTGATTTTTCTGCCCTAAAGATAAGGGATTCCACATTATCCTCAAAAATTGTAACCTCCTTCTTCTTGTAATAGATTTTCGCATCATGGTTTAAAATCCAATCCATACCGAGGACTATATCAAATTCAATCATGGGTATGATAATAAAATCAATAAATAAAGCATGTTTATATGCCATGGTGAGGACTTCCTAACACAACATTGTTTCAATGATACTTCCCTTAGAAGTTTTGACCGACAATTCCTTTATTAAATAAAACTAGAAATATCGAATTTTCATGGAAAACTAGGAAGATATAAAATAATATGATGATCCAAAATCAAATAAAGCATTGACTAAGTTTGAGGAAATGATTAAAGTACCTTCCACCACATCATTGGGAACTTCAACCTCTCTAGTTGTGACTCCATAAGCTTGGAATTTCTCCCTTGGCCTTCATTGGGGGACGTTTCCCTAACTCTTAGGACATTCATGTGCATAATGTCTCATATCCCTATAATTATACAATTGAATGTTGTAAGATTCTTCCTTCCCCTTATAATTTCGAGATAGGTGGATTTTTTCTCTATACTTTTAACAGACTCCCATTCATTCAAGAAATATCCAAGGTATTTCTTCCCACAATTACTGTACGATTGAATTTCAACTCTTCCATTCTTCCCCCATTTCTTTATTTCCTTTTCCAAAGTTTTTAGTATCCCACTTCTTATCTTGTTTTCCTTTAAAGTCATAAGACTTAGAAATTTCATTTTTAATCTTGATTGCACTTGAGACTATATCTTTATATTATTACAAACTTTGGGAGACTATAACCCTTCGGAGGAATGTTTTTAAACCATCAAAGAATCGATCAATTTTTCTCCCTGGATTATGTATGTAGTCCACAGCAAGCCTTGATAACTTTGTGAAGTTAGCTTCATACTTCGCAACATTCTCATATTCCTTTTTCCTCAAATTCAGAAATTGTATTTCCATATATGCTCATTGTTCATGGGGAAATTATTTATCTAGTAATATTTCCTTAAAGTCCCTCCATTCCATTTCTTCTATCTCTTTCTCCTAATTTATGTTTTCTATTAATGACCACCACTGATCTGCATCTCCCAATAGACAATAAACTTCCATGATGACCTCCTCTCTTTCGTTACATCCTAAAGAGAAAAATATCTTTTCTAGGGAACTTATCCACTACTCAACTACAAATGGGTTTCTAGTCCCATTGAATGATGGAGGCTATTATCACATAAAGAGATCTAACATAGCTCCTCTACATGGTGGATATGGATGCTCCATATGGGTAAGGTTGTTTTATATAACCTAATTAAGTTGTCCCAATATAGTTATAAGTTTCTCTGCACCAGTGGCAGCACCAGAGCCAACATCATTATCTTGCATCGCAGGGAAATCCCAACATGGTATATGTGTGTTCATGCGGTTTCCATTTCTTCCACTAGGTTCCATTTCTAGATAATGGCATACACCATATTAGGTTATGAATCATAATGTATAGTCTTAAATTAAAAAAGTACTTATCATAAATTGAAATCCAACACATGGATAATCTCATAATCACAAAAATGGTTTCTTTGAAGAAACAAATTTACATTTAAATCCTTCATAATAGATTGTAAATAAAATATGAATTTTCCTAAGAATATCTCCTGGGTGTTTCAATACCGTGAGTGAAGAAAGTCTCGTTTTTGTGTACTAGGATACCCCGGTTCAAGCCCAAAAATCCTTGTCAGAGTTTTCACTCCTAGGTACATCTATGTCAGTGCCACCTCTACTTTCTGGTATCTAGACTGGGATGTATTTTCTAGAAATATCTAAATAATCTATTCCATACCAAAATTCCCAAATGTTCTTATATTTTTATCCTAAAAGACTATCTTAGGGACTCTTCCCAAATCTACATTTTCTAAATCAAGTTTCCATGTTTTCTAATAAATTTTCTCTGATACCAACTATAAGGACCCGACCCCAGTTGCTTGGAGCCAGTGACTTATTTGACTACATTGGCATATAAACAAGTAATATGAATCCACAAGGACCAATTAGTTTATTATTATTGTAAAAAATATACATACATAAGTTCAACATTACAACTTGAAAATAAATACAGCATAGAAACTCCTTAGACAACATCCATAACTCCTAGGTTATTTCAGAATGTAATTCATAATAAAATTCTTCATGTATTGAGAAAATGAAACATAATAAAGGGGTGAGATCAAATGCTCAGAAAGCGTAAGCAATACAGTGGAAGATATATAAACATTAGACAATATGAATAACTAAAAACATATGCCTTTAACAAAAACTTGAACACATTATGGCGGGAATAAGAGATAAGTAAGTAATGTCATCATAAAACATAATCGTGGGTATTCTACTAGTAGAATAACCACATGAACCATAAATTCTATTTTCATAATGAGGGAATTCATAATACAGGACAAAATTAATATACCATCAAGGTCTTGTGCCAAGACCATAAATAATCATTTTTTCAAGTCCTTATGTTAAGACCGTAGTTTGTCTCATGAGACCTACCTATGCACCGAGGGGATATAGTGGGACCCACATAACACTTTATATGTACAATTCATTCCTCAAATGAATGGGGATAAATATACACAACATATACATTCATATTGAAACTAATATATTAAATGTAAATAACTTTCCCTGAACATTAAGCATAAGCACTAACCATTTAGAGTAAATTGGTGAATGGTTTTAAGATAGCACATCTATAACCAAAATAATCATAAAAAATTAAATTAAATATGGTAGATGATTACATAAAATATTATTCCCAATAATACATAAGAATAAACAATAGTGTTGAAATAGATGAAGATAGTCTTATAAAATCTTCGAGTAATTCTTGTGATAAATACTCTTTTACTTTGAAAGGAAGAGTTATTTTGGAAATATATTTTTATGAAACCAAAATTTAAGTCACATAGAATTTTTATAATAAAATTAGTTAATTTATAAATATAATGGTTTCTAAAAATAGATTATATAGTGCCCATGAAAATAGGTAAAATTTTGAGAAATTCCCTTGAATCGGGCTTGTATTTCGGAAACAATTTTGAAAGATCCTTTTAAAAAATATAACTATCCATAAAATAAAGAAGGATTATGGTTATTGAACAAATAAATAACACTCAAATAGAATTTATGAGGAGTAAATAATAATACACAATAATTTCATTGAGATAATTAGACAATAAAAGTAACCCGAATGAAAATGGAGGTTTGGGTGGGAAAACCTTTACCTTAAGTCCGAATGTGTTACGCTCTTGAACTTAAGGTCATAGAATATTAATAAATTATTTCATAAACTATTAGACTTTTATTTAATTTATAATAATTATTTTTAGTTCATTTATTCCCTTACTTTTAAGTTATTATATTGAATTTCATCGTTCTGGAGTGTTCTTTTTCTTTATTTTCATAATTGGTTCACCTGTTATTAACTAATGGAGTTCATGTGGAATGGATATAAATATCCTGAATTGAAATTAAATATTATTTATGAACATATATATGTTTTAATGGTCATTTCTATAATTTTGTTACATGGAAATAGGATGAATCATTAGATGAAATATTTATGAAATTCACCTAGATTATTTTAGCGGTATTTTGATTATTAGGAAATAGTTTGGCCAAAAGATTTAATAATATGTATGTATACTGGTTATTGAATATTAATTAGGTTATAATAAATATATTATAGTTTATTTCAACCATAAAAATGGTTTCATTACCAGCAATAAAGGATAAATTCAAGAACGAAACTTCGTCATCCACAAAGGTTATAAATTGGATACGCATGGATGTTGATTTCGTTTATAAAATAAAAGAGAAAAGAGTAAGAATATTGATGATGGTTCTTCCATTAACATAATATAATTCTATTATATAGATGATACTAGAGTTATCATGGTCATTTGGACAGAGGAGGTGAGGAGAGGATAACAAATGAAGATAAATTGAAATGAAACTAAATGAAAAAGAAGGGTGTTTTACCTCTTGAAATAACCTCCTTGAGAACCTCCTTAAGGGAAGGGGTTTTGGTATTTTTGCAAGACCAAGAGCTTCTTGAAAATGGGTAGGGAATAGGTAAGGGTAATTAGTCAGATATTTTAGTATCTTCAAGTCTTAGTGGAGTGAAGAGAAGAGGGATTGAGGGGGGTTTATAGTGGAGGAGAGGAGTGAATTTTGAATAATTTATTAATTCCCTCTAGACAACCAATAGTGTGGTTTCACATGACCCCTAATAGTAATCAGTGATTTTGAGTTTGAAACAAGTGGTATTAAATCACTTATGATGTCATAAATAGTGTATTTAACTGATAATTTGTATATGTGGTATTTTACTATATTTCACTATTCATCCAAAATTCAAGAATTTCATAAAAATCCCAAAAAAAATCACCCTAACCATTTTTCGATTTGTAGAATTCAAAAATAAACTCCATTTTTCAAAAATAATTTTCAAAATATTATTAATTTAATTTTTAAATAAAATCATAGTTAATTCAAAAAATAACAATTTTAAAGGTATAATTAGTTTTATATCACATTGAAAAATTAATTAAGATCTCATTATCTTATTACCTTAAGAAAATAAAATACTATTATTATTTAATATTCATAATAAGAATATTACTATTCCTAGGGGTATGTTACTATTCACTAAAAATCTTGTTTGTTCTATCATACTCCAAATGACTTGCTGGTTAGAAATCTAGATGATCATTTTTTGAAATTTAAAACATAGAAGAGGAAAAGTTGTGTTTAATAGCTAGATTATAAAATTTTTTGTTTTGTAGGGAATTTTTTTTTCATGCATTCAATACTTATTTTCAAAACCTTGGGGTGTTACACCCATGCTCAAAAACCAAGACATCTCACAAGCCGGAAGGTAATCACTTAAACCAAAATAACTCAAAATCGAAAAAAAACACACAAGTATTTCAAAAAAAATGATCCCATTAGGTTTATATAAAAAACTACTTCAAATTACCTTTCTATACCTTAACCACTTATATAAACCCAACAAAAGTATAACACTTGAAAAAAAACTACATAACAAACCAAAACTCATTTTTTCCCTCTCAAAATGATTTCCTAAAAATAATTCAAATCAAAATATTTTGATTTATAAAAACCACTTTTCAAATCATTTTCTTATCTAAATTGAAATTAAATTAAAACACCACTCACATATTCCATTTAGTAAAACACTAAAAGTATCACTTTTCCATGGATGAAGTCCCACTTCAACCCATTATTTAAAAACCAAACTCTTAAAATTTGTTTGGAAACAGATCTTCCAAATGAGTTTTTATAAACCCAAAAAAAGAAAAAATCCAAAAAAAAATCACTTCCTTCAAAAACCTCAAAAGTATTAAAATACCCCATTAAAATTTTATAACATGACCCAATCAGTTTAAAATATTTTAAAACATCACACTCTTTTTAAAAAAAAATCCAACAATTTCCAAGGAACTTGTCACATTAAATCACCAATTTAATTACCCATGAAACCTTTTGAAGTTGAAAACCAAACCTTCGATTTCATTACATAAACCAAATGAGGTTAAAACCCATTTCAAATTTCATATTCAATTTTAAATCAAACATTAAAATTTATCACTCATTTACAATTAAATTACTACTTGAAATTATAAGTGAACCCCATATTTAAAGAAAAAAAACATATTCACCTTGATAGTGTTTAAAAACCAAACCTCCCAACATGAAAGGTTTAAATTCTAACACAAGGGTATTCTAAAACAATAGATCAATTAGGGTAAAACATATATAATAGAGGAGTTATAAACCCTAAAAACAAACCATAAAAATAGAACCCTAGAAACAACAATCTTTCTTCAAAAAAGAATTTTTTTGGGGGTGGAAGAACCTATAAAACAACACAAGAAAGGATCCAAATAACCCATGTTCATCAGAAAAAACAATTGGTTACATAACCAAAGGCATTAAACAAAACACTATTTAAAAACATCTTTTGGAAAAAAATTAACTAGATTTGAAAATATCATTTGAAATCTCAATCATTTTCCACTATTGTTTTCTCAAAACATAAACCCATTATTGAGACCCACCGGTATAAAAAATTACTTAAACCAAGGGTCTATCCCCTTATTTTTCTAAAAAATAAATAAATTTTCCTAAAAAGGTAAAACTCATACACCATTCCAAATCAATTTTCAAACTCCACTTTTGAATAGACCATCTAAAAGAAAGAATTTTAGAAATAAATTCTCAAAACACCCACATTAAGAATTATTGTTTTCCCCAAGATTCCACTTTTGTACTAAAATGGTTTTTAGATCAAAATTTATTCCTTAGCCCAATTTCAAAACAAAATACACATGATTTTCAAACCACCATGAAATGGTTTTAAATAATAAGAAACTTCTATTTATTTTTGAAAACCAAATTTCTATTTCACAAAAAAAAAGTTTCCAAGGGACAAAACCAAGAACACAAGTACACATATCAAAATAAAACTAAAGAAACTTTTTGATGGTTTATTTTAAAAAAGTTTTTTATTTGTTTCCAACTTATATTTTTTAAAATAATTTTTTTGAAATGTCGGTGAAATTTGTTGAATGTTTGAACCCAAGAAAAAAAGGGTAGGAAAGTTTTTGTTTTCAATAATGTTGACTTATAGACACAAAGTATCGGACTAAGAAAAATAGGATGCATAATTGTTTATAAATATAAAGTTGTTAATCGGGTGTACCATCATTCTTAGATCAATCGGCATAAATTTGAAGATTCATGAGACATGGTGTTGGTTTGAAAGTAAAAAAGTTTCTAATTGAGTAAGCCAAAATGATTTTAAATGGAATGAAGTAAAATGGTGTTGTTAGGAGTTAGAATGTTTTTAAAATTTCTATCCTCAAGTCAGATGATGATTTTCTAATCTTTAATTTCTCATAAATTATGAAAACACTCATGATAAAATCCTTTGAAGAAATAGAGAAATTGTAAAGATTGTATCAATTCCATTAATTAAGAAAAAGTTTGAATCATATCTTGAAGTACTATACATAAAGATTTTCAAAGGTCAGAATGAGTAAAGTCAATGAAGTTTGAAGAGTATCTAAGTGGATTCACCATCTAATGTAAAACAATAGAGTAACTAGAGTTATTAGTATCGAACCATTAGATAGTGATATGTTATGAAAGGGTGAATAATCTGAAGGTGTAAATTATTACATATTAAAATGAAAAAGGGTGAGTTGAAATTCGAAATAAGCTAAGATATAGATACCTATCCACTAGACCAGGAAGATATACTAATTCATCAGATGAATGTTTCACACCAATAAATCATTAAATGTAGTGGTGCAAGAAAACTAATTGTTCAGTGTTTTTGTATGAAGAATTATACAATAATAATAACAAGATCATAATTATGATAAATTTAAAGGAATAAAAAGTTGTATGAGATTCAAATGAGTTGATACAAATGTGATTACAATGTCTAAAGTTGTGAAGGTTCTTTATACCGGTCCATAAAAAATGCATTCACATTGATTAATCACATGATAAATTCACCCAATGTTTTCTAAAAGATACATAAAGTCTATAGGATATAGTTTTTTTAAGAAATTAAATTGGAATTAGCTAAGGAAGTTTCATCGTAATGAGATGATGAAGTTCCAACATAGTGATATGAGGAAGTTTAATCGGACTGAAGAAAAGTTTGGAAGTCTCAGAAGGTTGATTACTAAGAAGAATCAAGATTTTTTAGAAGGTTCCAAAAGATTTTATAATAGTTTAAGTGGTCAAACATGAAGTTCAAATATGATTGAATTTCATAGGATTTTGAATTTTAGTATGTGGGAGAAGTTTTTCAGTTTCTTACCATTTTTATTTTGAGATAACTATAAATAGATTCATAGTACATTATTACTTTTGAAATTTTTTAATGTGAAAAAAGGCGGAGTGATATAGATATTGAGTCAGAGTTTATTTCTAGAAAGATATATTATAAAAATATTGGACTAATTAATGTTTTCTTTAGTGTACTCAGAAGATCGGAATGAGAAGATCAGACTATGAAATATCGATATGATCAGTTGAGTGGAGTTTGAAAAGTGAATTTTGGGAAAAGTTTCATTGTACTGATTCCATCAGATTGAGTTTTTCAGACTGAGGAAATTGGACTCTAGGACATTAGATTGAGTTTCCAGACATACTTTTGTGGAGAAATTTTTTTTGTGTTTTTTATTTTTTGGATCAAAGTGCTTGTAAAAAAACATTGTAAACTAATGGGAGTAATTAAAATAATACCTATCGTGAGATAGAAGGTGTCTAATTGTATTTGACATAGGTTATATTCAGTTCTTAATAATAGTGGAATTTCATAGACCCATGAGAGTGGTTATGGAAAGGATGTAGGTTCTCATACTAAGGTTGAACCTTATTAATTTCGTGTGCTTTACTTGATTTCCTAATTTTTCATGAATGAGTATTTACTAAAATATGATAATGTAATGAGATTTAACAGGTTGTAGAGGTTAAGTTTCTAAATGTATTGAAAATTTCAAAAATTGAACACCTAATTGACCCCGTCACCCTTCTCAGTTGTTATTTGATCCTTTGGAACTTCAAGTAGTACTAAAGAGAAGTTTGCCTTGTTGATTCCTTATCATAGATAATATCAATTCTATAAATAGTGGATTAATTACAAAAATTGATGTAAAAAATCATTATGAGTAAAAAAATATGATGATTCTTTATCTCCTATATCTTAGCCAGGAAGTTTTTGGTGCTACTACAATTGCGTTTCCACCTATTGAGATAGATACCCTGATGAATTTTTCTGATAAGATAAATATTTAAGATGATGGAAAAGCTAGGAATTTTATTATTTTGTACATATCAAAAAATGGTTATATGAAGGTGATGAGTCTCAAAACTTCAAAGAGTATTTTTCACAAGATGCAAAGTATTTTCAAAGGGAATACTAAAGTGAAGGAAAAATTTAAAAATCCGGTGTAGTAAGTTTGAAGATATAAGAATGAGAGATAAAGAAAATGTTAATTAATTATTTACTAGGTTAAATGAACTTTTTCTCAACATCATAAGATTTGTAGAAGTTCTAGAAGATTCTAAAATAGTGAAGAAACTTATGAGAAACATTCCAGAAAGGTTTGATTCTAAAATTTTCACTTTAATATAAAAAGATGATTTGCCTATTGATAAATTTCCTAACATTATTGTTGATTATAAAATTAGAAAAGCTCCAATGATCAGAAAAAAAAAAGATGAAAGATGAAATAGATTTTTAAGATATGAGAAATATGAAAATTCAAGATATTAAATATGTTGATCATTTTGATTATAAATATAAGTAGGATGATAAGTTGAATGAAAAAATCATGTCTCTTGTCTCTAAGAACTATTAGAAAAGAAGAGGAAATTATGGAGGAAAACATCATCTAAAACAATTTTGAGTGTGGTGGAATTTGAAACTTATCTATGAATTGTACTAAGAAGTATAATGGAGATCTCAAGATAATTCTGATGAAAAACTTCATTGGAATAAGTGGAACAAAAGTTATAAATAAGAAAATTTATCCAATAAATATAAGAAGAAGTTTACTACGAACAAGAGAAGTATGTTGAGTAAGAAAGCTGAAACACACTCTGTTGAAAAAAATTCTTCAGAAGATGAAATTTCAAAAAAGGTTAGAACCTTCATTGAAAATGTTGATAAAATAGAAGACTCCTCAAATAGTAAAGAATTACGAGGTGAAGAATCTTACATATAGTATCTGCTCATAACAAAACATGTTTCTTGTCTTGAGAAAAATAGATCTCTCAAGAAATACATCTAAATGATAAAAAAAGATATTGGAAAGGCTAATAAAGATGAAAAATACATTAATGTCCCATAATATCCATATAATTTTTTTTAATTATATGGAATTATTTCAAGACCATGGAATCTGATAGTGCGTGATTCCGAGGCCCGGAGTGCCCAGAATGATCTGTAGAAAAATGTCAAGTTTAAAAGAGTGCATGTGAGTGGTTTTCTTGAAAAAGTGAAATAACTCTTAAACGGGTGCCCATATCAGAAATATGAGGGCACTGTTTTATTCAGGATGGCAGTTTTAACCTAGGCGCAACTTAAGTTTAGTTGGCGTAGGCCTCCAGTTAGAAAACCCAAAAATGACATAATTGTAAATAAAATAATTAAATAAAGTTATTTTATTTTTCAAATGCTTATAACTCACGAACGGTGACTTGGATTAAAAATATGAGACCACCACTAAACTTGTGAGGGTATGATTTCCTTATGAGGATCCTAACATTGGCCAGTGCGGGCCAACTATGGAATTTATTTTTTGGTTGAAAATAAAATAATTAAGTATCAATTATTTTATTATTAAAATCCATAACTTCTAAACGGTAACTAGGATTGAAAATATGAGAGTAACGTTGAGTTTTTTGGGATGTTTTTTCCTTAATAAGAGTCTAACCTCGACCGACATAGGTCAAGGGTGACTGTTAATAATTTTATAAACTTTTTTTTGGGTGTGTTCAGTAAACGCGCAGGCAGCTTTTTCTATCTATTGAACTAGTGCTCAGATTAAAAATATGAGGGCATCGTTGAATCCACAGCACTGGGATTCTCTTAAGGGATACTTTACTTCGACCATAGTAGGTTGGTTGAAAAGGTTAATTTTGTGGAATTTTGAAATATTAATAAAATAACATGTTATGTTATTTTATTTCCTTTCTTTTCTCCAGTGGATGAGCGACGGTGGTGGGACCAACGACATGTCCAACCAATAAATGGCTTGAATCTCCTTTATTCTTGTAACCACACCGTTGGAATCAGGAAGGTTTGTGAATTAAATGAAACTCATTAATTCCATGTGCATTAATCACCCTTCTCCTCTCCTATTTATATGGAGCTCAAGGTGGGGTGTTGGCATGACTCCACAAAATGACGAAGCTATGGAAAAGTACCATGATTCTAACCACCTAGAGGATGAGGCCAGATTCAGCGAATGATGACAATAACCACCATATCACGAACTAATGACAACGATGAAGGAGGTTCCATCGATCATCGGTAGTGGATGTCTTATCTAGGTAGGGGGTATGTTTTTAAGTACATATATGATGATTTTCTTTGCTCCCTTCTGCTATCATTTTAATGCGGAGGGAGTGGGCCAAACAAAAAAGGCTTGGATCCTCCGTCGCTTCACTCATATTGCTTTCTTCGGGGACGCTTTCCTCAAGTTGATGACAACGCAAATTAGCAGGTCATGTTCTGACGATGGCCCCCTGAGAGAGACATAGGAATAGACGGCACCAAAAATGGACCACCAGAGCACGTTCGGTGGCCCACAAAAGAATCCACTGGTGCGCCATGTCGGCGTCGGCCAGCAGTGGCCGGAGGAGACCCATGAAAACCGGTCGCGGGCAGTGGAAGGCGGCACTCGATGGCATACTGCGGTGGCTGAAGGCGGCTGGCCCAAGTCGGTTGTGCAGGATAAAGGGGTGGTACCTGTAAGCGCCGCTGGTGGCAGGAAGGGGCGGTGTGGCCCCGTGCTGCACCGCGTTGATGGGGTCGGCCAAACGGCCGACTGTTGAATCACGGTGGGGCAGCACCCCACCGACTGACCGAAACGACCCCGCAACTGTTGGGCCAGCTGGAATCAATGGTCCTCCTTCGGGTAGACTAAGCCAGACGCGGTCCAGACCCGCAGCCCAATGGGCCAACGTGGTTGGGTCGAGCCCCACCCGACGGGCCAGGCCAACCGCGGCCCAGGCCCACGAACCAGTCAGGCCAACCGTGGCCCGGGCCTACGAACAAGCTGAGCCAACCGCAGCCCGAGCCCATGAACAAGCTGGGCCAACCCTGATGGCTGGACTTAGTGAACCAGGCCGACCCTTAGTTGGACAGACCCGAGTGGGGTCAGGTAAACCCCAGAACCTATTACGTCAGGCTGATCTGACCGAGTCGGACCGGGCCCAGACACAACCGGTGCCCGAATAAAGAAATGTTTGTAACTGACGAATTTGGTGTCTGTTAGACACGCCGTTAGTGGCATTGGGACCCCCTTTTGGAATCAGTCCCTTTGGAATATTTCAACAGGCCCGACTGAGCAGGGCTGGATCGAGGTGTGATCACCCCCATTTCACGGAAAAGGGGTGTGACTAACAGACCAGGCATCTGATCGAGGCACCGATGGTGGCACAAGGACCCTTGTGACAAGGTGTTCATTTTAAGATACTCTATGTGAGTTTTGATAGAGTTTGATGTGTGATCTAGGTTGTATCAAACTTGAATTTAACCAGCCCCTTTTAACAAATGTGTCCATATCTCACAGATCAGGCGTCTGATCGATGGGCCGTCTGTCACATTGGGACCCCTATGACGGAGTCGTCCTTTTGGATACTTCTTTATGGAACTTCATGGAGGTTGATGTACAACAGATTTATTGAGGATTGGAGCCTCCCAGAATCAAGCGTCCTTAGTGCGGTAATCTAGTGGTTGGCTGTAACGTGAAGAAAGAACATCGATCTTATGTGGGTCAGCATCTATCAATCCTATGTGGGTCAATGCTTAGTGATCCTATGTGGTTCAGTATCTATTGATCATGTGTGGGTCAGCGCCTAGAGATCCTATGTGGGTTAACATCTATCGATCCTATGTGGGTCAGTAGTATAACCTCTCAACAGAATAAGATGATCTAGATTTATGACTAATCATATGTACTTCTGTACATGAGTTATATACTTGGTATGAGTTTAGTCTTTAACTTTGTGGTACTTTTACCTTCGTGGTGTTACCTTCATAGTGTTACATTTTTGGTACTTTTACCTTCATGGTGTTACCTTTTTGGTACTTTTACCTTTGTGGTGTTACCTTTGTGGTACTTTTACCATCATGGTGTTACCTCCGCAGTGTTACCTTTATGGTATTCTTCCCTCATGTATCAGTTATCCTAAAGGCTTAAAAGTTGTAGCCTTATGTTTCCTCATGTATTAGATGAGTATATCTTGATAACTTAGGTATACGTATGGGCATATACCTAAGTAGATTTGATGACTGTTCCGTACTTTGTTTTTGAGGTCTTGATTTTTGGTTTATTCTTTGTGGAACTCTAGGAGACCTTTAGGGGTCTCAGGGACCCTACTGGTTATTGTTATACTCACCCCTACACGGGCTACGCTCGCACCTTGCTATGTCTTGTGCAGACAACGGACAATGTTGATCAAGGCTGAAGGAGCCAGGACAGTATGGTGCTCATAGGTGGACCACTTGATGTGACGTGATGTAATGACTATTGATCATTAGTTGTACCTACCCTTAATGTAGGATCCTTGGTGGACGATGTAGGATATGTTTTCTCTTTTCAGTTGTACTTGTACTTTTTAGTTGGGCTCGTATTTTTGCCCCTTTACTTTCAGTACACTTTTTACTACAGTAGTTTTATTTGTGGTTTCTTCTTGTTGTGTTCTTGGATTTTGTGTTTGTATAGGTTTAAAGAAAATCCATTCTTGTTATAGGGGTGAACCTTTTCGTTGCTAGTTTCTAGCCCCTAGCCTATGGAATGTAGACTTGGGTTATTCACGGCACGAGCCTCGAGGTATGGTACATGACAAGGACTTTGTCAATAAAGAAGAATAATACCATTCAGAAGATCATAAGTTAAAAACTTATGATTTCTAAATAGGGAAATACGGTTGAGGATATCAGTAAGAATCTGGTATCTATGAAATAATAATCTAACAAATTTCAATCAAAACATATTGAGTTTGAAAGTACCTTGAGGAAAATTAATGAAAACATCAAAATATCCTTGTAATTAAAATTTTATACATCTACAGGTTTTGGGAATGCTCAAATCAAGAATAAGGTTAAATCCTAACCCACAAAAAATAATGTTTCCAAATATTTTTCTATATTTTTAGGTAATAAGAAAAGTTTTGGGAATTATTGGGTTGAGAAGGGATGTGAGAAGCCTATCACCTATACAAAATTTGAAAACTCTCTCAGTAAGAAATTTGGTCCATGACCAAAGCATGTTGATGTAGGAAGAAGTTGTCAACCTCAACAAAGTTTCTATAGAGAAATATCTTACTTTAATAGAAAATCAATATTTGATAAATTTTTCTTGTTTATTGGAATATATGGTCATAGTGATTATAATTTTAGGTATAATTTTCACTTCCCGGAGAAAGGTTTTAATAAAGTGAAAGAAATTGGGGAAGAATAGTGAGTAACTTTTCTAACCCCTAGGAATTTAGAAAAGAAAAATTTTCAAGATGCTATAAAATTTATAATAAAAATTTAACTTGGATGTCTGTAAGATGTTTTTGGAAGATGTGTTAGGCTGGTCATCATTCAAAATGATTTATGACACTCCTTCCGAAACAAGTTTCTTATAGTATAAAAAAACAAAAGCTGGAAATAAGAAAGTTGAGGAAATAGATTTTGTTGTTGAGACATCTTTGAAAGCATGTAAAAGTCCCAAACCATGGATACATGATTGTGATTATTCTTCACATATTATAGGTTATATAAAAAACTATAAACATGTTGAATTCACGATGGAGGAGAAGTTACTTTTTCTAATGACAGTTCTTTAAAATCAATAGAATTTGAATGGTTGATATTGAAGAAAAGAGGATAAAATATAAAGAAGGTATATTTGTTGATGGGATGAAACATAACATAATAAGTATAATTTAATTTTTGTATGATGGAATATAATTTGTCTTTAGAAAATATTCTTGTATCATCATAAGTATAGAATATGGAAAGGTTGTAACTAGGGGAGAAAAAACTAGTAGAAATATTTTTTATATTAAAGAATTTAACAAATCCTATTATCTATGTTATGAAGATGAGAATAATTTGTCATATCGGAGACTTGTACGTATTGGGAAGGAAATCATAAAAAAAAACTCTCTAAGTTTTTTTTATATAAAATTTTCTAGAATTTAAAATAAGAGAAGAATATGTTTTTTGTAACTTGTCAGAAAGAGAAGATGACTAATAAAATGTATAAGAAATATTATATTTAGTCTACCAGGCCTATTGAACTTATTCATTATACATAGGTCAATGAGACATAAATTAGTAAAGGTGATTTTTAATTTATCACATTCATTGATGATTTCACTTGAATAACCAACATCATTTTTATGAAGTACAAGTTAAAGGTTATTGAAATGTTTAGATTCTTCATAAAATATATTGAGAACAAAATTTGGGTTTACATAGAGAATTTTATAATAGATAATGGTACAGAATTAACATTAAATACTTTTGAAACTTAACTAAGAAATAATGGTATCAAACATTATTATAGTTCCTTATATACCCCAAAAAAATAGAGTAGCAAAAGGGAAGAATAGAGGTTTTGTGTAAATGGGAAGAATCATGTTATAAGAATACAAACTTTCAATGTTCTATTAGAGAGAAGTTGTTAGTACTAATATAAATATTCATAACATATGTTTGTGGAGGCTGGAATCCAATGCGACTTCCTAAAAAATTTTGTATAAAAAAACCTTCATTGAAATACTTCATGTTTTTGGAAGTCCATGTTTATTAAAAATATAAAATATGGATCTTGGAAAGTTTGATGAGAAATGTAAAGAATGAAATTTCAAGGGATATTCACCCTATGTAAGAAGTTATAAATGTTGGAACAAACGTTTACAAAATTTGGTGGATTCATATGATGTGAATATTAATAAAAAATCCTTAACAAAAGTTGTTTATAATGTTGAGGAGGATAAACTAAAGGTTTCCAATATAAGAGAGGATGAGTTAAAATAGACTCATAAATATTTAGAAAAATCATATGATGAGGAAAGTGAAGTTGGAATAGAAACTTTGAAATTTACTTCATTAAAAAAATTTGAGTCTGAAAACATTTTTGGTAGTTAGAAGGATCTAGTTTAGAATAGAAGAATGTTGAGATTAGAAAATTAGACTTAACTTATCTTAAAAGTTTAATTGGTACCCATTTCATAAGTTTTTAAACCCAAATAATGGGTGGATTTATGAATGAAGAGTTGGATCATATTGAGAAAAATGAAATATTGGAACCTGTTATATGGAAAATAAATAAAAAAATTATTTAAAAAACTTAGGTTTATAGAAACAAATTTAATGAAAATAGAGAAGTTTTAAGATACAAATAAATACTTGTTTTTAAAGGCTATGCATGGGTGGAATTTTTGGATTTTAAAGAAACCTTTTCCCTAATTGGAAGATTAGAAACTATAAGAATGATTCTATCAGTGGATACACATCTAAATTAAAAAATAAATATCATATGGATATAAAGTCATATTTCTTAAATAGATAGATTGAGTAATAATTTGGAATTAAACAGCCTTATGGTTCTCTACTTAATAATGAAAAAAATAAGGTTTTTAGATTGAATAAAGCCTTTATGAATTGAAATAAGCCCCACATTCCTAGTATTCAAAACTTGATAGTTGTTTGAGAATATTGAATTTTTATAAAGGAAATGTTGATAGTAACAGGTATGTGAAAGAATTTAACTCCAACATAATAATTGTTATTGTGTTTTTGGATGATATATTTTTTTATAGATGAAGAAAAAGTGTGTAATGAATTTTATGAGGAAATAAAGAAGACTTTTTAATGTCTATGTTGGGAGAATTAACTATCCCCCTTGACTTACAAGTTCAAAAAAAAGTATATTTTATCATCTCAATAAAATTATATCGGGTAATTGTTAAAGAATATTGGGATGGTATAATCTAAAGAAATTTATACTAAAATTTTATTAAGCACAAAGTGAGTAAAGATGAATCTAGAAAATGTGTGAATCAGAAATAATTTCAGAAGAAAATAGGATGCTTTCTCTATCTCATGGCCTCAAGACCTGTTATTATTTATGTTATGACTTTATATTCCAGATATCATAGTGATATGAATGAATCACATATGTTGGCAGAAAATAAAATTTTCATGTTTATTAAAGGAAAAACATCACATGGTATTTTATATAAAAGAAGTTGTAATATAAAATTTCATGGCTATACTGATGAAGATTAGTCCAGAGATTATAATGATATAAAATAAACTTATGGAGTAAATTTTTTCTTGGGTGAATTTTTTGTAAGATGGGAAGAAATAGAGTTCGGTAACTTTGAGCATAGTAAAATCGGAATATATTGTAGCTACTCAAGGTTGTACTCCAATGTAGTGGATGAAAGTTAAGTTGGGTGATTTTAAAGTAATATTTTCTAAAGCATTAAAGATATTCTATTGTAATCAGACTGTTATAGATCTTTCTAAAAACCATTTCTAACATTCAAGATCAAAAGACATTGATATAAAGTTTACTTTATAAAAGTGAATGTTACTGTTATAGATGTTTTACTAGAATATATATCAATGAAGTGTCAAATTTTCAGTATCTTGAAAAAAGAAATTTTAATAGAATAGTTTATTTCTTTGAGGATGAAACTTAATGTTCAACATCCTCCAAGGACTTTATAAATCTCATAAGGAAGTCCCCTACAATTATTTGGATTAAGTTGATAAAGGGGGAGAGAATGTAACAACTTGTACTTTGTAAGAAGTTTTTACATATCATTATTTTATAAATATGAAGTTGTGGTTATTAGATATGGGGGAGATAAAAATCCAGGGGGAGTGGAAAGTAAAATTAAGAGAAAATAATAAGTGAGGAAGAAAAGAAAAGTGATTAAAGATAAAAGTGGGTTTATCTTAACATGAATGAAAAAAAAATTCTACTCACTGAGGGATGTAATTATTTTAAAAACATTACTTTATCCAATATTTTGGTGTCAAGACGCTATCTTTTTTGGAAAGGTTGTGTTTTTTTAAAATTTAAAAAACATATTTTGTTTAAAAAACTTGAGTTTTGGAAAATTTCTAAGAGTAAAAAAAAGTTATTAACAAGTGTTTCAACAAATCCAAAAGGGGGAGGGCCTTTGTGATTTTTTTTAACAATTTTTTGTATTTTGGGGTAAGTAATCTTTTATAAAATATTTTTTTTAGAAAATAGGTGAATGTTTCTGAATTTTAGAACCCAAACACAAAGCGGAGAAAAGGTTTTTGTTTTTAAGAATGTTGTCTTCAGAACACAGAGTATCGGACTAATATGAACTAGAAATAGAAGTTTTCAGAAATATAAATTTGTTAATAGGATGCACCATTGGTCAAAGATCCATCAGAATAACTTTAACAATTCACCATACTTGGTGTTGTTTAGAAATTCAAAAGTTGATGAGTGAGAGAATTAGAATGATGATAAATATAATGAAGTAAAATAGTGATGTTATAAGTTAGGAATTTCTTAAAATTTCTAACCATAATTTAGAGGATGCATTTATGATCTTAATGTTCTTATTAATCATGATGAAAAAATCCATTAAAGAAATGGAGTAGTTTTAAAGATTATATAATTTCCATTAATCAATACCAATATTGCATTAGATCTAAAATTATTGGACATAGATTTTTTCAGAAGTCTAAATGATTAAAGTTGATGATGTTTGATGAGTATCCGGGTGGATTCACCAAAGAATGAAAACCATTAGAGTAACCAAACTTGTTGATGTCGATCCATAAAATAGATATATGTTATGAAATGATAGATACTCTTAATGTCTTAATGATTACTAATGAAAAGGAAACAGGGTGAGTTTAAATTTGAAATCGGACAAGTAGTCGATACCGATCCACTAGACAATGAACAAAAAAATCCATCAGATAAATTTTTCACACCAATAAATCATCTATTAAAGTGGTTCAATAAAAATGATCGTTATGATTTTTTTATGATGAATTCTACCATAATAATTAAATCATTGGTAATTGAAAGTGGAAGGATGATAAATTTGCATGAGATTCCATGGAGTTTCTACTAATGTGATTACAAAGCATGAAGTTATGAAGGTTCTTTATATCGGCCCACCAAACATGCATTCATAGTGATTTTTCGGATGAGATCTCCACACCATTAGTTCCATCAGATACAAAAAATCCATTGGATGTAGTTCCTATAAGAAAGTCAATCAGAAGGAACTGAGGAAGTTTCATCGTAATGATATGAGGAAGTTCTATCATACTGATATAAGGAAGTTTAGTCGGACTAAAGAAAAGTTTTTAAGTGTGAGAAGGATAATTACTAAGATGACTCAAAATGTTTCAAAATGTTGCAGAATATTTTAGAATATTTGAATTGGTCAAACGTGAAGTTAAAATATGAGTGAGTTTCGAAGGTTTTTGAATTTGGGTATATAGGAAAAGTTTTTTTGTTTCCTTCTATTACTATTATGAGATTATTAAAAATAAATGCACATTAAATTTTTACTTTGCAAAGTTTTCATGTACATAAAAGGTTGATTTCTTGAGATATTGAGTGAAAGTTTCTCTCTAGATAGAGATCTTGTAAGAATATTAGACTTCTAAAAGTATTATTTGTTGGATTGAGAAGGTCAGACTGAGGAAGATCAATCTGAGCAGTTGATCAGAGTTTAAAAAGCGAATTTTGAGAAAAGGTTCATCGTACTTAGTCCATTGGACTGAGTTCAACAGATTGAGTCAATTAGACCAAA
This sequence comes from Viscum album, assembly GCA_963277665.1. NCBI lineage: Eukaryota > Viridiplantae > Streptophyta > Magnoliopsida > Santalales > Viscaceae > Viscum > Viscum album. The sequence continues at coordinate 1,471,877,367 of OY728157.1, forward strand.
GGACATGAGAATGAGGTTCTGAACATAGTTTTTTAGATAAAAATTTTGTGTGTTATTTTCTTTTGTATCTCAATGTTTTTATAAGAAAAATTTGTAAACTGATGGGAGTCAGTATAATCTTACCTATAAGAATATAAAAGGTTTCTAATGGAAGTTGACATAAGTTTTATTCACTTATTCATACTAGAGAATTTATAAAGTCCCATGGGAGTGGCTATGGAAAGGATGTAAGTTCTCACATTGAGGTTGACCCTTATAAATATCATCTATTTTACATTCTTTCCAACATTTACAAGTATGAGTATTTACTAAAAGATAATAAGGTAATGAACTATAAAAGTTTATAGGGGTTAAGTTTCTAAAAATCTTGAAACTTATAAAAAGTGAACAACTGATTCAACCCCCCCCCTAGTTGTTAATCAGTCCTTTATAACTTCACAAACCATATTCACCACATCACATTCCATAAAAAACTAAATTAAAAGTACCATATATGATATTATGTAAATGGAATACTCCATTGGTGTCAATATGTGATGAAAATGATTTAAAAAAACTATCCTAGATTGAAAAACACACTATGAATAGTTTGTCCACATGATCTGGTAAACCATGTACCAACCATGAAACAAGCATGGTCTGTTTGAAGAACCATGTTTCGCATACACCACATGGTTTACTAAGCCATGCATGATAATTTTGAAACCCCATTCCACTCACCATGTTCACATCTAAAGATTAAACTGACCCCTAAATTCACTGATACACTTAATGGGGATCAAGGAATCATAAAAACATATCAAAAATACACCAAAACATACAAATCCAAACTCAAGATCAATACTCAATCCTAATATTCCCATTCAAACTCAAGGTTTAGTGTGATAAAGAGCTAGATAGGCCCTTTCCCTCTCACTCCACCCAAGCCTCGATGACAATCCTAGTCTCCAGACTACCCAGAGACACCCTACAGGACAAAGAGTCTTTATTTGATTCCATTTTGTAACAAACAAACCTAGGAAATCCATCTATTGTATTCTTAATCAAGCCTTCCACATAACCAAGGATCATCCCCTACCTCCCAGATATGACATAAATCATCAAGGGTATCAAAAATAATAATTGAGTATGTTTTCACAAACAAAATCTTAACAAAAACATCCAAACATGGAAAAATAATAAAGAGAGAAAATAAAATTCATGGACATCTCGTATAAAATAAAATATTTAATACAATATTAAAAAACTAAAATGGAATATAAAAAATAAAATGAAATATCAAAGAGGTTGAGACCCAAAAATGGAGAAAACCAGTTCCACAAAACCAAAGGACCGATCATTACCTCCATGTAACTCACAAGTCACCACCACAATCCCTATAAACTATCTTCTTCCCTTGAAAATGGCACTGGATCTAACCTGAAATCCAATACCTTAAATAACTTGAAAAATACATGAAGAATACATAACCACCAATGTGATTATGTAGGGTGTGAGTATAATCTAGTAGGATACCACCATGAGTCCAATTCATTCCTTTTATAAAAGAAACCAAGCTCAAAAGTTTGGAAATAATAAATAAGAGTAGGGTTTTTATTTCCTTTACATAATATAGTAATAAACCAAGCATGGAACATGCACTTTCACAAAGAACTACTTTAATTAAAAACCCCACGAAAGGTTTTACCAAAAAAATCCATTCCAAAGCACCAACTATTTATCTTTAAAAATACCATACCTTTGAAAATAAACCATCACATAGTTTAAAACATTTAAAAAGTGTCTCCAATAAAGTATTTCATAAGAAATAAATTTGACAATTTTTCATTTAAAATCCTTTACACACCCAATATAAATGAAAACAAGGAAACAAGCGAAGATATAAATAATTATAACCAAAAATGTTACATGTAATTGCAACAAGTGGACTGAATAAAACTATCCAATATCATGACTAAATACAAGATGATAAAATCATCCAGCAAGTCTATCTAATAAATAAACATCATACAATATAATATATATATAAAATTCATAACATATGATACATAGCATGAGGAAACACCATAGGGACCAATGGTACAACACAATACATGTATAGGTGGACCTACTACTGACAGGTTAATAGTCAAACATCGGTCAACTAGATCACTCTAAGTGGTCTTTTTAGTAATGATCCCACCATCCAGGTGTTATGTAAAACTAGGGGGATAGCCAGTATTAAACCATAACTATAAAAATGAATATCCCCTGCATCCCACTTAGTATCCTTGGTCTCACCATAGAATAATGACATAGGAGTTTCATTAGAAAACAATGTCATCACATGATAATTAAAAAGCCTCAAGGGAAAATCCCACAATCAAGTCCATCCCCCCTCTCTCCATATCCATAATATGAGCCAAAATACATGAGCATAACATAAATCAAATAATAAATCATCCATCATATGGATAAAACAATATCAACAATAACACAAGGGGAGTCAACACGGGCACAATCAACATCACATGATAAGTTCTAATCAGGCCTTCACATATATCATATACATTTGGAAATAAAATTTTAAAAAAATATAAATCAAAAAATTTCTAAAAAAACATAAGCACTTCCAATCACAACAACATAAGTCATGTTAAACTCCATTTTCACTTTATAAAATTAAAAAAAACCCTTTAAAATAAGGAAACAATTTAAACCCAAATTGATTCCTAATTTGAAAACCACATTTCACCTAAAGTAAAAAAGAACAAGTGAATTTTAAAATTAAAACCCATGTTATCATTTCATCAAACATTAATAATGTCTAAAAAACTTTTCAAAACCATGTTCCATTGAACTAAGAAAATCACCCACTTTTTCCAAAGGAAAACTCACCCATGAATGGAAAACCTTTGATAAATCCAATATAGTTATCATATACATCATTACTTTAAATCTAAAACACATTTAAAGAATCAAAATCTCATGGAACTCTTAAATAAATGGAAATTAATCAGAAACACCTACCTGAAGTGGTGGAACCATGTATCCTTTGATGGAATCCACCAGATTATTTCTTAAAGAAGGGATCACAACACCTAGAAAGAAAAAACCTAAATTTAACACATACTTATGAATGAAAATCATCAAAGCATAGCCATTGGGTTTAGAGGATAATGGTATAAATCGAGGAATACAAATAATAAGAATATTGAATCCCTAAACTTTTGAATTGGGTGAAGAATCACTAATAAACCCACTTCAAAATCACCTTAGAGGAGCTTTGATGAGGGAAATAATCCTATAGAAGGCATCTAGGTTGTGAGGTTTAAATAGGCGAATCCAAGGAGAGAAACCCCAATTAAAAATAAGGATAAAGGAAAAAAAATACCCCTATTAGAGTGGGTTTAATGGTTTAGTATCATGTTTAAACAAACTATCTAGTAATTTTGTAGTTCACCTATATATAAAAATAGAGCAGTCTTCATACTTAAGTTATATGGTTTTTAGCAATGCGACTTACTGTGCGACCTAGAGAAATTCCCAAAAAATCACTCTTTTATCGCAAAACGACTCAAACATGAAGGGATAAATCATACATAAAATAACCCCATATAAATTTGACACTAGGGGTGTCACAGATTATATAATTTCATCGTAATAAATTTAATCATATATAGAACCTTTAAAAAGTGATATTGTAACATAAATCTCTTACCGCATTGGTATATTTGGAATGATAAACCCCATGAAAGAAATAAAATAAAATGAAACATTAAATACCATGAATATAAATATATTAATTACATGAAATAAAAATGGGATATTATATACACCACATGAAAGAAACTAGTGGTGAAAATGGGATATGTCTTATAGAAATAATAGTGGGACAAGAAACCCTTAAGTCAATTCCAAATTGATTTATATGTGTTTTTAACCTCATATATAGTATATTTAAATTTTTTATAATTATAAAATATAATCATAATCATACATATAATACCATACATGATTTACTTATAACATCTTATCACTCGTTCATTAATAATCATTCATTATCCTGATCATTTCGGGTGTCAACTGCTTCATTTTTCATGTATGTTTCGATTAAACTATTACAGTCATTCTATCTTGATCTTCATTCTTTAATATTTAAAATGTTAAAAATTATATAAATATAATATATATTCATCATATAAAAAATTTTAACAATAAATAAAAGGTATAAATAGATAAATTAATTACATTGTTCATGGAGACGGTGGTCCATACGTACGCATGAACGTTGTTTTCATTTTCTAATGAAAAGAAAGAAAGAAAATTAAATAATATTTTATCATTAATTAATAATATTTATATCATAATTACCATATATTTTTATTAAATTCATCATTATATCCAAAAATTTGAGTAGGTTATGGAAATTGAATCATAACGCAACATAGAAGTGGTAATCCACATGTATGCACACGTGATGCTTTATTTTCCTATTTAATAGAAAGTAGTTAGAAAATGGTTGTGACATTAAAAAAAACAAATTATATTTATTATAATTAATTAATTTTTTTATGTTGTATAAAACATTTTTAGATAATATGGAGGAAGAATTAAAATTAAAATAGCTCATTTAAAATTTCTACCTCTTCTTTGAGAGACCTCATTTGCCTTACGCCTTAATCATTGTCAAATTGGTCTTAAGAGAATACCCAGGGATCTAGGATGAAGTTATAGAATTTATGAAAGATTTTTTTTATTTATTGGATGATTTAGTTGGATTAAATCATGTTTATAATGGAGGATAAGAGGTTCCCTTTTATAAGTGAGGGGAGGGACACGCATGGAATTGCATAAAAGACTTGAATAATATAATGTCAAATTATTGTTCAAGTGGCTCAAAATGTAAAATAATTAAAATTTAATATTATATAAGGTCTAAAAATCTTTATAAAATTATATTTAGAAATGTTTAAATAGTTTCTGTATCCTTATCTCTTAGTTTAACCCCTTCATTAACCCATTTATCCCTATCCATGTTAACAAATTTTTACTATTTTTAATATTCATTATGAAAAAATTAATCTAAAATCATTAAGAAAAATTAAAATTATGATTCCAAATATGGAATCCATTTAATCAAATTCAATTTCTATAATTTTCATAAATTAACATTAAAATAAACGTGTAAAACACAATAAAACTATTTCTTAGAAAATATGCATTTTTAATCATAAAAATGGATTTACTTTCATTCCTTTCATAGTAAAAATTTTTAGATTAATGTTAAAATAATTTATTGAATAATGAATATACATATTTCATTAACAAAATTAATCAATTTTTTATTTTTTAAATTAGTTAAGATAAGCATACATTACGCTTATGAAAACAGTTTTCTGATAAAATAACTTTATTTACCTTCTAATGATTTTATATTGATTCCTAACCATTAGATAACTAATGTAAGAATTATTATTCATATATCAAAAATAAATTTAATTAAAATAGATTTTTAATAGTGAAAAATATATTTTATTATATTAAAATTCATAACACCTATAAAAAATCATCATAAAAATAGGTTTTATGGACATAAAATAGTTTTATTAATAATTTATGTATTATTTCATAGGAATTAGTCAAAAAAATATGAATTAAGAAAAAAAATTATATATATATACATATATATATATATAATAATTTTTTTAATCATATTAATACCCACCAATCCAATAGATATTTTACACAAGTTATAATATATCTTGGTTTATTTAGACTCATTGTTGTGTGTAATAAAATTTATCGAATAATTCAATTATTTTTCAAAGGAATACATATAAAATATCAAGTAATTATATTCTAAGCTTCATAAAATTAATTTATCCCAATAAATTATATCACTCTAATGAAAAAAAAATAAGGATACTTTTTCTTCATCACATCCTTAGGTTCCCATTTAGCTTCATCAAATTTATGATTCCTCCAAAGAACATTAACCATGGGAGGAGTCTTCTTCCATGGAACTTTATATCTATGATCCTAGAATTATACCGATTGTTCATCATAGGAATGATCATGCACCAATGGTACAACCTCTATGTTTATTATATATTTAAGGATATAGTATGTACTTCCTCAAAATATATACATGGAACACATCAAGATATTGAGATTTGTTTTTTGGAATCTCCAAATGATATGATTCTATCCCTAGGCAATCAAGAATATCAAATGGTCCAATATACCTCAGGATCAACTTTCCATTCTTTCCAAAACTCATAACCATATTCCATGGATAAGTTCATATGAATAAATTCCCAAAAACTTCAAAATCCATATCTCGCATATTATTTTTAGAATAAAATTTTTGTAGACTCTTAAATACCTTTATTTAAAATTGATTGTCTCTAACATTCTATGTCATTTCTTCAATTATATCAGGACCTAATAGATTTAATTATCTAACTTAATATCAACATGTTAGAGTTATAAAGTTATTTCAATAGAGAGATTCATAAGGATCCATCTGAATACTTGAGTGAATGATATTTTTATAAGATAATTATACAATAGTAAGGTGTTACTCCTAACCACCTTTGATATCTAGAGGATAAAATTTTATCATATCATCTATGGCTTGAATTATACTCTCAGATATACCATTATTGTGTGGATGATAGGAAGTACTAAAACACAATTCTACATCCATAACTTGTTGATGACTTCTATAGATCATCAAGGTAAACTTTGAATCTCAATTAGATATAATAGAATTTTTTTACTCTATGAAATCATACCACTTATTTAATATATATCTAGGAAATCTGATCAAGAGAGAAATATTCTATGATAGAAATGAAATGTTATGACTTTTTAAGGTGGTTGACTATAACCCAAATATAATTATACCATTTATATGTCTTGGTGATTCATATGATGAAATATATGGTGATGTTTTCACATTTCCATAAATTTAAGGGTAATGGTTATAACAAACCCTTATATTTACAATACACATACTTAAATTGTTGTTATTCTAAGCACAGATATACATACTCCTCAATATATCTCTTCATGTTATCCCAAAAAACATTATCTTTAAGGTAACTATACAGATTCATACATCAATGAAAAATATTTAAGGGTGATCTATAAGCTTCATCCTATGGATCCTTTTTCAATTATGGAATAATAGGGATACATACTCTATTCCTAAACTATATCATTGCAATAAAATCATGGTTTAAACCAGGAACATTTATCACCTTCTTTCATATCTCCACATCCTCTTTCTACACCTCGTTAATATTCACATGGATAGACAGTGGAACCCTTATTTGGGAAAGATAACACTTATCATGTTCCTTAAATATTTCATGGTAAAACCTTTTTAAATCCAAGAATATTGGATATTTTGTGATCCTCATTAAAAATAAGCTATCATGATCCTTTCATATCAAAGAATCAGTCACCTTGTTCACATTCCAGGAGTGGTAATGCATTGAGTATTCATAATCTTTATCAACCCCGACAATCTTCTCTGGTGCATATTTCACTCTTTCTAGGTAAATATATACTTTAAACTTTTATGATCACTATATATGTCACACATTTCTCCATAAAGATAATTCCTCTATATCTTTAATGAATAAATTATTGTAAATAACTCCAAATCATGAGTTGGGTATTTTTTTATAGTAACCTTCAACTAACATGAGGCATAAGTCTGTTGAGTCAAAAAATATATCTTATGACTTCTCCATTCCTTATGGGTTTATGTTTTAAAAATCACAAACACTTTTTCTTATGTTCTGGATTTTTTTTAAGTTCTTTATTTTTCTTAAGATCGGGAATTTTCATTCTGTTATGCTTACAGATATATCATTACGTTTTTTCCATTCTGTTAGACTTATAGATCTTCCATTCCAATTTTCCATTTTGTTATACATATAGATCTGTCATTACGATTTGTCATTTAGTTTTTATGATTCTGAATCCAGTGAATATATGATTCATATTTGAAGATTATGAATTTGGTGTATATATGATTCAGTTTTTATGATTCTAAATCCTATGTATATATGATTCAGTTTTTATGATTCTGATTTCAGTGTATATATGATTTCGGTCTTCAATTCTGATTCTGGTGTATATATGATGCCGATCTTCAATTCTGATTCTACTGTATATATGATGTCGATCTTCAATACCGATTATAGTGTATATATGATGTTGATCTTTAATACTGATTCTGGTGTATATATGATGTCGATATTCATGATATCGAATCTGGTGTATATGTGACTCTGATTTTTTTATTCTGTTTTCTTGATAATGTTATTTCTAAGAATCTGTTTTCCTGTTTTCTTAATATTAAATTTTCTTGATAATGTTAGAGTTGTTTAAATGTATCATTCCAATGATATCAGATTCTACGTTCTCTTATACTTAACATCATTTCTGGTACTTGAAACAATTTTGTACAATCTGTTATAAACTAACCGTTGTATGTTTGACCTGTGTCTAGGTCCCTCTGAAATTTAAGTAAAAATATGACCGTTGGAGAGGATCCGATCATTGGGAAGTTTCTCCTATAAATACAAGCCCATTTGAATGAGAAAAGGACTTCAACTTCGACAACTGACTTTGATAGAAAAAAGGTTTGACGTGATTTCTAGAGATATGCTCTTACAACTCTCAGTGCTTCGTGAAGATGTTGTAAACAACATGTTCAGGTGTGAACAACTTGTTCAGACTTACTTTGTGTAGACTCCAATCGTGTTGGTCGTGGGTTTCCAGGTTTGGAAGACAGAGGTTCTGATTTCCTTCTAAATCAAGGGCTTCCAGGGATATAAAGACAGATACTGATCTTTGGATTGAGGACTACCTGGGTTTGGGTAAGATAAACTTTCTTGAAAGTATAAATTAAGGAACCTTTATCCAATGTTGTTGGATACCCTTCTCTTTAGGTTAAAATAATCTTATTGTTACTTGTTTACTATTGCAAGTTGTTTTAATTTCGTTGTTGTATGATAACTTTGTTAATGTTTGTAATTATAAACTTCTTATACTTTGTAATTTTATTACTCTGGTTATATTATAGATTCTATACACTTTAAGGTAGAATCTTTCCTTTAAGAAAATAGAAAAGGTTTCTTTAAGAGGTCCTGTAAATGTTTGTTTAACCTTGTTAAACTTAACTTTAAAGGTTCCAAAGGAATTTTTAAAGTATACAATTAACCCCCCCCCCCCTATTTTATTTGAGCATCTCATTTTTACATATTTGATCCAACCATTGGTATCTGAGGTTGGCTACCTCATAATCTAAACCAATCTCACAATTGGTATCATAGGAGGTATCTAAAATACTTATATCCACATATAATTTTTCATCCTCAAGTTTTCATTTTCTTAAGTTCTTCATATTTGTCTTTAAACGTTTACTATTAATAAGTATTGTGGAAAGAAATTCCTTTTAGTATAGAAGGAATTCATGTTGGATCCTTAGATAATCTCAATCCTACAAGACCACCGATATTTGATGGAAATTACTATGAGTACTGGAGAGATATAATGAATACCTTTATAATAAACATAGGTGTATACAACTACATTATGTTAAGTGGAGATTACAAGATTCATGATAAGGAACTTAGAACCTTTACTAATCTAAAAAATTTCGAATATCAGCTGAACTTTAAGGTACGTAATACTTTTCTATGTTTCGTGACAAGAAACATACATATCCAAATTTAATCATGTGAAGTTGAAAATAGTATTTGGAATAAGCTTGAAGTAACTCACTTTGTAACTTCCAAAGTTATTGAAAGAAGAAGAGTAATGCTCAGGGCTGAGTATCATGGTTTCTACTTCCCTTATGGAGAACCCGTATGTAAGGTACAACAAAGATTCATGACTATTGTCAACAGTTTACAATCCATGGGTGAGAAAGGTTTAGATGTATAAGCTCTTGTAGACAAGATTATTGACATCATGCCTAATGAATGGGAATCCAAGAGGACTGTTATAGATGAGAATAAGAAAGTTACTTAGATTTATCTTGATGACTATTTAGAACTCTTCTTCAACATGAAACCAGAATGAAGAGTGATGCTGATAATATTAAGAAAAATAATGTAAAGGGAGGTGTTTCTTTTACAACTACTTCAAATCATATGAAATCCAAGACTCTTGAGATAATTATAAGATCTAAAGTGAAGATGGTTGTTCTTCAATCTGAATCTAGTGAAAGTGAAACTTCATAAAATGAGTTAGCTAATCTTTCTTGGAGAATGAACAAGATTGTTGGACAAAAGAACATTAAATATAGATACAAGAAGAAAGATGGAAAAGATAAAAAATATGGAGAAGTTATATGCTATGAATGTAGAAGAACTGGTCATATCAGACCTGATTGTCCATTTCTTAAGAAGAGAGACAAGAAAGACAAGAATTCTGAAAGAAACAAGAATAAGTTCTACATATCAAATCATAAGAAATTATTGAAAGACAATGACACATGGAGCACCAATAGTGGAGATTCTTCTAATGAATCTTTAGAATATGAATCTTCTGGGAAAGATAATATTGATCTAATAGCTCGAGCACCATTTCAAAATAATTGTCTTATGGATAAGGTACGAACTGCTGAATCCCTAACCAATATGTCTTTAAGTGAAAATTTTCTAGATAGAATTTTTTATTCAGATGAAGAATCTTCTTCATTAGATAATGATAATAATTTTCCTTCCTATAAGAAAGTTTTGAGATTTTCTAAATTGTTAGAAAATAGGAATTGTAAAGTTTCTATGAAACTTGATAAAGCAAACTCTAGAGAATCAATTTTAACTAAAGAAATTTTAGATCTTTCCAAATATCTTGATAAGAAAAATGATGATTTAAAAAATATTTTTAAGAGACATGAAGAAGTTAATTCTGAGAAGTATAAAATTTCTAAGGATCTCAAAAATATGTTTTTAGAAAAAGATGTTTTAGAGGATAAACTTAACTCTAAATCTATTATTCTGGAGGATAAGAATTTAGTCCTGAGACTAAAATCTGAAATATTTTCCTTGAAGAAACTTCTTACAAATTTTACTTATTGTAAGGAAAATTTGGACAAGATGTATTCTCAAATCTGACCTCATAGTAATAATTAGGGATTAGGTTATTCTCATGAAAAACCTATTTTTAAAAATAATTATTTTGTTCCTTCTAGAGCCCATTTTTGTACTAAATTCCAAAGTAGTGGGCATTGGAAGAAAAAACTATTCTTTAAATAAATTTAAGTCCCTTGGATTTCATAAAGATTATTTTTCTAAACAAATATGGTTACCCAAGATTTTATTATCTAATAGTTCTGAATCCAAGCAAGTTTGGATTCCGAAATCCTAACTCTTTATTTTTCAGGAAAAAGAAGGAAGTACCAACAACCTATGGTACATGGATAGTGGATGTTCCCGGCACATGACTGGTAACAAAGACTATTTCAAGAAGATTTTAAAAACAAAAGGTGGAAAGGTAACTTTTGGTGATAACTCTCAAGGAGAAATTTTCGGTATAGGTAACATTATCCTTCTTGGTAAAGCTGTTATTTCAAATGTTCTATTTGTAAAAGGCCTTAGGCACAACCTCATAAGAATAATTCAATTATATGATGAAGGTTACCTTGTGAATTTTAGAAATTATAAATGTTTAGTTCACAATTCCAAGGATGGGTTTATTTTCTCTACCCTTCGGCATGATAATGTGTACACATTAAACCTAGAAGACCTTAGAAGTCAAGATATACCTTTCCTTAGTGCATTTGAAGATCAATCATGGCTTTGGAATAGAATACTAAGACACTATAACTTAAGGAATATTAGTATGTTTTATAAGAAAGAAATTTTTCACGATCTAATGGAACTTAAGTTTGATTCTTCAAAAGTATTTGATACTGATTGTCCATTTCTTAAAAAGAGAGACAAGAAAGATAGGAATTCTGAAAGAAATAAGAATAAGTTCTACAGATCAAATCATAATAAAGTCTTGAAAGCCAATGACACTTGGAGTGAAAATGGTGGAGATTATTCTAATGAATCTTCATAATATGAATCTTCTGGAAAAAACGATATTGGTCTAATATCCAGAGCACCATTTCAAAATAATTGTCTTATGGATAAGGTACGAACTGCTAAATCCCGAACCAATATGTCTTTAAGTGAAAATTTTCCAGATAGAGGTTTTTCTTCTGATGAAGAATCTTCTTTATCAGATAATGATAATAATTTTCCTTCCTATGTGGAAGTTTCTAGATTCGATAAATTGTTAGAAAATAGAAATTTTAAAGTTTCTAAGAAACTTGATAAATCAAAATCTAGAGAATCAATTTTAACTAAATAAATTTTAAATCTTTCCAAACATATTGATGAGAAAAATGATGTTTTAAAAAATCTTTTTTAGAAACTTAAAGAAGTTAATTCTGAGAAGGATAAACATTCTAAGTATCTCAAAAAACTGTTTTTAGAAAAAGATGTTTTAGAGGATAAACTTAACTCTAAATCTATTATTCTTGAGGATAAGAATTTAGTCCTCAGACTAAAATATAAAATATTTTCCTTGAAGAATATTCTTACAAATTTTACTTATGGTAAGGAAAATTTTTACAATATGTATTCTCAAATCTGACCTCGTGGTAATAATCAGGGATTAGGTTATTCTCATAAATAACTTATTTTTAAAAATAATTATTTTATTCCTTCTAGAGCCCCTTTTTGTACTAAATTCCAAAGTGGTGGGAATTAGAATAAAAACAGTTCTTTAAATAAATTTCAGTCCCTTGGATTTCATAAAGCTTATTTTTCTAAACAAATATGGTTACCGAAGATTTTATTATCTAATAGTTCCAGATCCAAGCAAGTTTGGATTCCAAAAGCCTAACTCTTTCTTTTTCAGGAAGAAGAAGGAAGTACCAATAACCTATGGTACATGGATAGTGGATGTTCCCAGCACATGACTGGTAACAAATTCTATTTCAATAAGATTTTAAAAAAAAGGTAGAAAGGTAACTTTTGGTGAAAACTCTCAAAGAGAAATTTTCGGTATATGTAACATTATTCTTCATGGTAAAGAAGTTATTTCAAATGTTCTTTTTGTAAAATGCTTTAGGCAGAACCTCATAAGCATAAGTCAATTATGTGATGAAGGTTACCTTGTCAATTTTAGAAATGATAAATTTCTAGTTCACAATTTTAAGTATGGGTTTATTTTCTCTTCCCTTCGGCATGAGAATGTGTACACCTTAAACCTATAAGACCTTAGAAGTCAAGGTCTACCTTGCCTTAGTGCATTTAAAGATCAGTCATGGATTTGGCATAGGAGACTAGGACACTGTAACTTAAGGAATCTTAGTAAGCTTTCTAAGAAAAAACATGTTCAGGATCTACCAGAACTCAAGTTTGATTCTTCAAAAGTCTATGATCCTAATTGTACATTTCTTAAGAAGATAGATAAGAAAGACAGGAATTATGAAAGAAACAAGAAGAAGTTCTAAAGATAAAATCATAAGAAAGTATTAAAAGCCAATGACACTTGGAGTGCCAATGGTGGAGATTCTTCTAATGAATCTTCAGAATATGAATCTTCTGGGCAAGATAATTTTGGTCTAATATCCATATCACTATTTCAAAATAATTGTCTTATGGCTAAGGTACGAACTGCTGAATCCCTAACCAATATGTCTTTAAGTGAAAATTTTCTAGATAGAGGTTTTTCTTCAGATGAAGAATCTACTTCATCAGATAATGATAATAATTTTCCTTCATATGAGGATTTTTCTAGATTTGATAAATTGTCATAAAATAGAAATTGTAAAGTTTCTAAGAAACTTGATAAATAAAACTCTAGAGAATCAATTTTAACTAAAGAAATTTTTTATCTTTCCAAAGATCTTGATGAGAAAAATGTTGTTTTAAAAAATCTTTTTAAGAAACTTGAAGAAGTTAATTCCGAGAAGGATAAAATTTCTAAGGATCTCAAAAAACTTTTTTTAGAAAAATATGTTTTAAAGGGTAAACTTAACTCTAAATATATTATTCTTGAGGATAAGAATTTAGTCCTCATACTAAAATCTGAAATATTTTCCTTGAAGAAACTTCTTGAAAATTTTACTTATGGTAAGGAAAATTGTGACAATATGTATTCTCAAATATGACCTCATGGTAATAATCAGGGATTAGGTTATTCTCATGAAAAACCTATTTTTAAAAATAATTATTTTGTTCCTTTTAGAGCCCCTTTTTGTAATAAATTCCAAAGTGGTGGGCATTGTAAGAAAAACTGTTCTTTAAATAAATTTCAATCCCTTTGATTTCATAAAGCTTGTTTTTCTAAACAAATATGGTTAACCAAGCGTTTATTATCTAATATTTCTAGATCCAAGAAAGTTTGGATTCTAAAAGCCTAACTCTTTCTTTTTCAGGAAAAAGAAGGAAGTACCAACAACCTATGGTACATGGATAGTGGATTTTCCTGGTACATGACTGGTAACAAAGACTATTTCAAGAAGATTTTAAAAACAAAAGGTGGAAAGGTAACTTTTGGTGATAACTATCAAGGATAAATTGTCGGTATAGGTAACATTATTCTTCTTGGTAAAGTTGTTATTTCAAATGTTCTTTTTGTAAAAGGCCTTAGGAATAACCTCATAATCATAAGTCAATTATGTGATGAAGGTTACCTTGTGAATTTTAGAAATGATAAATGTTTAATTCATAATTCCATGGATGTGTTTATTTTCTCTGCCCTTCGACATGAGAATGTGTACACCTTAAATATATAAGACCTTAGAATTCAAGATATACATTGCCTTAGTGCATTTGAAGATCAATCATGGCTTTGGAATAGGATACTAGAACACTGTAACTTAAGAAATCTTAGTAATATTTCTAAGAAAGAACTTGTTCAGGATCTACCGGAACATAAGTTTGATTATTCAAAAGTTCGTAATCCTTGTCAATATAGAAAGAAACATAAATCTAGCTTTAAATCTATAAGTGAAGTTACAACTTATAATGCCTTACAGTTAGTGCACATGGAATTATTGGTCCAACAAAAACTGGAAGTATTGGAGGCAAATACTATGTGTTTGTCCTAGTTGATGAGTACACTAGATTTACTTAGGTCTATTTTCTAGCAAAGAAATCAGAAGATTTTTCTTATTTCAAAATATTTAGAGCTCAAGTTAAAAATGAGAAAAACCTATCGTTGATAAATAATCATAGTGATCATGGATGAGAATTCCAAAATTCTGATTTTGAAACTTTTTGTAGTAAAAAAAGGTATTACTCACAATTTCTCAACTCCAAGAACTCCTTAAAAAAATGGTGTTGTCTAAAGAAGAAATCATATTCTTTAAGAGATGAAAAAAACCATATTAAGTGAATATTCTATAGCAAAAAAATTTTGGGCTGAAGCTGTAAGTACTTCTTGTTATACTATAAATCAATTTTTAATAAGACCTTTTCTGAATAAAACTCCTTATAAGTTATGGAATGGTAGAAAACCCAGACATTCCTATTTCAAGGTTTTTGGATGCAAGGTATTCATTCTGAATACTAAAGATAACTTACACAAATCCTCATCAAAATCCGATGAAGTAATTTTCTTAGGCTACTCCATAACTTCTAAGGCTTATAGAGTTTTTAATAAAAACACTTGTACTATTGAAGAAATAGTATATGTCAAATTTGATGAAACTGATCCCTTTGTTTTTAAACAACCCCAACCTACATCCCCATATGTGTTTTCAAAAATTTATTATCAACCTTTGTTAGAAGATCCTTCTGATAAAGAAAATGTCCAAGAATATGCTTCTGAAGCATTTACCCCAGAATATTTCCTACCCTATGTTGATGAATAGGTTTCACAAAACCCAAATTAGTCATTTATTAAGAATCATCCCAGTGATAGTATCATTCGTAATGTAAATCAACCTGTAAGTACTAGAAGTTCCTTAATAAATGAAGTAGAACATCTAGCATTTCTTTCCCAATTTGAACCAAAAATAATTGATGAAGCTTTAGGTGATAATGATTGGATAAAAGCTATGCAAGATGAACTAAATTAATTCAAAAGGAATAAAGTCTGGACCTTGGTTGAAAGACCTAAGGAAACTTCTGTTATTGGAGTTAAATGGGTCTTCAGAAATAAGTGTGATGAAAATGGAATTATTGTATGAAATAAAGCTAGATTAGTTGTTAAAGGCTATAATCAACAAGAAGGAATAGACTATAAAGAAACCTATGCTCTAGTATCTAGACTTGAATCTATTTGTATTTTACTTTCCTTTATAGCATTCTTCAATTTCAAACTTTTTCAAATGGATTTGAAATGTGTTGTCATTAATGGTTATGTTTAAGAGGAAGTTTTTGTTGAACAACCTCCTAGTTTTGAAGATACAAAACATCCTGAACATGTTTATAAACTTACGAAATTTTTATATGGACTTAAGAAAGCTTCTAAAGCTTGGTATGATAGACTTACAGGTTTTTTACTTCAAAATAATTACGTTAAGGGAAATGCATATCCAACCATTTTTATAAAGAATGATAAGAAAAATGTTTTTATTTTTCAAATTTATATTGATGACATTATATTTGGTTCAACTCAGCAATATTTAACTGATTCCTTTGCAGATCTAATGAAATCTGATTTTGAAATGAGTATGATGGGTGAGTTAACATTTTTCTTTAGTTTTCAAATTTCTCAAAAACCCGAAGGAATCTACATATCCCAACATAAGTATATTAAATATCTTCTTAAAAAGTATGGATATGAAAACACTGAGAGTATTAGTACTCCCACTGGTACCTCAAACACACTTGATCATGATGAAGTTGGGAAACCAGTAGATTAAACATCTTTTAGATGTATGATAGGAAGATTACTTTACTTTATATCTAGTTATCCAGACTTAATGTTTTCAGTATGCTTATGTGCAATATATCAATCCAATCCTAAGGAATCTCATTTAAAGGCAGTGAAAAAAAATCGCTACTTAAAGGGAACCATGGATTTAGGACACTTTTATACTTCTAGAAATGATTTTATTTTAAAAAGTTTTTCAGATGTTGAATTTGGTGGTAGTAAAATGGATAGAAAAAGTACATCTGGAACTTGTCATTTAATAGGAGATTCCTTAGTTTTGTGGTCTTACAAGAAACAATATTTTGTAGCACTTTCCATTGCTGAAGCTGAATATGTAGCAGCTGGAGTTGTTGTGCTCAAGTGTTGTGGATGCAACACACACTCAAAGATTATGGTATGAGTTTTAATAAGACTCAAATTATGTGTGATAGCACAAGTTCCATTACCCTAAGTAAAAACCCTACACATCACTCTTGTGTAAAGCACATAGATATTAGACATCACTTTATTAGGGATCACACACTTAAAGGAGATATCGTTCTTCAATTCATCAGAATGCAAGAGAAACTTGCTGATATTTTCACAAAACCTCTACCTTTCGATAGATTTGAATACATTAAATAGAAGCTAGGAATTATTTATGTAAGGTAATCATTCATATCTACTTATTGTTTAAATTATTTCCTAACATCAAACTTCTCCTTATTTTAGGGGGAGTACATATGTTTTTTTATTTTCTTTCTTTAAGTTTTTTTTTTCCTAAGTAAATTTTTTGGATTTGAAAATTTCGGATTTGAAAATTTCCGAATTGAAAATTTCAGATTTGAAAATTTCAGATTTGAAAATTTCAGATTTGAAAATTTTGGATTTTAAAATTTTGAATTTGAAAGTTTCGGATTTGAAAATGTTGGATTTGAAAATGTCAGATTTGAAATTTTCAGATTTAAAAAAGTCGGATTGGAAACCTCCAAGAAAAATTCTTATAATACCGATAAATCTCTCAGAGTATTCCAAAAGGTAATCTTTCTTACTCTTTATTTTATTTATCTTAAGTTTTATTTGTTGGTATTTCAAAATTTCTTGAATTCTGGTTTACTTTACTTGAAAAGATCGGAATTCATATTTTCTATATCCATTCTCAACCATCAGATCAAATCAGGTTTTTATCAACCATTTGATTATCTTATGGAAGTTGAAAAGCCATAGCCATGTCTATATAAGGGGTGCCTCATTTTCAAGTATCGCACCATCCTTATTGATCTCAGTGCTGAAGTTATGTTGCCATCAAAGATTTCATTCCGAAGTTCTCTATTACCCTCAATGACTCTAGAATCCTCAGCAGATCAGATGCTGATTAGCAAGGAGATTAAGGATTGGTCAATCTTTATGGAAAGTTTAGTGTGACCTAAGTTATCTGAAAAATATTACTCCCTTATTTCTAAGGTGATAAGATCTAATGGATGGGTGTCTGTGTGGCTAAGGAGAAATATCAGGATCAGGTATATCCTGACCTTCTTATTCAATATGAATCTGTTACGTTCTTTCAAAGGAACGATAAGGATATGTTTAAGTTCAAATGATATGATAAATCATATACAGTCCCCTACAAGAAGGCAGTAAATGTTCTTAACATACCG
This sequence comes from Viscum album, assembly GCA_963277665.1. Classification (NCBI taxonomy): domain Eukaryota; kingdom Viridiplantae; phylum Streptophyta; class Magnoliopsida; order Santalales; family Viscaceae; genus Viscum; species Viscum album. The sequence continues at coordinate 1,471,895,894 of OY728157.1, forward strand.
TATGAAGTAGAGGCTATTCTTTGCTCCCAGAAACTCCCTTATAAAGAAGGCTCTTTTGAAAAAGTCAAGTCTATAGATTTTTTTCGGTCTTAAGTATGTTAAGAATCTAAAGATTACGAATCTTTCAATGAACCACAAGATGGTGGCTCTCAAGATGCAAGGATTTCTTATTCCAAGAAAGGGAGATAAGGATTCTCTAAAGATATGAGATATCTTTCTGTTAGACTTTATTGTCATCCTAAGGAAGATCAACTTGGTGAAATACATCTTTCTCACCATCCAGGCAATAAAAAGTGGAACCATAAGATCTCAGATCCCTATGTACCCAGCAACCATTTTAAGGATAATTGTTTTATGTCTTCATGAACTGAATGTTCTATGTTGATCAGTCTCAAATCCTTTCAAGATTTTATTGCTTAGTGACGACACTGTAAGGATGCTGAAAGTAGAGTTTATTCCAGAATCAAAAAACTTTAAAGAAATGGTTGTCCAGAACAAGGGTGATGTTTCAGAATCTTCAAAGTCAGTTCCTAAGAAAAGGAAACTTGATAAACCGAGCTTACCAGTACCAGTTCCTGCTGTTCCGTTTTCAGAACCTCCTCCTACAAAGAAACCAAAAGCTTATTCAGATGCAATAGTTACAAAGTGGAGAGAAATGGAAGATTCTAAAAAAGAATGAGAACCTTATTTTGGTCCAAATCCTACAGAGGAAAAGGCTCTAAAAATCAAGAAAGCTAAAAATATTGAGAAAGAAAATAAGGAGAATAAGTTAAAGAAGAAATCTTTGAAAGAGAAAGTTTTTCAGTCCCTTAAAAAATATATTGAAAAGAAATCTTAGGAAGTACCCGAATCTCAAGTTGTTCATAAGAACCCTATGGCCACTCCGAAAATCCAGAAAGCTAAGTATGTCCTAGATTTATCAAAACTAGTTCAAGAAATGGAAGATCAGATAATCCAATATGATGATGATGATGTTTTAAGGTAAGTGGAATATTATGTTGGAAATCCTTCGAGTTCAGGTTCCAAATCTGTTTCAGTAGAACAAGTTGAAGAACAAGTTGAAAAAGAACTTGAGGAAGAAATAGAAGTTGAGGAAGAGGTTGAAGTTGAAGATGAAGAATAAGTTTAATTTGAAAAATAAGAAGAAGTAGAGAAATAACAGGTTGAAAAACAAGTTGAAGAAGAGGAAGAATTTAAGAAGAATAGGGACAAGGAGGATCTCAACATCATAAGTTTTAAAAAGAAGAATATGAATAGGGATATCTAAATGTTATTCAGGTTTGAGATGAAAAATCTTCATCTCGATACCCTCTTAAATGCAAGGATGTTGTTGTTTCTCCATCTGATAAGGAAACACCTCAGGAGTCCTCTAAGAGAATAGAGATACAAGATTCCTTAACTCTAAGAGGAGTTAAGAAAGGAAAATATGTTTCAGGATCTGAGTCCTCTTCATCTGTAAAAAATTATTTTGTCAAGCTATCTTTAAGAAAGTAGGTTAGCACCATTACGGTTCTTGTAAACATAGATGCCCAGAGTCCAATGATGCAAGAAACCCTGAATTAAAATTTGAAATCTACTAATATGCTTATGGACATGGTTGTCAAGCAAGAACCAGACTTCAATAATCTTTTGATTGATTACAAAGCTCAAAAGGTGACTTGTAATAAAGTCTTTAACCGTACCAAAACTATCAATGAAGAACTAAGACAGTTTTGTGACTTCATGGATTCAACAAAAGGAGCTTTTAATACTTGTGAAACTGAGTTCAACAAGGTCAAGACATCAATCTCTGATAAATCTAGTCAGCTCAATTCTGTTTCTCGATCTGTTAGCAGTGAGAAGGAAGTCAGAGCTGAATTAGAGAAAAAGGTGGCTGCTCAAGAAGATAGGATCTTGTCTTTAGAGAAGAAGAATCTGGATCAGGAGATCTTGCTAAATAATCTTGAAGAATATCATATTAAAGTAAAGAAACTCAAATCCTTGATAAAGAAGATGTTTTCTGATCAGAAGAAGAGTGGATGACATTTCATTACATTTTGATGTTTTTTTGTAATGTAAACCTTATTTATAAATTTTTCTTAAAGAGGTTTCTTCCATATCTTTCTTTGGTTTTCTAATGTATTCTTTCTTAACCTTACAGGTACATCTTATACTTCTCCATTCCTTTCCCTGTTTTTTAAAATCACAAAGGGGGAGAATTTATTTAAAGGACTAATTTAATCTCTAAGAAGGAGAATATAGTAAGGGGGGTATGGAAAGAAAGGATAATGTCCAAGTAAGGGGGGTTTTCTTTTAAGAAGAAATGTATATCTAAGGGGGAGATATTACCTTAAGAAAACATGACTTCAAAGATCAAGAATACAAACCTTGGGAAACATAACCAATGGGGGAGTTAGTCGTATTCATCAGAAATTTCATTCAAAAGGGGAGATAAGTTTTTTAATACTTGTTTATCTAAGTCAATATATTCTTCCTTAGAAAAGTTGTTTGTTCTTTCCAAAAAGGGGGATATTGTTGAGTCAATAAGGATATATTATGACTTCTTCATTCCTTATGGTTTTATGTTTTGAAAATCACAAACATTTTTTCTTAATTTCTGGATTTTTTTAAGTTCTGTATTTTTTCTAAGATCTGGAATTGTCATTTAATTGTGCTTACAGATATATCATTATGTTTTTTCCATTTTGTTAGACTTAAAAATCTGGCATTCCAATTTTCCATTTTTTTATACATACAGATCTATCATTACGATTTGTCATTCAATTTTTATGATTCCAAATCTGGTGAATATATGATTCAGTTTTTATGATTCTGAATCCGGTGTATATATGATTCAATTTTTATGATCTCGAATCCGATATATATATGATTCGGTTTTTATGATTCTGATTCTGGTGTATATATGATGCCGATATTCAATTCTGATTCCGGTTTATATGTGATGCTGATCTTCAATTTTGATTCCAGTGTATATATGATGTTGATCTTCAATACCGATTCCGGTGTATATATGATGTCGATCTTTATGATACTGAATCCGGTGTATATGTGACTCTGATTTTTTGATTTCATTTTCTGGATAATGTTATTTCTAGGAATCCATTTTCCTGATTTTTTAGGATTACGTTTTCTTGATAATGTTAGTGTTGTTTAAATGTATCATTCCAATTATATCGGATTCTAAGTTCTCTTATACTTAACATCGTTTTTGTTACTTGAAACGTTGTCGTACAATCTGTTATAAACTAACCTATGTATGTTTGATACATATCTAGGTCCCTCTAAAATTTAAGGAAAAATATGACTGTTGGTGAGGAGCTGACCATTGGGAAGTTTAGCCTATAAATACAAGACCATTTGAATGAGAAAAGGACTTCAACTTTGACAACTGACATTGAAGGAAAAAAGTTGTGAAGTGATTTCTTGAGAGAGAGTCTCTTACAACTCTCAGTGCTTCATACAGATGTTGTGAACAACTTGTTCAGGCATGAAAAACTTGTTCAGACTTGCTTTGTGCGCAATCATGTTGATCTTGGGCTTCCGGGTTTGGAAGACAGAGGTTTTGATTTCCTTCTAAATCGAGGGCTTGCGGGGATAGAAAGACAGATACCGATATTTGGATTGAGGACTTACCTAGTTTGGGTAAGACAGTCTTTCTTAAAAGTATAAATCAAGGAACCTTTATCCAAGGTTGTTGGATACCCTTCTCTTTAGGTTAAAATAATCGTATTATTGCTTTTTTACTATTACAAGTTGTTTTAATTCCACTGTTGTATGTTAACTTTGTTAAAGTTTGAAAGTATTAACTTCTTATACATTGTAATTTCGTTACTCTTATTATATTACAGATTCTATATTCTTTAAGGTAGAATTTTTCCTTTAAGAAAATTGAAAAGGTTTCTTTAAGAGGTCTTGTAAATGTTTGTTTAACCTTGTTAAACTTAACTTTAAATGTTCTAAAGTAATTTTTAAAATATACAATTCACCCCCCCCCCCCTTGTGTATGAGCATCCCATTTTTACATATTCAATCCTACAAAGTCATCACCATATCATTATACATAAGAACACATCCCATCCCATTATTTGAAGCATCACTAAATTAAAAAATCCTTCTCCATTATAGGGTATTGTGAGAACATGTTCACTAAAAAACCTTATCTTTAGTTCCATGAAATATTCATCACATTAATTAGTCCAAAATAACTTGAATCCATTATGAATTATCTTACTGATCAGATTGTATGGAAATGAAAAATTATTCACAAATCATTTCTTATATCCATCCAATCCAAGAAAACTATGAATCTAATCCATAGTAGTTGGTCTAGGCAAATGCTTATTGTCTTTATCCATATATGTATCTACTAATATAACCTCTCTTGTGATCATGTGTCCCAATAATTATACTTTATATAACTATAATTCTTACTTGTAGAATTTGGCATATTGTTTATATTTCCTCTAGTTCTTCAACACAATTCTAAAGTGATATTCATGCTCATCCTTTATCTATTTGTATATATGAATGTTTTTAATAAATACTATAAAAAATTGATTAAGGTAATCACTAAATACTCTATTCATTAAATCCATGAATATATCAGGTGAATTATTAAGTCCAAATGGCATCATTATAAATTCACAATGTCCATACTTCATACGTAAGGTTGTCTTGGGTATGTCTTAACTTTTTACCCACAATTGATATTATCCAAAGTAAAGGTTAATCTTTTAGATTTATTGATCTCCTCTCAATTGATTAAATGAAACATCAATATTAGGTAGAGTATAGTTATTCTTTATTATGATATTGTTAAGTTATCAATAATCAATGAACAGTCACATTGATCCATCTTTATTTTTAACAAAAAGAATATGTGCACCCTATGGTGATGCACTTGGTCAAATTTATCCCTTATCAAGATTATACAATAGATACTTATCCAATTCCTATCACTCAGTTAGATACATTACATATAGAGTCTTTTAAATAGTTGTAGCCACTGGTATGAGTTCCATTTAAAACTCAACTTCACAATGTGGAGGAAGACTAGAAAACTATTTTAGAAATAAATCAACAAAATCTCAAAAAATAGGCATATATTTAATATTGAGTTTTTACCTAACCATATAATATAAATAACCATTATTAATAGGAATCAAGACTCATAAAATGGAAGTAGTTTCCATTGGAGTCTCATATTAATCCTTACACCAAAAAATGATCATAGGTTTATTCGGAATATGAAATGTGACTTCCCTTTCCTAGAAATTAGTTTGGTATCTATATAGAGAGATCCAATCCATTCCAAAAATCATATCAAATTTAAATAAGAAATAATAAAAATATTTTTAGAAAGAATATTACCATAAAATTTAATCAAAGAAGATTCATAGTCTTGAGATATGATCATCATACCCTTAGGAGTTTTCACTACTAATTCAACATCTAATCATTAAGGTGGTATTTTTATAACATTATAAAAAAATTTAGATATAAAAGAGTGGTTAAAACCATAATTAAATAATACATTAATATTTTTAGAGTGGATTTTAAGTGTACCTTTACCCACTTAATTCTTATAAACCACTTCAAAAATATTAATCACGTGATATTTTCATTTTCTTCTAAGCATAAGAGGTTATTGACATCGATCATTATCATCAACCATCAGATTCAAGGACTGGTTAGCACAATTATAAAACATATTTCATTATAAACACTTGAGTATGGGTGGTGCATTATATGGATCATTATATCCATTTTTTTATTATCTAACTTATTCTCATCACTTTGATATTTGATTACCTAATGACCATCCTTTCCACACTTAAAGAATTAACCAGTACCCTTTAAGAAAATTCCCTCATTATTTTTATCTGTACTTTTGGAAAATAGAAGACTCATTTTCTTCCCTATTTGGTTTTTATTATTATAATTTCCCTTGAATTCAATCTTTATTTTTTTATAAAAAATTAGATATTAATTGGTAAATATGATCTTCATTTCTACCTTGAGAGAATGTAAAATGATTTCTTCATGGATATTAAAGTCTATTATGGATAAATACATTTCAAAACATGGTTTTAATCCATCAAATAATTAATCAATCTTGATTTCTAGTTGGATGGTAATACCTGAATCATACAGTACAATTCGTGTAAAATTATCCCCATAGTTACTAATGGAATCATCGTCCATCTACTTTTGCACAAATAATTCCTTATCCATTCTCATATGAAGAATAATAAGAAATTACATATTGAAAAATATCCAAATAAACTCATCCTACTCCATAAAATAAATTTTTATCATCTTCCTCCTATTTTTGATAATATTCCACCATTTGATCTTCTTCACCTTTCAAATGGTAAACAATCCAAATAACTTTTTAACACTATGATAACTGGATAACTAAAAGTATCATTTCAGTGGTATCTATCCATTACTATGAAATCATTGGATAAAAGGACCCACTAAAATAATTTGGATGTTTCCTCATGTGGGAATAAATAGAATGGTGTGCCCTCACTTTCATGTTTATAAGCTTAGCATGATTTATGTCTTGATAAAGTTATGTAATCATATAAATGATATTTCTCATTCCATCTCCCATAACATTCAATTTTTTAGGAGGAAAATTACTCTATGATCCATCAAAATTAGAATTAACATGGTTCCTTCTAGTTTCATCCATTGACTATAACCAAAAATCATAGTTTTAATAACAATAATCATTGTGAGAAACTATATAATTAGGAAAATAATTTATATGATGTCTAAATCATGACACCTTATTTTCAATATATTACATCACAGGTTTAAACTAGAAAATATATGGTCGTCATCTATTCAAATAAATCATATAGATTTAGAGAAAATATATAAATTAACCCAAGTATATCCCCTATGAATGTATATATATGAGTGTATTCATAGGCCCACTCACCAAGCACTGGTGATGATTGAGTAAATACTCAATCAACCACATTCATATTTCTTACCCTTGGGTGAATCTATTCCAAAACCACATCCCTATTTCAGTATAATATAGGTATGTATTTTATAATAAAACCTTAATCTATTTGTTACCATAACATAGGATGTTTTCACATACTTAGTCTTATACAAAGGGTTCTTAGTAAGGACTTCTCATCCTAGTTTCCAAAATTATCTAAACCATGCTCTAATACCAACTGAGGTGACCCAAACATTGCATAAAAATATTGAATCTAATTAAATGAATATTCATTACATATCCTTATGATATATACCAAAACCATAATTTTTTAGTATATTTAGAAACATGGATACATAAATTATTGGTACAAAAAAGATCTACATAATTTCCCAATAAGTTCTTCACAATTAGCACCCTTATTAGATATATCATACATAAAATCATTCTTCATATCCTAGAGAAAATTAAATATAATAATGTGTGAGCTTGAATTATTAGTATGAGTAAACAAGAGAGATGTCAATCAATAATAATTTTCAATCATAACATTAACATAAGGGTAAGATAACAGGATCTTAACCTTTAAAAAATATCCCTATCAATTCATAGAAAATAATCATGAGTCATAGGATAACGAATGGAAGTTCATAAGATAATAACTGTAAATTAATCAAAGAAAATGATCCATGAGATAATAATATTCACATAATATCATTTCCTAAAATAGAGGGAAAATATGTACTAATCATAATCAAAAAAATATTATGTCAAGTATACCCACTAATACGTTAATCACATGTTGTGTAACCATTCATGTACCTACTTTAGGCTAGGGATAACCTCTCATGTACCCTTGTTCAACTTGGGATAACCTCACATGTAACCTTTAATCACAGAAAACATTAATCTTTACATGATTCATTGGAGTTTTATAATAGACTCTCCCATTACATAATCACAATCTATTCATATGTATACAACAATATTATGAAAATATTTAACATTTCATCATAACTTAACCCATGGAAAATAAAAATAGGTTTTATCAAAATTTCATTAACATAATCATAAACCATCTAGAGAAAAAATAAGGATGGTATCATAGGATCATATCCCCAGTGACTCATAAGTTATATTAATGGTTTCTATCATAGATAAAAATTCTTTTAAAATATCACATGAATATTTCTTAAGGAAAATACCCTTTTAATTTTAAAATCACATATTTAAAATCTTAAAATTTCAATAATATTATGAAAATTATTTTCCTTTAAAATAAAAATGGAAAATTATGAATGAATCAAAAAAAAATTGGATCTTAATATGGTGGTAAATTTAATTCAAGCTACTATAGTTAAAATAAATATTTTATTCACAACTTTGGTAAAAATTATCTCATTTAGAAAAAAATGAGTATATTATTTATAAAAAAGTATAGAAAGTAATGTATGGGTAAAAATTAATTTAATAAATAATATTATAATATCAAAAACATTATTTAAAACATTTTATAGAAAATATTTACATGGAATAAAAATATTCTGAAGAGAAGAGAGAACTAATGTTAGTTTTCCTTGAAAACATTCCTTCGAAATTTGGACTACATAAAGGGAGGAAATGAAAGCAAAAATATTTAAAATATATAAATAACCATAGTAAAATAATTTAAATAAAATTTTTGAGATATATATAATATAATTTCATCATCATAAATCTAACCATTAACTATTCTATTAAAAAGTGAGATTACAGCATAAAACCCTTACCAATTTGGAAACTTTGGAATCGTAACCATCATGAAAGAAATAAATTAAAATAAAATATTAATTACCTTAAATATATATATATTCATGTTTTAACATATAAAATATATAGTATATACACCACATAAAAAAACATGCGGTGAATATGGAATATGTCTCATAAAAACAAAAGTGAGATGAGGAACCTTTACCTAAAGTTTTATTTGCTTCATAAGTTATTTTAACTTCTTGTAAAATAAAGTTAAATTTATTATTATTATATAACAAAATAATATTAATATTTATGTTACCATATATTGTTTACTTATAAAATCTTATCACCCATTTGTTAATAATCTTTTATTATCTTCATCATTTCAGGTGTTAACTGCTTTATTTTTCAAATATATTCAGATTCGGTAGTTATGGTACTTCAATATTGATAATGGTTACATAATATTAATAATTTTAATAATGATATAAATATCCTATATATTCATTATATACATATATTTAACCTTCCAAAAAAGGTAGATGTAGAAAAATGGATTACATAGTTCATGGAGACAATGGTCTGTACATACGCATGAAGGATGTTTCCATTTTCTAATGAAAATAAAGAAAGAAATATAAATAATATTTTACCATTAAAGAATCAAAAATTTCATATATATATATATATATATATATATATATATATATATTAAATCAATAATTATATACATCAATGTAAAGGTGGTGATGGAAAATGAATGTTACATCATCATAATGTCATAAAATTATATTTGTTATACTATATAAATAAGTTTATGATGTATATAATAGATTAAGAGTATATATAAGAAGAAATTAATTTGAAAGATCTTGGTTAAGATTTATATATATTCTTTGAGAGACCTCCATTGGATTACACCTTAAGTGTTGAAAGATTTCTCTTAGGATAATTAAATGGTATACATAACTAGGAAAGGGAATATATAAAATTTTTGGTAATGTCTTCATTGATATATAAGGCTCAATGTTTGTGAATAAGGGAGTAGAATAGGTTGTAGTTTATTAGTGAGGGAGGGACACACATAGAATTACATAAATAATTTAAATAATATAAAGTAAATTTTTTGTGAAATTTCTTTAAAATAAAAAATAAAATATATAAAAGGTTCATGTATATTCAACCAATAATAGTTAGACAAGTTTAACTGGCATTTATTCTATTATCACTTTTTTAACCCCCTTCGTTAACTTGTTTTATCCCTAACCATAGTAAATTTGTTTTTTTGTTTTTACTATCATTATAACCAAAAATGAATGTGGAATCATTAAAAAAATTACGATTTAAAATATTAAATCTATTTTTTCAAATTCAATTTCTATAAATTTATTAAATTAACTTTAAAATAAGTGCGCAAAACATAATAAAATCAAACTTTTGAAAAAATGAATTTTTAAGCATAAAACTATATTTAATTTTATTCCATTACAAGTAAAACTATTATATGAATGTTAAAATATTTTATTGAATAGATAATACCCATATTTCATTTTAATTGTTAATCAATAGTGATTTATTTATTTTATTATTATAAAAACAGTTTCTGCATAAAAAATCATTTTATAAAAAGATAATTTTTTTACCCTCAAATGATTTTATCTACATTACTAAAAATTATATAACTAATGTAGGAATTATTATTTATACATTACCAAACCATTTCACTAAAACATATTTTTAATCGTAATCAATATTTTTTTATATAAAAATTCATAACACCTAGAAAAATATGTCATTTATTAATGAAATGATTTTTATAAAAATTTAATGATTATTTATTAGGAATTAATTAAAACATTATAATTATAATACATTTATATATATATATATATCATAATTTTTTTAATACTATTCATACCCACCAATACAATGACTATGTTAAAAAATTAATAAATCATGGTTCATTTAAATTCGGGGTTTTATTTTAAAAAATCTATTAGATACTTAAAATGTATTTAAAATGAATAGAAATAAAATATATGGGTGTTACATAATCTATTTATATTTAGATGGATTTCATATAACAATATGACATATATTTATGAAGAATTTAAAAGTACTTCAAGGATGTCATTATATTAAGGAAATGCTATAACTTTTCAATGAAACAAATACTCTGGGGACATTATCACATAAATCATACCAAAAATATTACTCATCGTGTGATATAATATGTATTAATATTGATGGATTTAAATTTATAAGAAATTTTAAGTACAAATTTAGTTATTTCTAGGGCACCAACTACAACATGTATTTTGGTCAAAATCTATAGCCCATTTTCCATAATTTGAACATACAATTAATTTTAATGGTGTTATGAATGAAAATTTTGGTATAATAGAGAAAAATGATAAGTTGGAAAATATTTATTAATAAAATACTCCCAAAAAACTATACTGATGTGATTTTATAGATAATTACAATACTTATATTTATATAAGGAGTCAAGATAGGTGAAATACATTATACATTGTGATAAATGCAGTGTTGATTTTATATTTCTCTTGAAAGTGATTCATAACATTGCTCTTGGAGTGTGGGGATATCTAAGATTAAGGAATCTCATTCCTAATTTCATCCCCACCTTATATAGGATCATATATCAATGGAAATAAAAAAAAATTCATCCGTTATTTTTTATATGATTAGGTCCTACTAATATTTGTTTATTTCCCTTGTGTGGGATAAGGTATACCAAAATTTTGGTTGTAGTATTTCATATGGGAAGGTACAGAAGGTATAATAGAAAGAAATTATAAAATTTTACAGAGACTAATATGCCTCTTATTGGTAGTTTGCACAATTTTTATCTTTTATGATATAAAACAGTCATATTATCTCCCACATCCACATGAATAAACATGCATCTCAAGAAAACTGGGTTGACCATTCTCATGTTTTATTTATTTAATTTTTATTTACAATCCTTCCATGAATTGTCATATTAAAAATCTATAAAATATTTTTATATATTGATGGTCCATTTATGTAAGGAATGTACCCTAGTGTATTTCTGATTGAGGAAACCCAATATGGTAACCATGCACCTATGTTTCATTTGTTTAAAATAGTGGAGAAGTAAAATTATGACTCTTGGTGTAGGTTTTTTTCCTATATCATCAACTATTTTACCCATATTCAGGGTGTATGATTAATATAAAATCATCACTAGGGAGATTAAGAAGTCAATAAATGTAGATCATGTTATTTTAATGTCACAAAATGTGTATAATTGATACTACATTAGTCACATTACCAAAAATGTGTGAAATAAATTTCATAATGAATACATGAAGAAGGACATCACCAAGATTTGTGTGTAATCTAGTTATAGTTTTTTATTATGTGAATATAATGATAAAATTATTTTTTTGTAACTTTTCCATTTTACTATTTCTTATTATCTAGATTAGATAAGGTTTGAACAGTGATTGGAATGAATGTTTTGGGATAATCAGAGATTTTATGACAACACTATACAGATTTCTAAAGATAAATGGATATTTGAATAAGATGGGGGAAAGAGGTATAGAAACATGAACACAATAATTATACAGTGCATCAATGGATTATTAAAGGGTCTATGAAAGTTATATATAATAGGTTTTCTTTAGGATACTTTTTATCAATGTTTGAAGTACATCGTGGAAAGAAGAAGTCTGGCTAAAAATGCATTCAATAGGGGTTGTAGTATGGATAATTCTTTTAGTGGGTGATTCATGGTAATATTGAATAATCTTTAACTTTTCATTTTTTGTTTGTTAACTGAGAGAGAAATCGATTCAAATTGATTATGTGATGCCCCAGCATAGGTAGTATAATTTCGGTGTTAGTGGTATTACTAGACAAAAGGCACTATTACTATAGAAACATTTAGGCATTGAGGATTACATGGGTACATGTAATTTCATCATGTGTCACAATGAACATTGCATGAGAATAATATGTTGATCCAAAGTATCAGCTAGACACCATCATTAACTTCTATAGTAAAGCATTGAGGCTATTGGGGAGTTTTTACACTTCCTAATATGCGAATAATAGCCTATGATAATGCTTGAAATAAGTGGGTTGCATCAACATAGAAGGAAAAACTTCAGTATAATTCATAATGACTAGTAATTTCATTAACATCAAGCATAATTTTTGAGATACCGCATATTTCATAGGGAAAGTCATAACAATAAGTGATTCCCTAAAAAGTCTGGAAAGAGTTCTCATTATAAGTAGGTTTTCCAGTAAAAATGATAATTTGTACCCTTGGCATGATCTGGTGAGACTCGTGATCACACAACTCACTAGAATCATCATGTTGGTACTTATTTTATAACTAGAATAATTGTTATATCCTACATTCTACTAAACATAACATTATAATTACATTTTATACTTATTTAAAAAAATTATCTTTTTTATTCATAGAGATGGAGGATGATACTTAGCTCACTGAATAGTACATACATGCATCATGTGAGATGCTTAGTTAAATGATGTTTAATGGGTTTGGGTGCATGGTTCATGCTACTATCATCACATTCCAACTCCACCTTCTAGTATCCTATACCAACATCATGTTGGCTTTTACATAATCACTATATCTGATTACACATTTGTTGATCATCATATCCTTACTACCCTTACTAAGATATGGAGACCTAAGACTCAAACTTTTCACCGTCTTGAGGGGCTTATAACCATCACCCTAGAGTAAGTGTAATTTAATATTTATTTTTCTATTTATATTGATGCAGTTATAGTACCCAACCATTTTGACTATCCTTAGCTTATAAATCAATTACTACACATAAACATTGAGGGAGATATGACTGAAACATATGGAAGTCCATTATGTACGGGATGGATAGACATACACTTCACATATTTACACGATGATTCTAATGAAAATATTTCCATGTTTCACACATGTGGAAATATATTGTCTCTCATTGAATGGACAGTGTACACTAATCACTCGAGCATGTATGTCTAAATAATGTATGTAGGGATACTTGTGGACTTCGATCAATATGATAGATATAGTTGGGAATTTTTGTGCATAGTGTACACATATAGATCATTGTGAACTATATGTTTATCATATAGTAGTGATATTGATGGATGTGTCATCCTCATTCAAATATGGGAATGAGAGTTAATATCTCCACTAGGCCTTATTGTTTCTTGTCCAAATATTCTCAAAGATATGCTTTATGATGCTCAATGTAGATTCAGGCATGATCACTAATATTTACTATTTTTATGCTAATATGAGTTAAATTTTCATTAATTGTGTATTATTTATCACTTTCAATATTTTAAATTATTAGAGTATTTAGGAACACCAAAATTTCACAATATTGAGATATAATTTGGCAGCATACTATCTCATATTATATAGTCTAATAACTAATGATATCTTTGAATTCATTCCTATGTTGTGTAAAAAAATTCAAATATTATAGTTTCCTGAAATTACTATCAAAATATTTTTAACAACTCTCAACTATTATTTTATATTTCATAGAAACTATATTGTGGTCTCTTTGACTAGATTCATAGATACTCACTGTAGTGATTGATGATGTTAGGGGTATATTGGATCTCAAACACTTTCATATTATTGAATTGAATCAACCTAATAGAGTTATACATAAATTTTTGTATTACCTACATATCCCATCAATATTGAGATAGCTACGAGTTCTTTATTATTTAAAGTATATAGGGGGGTCAGGATGTCAATTGGAAGTGGCATAATGCATAGTATATTGACATATGGGATATGAGTTCAATGTTTTATATTGATGGAATTGATATGATAAGATCCCATAAATCATATTGGTTGATAATTCACTATGTTATATACTAAAATATATATTTTATATTTTGTGAAATAGTAGATATTAGGCTTAGGGATACCATTCAATAAACCAACCAAACAATATCCACAAGATCAAACTAAAGTAAGAGACAGTGTTTCATTAATGATCCCACATTGTGGTGTCTGGAACATGGAAGATAATAAACCCAACTAACTACACTACAACTTAAAACCTCTAAATACACATAGAAAAGTCTATGGGAAGACAATTATAGAATGAAATTAATGGAAAAGAGTGACACAAATTTTTACATAGTTCACACTTTCACTTTAATCCATTAGGAGAGCACCACAACTCTTTTATTCAAGTAAATTAGAAGATAATTACAACTACTCTATACACAAATCATAAGTGATTCATCCTACTAAATATAGTAGAATCTAATAAATGATTATGGTAGTGGTTTTCTCCCAATATTTATGAGATTAAGTTAACCTAGGATAATCTCTATGAATTAACCCTACATTCAGTCAAATAATTTCACCACCTAAACTTATTTAGTTGGTCTACTATACATATTCTAACAATATCAAAATATAAATTCTATGAGATCTTTCTTTTCATGTGTTTCTTATAACAAGGGTAACTTCTAATGGAACCTTTCAATTGTTCCATCGTCTTGTTTCATCCAAAAATATTGTATGAATACATTATGGTTCATGTGTAATGTCTAATGGAACCATTCAAACAATATGTATATATAATTTTTAGTTTCACAACATATGAGCATCCAATACCCTATTCACGACATATCCAACATCACCATCCAAACTATTACAAATTAGTTGCTTCAAATTTCTTTTTCCATTAGACTGATTCCTTTGATCATAAAATGGTTTTCATTTTCATGACCCATCCCCTAGGGCCCGTTCCGTGACTACCCCAATCCCGTCTTCCAGAGTCCAGGGGTTGGTGACTACCACGGGAAAGGAATATTTCTAAAACTGGGAAGGCAATGCCTTTTTAACTTGCAAATTCACACAACCAAGCACACAGCAAGATACGAGCACAAAGTAAACTATATAGTAAAAATAGTGTGTACAGTAAGTAAAGGGGGGTGGAATACAATCCCAATTGGAAATTACAAGTAAAACTGAAAACTACTCATGTGAACACCCGCCAAGGATCCTACATGAAGAGTAGGTACAACTCTTGAATGGTTATCTCTGTGGTATGCCACGTATAAGGTACACCTCCGAGTAGCCTCCAGTTCTGGTACCCTCGACCTCGATCAGCATTGTTCATCATCTGTACAAAACACAGCAAGGTGCGAGCATAGATCGTGCAAGGGTGAGTATAACGATACTCATTAGGGACCTTGATACCCCCTAAGGTCTCTCAAAATCCACCAAGGATAAACCAAAAAGCAAAACCGTAATCACAAAGCACGAAACAACAGTCAAACCTTCTTAGGTATATTCCCATACATATACCTATGTTATCAAGTATACCCATCTCGTTCATGAGGAAACACAAGGCCCAACTATTTAGCCAAAATATCAATTGTTCCATGAAGGAAAGTATACCATGAAGGTAACACCACACAGGTAAGTGACACAAAGGTAACACCACATAATATAATACCACATAGGTATCACCATGAAGGTAAGTAACACAAAGTTAATGCCACACATAAGGGTACCATAAAGGTATCACCACGAAGGTAAGTACCACAAAGGTAATTCCACATAGAAGAATACCACGAAAGTATCACCACACAGAAGTGTACCACAAAGGTAAAGACTCAACTCACACCTGGTATAACTTAAGTACAGAAGTATAGATGATTAGTTGTATTACTAGATCATCTTACTTCATTGAGAAGATCTATTTTTGACCCACACAGGATTGAAGATGACCCACACAGGATCTAAAGATGACCCACACAGGATCTGGAGATGACCCATAGAGGATCGGTATGTGCTGACCAACATAGGATCACTGAGCGCTGACCCACACAGGATCTAGAGATGACCCACACAGGATCTGAAGACTCCTCAAGTACAGCTAGCCACAGGGTTCCCGCACTAAGCATGCTTGATTCCAGGAGGTTCCACTCCTCAAGCCATCAGTTGATTTTTCAACTGCAACGAAGTCCTATGAGGAAGTATCCCAAATAACCTCTACATTTTAAGAGTCCCAATGCAACCAAAGGTGCATCAATAGGACGCCCGATCTGTAATTTATTAGCATTTCCATTCCGAGGGACCGGTTGGATTCAAGTTCGATCTAACTCGGACATAACCCAACATTATCCAAAACTCAATTGAATTATACAAAATGTACCAGCTCGATCCAAGTATTTTGGTGCCATAGACGGTTTTTCAATCAGATGTCCAAATCTCAAGATATGGCCAAAAAGGCGTATCTAGGTCTAGATGAGTTTGGGCCCGGTCTGACCCGGTCGGCCAACCCGGCCTGACCTGGTCGGGGCCGACCCGGCCCGGATGGGATGGGCCACGGTGGGCCCGGCCTACTGGGTGCGGCCCACTCAGAGCGTCCCACTGGGCGTGGCCCGCGGTGCGGCCTGCTGGCGCAGCCCGCTCGGCTGGGTGCGGTCTATCATGGCAGGGCCCACCTAGCCACTACCTGGTGGAAGGTGCCCCTCGGTATTCTGAACGGTCCAGTTGGACCATTTGGCTTTGGACATACCAACGGCGCCATGTGGCGCGGCCTACTAGCACGCGGGACCCGCCGGAGCGGTCCCGCTCGGCATGACACAGCCGGTCGGGGTTCCGGCTGGCTCTCCTCCCAGTGGCACGATGGCACTGTTGTCCTCCCACGATCAGTCGGGTACCATCTGCCCTCTGGTTTCCCTGCCATGACTAAGCAGTTGCAGCCTCCTCCTCTGGAGGCGGCGCAGACGCACACCGCCCTGCCTCCATGCGGCCGGCCAGCATGTCATCTGCCACCTTCCACCGCCATGGCTGACAGGTCGCAGTCCCCTCTGGTGTGTGGTTTCTCAGCCGCCACTGTCGCATCCTGCCATGTGTTTCGGCTGCCTTCTTGTACCCTACCGGTGTCGGTCTTTGGTGAGGTGTTTGGGATCCGCTCAACCTGATGATCCGCTATGAAGAACACGTCAATCGTGAAGTTGCAGAGGGATCAAGTCATGTTTGTTTGGTCCGCCCCCTCCACGTTAGACTGATAGCATGTGGCTAGAGAGGAAACATTCAACATAAAACCATGAAGAAAAATTATAAACAAACCCTACCTCATTTTTTTTGTATATGGCATGAGGAATAAGATGAAGACATCGACGTTCGTCGCTCCCTCAACATGCTCCTGCAACACGCTCCCAGTCTGAGCTCGAGCGTCATCCTCATCAGAGGTTCATTCTTCATTGGAGGATCTTCCTTCAATAGTTCTCCAGAAAAAGCTTTTTCCAACGATCTCCCCCACGAGAGGTGAGGATCCAACTTTAATTGAGTTAAGTTTATTAATTCAATTAATGTTAGCACATTAATTGGGGGAATTCTAAGAGTTAACTCACATTAAAAGAGGAGTAAGGGTGGTCCCCACCACAAAGATTCTAATGAGAGGTGGGAGGATATGTGTTTAAAATAAATTATATTTATTTGATTTAATCCTCCATGAAAAACTCAAAAAAAAAATTCTTCTATAGAACCACTACAGTCGAGGTTAAACCTTCCATAAGAGAACATCAGTGCTGTGAGATCAGCAGTGTCCTTGGATTTTAATTCTGATCACCAGTTTAAAAGTTACAAAAATTCCACTCGTGCATTTACAGAACGTACCTAAAAAAAGTTCAGAAATTCATTCTGGGCACACCGGGCCTCGGAATCATGCGCCATCAATTTTTTCATACTCGTAAAATTTCTATATAATTAAAAAAATACATGGAAAAATATGGGTATTTAGATTATCCCCACCTAAAGGATTTGCGTCCCTAAAAGTCACAATACAAACTATGGAAAAAAGTGGGGGTACTGAGCACAAATATGAGCCTCCTGATCCCATGTACTCTCCTAGAGGTTCTTGTGCTTCAAACTTATGCATACCAGAGGTATCGATCTCCCACAAAGGACTCTATCCTATTGATCCTCAAACTCTACTGGAACCTCTGAAAATGTCACCTCATCCTTGATGTCCAGATCACCCCAGTCAATGATGTGTGAAGGATCATGCACGTACCTCTTTAGCTGAGAAACATGGAAAAGGCTATGAACCCAGTGCAACTGATGGGGAAGGGATAGGCGGTATGCCACCTCACTAACTCTATTGAGGACCTGAAAGGGTCTTATGAACCTTGGAGATAACTTGTCGCCCCGGCCAAATCTCTGCAAACCTCATCGAGGTGAGACCCATAGAAATACATGGTCACCATCCTTAAACTCTAGAGGCCTCCATATCCTGTTAGTATAAAACTTATGTCTGCTCTGTGCAGTCTTCATCCACTCCTAGATAATCTGCACCTTCTCTGTGGTATCTCACACCATCTATGGTCCCATGAGTGCTGACTCCCCTGGGTTAGTCCAGCATAGAGGTTTCCTGCAAGGTTGACCATACAACGCCTCGAATGGTTCCATACCAATAGTGGAGTGATAACTGTTGTTATACGTGAACTCCACTAAGGGAATGTGATCCTCTTATCTGTGGCTTAAATCAAGGATACAAGCACACAACATGTCCTCAAGGGTCTAAATGGTCCACTCTGTCTGACCATCCGTCTGAGGATGAAAGGCGGTGCTAAACCAAGGTTATGACCTGACCACCTCTTGCAACCCCTTTCATATATGGGAAGTAAAATTTGCATCATGATTGGAGACAATCGTAGATGGCACTCCATGAAACCATACAATCTCCTGCACTTAAAGGTGTCCCAAGCTCTCTACTGATCCCTACTCTCTGATAGGTATGAAGTGGGTCAACTTAGTGAGTCATTCGATGATCACCCAGATGGAATCATATCCCTTGGATTTGAGTTGAAGTCAAGTCATGAAGTCCATGTAAATTCCATCCCACTTCCACTCTGGCACCTCAAGTGGCTGAACTAAGCCTGCTGGAACCTGATTCTCTACCTTCACTTGCTGATAAGTGAGGCACCTAGAGATAAACAATGTCATTTATTTCTTCATTCCCAACCACTAGTGCTGACGCTGAAGGTCCTTGTACATCTTCTTCACTCCTAAATATACCGCTAGAGGGGACATATAGAACTCCCCCAACACTTCCTCATGTAGAACCACTAGTACTATAGTATGTCCTCTGAAGAAGATGATGTGCTCCCCACCTTCAGAAAATCCATTAGGTGTCTGTCCTACAGATATCTGATCATGTAAAGCCTCATAATCAGCGTCCCCAATCTATTCCTCCATGACTTGCTGAAGGAGTGGGGGTGTGACTGTTAGAGACTGAAGATAATCTGATCCATCTTAACCCACATAGGATATCCGCAAAGCGGCTTGCTGCTCTGTCGCCTCACTCAGCAAATGTATACCAGATCTCCTGCTGAGTGAATCTGCTACTATGTTCCCCTTCCTAGGATTATAGACTATCTCAAAGTCATAGTCCTCGAGGAACTCAATACAACATCATTGTCTCAGGTTCAAGTCGTTCTGAGAGAATATATACCTGAGACTCTTGTGATCAGAGTAGACTGTAAAACATTCACCCATCAAGTAATGTCGCCACATCTTCAAGGTGAATACCAATGCTGCTAAATCTAGGTCATGGGTAGCGTAGTTATACTCATGATGTATCACCTATTGAGAACCATATGTGATAACTACTATCTCATTCATCATGACACACCTGAGCCTGGTCCCTGATGCGTCGCAGTAGACTATGTACACAATGCCCGCCTCTAGTAGCCTCAAGATGGGGGAACTCGTCAGTCTCTGCCTCAGCTTCTAGAAACTCCGTTGTAATCTCTCCGACCACACAAAGGTTTTCCCCTTATTTCTCAATGTTTATAGGGGTGCCGAAAATCTGGAAAAGTCATGTACAAACCTATGGTAGTAACCATCCAGACCCAAGAAACTCTGCACCTTCGCCACACTCCTGGGTGGCTCCCGAGCAAGAACAGCCTCAATCTTTGCTGGATCCACTGTAACTCCAGCCTCTGAGATGATGTGTCCTAGAAAGTGGACCTCTCTAATCTAGAACTGGAACTTTGAGATATTACAATAAATCTGATGCTCTCAGGGTGTGTTCAGAACTATCTGCAGATGATTGGCATGCTCCGCCTCTATAGTTGAGTATACCAAGATTTCGTCAATGAAGACTACCACAAAGTGAATGAGGTATGACTGGAAGATCCTATTCATGAGTCCCTTGAACACTTCTGGGGTGTTTGTCACACCGAATTTCATAACCAAGAACTCATAATGGACATACTGACATCTGAAGGTCGTCTTCTGCACATCCTCATCTCGTACCCTGAGCTGGTGATATCCTGATTTGAGGTATATCTTCAAAAACCATCGTTCTCCCTTCATCTAATCAAAGAGGTCGTCAATCCTTGGGAGTGGGTAATTATTCTTCATAATCACCTGGTTCAGTCACCAATAGTCCACACAGAGTCTCAAACTCCCATCCTCCTTCTTGGAGAACAAAATTGGGGCTTCCCAAGGAGAAACACTGGGCCTAATGAACCCCTTGATTTTCAAGTCCTCTAGTTGTACTTGAAGCTCTCGAAGATCTACAGGAGCCATCTGATATTCTGGTGTAAATATCGGTGTTTTTCCAGGGTACAGGTCGATGTAAAATTCCACCTATTTTTGAGGAGGTAGACCTTGAACATCATTAGGGAAAACATCAGCATATTGGTCCACCACTATAGGATAGCTCAGACTCTCAACATCAACCACTTCGAGGGTAAGGCTATCCAACTGATGTTTGATCGGATGAACCATCTTCTGGTTAATTCCATCCTATGCTGCAAAGGTTCCTTTCTCGATGTCACTACAAGAAGATCCCAGCCGAAGCTATCACCTCCTAGAGTAATCTCACACTGCTGGTACCAGTGTGTCATCATAGAATCGCTCCCGTAGGAGTATCTAGCTGTAAGGATCAATCCAACGGCTCCACCGGAATCTTTGAGATCCAAATGAGGGTTGTGGAAATAAAAGAGTGACTGGAACCTGTGTCTATAAGTATTTCATCTAAGGTAGATTAGACACAGATCGTACCTCATATCATCTCTAGAGCACCTTGGTTGTAGGCCTCATCTGCCTGAAGCTGAGCTCGTCCCTGTCCACCTACTCCCTGTAGTCGGGGTGGACCACCTGAGGTGGTGGCAGTAAAACCTCGAATCGTTGCAACTGCCTGCTGCATGGACATCTCCTCTACCACATCTACATGCTACCTATGGACCTCCTCGATCAAATATTCACCTCTGCCCAGGAAGTTCTTCGACCGTCTTCTGGTCATCTGTATGGTGGGTCGGGCAGTCGCGAGCTATGTAACCCAGCCCATCGCACGAGTACCACTGGATGATCCTCTTCTGTCCTACTCTGTCTCTAGAACCCTGCACAATCGACCCTATATCCCATGGTCGTCCACCTTTAGGTCTCGACCTCTTCGACCTCTGTGTCATCTGTATTCTGCCAGATGTGGATGACTCTGCAACGTGACGTCTGGTGGTGGGTCTCATTATCGGTGACTGCTCAGCAAGAAATCTCTCCACTAAGAGTGCTCTCTCAAACACCCCTACCTACATCGGGATGCTGAGAGAAATCATCAAATCTATAATCTCTAGTCTGATCCATTGCTCGAAGGTCTGAGCCCTAAAGAAAGGGTCCCACACCATGTTAGTGGAGTAGTGCGATAGGTCGATGGACCTCACTGAATATTGAACCACGGTCATGCTGCCCTGCTGCAAGTGGAGAAGCTCCTGTATACGCACTGAGCATATGGTCACTAAGATGAACTCTAACATGAAAAGGACCTAGAAGACATCTCAGATGAGAGTGACCTCATCGTGAACCTGAAGCATCAAGCTCCACCATCTACCTGCTACTGCTTTAAGAATACTGGCGGAAAGGATCTCAATGAGATCAGCTGGTGTCCCTACCAGTCGAAAAACTTAAACCACGGCCTCCAGCCAGTCATCAGCCGCCTGTGGATCCGTATCTCCCCAAACCCTCGGTGGCCTTTGGCACTGAAACTCATGAAATGCGCTCAAGCGGTTTTCACCCTCTACTACTGGGGCTGGTGGAATCGGCTTCCCAATGGGTAGTGGTGTTTCTGGGACACCACCTGATGGTACAAATGTCGTAAGGGGGCCCTGAACCGAAGCCTCGTCACTCGGTGGGCTGCTAATGCATACTCTACCTGAAACCCTGGATGGATGTCTGCGTGGAGGAATCCTGAAAAGTAACAGGTGTGCCACAGTCTATAAGTTATACCTGGTGAGCTGACTCAAAGAGATCAAAAAGAAAACTTTTCAAAAACATACACGCAATCATTTTTTTGTGCACTGAGTCGGAAATTAGAAGTCAGGGTCTTGGTGTATGGATATGTTGGCCGTCACACCAACACTAGATTCCCCAAACTAAAAACCACACTCATCACGCTTACCACTATTTCCGAATAAAAAGATCAGAGTCCTGGTTATCTGGTAGAACTGACCCCTCTAATACCAATTTGTCATGACCCATCCCCTAGGGCTCGTGCCGTGAAAACCCCAAGCCCACCTTCCATAGGCCAGGGGATGGCGACTAGCACCGGAAAGGCATATCCCTAAAACTAGGAAGTGTAATGACCCGAATCTGGAGCCACATAACTGGTGCCCCGTACCCGGTTTTCCACATAACCTCAAGCGCGTTTCCCCAATTGCCAGAGGCTGCCGAATAGCAGCGAGGGCCTTGGTGAGTCTGTGGGGAATCTATGCCCTCATTTGGAAAGGTATGCAATGGAATAATAAAGATAATCAATAGCGGAAGAAATAAATAGCATGCAACAACTAAACTAAATGTAGAAGCAATGTCTGATATAATAATGATGCAGAATGGTACATGTATCTATGGAAAATGGTAAACCAAACAACATGCTGAAATACAATTGAAACCAAAGTACTAAAAGTAAACAACAACTCCAGCAGCATCGCGGGCCCAAGCCCGGTCTCATTCTCTCCAGCTCCAACCAACAATCAAGTACCTGAGGTAGAAGGGCCACAATCCCTACCTACACCTACAATCATATAATCTATTTGGGCTAAAAATCATGACCCAAACAGGGTGTGGGACTAATCCCAGTAGGCAACCACCACAATATTTGTGTCATACTGTCAGTGAGTAATATAGAAAAAGTAAAAGAAAATAAGTACAGTAATGGACTAAGAGTACACCAGTAAATAATCCTACCAATTACCATTCACATTCATTTTATTAAACAACTGGGAAAGAACTAGCAAAGAATTCTATTCCAAGTTAAGAAAGTAACACAGCAGGTATCTCAAAAGACTACCTAAACACAAGCAGTACAAAACTCAAGCTTGTTCTTTGGCTTGGTGGACTCGTCACAACCAACCATCAAAATTCACACAGACTCTCTGGGTGGCTCAAACTAGCAGACCCCTATAGTCCAGTAATCAAACAAGGCACAGACACTCTGGGAAACTCTTACGTCAATTCCCCTATGGTCTTGCAACGATAGCTACAGAATCTTTGAGGAAGCACTTATGTTTAATTCCTCATGTGGTCTTGATGCATGGGTAAACTAAGAACACTCTTCGGAAGAAAAAAGTCCAATTCCCATAGGTCCTTCCTATGAAACTAAAACCAACAGACCCTCTAGGGAAGAACTTAATCGTATATTGCCCCTTTGATCTCCCGCACCAGGTTCTCACAGCCCTGAGCAGTCCAGTCGTGCATAATCGATTGTCAGCAGCCCTAAGTAAGTTCAACAACTACTTGGATAATAGATACTATGCATCAAAATCATTTAAATAGCAAGCAACACATGAAATCAGTGATAACAAGTAAACAAACAATTGCAATAGGGTTTTCCTCACAGGAAAACGGTTCCAAACAGAGATAAACAGCCAAACAGGGAGAGAAACACCCGTGGGGTGAACCTAAAACATGCAACCAAGCATATATTAGCAGCAATTAAACTTAAGCTAACAATAAATCTAGGGAAAACAAACAATAGGATCAAAATCCTAAACCCGGGATATCTGATACATGGGTATCCGGCACTTTTGCAACCAAAACTCAAAGAACTTCAACATAGGGCAACAAACCACCTACCTCGATCCTTGAAGATCGATATACTTGATCCTCGGCCCGTGAATTGGCCTAGAACGGAGTAGATCTGCAAAAATTTCTAAAACGTTCAACCTTAGATAACTCACACGAGAGAAAGAATCATGAAATGAGGACAAATAAGAACCAAGAACTCACCGCTACGATTCTTCTAAAATTGACGGAGTTCGATTCGGACAACCGGTGACGGATTGGTGGCTTGGAGAAGAATCGGCCTCCTCAGATGCTCTGGACAGAATTAGGCAGAGAAGAAGACGTTAATGATCATTAGGCGCGACCCCGGGTTGATTAATGAAATAAAAAAAGTACACGGTGTGTAGTGGGTTTTTCCGTACTCTGCCAAAATCTGCCTCCACGTCACCCCTACACACTGTGTGTGTGGTCCAGACACGGCCAGCACACGGCTTCGAGCAGGAAGAGAGTACATGGCGTGTACTCAGAAAGTACACGGCGTGTACTTCAAAAATTTCCAAAAACTTTGTTTTTCCTTAAAAAGCCTATAAAAGAGATCCGTACCTGAAACTGAAGGTCCAGGTTCTTACAAACTTCCCCCCTTAAAGAAATTCTTCCCCAAATTTCCATAACAAGGCGTAGGATAAGAATCCTCGAACAACTCTGGCCACTGCGATCGAACATTAGCCTCCCTCTCCTAGGTCTCGTCCTGTACTCGCCCGTGCTGTCATAGCGCCCGTACTAGAGGAATAGACTGGTCACGGAGAACTTTTGTACTGCAATTGACAATCCTGATAAGATGCTCCTAGAAAGAGGCATCCTGCTCCAGCTCAACCTCCTCGGGTTGAATAACATGAGACAGATCTGAGAAATATCGTCGAAGTTGAGAAACATGAAAGATTCCGTGCATGGCCTAGTACCTCTGAGGTAACTGCAACCTATAAGCAACCAGCCTGACTCTCTCTAGAACCTCAAACAGCCCGACGTATCTCGGTGAGAGTTTTCCCTACCTCCTAATCCTCTTATGTCCCAACCTTGGGGTAACACGCAGGAAAACCTGATCTCCAACCTTGAACTCCAAAGGTCGTCTCTGCTGATCATCATAAGACTTCTGTTGAGAATGTGTTGTAGTCATCCTCTTCTGAATCAACTTTATCTGCTCTGAGGTCTCCTGAACAAGACGAGGTCCCAGCAAAGCTGCCTCTCCTACCTCTAGCCAGCATAAAGGTGATCAACATGGACTACCGTACAAAGCCTCATAAGGTTCCATCTGAATAGTCGCCTGAAAACTATTGTTGTAGGCGAACTCCACCAGAGAGATATGCTTCTCCCAAGTACCGACAAAGTTTATAATGCAAGCTCATAGAATATACTCAAGCACCTGAATTTTACGCTCGAACTGGCCATTAGTCAGGGGATGGTATGTTGTACTCAAAAGTACCTGTGTACCCAAAGACCTCTGTATCCCCTGCCAGAAGTGCGAAGTGAAACATGCATCCCTGTCTGAAACAATGGAGTGTGGAACTCCATGCAGACTACAATCTCTCGGATGTACAATCTCTCCAGCTCATCAACATTGAAGGTCTCCTTGATCAGCAGGAAGTGTGAAACCTTTGTGAACCTATCCACTACAACCCAAACCGCAGCATTTCTTCAAGGTGATCTCGGTAAACCTGTCACGAAGTCCATCGCGACATCATTCCATTTCCACTCAGGAATGGGTAACTGCTGTAAAAGCCCCGCTTGTCGCTGATGCTCTGTATTCACCTGCTGACAGGTGGAACACCGCCTAAAAAAACCATCCACATCCTTCTTCATACCTGGCCACCAATACTGACGGTGTAAGTCTCGATACATCTTGGTGACACCAGGATGAACTGCCCAAGCTGAACCATGAAACTCCCACATTAGCTCCTCACGTATGTCTGTTGAAACCCATACGCGGACATGAAAACATAGTACCTCATCATCGCCCACTATCCACCCCAGAGTAGGGTCTCCATATAACACACCCTCCCGTAGTACTAATCCTTCTGGGTCTGATAGCTGCCTCATTTGAACTCGATCTAAAAGAGTAGAGGTAACAGCTTCAGAAGAAATAACTGTATGTCCCTATCTGTCGTGCACCTCCAAATTCACCTCAGAGAACAGAGCCATAAGCTGGCCACTCGCTGCTGGCCTCCTGAACCGCCTGCAACTGAGTCCTCCTGCTCAGTGTGTCAGCCACAGCATTGCCTTTCCTAGGCGTATAAGCAATCTAAAAGTCGAAAGACTTGTCACGACCCGTCCTCGGGGCCCATGTCGTGACTACCCCAAGCCCGCCTTCCATAGGCCAGGGGCTGGCGACTAGCACCAAGGCGTAAATCCCAACAAAAAGGGAAGGCATTGCCTTTGAAAAGTAAACAAGCACCATAGAGTAAGCAAGCGGAAAATTAAACACTAAGTAAAAACGGTACAAGCTGTGCTGAAAGTAAAAGGGGCCGGAAATACAAGCCCAACTGTAAAGTACAACTGAAAGGAAAAACTACAGCGTCGAGCCGTCCTCTGGAAGTCCCACCTAAAGGGTGGGTACAGATAGCCTCCACTACTCCTCGGGTACACCTGACCGCTCCGAGTACGTCCCGCCCAGTGGTCCACCTCCAGGTACCGTCCTGCTCCGCACGCCTCCACCACGATCAGCGCTGTTCGTCGTCTACAACCAACACAACGTAGTGCGGGCATAGCCCGTGCAGGGGTGAGTATAAGCTACTCAGTAGGGACCCCGAGACCCCCGAAGGTCTCCCAAAATCCACAAAGGATAATCCACAAAGGAAAGATACAATCACGAAGTAACATCTGACACGGCTTAGGTATATGCCCATACATATACCTAAGTCATCAATTCCTGTTCAGCTCCAACGTCTGAGCCCAAGCACAACCCAGTCCACACAGGAAAGAAAAACGTATACCCACATAGGATAGCTCAACACAATCCAAAAAGGAGAGTAAACAGTAAATCCACACAGGATAGCTCAACAAAATCCACAAAGGAGAGTAAACAGTAAATCCACACAGGATAGCTCAACACAATCCACAAAGGAGAGTAAATAGTAAATCCACACAGGATAGCTCAACACAATCAACAAAGGAGAGTAACACAAGATTCAGCTCACACAGGTATACTTCTTCGGATGACGATAAAGATGATCACTGATCCATCTAAGTCTTCGGACCCACGAAGGATCGATAGGTAACTAACCCCCGCAATGACTCACACAGGATCGGGCCCACACAGGACCTGTAGGCGCTGGCTCACATAGAACCGCTGAGCGCGGACCCACACAGGATCGGACCCACACAGGATCGGGCCCACACAGGACCCGTAGCACTGATCCATGTAGGATCGCTAAGTGCTGTAGTCGTCGCAGTCCACTGAGGATCTCTGCACAGTCGTCGCCGTCGAAGAAGCAGTCGCAGCCAGCATTAGGGTTCCCGCACACAGCAAGCTCGTTCGGGAGGGTCCGCTCCACGAGCCGAGAGGCTGATACATCAACTGACACAAAGTCTGAAGTTGAGGTATCCAAAAGTTCTGTATCGTCAACAGGAACTCAACGTCGCAGACGGCGCGTCAATCGGACGCCCGGCCTGAGAGTTATTGGCTTTTTCGTCCTAGGGGCCCGGTTGGTTTTTAAGGAAAAACCAACCCGACCGTACTCCACCTGCGTCCAAACCTTGGAAGAAGTGTTCCAAAATATCCGTCTCACTTAGAGGAATTCAACGAAGCTGACGGCACCTCAATCGGACGTACGTAGCTCAAGATATGAGTGTTTCCGCTCCGAGGGCCCGGTTGGTTTCGTGTACGAACCAACCCGGCCAAACTCAAAGTATTCTGAAACCTTGATTGCGATATACCGAAACGACCGTCTCGATCCAAGGATCGCTTTTTCGCTGACGGTGAGTCGTTTGGAGGCCCGTAGCTCAAGATATGGCCATTTGAACGAAAACTGTCCGAAGACGTGGGGGTCCGGGCCCGGGCCGACCCGGCCCGACCCCCCCTGGGTCGGCCGAACCGGGTCAACCCGGTCCGACCCGGTCGGACCTGGTCCGGCCCGGCCAGGGCGCGGCCCGCCCGGCTCGGCTCAGCCGCGCGGCACGGGGGGGAGCCGCCACCCCCGCGTGACACCCCCGCGACACCTGCGGGGTGTCTTCCTGGCAAGCCGAGCGACGCGTGGGGGAGCCGCCGCCCCCGCGTGACAACCCCGCGGCACCCGCGGGGTGTCACTCATACACCCGGACGCGGCTCGAGCCACGTCCCGCACGCACCGGACCCGCGCGGTCGCGGGTCCGCGAGTGCCACCGCCACGGCTTCTGCCGCGGCGGGCTTGTCCGGCGGCGCGCCGGTGGCGCCGCCGCTCCCGGCTGCCGGCGCCGCCGGAGTCGCTCCGGTGGCCCGATTTTCTTCCCGTCTGCGCTGTTGCTCCTCCCGGGACTCGTTCTTCACTGCAGAATCATCAAACCTCTGTTTCGGCACGTTCTGTCGTCGCCCTTCAAATCCGCATAACAACGAAGAACGGCGGAGGGTCGTCGGGCCGTGTTCATTTGGCCCGCACCCTCCACGTTAGATATAAACAACGGGAGAATTTTTATTCCACACAGGAAACAACAATTTTAATCAATTTAAAATTGTTTACAAATCCGGTTCTTTAACTTTTTAAGGAAACATTTACGGGAATAATAAAAAGGGGTAATTCCAAAAATAAAATCCCTACCTCGTAGTCGTCGCGCGTGAGCATTCTTCGCGGAATTGCTCGTCGCGGAAGGTGGAGATCGTCACGTCGTCGTGGAAGGGCGTCGCGTCATCGCAGAATCCGGCGTAGCGTCGAAGAACTCGACAGACCAAGAAACAACAGATTTTAATTATAAATAATTAAATTCGTGTTTCGTTTTAAACCACAAAGAACTTTTAGAAGAAACCCAAAATCACTCACCTCAAACGGTTGGTGATCGGAGATCGGGGCGGGGAAGAACATCTCGGATTAGAGCGTCGTCAATTTCTGCGGATGACGGCGTTCTTCGCGTTCTTCGCGTTCTTCGCGATGGAGAAAGAAGGTACAAGGATTCTGTCAAATCCTCTCAAGGCGCAAACTTTCAAAAGACTGGTTGGTCTTATTTTATTATTATGCCAACACATGAAAAAGGGTAAGTAACGACCCATCAATTCGTTGAATTAATTCAACGAAAGAAATAGCTCATTTAATTTACGAAATAAACCGCCCAATTAAATGGTCTGTTAAGAATTTAAGAAAATGTTTCAGTTGACTTTCATAATGACGGGTTTTCGCGGGGGCGTTACTTAGCGGAAAGAAACGGCGGGGCTCATGCGGGCCCCACCTCACAAATATCCTACCAAGAGGGTAGAATATTTCTGGATAGCATCCTATCCAGATCAACTCAGTTTAAGCCGCTTTTAAGTGGCTTCAAGTGGCTTCCAAGTGGCTTAAGTGAAGTAAAATAATGTTGTCGTAAAAAATCATTTTATTTCATAACCTTAAGCCCGAAAATTAAAAACCACACCCGAGCAAATGCAACTCCAGAAGAGGCGTTTCTAAGCGAATATCGGCGCTGCGATTTCATCGGTGCCCTCAGAATTCAATTCCGGGCACCGGTTCAAAAGTTAGAAAAACCTGCTCGTCCGTTCACTGAACGTACCCGAGCCAAACTTTGGAAAATGATTCCGGGCACACTGGGCCTTGGAATCAGGTGTCGTCAGAAACTTCACTCTTGTAAAATTCCAAAGAAAATTAAGAAAAAAAAATTCCTTGAAATTTACGGGTCTTTAAAAGACTGTAGTTACTCAACCCACCTCCGCTGTCTCAGATTCAAGTCACACTGTATGAAGATATACTTGAGGCTCTTGTGGTCAGTATATACCAAAAAATGCTCTCCCATGAGATAGTGCCTCCAACAACACAAAGCATGAACAACCGTAGCCAAATCTAGGTCGTGTGTAGGATAGTTCTTCTCATGGGGTCTCAACTGCTGAGATCTGTACGCAACAACACGATCTTCCTGCATAATCACTACTCCAAGCCTGATGCTAGATGCATCACAGAAAACTATATAACTCTTTCCCGGCTCTGGCAGAACTAGAATCGGCGCTGAAATCAATCTCCCCTTCAGTTCCTGTAAGGCTGAGTTTAAAACTTCTGACCAAACGTACTTCACACCCTTCTTAGTCAAGTTTGTCAACAACGCTTCTAAGCACGAGAATTCCTGTATAAACCACCTGTAGTAACCAGCCAGTCCCAAGAAACTCTGCACCTCAAAGACATTCTTCGGCTATTCCCAGGTAACTACTGCTCTCACCTTCTCTGGGTCTACTGATACTCCTATCTCTGAGATGACATGGCCCAGGAAGTGAATCCCATTCATCCAGAAGTGGCACTTTGAGATCTTAGAATATAACTTATTCTCTCTTAGTGTACTCAATACGATCTCAAGATGGGTAGCATGGTCGTGTTGAGTGTGAGATTACACCAAGATATCATCCATAAAGACAACGACGAAAGATTCCAAGTAAAGATGGAACACTCTATTCATCAGCGCCATTAAAACTGCAGGCACGTTCGTGAGACCGAA
Organism: Viscum album; assembly: GCA_963277665.1. NCBI lineage: Eukaryota > Viridiplantae > Streptophyta > Magnoliopsida > Santalales > Viscaceae > Viscum > Viscum album. The sequence goes on from OY728157.1 coordinate 1,471,927,339, forward strand.
CAGCATAACCAGATACTCGTATAGACCATACCTACTTCGGAAAGCTGTGAGAGGTATATCAGATGGTCTGACCCACAACTGATGATAGTCGGACCGCAAGTCGATCTTCGAGAACACCCTGGATCCTCGAAGCTGATCAAAAATATCATCAATCTTTGGCAAGGGATATCGGTTCTTGACCGTCAACTGGTTCAGCTTCCGATAGTCCACACAAAGTCATAAGGTACCATCCGCCTTTTTTGCAAACAGCACAGGCGAACCCCAAGGGGAAGTACTGGGTCGGATGAAACCCTTATCCTGCAACTCCTCCAACTACTTCTTGAGATCTTGCAACTCAGGCATAGACATCCTATATAGAGGTATGGATATCGGTGCTGCTCCTGGTACAATCTCAATAGATAAATCTACCTCACACTCCGGAGGCAACCCTGAAAAGTCTTTTGAAAATACATCTGGAAAATGATCAACTACTAAAGGAAAGTCTATCTGATAGGTTCCCTAATCATCCAGATATAAACTAGAAATCTGGGCTGTAACACTACCCAACCCATGATGCTCTAGCCCAGCTCTGCTTGCCTAGACATCCCATTCGCCCTTGTGAAGAAAGGACCCACCCTCTGGTGACGTGAAACTCACCCTGCGTTGATAACAATCGACAAAGGCCTAAAAAGGAACTAGCCAGTCCATTTCTAGAATGAAATCATAACTCGTCATCTCAAGGACATAAAGATCCCACAAGAAGTGACACCCACCAACCTCAAGGGGGCACTCCTTGAACTCACGCACACAAGTAGTTATATGTCCCAAAGGAGTGTCTAGTGCCAAAGTATCCTCGGAAGTAAAGACAGTAAGTCTAAGGCTCTCCACAGTGTGAACAGAAATAAAGCTATGAGAAGCTACGGTATCGAAAAATTCAGAAGATAAAACTGAGGCTACTAAGATTGTACCTCGAACTGTGGAAGGTCCAGGATCTTTCTCTCGATGAATCTTCTCTACTGAAAATGTCTGGCTAGTACCACGGCCCTGTGTAGCAGCATGATATCCCTGAGCTGATCCTCCCTGAGCTTGACCACCGCGTCCACGACCTCGACCCTGTCCTGAACGACCTGAAGGACTCCAGCCCCCAGTCTGCTGTGGAACTGGTAATCCTTCTCTTGTACGAGGAGTAGAAACTGATCCTCCTTCACTAGCTGCTAAAATAAGAACCCTGCAAAAGTGTTGCAGATGATCCATCTTTCCATAGACTCGGCACTCCAATGGATCGCTCAGGCACTGAGGCTTTTTATGCCCGATCATTCCACACTGATAGCACACCACCTAGTTTCCAGAAGGAAGATCCCGTTTACCAGAAGTAATACCTCGCTTCCTCGAGTCACCTTGAGTAGACTCTCGGTGGTGCTTCCTACTGTCAGCATGAAATGAGTTAGCCTTAGATGCTGAACCGCCCTGGTCAACAGCTCTAGTCTCCCTCAGATTTCTTTCGGTGATCAGTGCCTGGTTGACTATTAGGGTAATAGAATTCAACTAGAAAATTTTCACCTGCGATCTGATCTCTGGTTTGAGGCCTTCCTCAAACTTCCTTGCCAAAAACAGCTCGTCATTTCACAGAACAGGAGTGAAACTGTAACAACCCGAAATTTTGAATAAATCTTGTTTCCTAATTTTATGTGTTATTATCTTTTATTTTTATACTCAACAAAAATTTTTCATTTGATAACATGAGTATAATTAAAATGAGACCATTGGGTTTTGACTGTTATATGACCATTGGTCAATATGACCACTGTAAACTAAATGTTTCAATTATTGTCTCTAAATACAAGTAATATTGGTTGATTATTATAGAAAGAAGATTCGATTGCCTCACCCAGTAGTCTTGGACCAATCTAAGCCCATCTAACAGAACTTGGGAAGGAGGTAGCACCACTGGGCTTTGCTCTGGACCAAACCCAAGCAAAACTTCATCGTGTGAAGCTAGAACAGAATCACCTTTGCGAGAAGTTCAAACTGATAGAAATTACTACTCATGCGATGTTGGCTGAGCCTCCCTCGGATTCTCTCACCTTAGCACACCTTACACTTAGGTCCTATACTGTTGTGATAAGGGGCTATGTAAGGAAGTCGTAACTGCCTTGTGTAATCCTTTGTTTTAAATAAAAATTGGGATTTCTTCTTATGATGAAGTTTATGAATTTTCAAATGACCGAATAAATATAGTATTCATATTTTTGATGAATTTTAGAAAAAGTATATTTTAAAAATGTTTACGTAAACATTAAATAATTAAAAATGTGTAATGATATTCAAAAAATGGTCTTCTACAATTATGATCAGTACGAAATTTAGAGTCTAATAAGATCAACTTGATTTTTGATGAATAGTAAATTATGAATAGTGATTTTATGCTTAGGATTAGTAATGTGACCAAATGGATTAGTAATCTCACTTAAAGAAAGTATTAATATAATCTAGGAACCTTGATTAAGTAATGTGACTCAATAAAAGGGTTAAATAACAGTTTCATAAATTATTATTCAAGTATTAGTTTTTTCAAGTGAATAGTGTTTTTTAATTAAAAATTAAATTGAAAATATTTAGAAAATTATTTTTATAAAATTGATTTTATTTTTGAACTCAGAGCATCGATATTATGTTAAGGTAATTTTTGGGGATTTTTCTGAAAAAAAAATGAATTTTCAGTGAATAGTGTATTTATTTAAAAAATAAATTAAAAATATTTAGAAAAATATTTTTATAAAATGGAGTTCATTTTTGAAATCAGAGCATTGATATTTGGTTAAGGTGAAATTTTGGGATTTTTCTGAGAAAGTTGAATTTTCAGTAAATAGTAAAAATACAGTTTTAGGGTTTCAGTATGTTTAATGACATCATAACTATGTCATGATGATTTCATGAGATATTTTATGGGTTGGCCGACCAAAGGTGATGAATTATTGTATGGGGGACCCATGTGGCCTAACTCCATGGGAAATACCATGGGAGAGCCCATGCTTTTGAGAAAACCACTTGTGAGGTGTCCCTTGGCCATTAATGTCTTGTCCCCTCACTTTCCCTATAAATACCAAGCCATCCTCTCATCCATTTCGACTCCCCACTCTCCCCCAACGAAGTTCTGGTCTCATTACCTCCCAAGGATTCCTCCCAAGGTTCCCCCAAGCCCTCAAGGTCCCAAACATTGAGTTTTAATAGTTACGTTTTAAGGTAAGGGATCCGACCCCTCTCTTTCTTTTCAAGTAATCTCTTTTATGTCATTTCTTTTGTGATCCATGTTCTTATGTTGGAGGATGTTCTTTTATATTCATTATAATATCCTTTTTATGTTCATATGATGAGAGACCCCCTCTTACTCTCATCATTTCGTTTTATGAATGTTTAAGTGACGCCGTTAGGCTGTCGAATTTTTAAGGGATTCTTTCACCCTTCCCATTTTTCGAAGTTCTACTTTCATGTCAAGTCTTTCAAGTTAATTTTTATTATGTTTGGGTATGATCTCTATATCTATAATACTGAAATTTTATGTTCATATGATGAGAGACCCTATTTTATCTCATCAATTCATTTTTGTTGAATTTTAAGTGACGTCGTTAGGCTGCTGAATTTGTAAGGGATTCTTTCACCCTTCCCATTTTTCAAAGTTCTAATTTCATGTCAAGTATTTCAAGTTCCTTTTTATTATGTTGGGGTATGATCTCTATATCTATCATACTGAACTTTTATGTTCATATTATGAGAGACCCTATTTGATCTCATCAATTCATTTTTGTTGAAGTTTAAGTGGCGTCGTTAGGCTGCTGAATTTTTAAGGGATTCTTTCACCCTTCTCATTTTTCAAGTTCTATTTTCATGTAAAGTCTTTCAAGTTACTTTTTATTATGTTGGGTTATGATCTCTATATCTATCATACTGATATCTTATGATCATATGATGAGATACCCTATTTGATCTTGTCAAATCATTTTTATTGAAGTTTAAGTGACGCAGTTAGGCTGCCGAATTTTTATAAGAGAAATCTTATTTTTGTCTTACTTCCATGTTTTTCATTTCAAATGGTATTTCCTTCAAATTTCATTACCATGATTCATATCCTTTATATTCTATCCCTATACTATATTTATAGATCATTTATGAGTGGGTGACCCATTTTCCCTCTCTTTTCAACATTTTCTAAAACCCTGTAACGTAGCCGTTATGCTGTAGAATTTTCATCTCAAATTGTCTCTCTATTTTTCTCAAAATTATTTTATGTTATTAAGTGAATACTCAAATCTCTTATTTATATAGGGGTATTCACATATATATCAAAATTTTCTATTTTAAATTCTGGTATTTACATACATGAAACCCGATTTCCCTTTCTGTGGGTTTAAAGTGACATAAAGATCATGTCTTTAAAGTAGTTTTTAAAAACGTTATGATTATGAAATGAAACCCATTTATTTTATGCTATATGGTTTGTTTATTAAATTATTGATGATGATATATGTGGCTCACATGATAATAAATACATGTCAAGGATGCGCCCAGATAGCGCTCTAATGCATTGGGTAAAGACTTAATCTCTAGATATAACCATTTAGACTGATACCTTGGTGAATAACCTTGGTAATTTTTAATGACACCTTGGGGATGGACCTTGGTGAAACAAAATGATTGTCAATATTAAATTTTGTAGCCACATCTTCAAGTTATGAAAAATGTTATTTTTATTATGATATATCTCATGATTTCTTTCTCATGCCTTAAAGTTCTTTTCATGACCTTATTGAAGTATCTCAAGTTCACATGTAAAATGTTTCTCTTATTTCCCTTACTGGGCCTTCTGCTCACCCTTTATTTTGATGTCTATCCCCAGGTTATGAGATGTAGTAATGAACCTAGGATGAACATGAGGAGAATCATTTCAAGTGTTTAAGAAGAATGTTTTATGTTTTCATGTTTTAAGTTCCCTGTTTCCAAGACACTAAACCTTAAAGATCATCGGTTTTGTAAAATGTAATGAAAGTTTATGTGATAAAAAGGAAGTATGCTATAGTTGGTATCAAAGGATGGTTTAGTTATTTGTGGAAATTAGGATATGAAAACTTTAGTAATAACCCTATAGAAAAGATTAAATATAGGAAACCTTCCTGGTATTTTGGTGAGTATTGAGTAAGGGGTTGCCAAGAAAATATATCCCTATCTGGATACGAGCAGGTAGAGGTGGCTCTGGCACAGATGTACATAGGGGTAAAACCCAAAAACACGGCTTTGAGCTAGACTCGAACAGGAACTGGTACACGACAACAGGCCTTGTTGCACTCTTGGTTACGACACTCCCGGGGGATATGCTTTGGTAAATTCATAAGCTTAGTATGAACCATTATTAAAGGGACAAAGATAAAATAAAATAAAGATTCACATAAGAATATATGATCATGGGTAACCTAGATTGGAACCTATGGTATCACAAGTTAGGGTATACTTTTCTTCTACAAGTTATCCTTATATGCTTTAATTTCCTTTTCATGATTATTGGCTAAAGTATTTAAGCCCCTAATTGTACTTTATCTTCTTAGTTAATGGTGGGAAATGGAAGAACATGTCCCAACAACCAATGTGATAGGAAATGTGACGATTGCCGTATTAATATGACAGAGATAATTAGGGGATTAAAAGATGATTATTATTTTGGAAGACTATGTTATCAAATCCTTCTTGTATTTGGGTTTCAATCTTAGTTTGGTTTATTTTGAGGAATTTTAAGGATCGTTATTTATGGAATGGTCTATGATGAAATTTGGGTAGTACCATGGAACTTTGAAGATTTAAAAGTAGTTTCCATTCCTATGGGATTCTTTATTTTTGAAGAGTTTATTTACCTTACCCTTTTTGTTTTTGGGATAATGTTTAAAGATAAAATAAATAGATAGTTAATCTTTTATGGATTATGTGATTCTCTAGAAGATGATTCTTGTGCTTTGATGAGACCAAGTAGTTTTGAATTCTCATCGTTTGGAGAAAATATTAGTTTTGGTAGAAACTTATTAAAGGATGAAACTCTACTGGAAGGTAGCTATATTTCCTTATGTTTTTGTTCTATGTAGTAAATTAATTCCTTAAAATTATGAAAAGGAACGTAAAACAAAAACGTTGTTGGTTTACGTTTCCTACTGGGTAATTGAAGACCATTTACACACATCATAAGTTTGTTATTTTCTCGTGGTTAACTTTCTTCTAATCATGTTTTCTATCACTCTCCCTCAGAACTTGACCCTTTGTTTTTTCTTCCATATCCATGTTTTCCTATATGGAATCCTAATATGAGTTAAATCGGGTGACCTTTGTACTTCCCTTTCTTTCTTTTAAAGTAATAGTTTTACTGACTCCTTTTCTGATGTGGGACTTTCAATGAAATTTCAAAACCCAATTTTAAAAATTGCGAGGACACAATTTCTTAAGGGGGGAAGATTGTAACAACCCGAAATTTTGAATAAATATTGTTTCCTAATTTTATGTGTTATTTTATTTTATTTTTATACTCAACAAAAATGTTTCATTTGATAACATGAGTATAACTAAATGAGACCGTTGGGTTTTGATTGTTATATGACCATTGGTCAATATGACCGCTATAAACTAAACGTTTCGATTATTGTCTCTAAATACAAGTAATCATGGTTAATTATTATCGAAAGAAGATCTGATGGCCTCACCCAATAGTCTTGGACCGATCGAAGCCCATCTAACAGAACTTGGGAAGAAGGTAGTACCACTGGGCTTTGATCTGGACCAAACCCAAGCCTAACTTCATCGTGTCAAGCTAGAACAGAATCACCTTTGTGAGAAGTTCAAACTGATAGAAATTACTACTCGTGCGATGTTGTCTGAGCCTCCCTTAGATTCTCTCACCTTAGCACACCTTACACTTGGGTCCTTTGCTGGTGTGATAAGGGGCTATGTAAGGAAATCGTAACTACCTTGTGTAATCATTTGTTTTAAATAAAAATTGGGATTTCTTCTTATGATGAAGTTTTTAAATTTTCAAATGACCGGATAAATATAGTATGCATATTTTTGATGAATTTTAGAAAAAGGATATTTTAAAAATGTTTATGTAAACCTTAAATAATTAAAAATTTGTAATGATATTCAAAAAATGGTCTTCTACAATTATGCTCAGTATGAAATTTAGAGTCTAATAAGATCAACTTGATTTTTGATGAATAGTAAATTATGAATAGTGATTTTATGCACAGGATTAGTAATGTGACCAAATTGATTAGTAATCTCACTTAAAGAAAGTATTAATATAATCTAGGCACCTTGATTAAGTAATTTGATTCAATAAAATGGTTAAATAACGGTTTCATACATTATTATTCAAGTATTAGTTTTTTCGGGTGAATAGTATTTTTTAATTAAAAATTAAATTAAAAATATTTAGAAAATTATTTTTATAAAATGGATTTCATTTTTGAACTCAGAGCATTGATATTATGTTAAGGTAATTTTTGGGGATTTTTCTGAAAAAAATGAATTTTCAGTGAATAGTGTATTTATTTAAAAAATAAATTAAAAATATTTAGAAAATTATTTTTATAAAATGGAGTTCATTTTTGAAATCAGAGAATTGATATTTGGTTAAGGTGAAATTTTGGGATTTTTCTGAGAAAGTTGAATTTTCAGTGAATAGTAAAAATACAGTTTTTAGGGTTTCGGTATGTTTACTGACATCATAACTGTGCCATGATGATTTCATTAGTTATTTTATGGGTTGGCCGACCAAAGGTGATGAATTATTGTATGGGGGGGCATGTGGCCTAACTCCATGGGAAATACCATGGGAGAGCCCATGCTTTTGAGAAAACCACTTGTGAGGTGTCCCATGGCCATTAATGTCTTGTCCCCTCTCTTTCCCTATAAATACCAAGCCATCCTATAAGGCCCCAGCCTTAAACATTACTTAATCTTGAGTTATTACAAGATTACACCTTGAGGATCTTTTCAGGTTTAGATTTTTAGAGAATTAGATCATAAAACATGCATTACATTCCACATTTAAACAAAGTGGTTACATAAAAGATAGTATTCATTTTTCCCATCAATGGAAACATATTTAAAATAAAACATGGATTCTTTCTTGAAACTTCCTTGACACTATCATCATATCATGTACCTTTCCCTTGACCTGTGAAAAACATTTCAAAAACTTGGGATGAGCATAAAAAGCTCAGTAAGGGTTATAAAAATATGTAAAGGAAACATGAGTTCATATATACATAAGAATGAAATCATACTTTACCCATAAAACATAAGCACTTTAACATACCTCATCAAATCATGAATAAATCATAGAAATCATAAGACATAAAGGTAACTTGAGGCATTCATAACATTCTTACGTAGGGAGTAACCCTCTTGGTTACGTTTGGAATACCCATCACAGTATATTCCCTAAATCTCTTCGGAGAAACCTTAATGTTTCACTCCTTCGCGTTACCCAATGCATTGGAGAGCTATATTGGGCTCACCCGCCCTTAGTTTATCACGGAACCACCCGTCTTCATAATAATGCCCAAGAACCTCAACATAATCGTATCACATAAAACATACATAAAGGAAACATAACATTTCCACATTTCAATCACAATATATCAATAAAACACATTGATATAATAAAAACATTATGAAAACCATTTTCAATACCAAAATAAATGAAAAGTAAAACAGGGTATTTATTTTTCTTTAAAAAACCGGTATGGCTTGTAGAGGAAGCCGAAACTCAAATAATGGTCACGGCGGCGGAGAAGTCATTGTCGCGTCATACGTACGACAAAAACATTCCCTTTTTTCGTTTAGTAAATGCTTCATATAAAAAAGATTTCTTTTCAATAAACATAAAAGTCAAAGGGGTTTATACATCGTATAAAAGAAGGTTGTGTATAAAACAAAATATGCCTCAATGAAAGGAGATTGAGACGAAGTCCCATACCTCGGGTCTGACTTGACTCGGTCGTTCTTTAATATCCTAAATAATAAACTTTAGTTAATTTCTACTTGTTTAAGAACCTTTTTCAAGTTCATTATTCCTTTTATATCACTTATTTCCATGTCATGAACACTATGTAATTATTTAAGTTAATAACGGTCATTTTAACGATCATTGGTACTTGAGTCAAAAATAAACCCTTTATAATTACAAGTTGTTCATGTATCCATTATATCCAGAATGGTATTCATGATGTAGATATCATATATATCATATATATCCAGTACATGCATGCATTTATAATATTATATTACATTTAGAGGTAAGAAATGAAATGCACCGTTCATGGAGACGGTAAGCCGTACGTACGCATGAACGCTGCTTCCATTTCTATTTCATATTTTATGAAATGGAATCATAATGATATAAAGGTATATTATAATTCCTGTGTAATATCATATATAATATCATAACTCCATCCTTTATATGTTCCACATATGGTATTAACAAATCAAATCACTTTGAGGGGGCGGTAGTCCGCACTTCCTTAAATGAAGATATCGCGTTTACCCATAATGGAAACCATAAAGGTATGCCCAAAATGAAAAATACAGAAGCTTAAGGAAAACATAAACATATTATATATCATATATAAATATAGTGTCATCTTAATGGCCACCTTTGAAGGTGTTAAAAGAATGTTGAACAATCATCGTTTCGGGAGGTAGAAATTCGCCATCCACGGAAACAGTATGTTCTTTAACCATTAGATGTAGGTGTGTGTAAGTTTAGCTCGAATCCTTATTATAACAACATCCTAGTACATGGAAGATACTAGTTCTGTTACAAAATAAATGAATAAAAAGAGTTTAGGGGGTTGGAGAAGCAAAATAAAACAAAAGAACACAAGTGAAGACATTACCTTAAAATCGGGTAACTCCCTTTGGTTTGAGCTCAAAGGCTTCATTGAGAAGACTTCTTCCCAAAGTTAGGCTTCAAGGAGTAAGAGAGGGAAGTTTAGAGACAAAATGGGAAGGTTTTGGACGAGCCCAAGGCTTTAGAAGTGTGGGTAACGAGGTAGAGGTGGGGGCCTTTTATAAGAGGAGAGGAGGGGCACTCTTGGAAATTAAAGAAATGTTACTTTATTTTAAAATTAGTTTCGGATTACAAAGGTCCCACATTGATATAATTCTAGGCTAAGGTGATAAGGGTTCTAAATACACCCATCCAATAGGTTTTGGACATGTTAAGGTCGTAGATTTTACATTATCTTTTCATTTTATTTAAATCCTTTATTAATGAGGTAATCGCTGCATCATCATGATGTCATAAATAATTTAATTTAGTTAATGTATAAAAATTATAAAACAAATATCATGATGTAGGAAATCTTTTTATATTTCTAATTAATATTTATAGTCAAAAATCTGACGTGTATAACCCCATTTAAAAATTGTTTTAGTAAAACAACTCATGTTTGTGTCATTTTAATTTTAACATTAAATAAAAAGATATTAATGTCATTTTCCTACCAAAGTGGATCCATGGGGTCCCCAAGTTGACCCATGGATTTTATTGGTCGGCCATGACACATCCAATAAGCTTAGGGCATGTGACTAGGTATTTTCATTTTATTATAATATCATTTTTGCCTTAAATTGCACTAATTACCTCTAATCGCGATTAAAAACTTAAAAGTTACTTTTCACCAAAAATTATTTTAATATCATTGAACCACATTTTACTTCTTAATGACAATCATGTATATCGGATTTTTGAAAATCAAATCACAGAAGTGGAAAAGTTTCGTTTAAACGAAAAATCAGTTTCTTTAACTACCACTTAATGGTTTCACTATTCATCAAAAATTGAAGTTTTTCAGAAAAATACCAAAACTTCACCCTAAGCTATATTTGATATTCTGAATTCAAAAATGATGTCTATTTTAAAAAAATAAAATCATATAAGTTACATTAATTAATTTAATAATTAATTCCCGCTGTCATGACAAATAGCGTGTTTTTATGAAACAATAAGTATCAAAAGATTGACACCAGTTTAAGTCCAATTTCAAAGTGAAATTGATTCCAATGACCAAAATTGGATTAAATGGTAAAAATATATTCTAATTTCACTTAAAAACCAATTCAAAATATAATCTAATCATATAAATAAATTATATTAAAAAGAGGTTTTGAATTAAAATACAACATTTTTCACTATTCATTAAAAAATGAACTTTATCGGAAAAATACCAAAAATTCACACAAAGTAAATTTTGATGTCCCAATCATAAAGAATAAGTTTATTTTGAAAAATATAGCTTATAAAATTTTCAAAAGATAGATTTATAAATGGTTTTCCATTAAAAAGCAGTAAAACAATCTTTTAAAAATATTAGTGTATTCCATGCTTAATATTGGATTTATTCTCATTTTAAGCCTCTAAAACACTATCTAATTCACTAATAGACATAGATAAAAATATATATTATTAATTACTTACTTGGGATGTTACATCCTTCCCCCCTTTAGAAAATTGTGTCCCCGCAATTTATTTACTTATCGAATAAATGGGGGTACTTATCCCTCATTGTATTTTCAGATTCCCATGTTGCATCTTCCATCATGTGGTTTTCCCACAAAACCTTTTCCTGATTAATCACCTTATTCTGTAACACTTGCTCCCTGTGGTCAAGAATTTGGACCGGTTGTTCCTCATAAGATAGGTTCTCTTCCAGCTGAACTACCTCTGGACTCAAAACATGAGATGGATCTGGCATGTACTTTCTCAGCATCGAAACATGAAAAACATTGTGTACCTGAGATAAACTCGGAGGTAAATCCACCCGGTATGCAACTAATCCAACTCTCTCCAGAATTTCATATGGTCCAATGAACCTTGGACTCAGCTTTCCTTTATTTCCAAATCACATCACACTTTTCCATGGTGAGACTTTGAGAAAAACGTGATCACCTACCTCAAAAGATAGATCCTTCCTCCTGTTGTCCGCATAACTCTTCTACCTACTCTGAGCTGTTCTCATGTGTTTCTGTATCAGCTGAACTTTTTCTGCCAACTCTTCTACCAATTCTGGTCCCATCAGCTTTCTTTCACCCACTTCATCCCAAAAAGCTGGAGTTCGACACTGCTTCCCATATAACGCCTCAAATGGTGCCATCTGTATACTGGAATGAAAACTGTTATTATATGAAAATTCAACCAAAGAAAGATGTTGGTACCAACTTCCCTGATAATCCATAGAGCAAGAACATAGCATATTCTCCAATGTCTGAATTGTTCGTTCTGACTGCCCATCTAATTGAGGATGAAAAGCTGTACTAAAATTTAATTCAGTACCCAACGACTTCTAAAGGACTTTCCAAAAGTTAGAAGTGAACCTAGGATCACAGTCAGATACAATGGAGAGAGGAACTCCATGTAACCTGACTATCTCTTTAAGATACAAACTGGAAAGTTGATCTAGGGAAAAAGTATCTCGTATAGCAAGGAAATGAGCAGATTTATTCAAGCGATCAACAATAACCCAGATTGCATTATTACCTCGAGATGTCTTCGGTAATCCCACAACAAAGTCCATGGATATATTCTCCCATTTCCACTCTGGAACTGGTAAAGGTTGAAGTATCCCTTTCGGTAACTGCCGCTCTACTTGAACCTGTTGACATGTCAAACACTTCACAGTAAAATCAGCAATATCTCTTTTCATTCCATCCCACCAGTAATACTCCCGCAGATCTCTGTACATCTTAGTACTGCCAGGATGAACTGAAAATAGAGATCTATGAGCTTCACATAACAACTCTCCCTTCAATTGTGAATCACAAGGCACACACAATCTCTTGCCAAATCTCAAAACTCAATCATTATCAATGTTGAATTCATGCAACTTACCTTTCTGAACCAGCTCTACCTTTTTCTGTAACTCACTATCTTGCTTCTGTGCTTGCTTGATTCTGTCTAATAGAGAAGATTTCAATGATACCTGAAACAAAACAGAAGAACATCTTACACCAACAACTTCTATTCCAAAGTTTATCAAATCCTTAACCAAAGGATCACGTTCCAAACGCAACATTGCTAATGAAGCATTACTTTTTCGACTCAAAGAATCAGCCACTTTATTTTCTTTTCCCAGATGGTAATGAATTGTACAATCATAATCCTTGATTAATTCTAGCCATCTCCTCTGTCTCATGTTCAATTATTTCTGAGTGAATATATACTTTAAACTTTTGTGATCGGTATATATTTCGCACTTTACTCCATACAAATGATGCCTCCAAATTTTTAAAGCGAAAACAACAGCAGCTAATTCCAAATCATGTGTAGGATAATTTTCCTCATGAGTTTTCAACTGTCGTGAAGCATAAGCAATTACCTGATCATTTTGGATTAGGACGCAACCAAGTCCTTTCAATGAAGCATCACTGTATATAACAAACTCACCATTCCTGGAAGGTAGTGCCAAAACTGGAGCATTCACTAATCTTATTTTCCATTCCTGAAAACAATCATCACATTCTTTTTTCCAGATAAACTTAACACCCTTCTGAGTTATCTTAGTCATTGGACTAGATAACCGTGAAAAATTTCTAACAAATCTTCGGTAATATCCTGCCAAAACAAGGAAACTACGAATCTCTGTTACATTTGTGGGTCTTGGCCATTCTTTAACAACCTTTGTTTTTGCAGGATCAACGGTTATCCCATCTTTAGAAACAATGTGACCAAGGAAAGAAATTTATTGCAACCAAAACTCACACTTTCTGAATTTCCCATACAATTTATTTTCTTTTAAGGTTTGCAATATAACCCTTAAATGTCTTTCATACTCCTCTTTAATTTTATAAAACACCAAAATATCATCAATAAAAACAACCAACATTTTTCACCTGATTCAACTGAGCCATCACTGTAGTAAACTGCTCAATTCTGATTCTGACCATCTCAGTATGCTGATTTGGAAGGTCATTTTCCTCAGTATGCCTTCCCAAAAAAGCTTCTCTTTTTCCACTATGAAAAATCATTCTTAACACTGAAATACCTTAGGTGAAGCAACATGGTAATCTTCAAATGATATATCATTTCAATTTAACCTTAAAAAAAATATTATTGGATAATCATTTAATAGAATTCGAAGTCCTAAAGTTATCTAAACCGACCTATGATACCAACTATAAGGCCCCGTCCTTAAACATTACTTAATATTGAGTTATTACAAGATTACACCTTGAGGATCTTTTCAGGTTTAGAGTTTTATAGAATTATATCATAAAACAAGAATTACATTCCACATTTAAACAAAGTGTTTACATAAAAGATAGTATTCATTTTTCCCATTAATGGAAACATATTTAAAATAAAACATGGATTCTTTCTTGACACTTCCTTGAAACTATCATCATATCATGTACCTTTCCCTTGACCTGTGAAAAACATTTAAAAAACTTGGGATGAGCATAAAAAGCTCAGTAAGGGTTATAAAAATATGAAAAGGAAACATGAGTTTATATATACATAAGAATGAAATCATACTTTACCCATAAAACATAATCACTTTAACATACCTCATCAAATCATGAATAAATCATATAAATCATAAGACATAAAGGTAACTTGAGGCATTCATAACATTCTTACGTAGGGAGTAACCCTCTTGGTTACGTTTGGAATAACTATCACAGTATATTCCCTAAATCTCTTCGGATAAACCTTAATGTTTCACTCCTTCGCATTCCCCAAGGCATTGGAGAGCTATATCGAGCTCACCCACCCTTAGTTTATCACGGAACCACCCATCTTCATAATAATGCCCAAGAACCTCAACATAATCGTATCACATAAAACAAACATAAAGGAAACATAACATTTCCACATTTCATTCACAAGATATCAATAAAATGCATTGATATAATAAAAACATTATGAAAACCATTTTCAATACCAAAATAAAAGAAAAGTAAAACAGGGTATTTATTTTTCTTTAAAAAATGGTATGGCTTGTAGAGGAAGCCGAAACTCAAATAATGGTCACGGCGGCGGAGAATTCATTGTCGCCGCATACGTATGACAAAAGCATTCCCTTTTGTTGTTTAGTAAATTCTTTTTATAAAAAAGATTCCTTTTCAATAAACGTAAAAGTCAAAGTGGTTTATACACCGTATAAAAGAAGGTTGTGTATAAGACAAAATATGCCTCAATGAAAGGAGATTGAGACGAAGTCCCATACCTCGGGTCCGACTTGACTCAGTCCTTCATTAATCTCCTGAATAATAAACTTGAGTTAATTTATACTTGTTTAAGAAACTTTTTCAAGTTAATTATTCCTTTTATATCACTTATTTCCATGTCATGAACACTATGTAATTATTTATGTTAATAACGGTCGTTTTAACGATCATTGGTACTTGAGTCAAAAATAAAACCTTTATAATTACAAGTTGTTCATGATTCCATTATATCCAGAATGGTATTCATGATGTAGATATCATATATATCATATATATCCAGTACATTCTTGCATTTATAATATTATATTACATTTAGAGGTAAGAAATGAAATGCACCATTATTGGAGACGGTAAGCCGTACGTACGCATGAACGCTGCTTCCATTTCTATTTAGTATTTTATGAAATGGGATCATAATGATATAAAGGTATATTATAATTCCAGTGTAATATCATATATAATATCATAACTCCATCCTTTATACGTCCCACATATGGTATTAACAAATCAAATCACTTTGAGGGGGCGGTAGTCCGCACTTCCTTAAATGAAGATATCGCGTTTACCCATAATGGAAACCATAAAGGTATACCCAAAATGAAAAATACAGAAGATTAAGGAAAACATAAACATATTATATGTCATATATAAATATAGTGTCATCTTAATGTCCACCTTTGAAGGTGTTAAAATAATGTTGAACAATCATCGTTTTGGGAGGTAGAAATTCGCCATCCACGGAAACAGTATGTTCTTTAACCATTAGATGTAGGTGTGTGTAAGTGTAGATCGAATCCTTCTTATAAAAACATCCTAGTATATGTAAGATACTGGTTTTGTTACAAAATAAATGAATAAAAGGATTTTAGGGGGTTGGGGAAGCAAAATAAAACAAAAGAACACAAGTGAAGACATTACCTTAAAATCGGGTAACTCCCTTTGGTTTGAGCTCAAAGGCTTCCTTGGGAAGACTTCTGCCCAAAGTGAGGATTCAATGAGTAAGATAGGGAAATGGAGAGACAAAATTGGCAGGGTTTGGCTGAGCCAAAGGATTTGTAAGTATGGGTAAATAGGTAGAGGTGGGGGCCTTTTATAAGAGGAGAGGAGGGGCACTCTTGGAAAGTAAAGAAATGTTACTTTATTTTAAAATTATTTTTGGATTCAAAAGGTCCCACATTGATATAATTATAGGGTAAGGTGATAAGGGTTCTAAATCCACCCATCCAATAGGTTTTGGACATGTGTAGGTTATAGATTTTACATTATCTTTTCATTTTATTTAAATCCTTTATTAATGAGGTAATCGCTGCATCATCATGATGTCATAAATAATTTAATTTAGTTAATGTCTAAAAATTATAAAAAAACTATAATGATGTAGGAAATCGTTTTATATTTCTAATGAATATTTATAGTCAACAATCTGACTTGTATAACCCCATTTAAAAATTGTTTTAGTAAAACAACTCATGTTTGTGTCATTTTAATTTTAACATTAAATAAAAAGATATTAATTTCATTTTCCTACCAAAGTGGCTCCATGGGATCCCCAAGTTGACCCATTGCTTTTCTTGGTCTGACATGACACATCCAATAAGGGTAGGACATGTGTCTAGGTATTTTCATTTTATTATAATATCATTTTTTCCTTAAATTGCACTAATTACCTCTAATCGCGATTAAAAACATAAAAGTTACTATTCACAAAAAAAATTATTTTAATATCATTGAACCACATTTTACTTCTTAATAACAACCATGTATGTCGGATTTTTGAAAATCAAATCACAGAAGTGGAAAAGTTTCATTTAAACGAAAAATCAGTTTCTTTAACTACCACTTAGTGGTTTCACTATTCATCAAAAATTGAAGTTTTTCAGAAAAATACCAAAACTTCACCCTAATCTATATTTGATATTATGAATTCAAAAACGATGTCTATTTTACAAAATTCAAATCATATAAGTTAAATTAATTAATTTAATAATTAATTCCCGTCGTCATGACAAATAGCGTGTTTTTATGAAACAATAAGTATCAAAAGATTGACACCTGTTTAAGTCCAATTTCAAAGTGAAATTGATTCCAATGACCACCATTAGATTAAATGGTAAAAATATATTCTAATTTCACTTCAAAACCAATTCAAAAGATAATCTAATCATATAAATAAATAAGATTAAAAAGAGGTTTTGAATTAAAATACAGCATTTTTCACTATTCATTAAAAAAATGAACTTTATCAGAAAAATACCAAAAATTCACACAAAGTAAATTTTGATGTACCAATCATAAAGAATATGTTTATTTTGACAAACATATCTTATAAAATTTTTAAAAGTTATATTTAAAAATGGTTTGTCATCAAAAAGAAGTAAAACAATCTTTTAAAAATATTAGTGTATTCCATGCTTAAGATTGGAT
Source organism: Viscum album (assembly GCA_963277665.1). Classification (NCBI taxonomy): domain Eukaryota; kingdom Viridiplantae; phylum Streptophyta; class Magnoliopsida; order Santalales; family Viscaceae; genus Viscum; species Viscum album. The sequence goes on from OY728157.1 coordinate 1,471,945,006, forward strand.
TTATTCTCATTTTAAGCCTCTAAAACACTATCTAATTCACTAATAGACAGAGATAAAAATATCTATTATTAATTAGTTACTTGGGATGTTACACATCCTCTCATCAATTTCGACTCCCCACTCTCCCCCAACGAATTTCTGGTCTCATTACCTCCCAAGGAGTCCTCCCAAGGTGCCCCCAAGCCCTCAAGGTCCCAACCTTTGAGTTTTAAGAGTTACATTTTAAGTTAAGGGATCTGACCCCTCTCTTTGTTTTCAAGTATTCTCTTTTATGTCATTTCTTTTATGCTCCATGTTCTTATGTTAGAGGATGTTATTTTATATTCATTATACTGTCCTTTTTATTTTCATATGATGTGAGACCCACTCTTACTCTCATCATTTCATTTTATGAAAGTTTAAGTGACGTCGTTAGGCTGCCGACTTTTTAAGGGATTCTTTCACCCTTCCCATTTTTCGAAGTTCTACTTTCATGTCAAGTATTTCAAGTTCCTTTTTATTATGTTGGGGTATGATCTCTATATCTATCATACTAAAATTTTATGTTCATATGATGAGAGACCATATTTTATCTCATTAATTCATTTTTGTTGAAGTTTAAATGACGCTGTTAGGCTGCTGAATTTTTAAGGGATTCTTTCACCCTTCCCATTTTTCAAAGTTCTACTTTCATGTCAAGTCTTTCAAGTTCCTTTTTATTATGTTGGGGTATGATATATATATCTATCATACTGAACTTTTATGTTCATATGATGATAGACCCTCTTTGATCTCATCAATTCGTTTTTGTTGAAGTTTAAGTGGCGTCGTTAGGCTGCTGAATTTTTAAGGGATTCTTTCACCCTTCTCATTTTTCAAGTTCTATTTTCATTTCAAGTCTTTCAAGTTCCTTTTTATTATTTTGGGGTATGATCTATATATCTATCATACTGATCTCTTATGATCATATGATGAGAGACCCTATTTGATCTTGTCAAATCATTTTTATTGATGTTTAAGTGATGTCGTTAGCCTGCCGAATTTTTATAAGAGAAGTCTTATTTTTGTCTTACTTCCATGTTTTTCATTTCAAATGGTATGTCTGTAAAATTTCATTACCATGATTCATATCCTTTATATTCTATCCCTATACTATATTTATAGATCATTTATGAGTGCGTGACCCATGTCCCCTCTCTTTTCAACGTTTTCTAAAACCCTGTAACGTAGTCGTTATGCTGCAGAATTTTCGTCTCAAATTGTCTCTATCTTTTTCCAAAATTATTTTATGTTATTAAGTGAATACTCAAATATCTTATTTCTACAGGGGTATTCACATATATATCAAAATTTTCTATTTTAAATTCTGTTATTTACATACATGAAACCCACTTTCCCTTTCCATGGGTTTAAAGTGACATAAAGATCATATCTTTAAAGCAGTTTTTAAAAAGCGTTATGATTATGAAATGAAACCCATTTATTTTATGCTATCTGGGTTGTTTATGAAATCATTGATGATGATATATTTGGATCAAATTATAATAAATACATTTCAAGGGTGCGCCCAGATAGCGCTCTAATTCATTGAGTAAAGACTTAATCTCTAGAGATGACCATTTAGACTGATACCTTGGTGAATAACCTTGGTAATATTTAATGACACCTTGGGGATGGACCTTGGTGAAACGAAATGATTGTCAATATTAAATGTTGTATCCACATCTTCAAGTTATGAAAAATGTTATTTTTATTATGATATATCTCATGATTTCTTTCTCATGCCTTAAAGTTCTTTTCATGGCCTTATTGAAGTATCTCAAGTTCACATGTAAAATGTTTCTCTTGTTTCCCTTACTGGGCCTTCTGCTCACCCTTTCTTTTGATGTATGTCCCCAGGTTATGAGATGCAGTAATGAACCTAGGATGAACATGAGGAGAATCCTTTAAAGTGTCTAAGAATAATGTTTTATGTTTTCATGTTTTAAGTTCCCAGTTTCCAATACACAAAACCTTAAAGATCCTCAGTTTTGTAAAATGTAATGAAATTTTATGTGATAAAAAGGCGGGATGCTATAGAAACACTGTAACTCAGAGAAATGGGAGGAATACTCCATAACCGAAAGAGTTCCCTGCTGAAAATTCATGAAATCCCTATCCATGTCACCCCTCAGCGTCACCGGATAGAATTAGTCATAGAATGTATGTCGGAACTCGTCCCAAGACATAGTCTGATGGAGCCCTACCTGCAAGACTACCTCCCACCATCTCTTGGCAAAATCTCGTAGCATGTAAGTCGCGACCTTCACCCTTCTATCTGGGGGTGTCTCCAAATGCTCGAAGATGAAAATCATGGTTTCTAGCCATGACTCTGCAGCCTGAGGTCCTCCATCCCCTGTGAAAGTGGGAGGATGTTGCTGCTGGAAGACTCGCGTCAGCTCTGCCATAGACGGGGCAGGGTGCTGAGCTCCCTGGAAGATCTGCATGAACCTCATGAAACCCTCTCTGAACTGAGCATCGGCACCAGTGTCTGGAATCACTATGGGTGCCATGTCCAGAATGATCGGTGGAACTATAGGTAGTCCCTAGTCTATCGTATCAGGCGTACGGTCACTTCCTGGTTCCTGGCATGCAACGGGAGGACGTCTTGGTGCTATAGCCCTGAAAGGTCAAAAGCACACTCCAGATTTAGTATTAACAAGGATAGAAAACACAAGAGTACAAAATAGGAACAGTAGAGAGAAACACTTAAGTTTGCAAAACAGGACTACACGGCGTGTATTTAAACTACACGGCGTGTTTGTTAAAGCCATTTACACGGGTGTGAACTTCCACCACCACTGGTCGTGTAACTTCCCCGACTACACGGCGTGTTGTCCCAAAACACGGCGTGTACTTGAACTCCACCCCCTTCCCGAGTCTCTTTACATGGCTAACCTACACAGTCCTCCTAATTCTAAACTACACAGTGTGTGCAATAAAGACACGGCGTGTACTAGACAGGTTTTGGCGGCCCGTGTAGCGGTTAAACGACTGGCTGCACGGCTGACTCTTATACGGTGTGTTCTGAACAAACACGGCATGTATAAGGGGAAGATAACATCGACCCGTGTTGTTCGTGACATGGCTAGGTACCTAGGAGAAAACTACACGGCGTGTTCTTATACACACGGTGTGTACTACACGAGTTTTCCCGACCCGTGTTGTTAGTGACACGGTCGGGTACACGGTTGACTACCACATGGCGTGTACTTAAGGTACACGGCGTGTCCCCGAAGACACTTTGACACCCCATGTTTTTGTTCAAACAATCAGTAACATGGTTTAAAAACTACACGGTGTGTATATATAAAGTGCACGTCGTGTATTCTGGGTTTTTTTCTAGTAGTAACTCAGAAACTGCACCGAATGACAGAACACTGAAAAACAAACATTTGTGTGCCAAATTCTGATCCGTGGGGGCCCATACTCTCTGCAAATCAAATCTTGGCATCATAAAAATTCATATATCAAATAAAACAGCATAACAAGTATGTCCTTCATAGCAACTATCACAACAACATGCATAATTTATCACGTCATCTATCACAACAGCATGAAATTCTAATGCACCCTAGATAGAATGGTAAAATGCATGACATGTGATTTCCTACCCAGTGCCTATATGATGCATGAGATGGAACACTCTCATCTCATAGGGTTTCAACAAAATAGAACCACAATCATATAAACTATAATAGCACAAAACATTTTCATCACCCAACGGTGAAATATAATAAAGTGTAACACTTGCAAAAACTGAAAATTGCAATTATGGGGTAATATAGCTTTTCCATGTACACAGGTTAATTACTCTTGGGCACAGTTAAGTACTAACTACCCATTCCTTCATATCCCTGTCTATTGTCGCAAAACAGTAAGTCAATAGAAAAGAATAAAACCCCTTTGATACCACTTTGTAACGACCCGAATCTGGAGCCACATAACTGGTGACCTGTACCTGGTTCCCCACATAACCTCAAGCACATTTCCCCAAATGCCAGAGGCTGCCGACTAGTAGTGGGGGCCTTGGTGAGTCAGTGGGGAAACTATGCCCTCATTTGGTAAGGTATGCAATGGAATAATAAAGATAATCAATAGCGGAAGCAGTAAATAGCATGAAACAACTGAACTAAAAGTATAAGAAATGTTTTATATAATAATGATGCAGAATGGTACATGTATCTATGGAAAATGGTAAACAAAACAACATGCTGAAATACAACTAAAACCAAAGTACTAAAATTAAACAGTAACTCTAGCAATATCTTGGGCCAAAGCCTGGTCCCATGCTCTCCAGCTCCAACCAGCAATCAAGTACCTGAGGTAGAAGGGCCACAATCCCTACCTACACCTGCAACCATATAATCTGTTTGGGCCGAAAATCAGGTCCCAAACAGGGTGTGGGACCAAACCCAGTAGGCAACCACCACAAGATTTGTGCCCTACTGTCCGTGAGTAATATAGAAAAATTAAAGGAAAATAAGTACAGTAATGGACTAAGATTACAATAGTAAATAATCCTACCAATTACCATTCACATTTATTTTATTAAACAACTAGGAAAGAACTATAAAAGAATTCTATTCCAAGGTAAGAAAGTAACATAGCGGGTATCTCAAAAGACTACCTAAACATAAGCAGTACAAAACCCAAGCTTGTTCTTTGGCTTGGTGGACTCATCACAACCAACCATAAAAATTCACATTGACTCTCTGGGTGGATAAAACTAGTATACCCCTATAGTCCAGTAATCAAACAAGGCACAGACACTCTGGGAAGATCTTACGTCAATTCCCCTATGGTCTTGCAATGATATCTATAGACTCTCTGAGGAAGCACTTACGTCTAATTCCTCCTGTGGTCTTGATGCGTGGGTAAACTAAGAACACTCTTGGGAAGCACCAATTCCTATTCCCATAGGCCCTGCATACGAAACTAAAACCAATAGACCCTCTAGGGAAGCACTTAATCATCTATTCCCCCTTTGATCTCCAACACCAGGTTCTCACGGCCCTGGGCAGTCCAGTCGTGCGTAATCGACTGTCGACAGCCCTAAGTAAGTTCAGCAACTACTTGGATAATAGCTACTATTCTTCAAAAGAATTTAAACAGCAAGAAACACATGAAATCAGTGATAACATGTAAACCAACAATTGGAATAGGGTTTGCCTCACAGGAAAACGGTGCCAAACGGTGATAAACAGCCAAACAGGGGGAGAAACACTCATGGGTTGAACCTCAAACATGCAACCAAGCATATATTAGCAGCAATTAAGCATAAGCTAACAAGAAATCTAGGGAAAACAAACAATAGGATCAAAATCCAAAACCCAGGATACCCGATACATGGGTATCCGACACTTTTGCAACCAAAACTCAAAGAACTTCAACGTAGGGAAACAAACCACCTACCTCGATCCTCGAAGATCGATATAATTGAACCTCGGCCCTTGAATTGGCCTATAACAGATTAGATCTGCAAAAACTTTTAAAAATTTCAACCTCATATAACTCACACGAGATAAAGAATCAGGAAATGAGGCCAAAGAAGAACCAAGAACTCACTACTATGATTCTTCTGCAATCGACGGAGTTCGCTTCGGACAACTGATGACGGATCGGTGGATCGGAGAAAAATCGGCCTCCTTGGATGCTCTGGACGTAATTAGGTGGAGAATAAGACGTTAATGATCATTAGGCGTGACCCCAGGTCGATTAATGAAATAAAAAAAAAGTACACGGCGTGTAGTGGTTTTTTCCGTACTCTGCCAAAATCGGCCTCCACGTCACCCCTACACACCGTGTGTGTGTCCCGGACATGGCCAGCACACGACTTCGAGCGGGAAGAGAGTACACGGCATGTACTCATAAAGAACATGGAATGTACTTCAAAAATTTCCAGAAACTTTGTTTTTCCTTAAAAATCCTATAAAAGAGATCCATACCTGAAACTGGAGATTCGGGTTCTTATAGGAAGGCATTGCCTTTTTAACCTGCAAACTCACACAACCAAGCACACAGAAAGATACGAGCACAAAGTAAACTATATATTAAAAGCAGTGTGTACAGTAAGTAAAGGGGGCTAGAATACAAGACCAACTGGAAAGTACAAGTAAAACTGAAAATAGCTCGTGTGAACACCCGCCAAGGATCCTACCAGAAGAGTAGGTATAGCTCTCAAACAGTCATCTCTATGGTATTCCATGTCTAACGTTCACCTCCAAGAAGCCTCTAGTCCTGGTACCCTCGACCTTGATCAGCATTTTCGGTCTTCTGCACATGACACAGCAAGGTGCGGGCGTAGCCCGTGCAGGGGTGAGTATAACGATAATCAGTAGGGACTCTGAGACCCCCTAAGGTCTCTTAGAATCTACCAAGGATAAACCAAAAAGCAAAATCATAATCACAAATCACAAAATAATAGTCAACCCTTCTTAGGTATATGCCCATACATATACCTAATTTATCAAGTATACCCATCTCATTCATGAGAAAACACAAGGCCCAACTCTTTAGCCAAAATCTCAACTATTCCACAATGGAAAGTATAAAATGAAGGTAAAACCACACAGGTAAGTACCACAAAGGTAACGTTGCATAGTATAATACCACATAGGTACCACCACGAAGGTAAGTACCAAAAAGGTAACACCACACAGAAGGTTACCGCAATGGTATCACCATGAAGGTAAGTACCACAAAGGTAACGCCACACAGAAGAATGCCATCAAAGTATCACCACACAGAAGTGTACCACAAAGTTAAAGACTCATCTCACACCAGGTATAACTTAAGTACGGAAGTATAGATGATTATCTGTATTGCTAGATCATCTTACTTCATCGAGAAGCTCTGTTATTGACCCACACAGGATCGAAGATGACCCACATAGGATCTCAAGATGACCCACACAGGATCTGGAGATGACCCACATAGGATTGGTATGCACTGACACACACAAGATCACTGAGCACTGACCCACACAGGATCTGAAGATGACCCACATAGGATCTGAAGAATCCTCAAGTACATCCAGCCACAGGGTTCCTGCACTAAGCATGCTTGATTATCAGAGTTTCTGCTCCTAAATTCATCGGTCAATACTTCAAATACCAAAAAGTCCTATGAAGAATTATCCCAAAGAACTGCCACATCATAAGGGTCCCAACGCAACTGACGGTGCATCAATCGAACGCCTAGACTGTAAGTTATTAGTGTTTCCATTCTGAGAGCCTGGTTGGATTTGAGTTCGATCCAACATGGCCACACTCCAACTTTATCCAAAACTCATGTGGAGTATACCAAAATTACCATCTCTTTATAAGGATTCCATCACTGTATATGGTTCGTCAATCGGATGCCTGGATCTCAAGATATGGCCACAAAGGCGTATATGGGTCCAGATGGGTCAGGACCCGGTCCGACCCGGTCGGACCGACCTGGCCCAACCTGGCCTGACCTGGGTCCAGCCTAGATGGGATGGGCTAGGGTGGGCCTGGCCCTCTGGGTGTGGGCTGCTCGTATGGGTGCGTTCTGTCGTGGCAGGGCCCGCACTAACCGCTACCCCGAGGGGAGGCGCCCCCTGGTATTCCAAATGGTACAGTTGAACTGTTTGGGTTCGGCTAAATTGGCGGTGATGTGTGGCGCCCCCTACTAGCACGTGGGACCTTCTAGAGCGGTCTCACTCAGTGTGATGTGGCCATCCAAGGTTCCGGATAGCTCTCCTCCCTGCGGCGCGGCAACGCCACTGTACTCTCGCGGCCGGCCAGGTACACCGCCACGGCTGACCAGCCACGGCCTCCTCCTCTGGTAGTGGTGCAGACGCACTCTGCCTTTCCTCTATGCAGTCGGCTGGCATACCGGCTGCCACCTTCCATCACTGTGGTCGACAGGACACGGTCTCCTCCGGTGGCATGGTTACACCGCCTATAGAGACCTGGCCTTTTCTTACATTACTATTACATCATTTTAATGATAAACAACATAATATTATTACACATAGAGGATCCAAAGGTTTAGTGTCTTGGGAAAACTAGGACCATACATAACAATTACAACATCAAGTATAAACATTTATTTAATTTCTTCTTCTCTAGCTTCTTATTGGAACTTGTCCTCTCCTTAGTACATGTAGCCACCTGAGGATATACATCAAAAGGGGTGATCTAGAAGACCAGTAAGAGGATAGATAAGAACAATATAGCATGGGAGATCATAATCATAACCTGGTAAAAAGATCATGAACATGAGAGGAAGCATAAATATAAGACTTGGAATGTGGCAATGCATAAAAATGAAACATCATGTCTTAGTGGTTAACTACCACACATAATTGTGAACCAAGCTAGAATCTTGTGCACACATCATTTCACATTTACTCATGAGATCCATCACTTTACCCAATGCATTGGAGCGCTGTATAATTCCAGGTTCACCCATCACTTTGAAACATTCATATTGCGCTATATAATTCCAGGCACACCCGTCACATCATAACATTATCATTATCATGCTTTCCACATAAAACACATATAAAAAATGAACATAACTAACCCATGGAAAGGAATGGGTTTCATCTCATATGAACACATTCATAAACATTGGGTTCCCAAAATAAATATGGAATAACATACATGTTTCAAGAACCGTTCTCTTTGAGGGAGAAGTAAAAGGTGTGTTCTTAAAAGAAGAGTTATTTTAAAAAAACATTTTGTTTGAAATAAAAACCAGTGAAAATATGTATATCCTATAAAAGGAAATAAAATTATTAAAAAATGGTCTTTATGGAGTAACCATATCAAAAATAATGGAGTGAAAGAGGGATAACCCAAAGGATGAAAGTTGGGTTCGAGAATTTCCCCTTACCTTGTACTTAAATGCTTCCTTCTATTTAATGTCCTGTATAATGACATTATATTAATTAATTAGAAATCCAGAACCATTTTTACATTAATAGGGTTCATTATGGTTTCATTAGGTCATATTATGTTCCTTTGGATGACATATAGAGTTTAAAAACATTGTTCGGGGATGTTCGTTTTTATGGTTTTTCTTGGGTGGTTCACTTGTATTCTTAAATTGATGTTTGGGTAGAACATGAGTAAACATCCAGAAATGATATTACATGTCATTAATTATATTATATGAGTTTTAATGATCTTATAAGGAATTATATTATATCCATTTGGATGAATCATTAGATAATAATTAAATGAAGATTGTTTTGGTTAATTTGGGCGGTTTTTCGATCACAATGAAGTTGTTTTAATTTATCACTTAGTAATATGTTCATAACTCAGTTACAGAACTTTAAATAGGACATAATACATATAAAATATTCTGTTTCAACCATAAAAATGGTTTCATGACCAGATCTAAAGGTATAAATGGAAGAAGAAAGCATGTCGTTCTTGAAGGTGATAAATTAACACCTCACGAACAACGTTCTCTTTAATAAAATAAAAGGAAGAGAGAAAGGGGTTGGATGATATAATATCCCATTAGAATAATAAAATTACATTATATTTATAATAATTTAGTTTCAATACAATTTTTATGAAGATAGGTGGGTAGATATCAAGACATGAACTTGAACTTGAAAGGAAATTAAAGGAGAAGAGGGAGGGAAATTACCTCTTAAATCCTTCTTTTGAGAACCTCCTTAAGGGCCTAAGATTGGTCTTTCTATGAGACCAGAAGCTCTTGGATGTGGGGAAGGGTATAGGGAAGGTGTTTGGGAAGAGTTTATATAAGTCTTGGATCTTGAGAGGTGTGAGTAAATGAGGGTGCGAAGGGTGGCTTTTATAGTGGAGGGGAGAGGGGTTTCCTTAATATAAAATTCATTAGTTTATTAATTTCCCCTAAGACAAGGAATAGTGAGTATTGGATGACCAAAAATAGAAATTTTATCATGTGATATTGAACCAAGTGGTATTACATCAGCATATCATCATCGATGACTCGATTAATCCATTATTTCGCATTTATTGTAAATTATCATATTCTACTATTCATCAAAAATTCATGTATCTCAGAAAAATCCCAAAAATTTACCCCAACCATTTTTCAACGTGTAGAATCCAAAAATGAATTCCATTTTTCAAAAATAATTTTTTAAATATTATTAATTTAATATTTAATTAAAATCATAATTTACTTAAAAAACAGTTTTTAAGATTTAAACTGATTTTTAGTGCTTTCAAAAATTACGTAGGATATTATAAAATTATCTAAAAACTATAAGACATTGATTTAATAATTTATGAATACATTTTAGGAAAATAAATTTTCCTATAAATTAATTAATTGATTATAATTAATTATTTATGACTCACAAAATACCAAAACGTTTACTAAGGTCAAATTGTCACTTTCTAAGATGTATAAATTTTATTTAATTATTCATGGGTAAGGTTAATCTTATGTTGGATGATTTACTATTAATAAGGGTCATATTACTATTCATAAGGGTATGTTAATATTCCTAAGGGTACGTTACTATTCACTGAAAATTATTTTTGTTTCATTAGACTCCAAAAAACATCTTGAGCACAACCGTGTATGTCGGATTTTTTAAATTCCAAACACAGAAGTGACAAACTCATGTTTAAAGGTCACTTATCACTTAGTATTTCATTATGTTGTGTTTTCATGTTATTTTATGAAATAAATTTAAGAAGGGAATTTCCATTGAAAAACATTGGGTCGTTACATTCTTCCCCCTTAAGAAATTTTGCCCACAAAATTTCACTTTACACAAACAGGTGAGGGTGTTTCTCCTTCATTGCCTCTTCTGGTTCCCAAGTTTCTTCCTAAAACTTATGGTTCCTCCACAACACTTTGACAAGATGGGTTGTCTTGTTGTGTAGAACCTTGTCTCTCTGATCCAGAATCTTTACTAGTCGCTCCTCATAGGAGAGATCATCTTCCAACTGCACCACCTCTGAGTTTAGTACATGTGAGGGGTCTGGTATGTACTTCCTCAATAGTGATACATGAAACAGACCATGAACTTGAGCCATATTCAGTGGAAGTGCAAGCTGATAGGCCACATCTCCTATGCATTCAAGGATCTCAAAGGGGCCAATATACCTTGGGCTTAGCTTCCCTTTCTTCCTGAATCGCATGACTCTCTTCTATGGAGATATTCGAAGGAAGACTTTATCTCCAACGTCGAACTTCAAGTCCCTTCGATGGTTGTCAGCATATCTCTTTTTCCAACTTTGATCAGCTTTGATGTGTTTCTAGATGAATTGAACCTTCTCTATCATCTCTTGAACAAGATCGGGTCTAAGTAGCTTTCTTTCTCTAACTTCATCCCAAAAGGTTGGAGTTCTAAATCACTTCCCATAAAGAGATTCATACGGAGCCATCTGAATACTTGAGTGGAAGTTATTTTTGTATGAGAACTCAACCAATGGTAGATTCTGATCCCAACCACCTTTGAATTCAAGAGAGCAGGATCTTAGCATATCTTCAAGAATCTGAATAGTCCTTTCAGACTGGCCATCAGTTTGGGGGTGATAGGCCGTGCTGAAATTTAATTCAGTACTCAAAGCATGTTGAAGGCTCCTCCAGAGCTTAGATATGAACCTTAGATCACGGTCAGAGACAATTGAGAGTGGAACACCGTGCAGTCTCGCCACTTCCGTCACATATATCTTTGTAAGTTGTTCAAGCGAGAGATCTTCCCGAATAGTAATAAAATGGGCAGTCTTGGTGAGTCGATCAACCATAACCCATATCGCATTATTTCCCTTTGACGTCTTCGGAAGACTCATGAAAAGGTCTATAGTAACATTTTCCCATTTCCACATGGGTATAGGCAATGGTTGCATCATACCCTTAGACTTTTTTCCCTCATCTTTAACTTGTTGACATTCCAAGCACCTTGATATTTATTCCACAATCTCCTTCTTTATGTTATCCCACCAAAAGTGTTCTCAGAGATCACAGTACATCTTGGTACTCCCAGGATGGATAGATAATGTTGAGTTATGTGCATTGTCCAATATCTTCTTCTTTATCCCGGGTGATGAAGGCACATAAAGCCGCATTCCAAAGTGAATCACACGATCATCGTTGATATGGAACTCTTTCAGCTTCCCTTCCTTTACTGCATTCACCCTCTTTTGTATCTCCACATCATCCATTTGTGATTCCTTAATCTTCTCTTGGATGGATGGTTGCGCAATCATTTGGGAAAGGTAGGATGTATCCCTTTCCCTTATGATTTCCAAATCCATCCTTTGCATATCCAAGAAGATAGGGTCTTTCTCAATCCGAAACATGGAAATTGTAGCAGGTTCTTTTCTACTTAGAGTATAATCTACCTTTTTCACCTTTCTAGGATGATAATGAATAGAGAAATCGTAATCCTTGATTAGATCTAACCATCTCCTTTGATGCATGTTGATCTCCTTTTGTGTGAATATATACTTTAGGCTCTTGTGGTCGGTGTATATGTCACACTTTCCACCATAAATGTAGTGCCGCCAGATTTTCAAGGAAAAAATCACAGCTTCCAGCTCTAGATCATGTGTCGGGTAGTTATGCTCATGGATATTCAAATGTCATGATGTGTAGGCTATCACATTATCATTTTTCATGAGTACACAACCCAAGCCTTTCTTTAAATCATCATTGTATATCACAAAACTTTCTCCACTTTTCAGTAGTGTGAGTACAGGTGCAGTGATCAGCCTTCTCTTTAGCTCCTTGAAGCTTCCCTCACATTATTCCGTCCATACATACTTTACCCCTTTCCTTGTTAACTTAGTTAGTAGGCTTGACAATCGTGAGAAGTTTCTCACAAAACTTTGGTAGTACCCAGCTAATCCAAGAAAACTACGGATTTTTGTGACACTAGAGGGCCTGGGCCATTCCTCAATCACCTTTTTCTTTGAAGGATCCACTAAAATTCCCTCACTTGTGATCACATGTCCCAAGAACGTGACTTGCTTCATCCAAAAGTCACACTTTCTAAACGTGGCATACAAATTCTCCTTTCTTAATGTCGCCAACACAAGTCTTAGATGTTCTTCATGTTCCTCCTTACTCTTGGAGTAGATGAGAATATCATCGATAAACACTACCACAAATTTTTCAAGGTAATGTCTAAAGACTCTATTCATCAAATCCATGAAGACTGCAGAGGAATTAGTAATTCTGAAGGGCATCACCAAAAACTCATAGTGCCCATACCTTGTACGAAAGGCAATCTTCTGAATATCTTCCTTCTTCACCTTTACCTGATGATATCCAGAACAAAGATCCACCTTTGAGAAGTATTGAGATCCTCTTAACTGGTCGAAAAAGTCATCAATCATTGGAAGAGGATACTTTTTCTTTATGGTGATCTTGTTGAGTTCCCAATAATCAATACATAGCCACATTATTCCATCCTTCTTATTCACAAAGAGCACCGGTGCACCCCAAGGTGATGCACTAGGGCGTATGAACCCTTTGTCTAGATTCTCTTGTAGCTTATTCTTTAACTCCTCTGGTTCGATAGGATCCATCCTATAGGGACACTTCGATATATAAGTATCTCTAGGTATGAGTTCAATTGAGAACTCTACCTCACAATCCGGGGGAATTCCGGGTAACTCTTCGGGAAATACATCATCGTATTCCCTCACGATGGGAATTTCCTCAAGGTTGGAACTTTCCTTTGACTCAACCATTTGGGCGAGCTATGATTCTTCATAGGGAATAAACACCCACACCATTGAAGGATTTTTAAAAGGAGATTCATGATCTTCCTTGCATTTGTATAGGAGGATGGGAGGGTTCGGAATATGAAAGGATATTTTCTTTTCCTGACAGTTGATGTGTGCTCTATATAACGAGAGCCAATCCATTCCCATTATAGCGTCGAATTCCACCAAGGGAAGTATTACGAGATTTTACGAAAGAATCTTCCCACATACACCAATAGGAGAATAGTAAAACACTTGGGTTGAAATGATTTCACCACTTGGTGTTTTTACAAATATCTCTACTTCAAGGTTTCAGGGCTTCAATTCTATAGTTCTAGCAAACTTGCAAGATATAAAGGAATGCGTAGAACCAGAATCAAATAAGACTTTTTTCATTCTTGAGTGAATAATAAGTGTACCATGTACGAATTCATTATCATGCTCCACCTCCACAGTAGTTATGGCATAATCCTTCCCTTGTTCCCTTTTCTTTGGTGGCTGCTGACGCTGATTACCCTCGAGAACTCAAGGTTTAGTGCACTGGTTTGCATAGTGCCCAAGCTCCCTAAAGTTGTAGAATTGGACTATGAGTGGTTCTCTCATTTAATCGGCTACATTCTCCATTATTTTCATGTATTTTTTACACTCTTGAGCATGGTGTCCTTATTTCCCACACTTGAATCATTTCCCCGTCCTTTTGAGGTAGTTCCCATTGTGCAACTTCCCACATTTTTGGCATGTGGGTCGTTGATTTTTCTTCCTTCCTCAGCTTGAAACTCCATCTTTCCATTCTTATCACCATAGCCATGGTATCATTCTCCAAACTCCATCTCCACTTTTATACAACACTGAACAACTTCTTCATAGCTCCCAAAGTATCGAATTGCAAGAGCCTTTCGAAGGTGTGGTTTTAATCCACTAAAGAATCTATCAATTTTACTATCATTGTTGATAACAAAACCTGAAGCGTACCTTGAAAGACTTGTGAAATTAGCTTCATAGGTTGTGACAGATTCTACTTCTTTTTTCATGAGCTCTATGAATTCTCTCTCCATCTTTGGGAGAAGATTTCGTGGGAAATAATTATTAAGAAACATTATCTTAAAGTCTTCTCATTCCATCTCTTCAATTTCCTCCCTTGGATTGGTGTTCTTAATCAAAGCCCACCATTGATCGGATTCTCCATCTAGACGATAAATGTCTAGGGTCATCTTCTATGTCTCAGAATAGTGAAGAACGAAAAAGAACTTTTCCATGGAGTTGACCCATTGTTCCACAACTAGTGGATCAGAAGATCCACTAAACATCGGTGGTCGTTGCCGCATAAAACATTCGATAGCCAGTTGCTCCCTCTTTGGTGAAGAAGAATGTTCCCCATTATTATGGTTATTGTTCATAACCTGAGATAATTGGGTAAGCATTGCCATGATATTTTGAAATCCACCTCCCAAATCATTGGGGATTTTGTTCGGGTAATCGTTGCATCGGCCCTCACACAAGTTGTTGACTTGATTTCTCCTAGTTCCCACCATTTTCTAAAATAGAAAAGGTTAGAAAAAAACAAAAGTAAGAAATTCATGAATAACGTATTCATTTAAAAAATTTATACCAAAAAAATAACATATGGGATCCCCATGTAAATATTCTTGTGTGCATATTTGTACTTCATCTCATGCTATAAGTTTTCTCTAGGTTTCACTAATCCTAATTCCCAAATTAACTAAACCTTTCCTCTGATACCAACTATAGCAACCCGCCCTTTTCTTACATTACTATTAAATAATTTTAAAGATAAACAACATAATATTATTAAACATAGAGGATCCAAGGGTTTAGTGTCTTTTGCAAACTAGGACCATACATAACAATTACAACATAAAGCATAAACATTTATTTAATTTCTTCTTCTCTAGATTCTTATTGTCACTTGTCCTCTCCTTAGTACATGTAGCCACCTGAGGATATACATAAAAATGAGTGAGATAGAATCCCAGTAACAGGATAGATAAGAACAATATATCATGGGGTGATCATAATCATAACATGGGAAAAATATCATGAACATGATAGGAAGCATAAATATAAGACTTGGAATGTGGAAATGCATAAAAATGAAACATCATGTCTTAGTGGTTAACTACCACACATACTTGTGAACCAATCTAGAATCTTGTTCACACATCATTTCAAATTTACTCATGATATTCATAACTTTACCCAATGAATTGGATCACTGTATAATTCCGAGCACACCCGTCACTTTGATACATTCATATTGCGCTATGTAATTCTGGGAGCACCTGTCACATCATAACATTATCATTATCATGATTTCCACATAAAACACATATAAAAAATGAACATAACTAACCCATCTAAAGGAATTGGTTTCATCTCATAAGAACACATTCATAAACTTTGGGTTCCCAAAATAAAGAGGGAATAACATACATGTTTCAAGAACCGTTTAGTTTGAGGGAGAAGTAAAAGCTGTGTTCTTAAAAGAAGAGTTCTTTTGAAAAAAACATATTGTATGACATAAAAACCAGTGAAAAACATGTATATAATATAAAATTAAAGACAATGATGAACAAATTATCTTTATGGAGTAACCATATTAAAAATAATGGAGTGAAAGAGGGAGAACCCGAAGGATGAAAGTTGGGTTCGAGAATTTCCGCTTACCTTGTACCTAAATGCTTCCTTCTCTTTAATGTCCTGTATAATGACATTATATTAATTAATTAGAAATCCATAACCATTTGTACATTAATAGGGTTAATTATGGTTTCATTATGTCATATTATGTTCCTTTGGATGACTTATAGAGTTTAAAAACATTGTTTGGGGATGTTCATTTTTATGGTTTTTCTTGGGTGGTTCACTTGTATTCTTAAATTGAAGTTTGGGTAGAACATGAGTAAACATCCAGAAATGATATTACATGTAATTAATGATATTATAGTAGTTTTAATGATCTTATAATTAATTATATTATATCCATGTGGATGAATCATTAGATTAGAATTAAATAAATATTGTTTTGGTTAATTTGGGAGGTTTTTCGATCACAATGAAGTTGTTTTAATTTATCACTTAGTAATATGTTCATAAGTCAGTTCCAGAACATTAAATATGACATAATACATATAAAATATTCTTTTTCAACCATAAAAATGGTTTCGTGACCAGATCTGAAGGTATAAATGGAAGAAGAAAACATGTCATTCTTGAAGGTGATAAATTAACACCTCACGAACAACGTTCTCTTTAATAAATTAAAAGGAAGAGGGAAAGGGGGTTGGATGATATAATATCCCATTAGAATAATAAAATTAAATTATATGTACAATAATGGAGTTTCAATACAATTTTGATGAATATAGGTGGGGAGAGATCAAGAAATGAACTTGAACTTGAAAGGAAATTAAAGGAGAGGAGGGAGGGAAATTACCTCTTAAATCCTTCTTTCGAGAACCTCCTTAAGGGCCTAAGCTTGGTCTTTTGATGAGACCAGAAGCTCTTGGACATGGGGGAGGGGCTATGGAAGGTGTTTGGGAAGAGTTTATAGAAGTATTGGATCTTGAGAGGTGTGAGGAAATGAGGGTGTGAAGGGTGGCTTTTATAGTGGAGGGGAGAGGGGTTTCCTTAATATAAAATTCATTAGTTAAATAATTTCCTATAAGACAAGGAATAGTGAGTCTTGGATAACCAAGAATAGTAATTTTATCATGTGATCCCGAACCAAGTGGGCTTACATCAGCATATCATCATTGATGACTCAATTAATCCGTTATTTAGCATTTATTGTAAATTATCGGATTCTACTATTCATCAAAAAATTCAAGTATCTTAGAAAAATCTAAAAAATTTACCCCAACCATTTTTCGACGTGTATAATCCAAAAATGAATTTCATTTTTCAAAAATAATTTTTTTAAATATTATTAATTTAATATTTAATTAAATTCATAATTTACTTAAAAAACAGTTTTTAAGATTTAAACTGATTTTATAGTGCTTTCAAAAATTATGTAGGGTCTTATAAAATTATCTAAAAACAATAATAAATTGATTCAATAATTTATTAATAAATTTTAGAAAAATAAATTTTCTTATAAATTAATTAATTAATTATAATTATTTATTTATGACTCACAAAATACCAAAACATTTACTAAGGTCAAATTATCACTTTCTAAGATATCTAAATTTTATTTAATTATCCATGGGTAAGTTTACTCTTATGTTATATGATTTACTATTCCTAAGGGTCATATTACTATTCATAAGGGTATGTTACTATTTCTAAGGGTACGTTACTATTCATAGAAAATTATTTTTGTTCCATTAGACTCCAAAAATCATCTTGAGCACAACCGTGTATATCGGATTTTTAAAATTCCAGACACAGAAGTGACAAAATCATGTTTAAAGGCCACTTATCACTTAGTAGTTCATTATGTTGTGTTTTCATGTTATTTTATGACATAAATATAAGAAGGGAATTTTCATTGAAAAACATTGGGTCGTTACACCATCACCATCTTCGCGGTCGGCCGGTGTGCCGGTCGCCGCCTTGTACCCTGCCGGTGTCGGTCGCCGGTGATGTGGTTGGGTTCTGCTAAACTTGTCGATCTTCCATGAAGAACATGTCGATCATGAAGTCATGGAGGGATCTGGCCGTGTTTGTTTGGCCCGCCCCCTCCATGTTAGACCGATAGAATGCGGTTCGAGAGGAAAGATTCAACGTAAAACCGTGAAGAACAACTATAAACAACCCCTACCTCATTTGTTCATTAGAGATGGCGTGAAAAATAAGATGAAGATGTCGACATTTGTCGCTTCTGCAACAGGCTCCCGATCCGAGCTTGAGCATCATCCTCATCAGAGGTTCGTTCTTCATTGGAGGATCTTCCTTCAAGAGTTCTCCAGTAAAAGATTTTTCCAACGATCTCCCCCACGAGAGGTGAGGAGCCAACTTTTATTGAGTTAGGTTTATTAATTCAATTAATGTTGCACATTAATTGGGGGAATTATAAGAGTTAACTCACATTAAAAGATTATGTCGGGTGGTCCCCACCACAAAGATTCAAATGAGAGGTGGGAGGATATGTGTTTAAAATAAATTATATTTATTTTATTTAATCCTCCATGAAAAAAGAAAAAACCAACTTCTTCTCTCGAACCACTACGGCCGAGGTTAAACCTCCCTTAAGTGAATATCGATGCTGCGAGTTCAATGGTGTCCTCGGATTTTAATTCTGAGCACCGGTTTAAAAGTTACAAAATGTCACTTGCACTTTTACTGAATGTAACTAAAAAAGTTTAGAAATTCATTTCAGGAACACCGGGCCTCAGAATCATGCACCGTCAATTTTCGCGGACTCATAAAATTTCCATATAATTAAAAAAAATTACATGGAAAAATTCAGGTCATTACATTCATTGATAATACTAACAATCTACCATTAAAGAATCATTTCCAAGAATAACCTCTAAGTCCTGCATAGATTTTGAAAACTCAGTTCACTCTTAAATAATTAATTATAGTTTTCCTGGTTCCCCATTATGCCTTCCAATAATCCAATTCCAACCGAGTTACAACATTTCCTCAGAATATCCTAGACTATGATCTTTTTCAACATATCCATCATATTTTGATTACCTTCTATATTTCAAGGATCCAAAACTCCATTCACCAACAACTTCTATATAAAGTGAATATTCAATAGAATGTGCCTCATTCTTGAATGAAATGTTAGGTTTTTAGCATTGTGAATCACACTTTGTCATGACCCCTCCCTCCAGAGATACCCCTCATAGGTTGGAAACAAAGGAATATAGATAATGAAACATGATTCCTACCTCCAATCTGCCTCATGTTGGTGACAAGTACCAAGGGTACAAAAATCTTATATATGGAAGGAATTACCCTCTAATATAAAATAGGATCATGATATTGGATAAAAAAACACAAATAAACTCTAACAGATAATATAAAATAAATACAAAACCTTCCCACAATTCATTATCAAAGTCAACTAATTCAAATAATAGTCTCTAAATTAAAAAGTACCAAAAGATAAGTATTACATCGGCGATACAACAATAACTCCAACCTAAGTTAGAAATTTCTAGCTCAATCCCCATATTCTTCCTAGAAACTTGAAAGAAAATTATATACATTGGGTGAGAATAAGAGTATACTCAATAGGATTATACATTATGTCTCAAGTGTACATGTGAAAATATCATGTTAATGCACCAATGAACAAAAAAAGAACTAAAAAGAACCAAAATAGTTCAACTACCAATCACACCCCCACCAAGGCTCTCTCACCAAATCATGCATCTAGTATAGTAATATAGCATCAAGATCATAACAATGTGAGGAACCCTATTAATAATTCCCCCACTAATTTTCCTCTCACATGCCTCGATGTTGAACGTCTTATGCTCCTATATCTTCCATAAATATCACATATCACAACACATCTCTGATGTGGGTCATCATGCATCCCTACCTACCCCACCCTCATAAGTTCTAGAAACTTTTTCTAGCATTAGGCATCATTAATCATATCTCATCTCATCCAAATCTACTTGGGCCATCATATCACATCTCACCCAAATAGACCTGGTCCATCACAACATAACCAAACACATAACTAGAGAAGTAGGGTATCATAAGCATTAAATACATCAACCTCATTCCCTCCTCCCACTATAAATGACCCCCGCCATATGCCACATCACATCGTTGCCTCATCCCATAATATCTAGCCCGAATACACATGGTACATCACTATAAATCTCACCCAAATACACCTAGGCTATCACTGTTGAAGGAAGTGTGGGAAAGAGGGGGTAGCTAGCCATCCATATCTTTACCATCTTTGATGTTGGGAAAAACACCCAGAACCTATGATCATTGTTAAGGTTATCCAACTTGACTAGGGAATGTATATAAATAACATAAAATACATGATATATAAATAGAAAAAAATACCCAACTTATGGGTTTACAAAAACTACACTAGAGTACACCACCACTACCACTACACCACACATCAATTATCACAAAATATTCCACTACTATTTGAAATACACCACACCACTACCTCACATAGCCACACATAATTGCTTTCAATTACAAGTCTCACCACTCCCTAGATTTAACATGTTTCCACTATCTCTCATTACTAATATATTTTTTCACATTTATATAGCCCATTATTTTATTCAATTCATTTAATACATTTACCATAAAATGATTTCCAATCCGTCCTTACTCATTTATAAACCCATTTATTTATTCATTTCAATCAGCATCAACATTTATTATAGGGCTAAAGGAGCAACTAACACAACCATTTCACACCACAATTGGACCAACTCTCATTAATCACCACCAAAAATCCACATCAACCATCAACGCCACACCATGTTAAACAACCCATATCAATGAAACAACCACATTCCCTAACCACATCACATCACAACCACCATACACCAAAAACACACAAGTACCTATACATAATACACAAAACTATCTGCATCACATCCACACAAACAAACCAACACATTATAGCCCCACGCATCACACAAACTAGACTATCACCTCCACTACCACATAGCATCCCAAACCATTTAGGGTAAAAAAAAAGAACAAGAACACACAATATCAACACATCCTAACTTCCATAATTTATTCTAGGATTTTATAAAATTATTTCATTAATTAGCATGTTTATGATCACACAAACTATATTTTCATGGGAAACCAATTCATTATCCATATATAAGTTCTTTATCTTTTTATTCATGGTGAGATAAAACAACAACACAATAAGGGTCTCATAACATACCATCTACAATTCAAGAAAGGCTCCTAAAATGTATTATTTTCAGAATTGGAAATAATCATGAAAAATATCAACAAAAATATCATCATGCAGTAAAAAGAATGTGTTTACTCCCCATTCGTATATTTTTTTATTATTCCAATTAATTATATTTATTAATCCAACCCATACTATCCACCCAAAGAAAAGTAAAAATATGAAATCCTCTCACATAGCACATAAATAGGTGATAAAAATTATCCCGTACTTCAAAGAATATTTCTAATATTATACACGCCATAGGGAAAAGAAGAAATATCTAAGAAACTACAATAGCACTTTGAAAACACAACATTAACTTGAACCACACCAAGGGATCATCAAAATAAAACCCAAACACTCACAAAACCAAAGAAAAAAATTGTAGTGAATCTATGTGGGGAGAATGTAAGGAAATAATGGATAGAGGGAGAAGAACTCACATCTGATCGCAAAAACACAACCACCAGAACCCATGGATCAAGGTCACAGAAGTAGGGCTGGAAATTCTTCCTAAGTAACCTAGGTTCATTCTATAATCGAGAGAAAAATGGTCAAATTATTGAAATATCATCCAAAAAAACCTTTATACATGTTGTATGTTATCTCATTTATGACCTAAATTCCATATTTACATTGTAAATTTCATGTGATCAGTGTGATACAATCCATAAAAATAGATTTAGTCCATGAATACCTTTTTTATGATAAAAACATAGTTCCTTGGCTAGAATAAACTTACACTATAAATTCTAGTTTTATAACATGAACCCTTTTCACGCTTTTCCCCTTTCCAAACAAAATATATAAAATGAAAACAAAATAATACTTAAACCACAAATTCATGCAATAAATCCATATTTTATGATGTAAATATACCTACTACTTCAAAAAAATAGCTCCAACTCCTCTGCACCCTCTGGGACCTACAACAATCACATTCCAACCACAAAACCTACAAATGAATGGGTTGATAAGGTATAAGAAATTATATTAGATACCTCTCAAATGATTCACATCCTCGAGAACCATACCCAAAATTAGGCAAAGGGTTCCTAAAAACCACACCATTATATACCTCACAAGGATTTCATCACACTAAATATTCTACCAACATCCAAACACATCCAACCAAAATTCCCACAAAACATTTCTCACAATCACATCACCACCTCACAATGGGAACAATTTCACATCATCTGATACCAACCATAAACCACCTCCTTCCCACATAACCATCTTCACAACCATCTCAACCTCCACACAACCCTAACCAACAACTATCACAACCAAAAGGAAACACTACCTCAAACACACAAATCAAGGAATTATAACTTTAATGTCAAGATATTATCCACTTTGGGTGGCACTAACTCAGCCACATGGTTTTAATCATGTCAAAGTATAACATGTAATGATTAGTAATATGGTCCTCACCTATTACTTTTTGGAAGTTTTATAACACATCATAACATCAAGAAAAAGAATGTCTCCTAAAACAAATGGATCCAAAAAATACATAATCAAAAAAAAAGGTAGGAAAAACTAAAAATAGCTCTAATAAATAAGTACATATTTGTTTCTATTGACCCCAAGTACTCTCCTCTAGAATATCATGCCTCTAAAGAAAATGAACCAGTGGAATGGTTTTTCCATGAATCACTTTTTTTATGATTTTGGATATTTATTAGATACTTCGTGAACATAATTTCATACTCAATATACAATTCTCCCCAGTCAACAAATATGGGATTTATTTTAAAGATACCAAAGAATATGGGATACATGAAAGAATTCATGGATCCACTATAACCATGGTGGAAACTCTAACTAATATGAAACCTCACCAACACACCCCAACACCTCAAAGGGACTAAATATTTTTGGATAAATCTTACTCCTCCTTTCAACCCTCTATTGTCCACAATTATGGGAGACTCTCAAGAACACATGGTTTCTAACCTCGAACCCCAAGGGCCTCTTTCTATGATATTCATAGGCCTTTTGATATTCTTGTTCTTTCCCATCCTCTATCATACCAATTATATCTTCTCATTCATGCTCTCCACCTCATCGTGAATAAGAACTTTTGATTCCACTACATTTATTCAATATAAAAGAGAATGACCTTACCGTCCATTCAATGCCATAAACAAATCCATGATAATGGAAAAGTGAGAGATTTTATTGTATGAATACTTGAATAGAGATAGATTCCTTACCTATGATCCACAATAGTCTATGACACAATCTAAGAATTTATCCTCCAGTGTCTGGATGTTCCACTACATTTGTCCATCTCTCTGAGGGTGGAAAGAAATGCTAAGGCACAACTGGGATCCAAAATCATATTGAAATTCTAACTAGACTGTCGAGGTAAAATGAGGATCCTGATCAGAAATGATGGTCCTCAGTACCCCATGAAGCCTAATCACATCATCTATATATTGTCTTTTCAATACATTCATGACACTCTACTCATGAATAAAAAGAAAATGAGTCGAATTCATCAGTTATCCTACTATCACCCAAAATGTATCATAACCTCCCTAAGCTTGGGGTAACGTAGTGATGAAATATGTCAATATGTTTTCATATTTCCACTCTATAATATCCAAGGACTGTAATAAACCACTAGTAACATGGTTCTATAAGTTTACCTACTGAAAAACCAGATACTTTTCCACAAACATACCCATCATCCATTTAATCCTCGGCCAAAAAAATTGTATCCTCAATCCATGTAAAATCTTGTTCACAGAGGTATGAAACAATAAAGTTATGTAATAAAACACATGGAGAAATCCCTCATGCATCACATGTAGAAACAAATAGACTCCCCTGAAACAATACTCAGTTCTAACCTTCCTCTAACAATCACTTTAGAGCATCACCATGGCCACCATAGTAACGCATCACCTCTACCACAATGTCCCCCACTAAGACTCCTCTACCTACTGAAAAAAAAACTCCACAATAATAGTATAAAGAAAACCATGGTCAATTCTCTCTCAAATGTCAAGATGAATCGCTTAAAGCTACTCCAAACCTTTCCAAACATCAGTAGACTCTCAAACCACATCCCCTTGGGATTTTCAACTCAATTAATCAGCAACAACATTCCCCTTTCATAAGGTGTAAGAGATATCAAAATCATAATACTAGAGAAACTACATCAACCTTTACTGGTGTATATTGAAATCCCGCTATGAAAATATTTATTTCAATCCCTTTTGGTCTTTGAAAACCACAAAGCACTCACCAATTAGGTAATGCCAATATAGCCTCAGCACAAACATAACTTCCACCAAATCCATATCATGGGTGGCATATTTATTCTCATAGGTATATAACTACTGGACCCAAAATATATTTTGACCCTCTAAAACATCAACATGAAAACCAAGCACATATGGGATGCATCACATAAAACCTCAAACATCACACCTTCCTCAGGAAACCAAATCACTATAGTACTGACAAAATTCTTTTTTGGGTAACGGAACACTACCCGGAACTGATCATTCCACACAAAATCCAGGTACTTTCTAGTAAAATATGTTAGTGGGGGTAAAACTTGAGAGAGATTAGGAATAAACCTTTAATAATAGACTATGAGACCAAGGAAACTATGAACCTATACTATGTTCTCAGGTTCTACCCAAGAAAATACGACATCAACTTTTGACAAGTATACTACCTCACCCTACTGAGACACTACATGTCCAAGAAAGCACACCTCTTACATCCTAATCTCAAGCTTAGACAGATTTCTATACATTTGGTAGTGTTTAAGGAACTGAAAAATAGCTATGATATTCTCATCATGGTTATCCTGTGACTTTCAGTAGATCAATATATCATCAATGAAAACGATGAAGAACTATTCCATGAATTCATGAAACATGGAGTTCATGAGCCCTATGAACATTTATAGAGAATTCATAACACCGAACGACATGACCATGAACATGAAGTGCCCATACCTACACCTGAAGGCAGCCTTTGTGATATATCCATATATCACCCTCAATTTTTAATATATGGACTACAAATCACTCATTAAAAACTAATTAGATCATCTAAACTGGTCAAACAGATCATCGATCCTTGAAAGAGGGTGGTGGTTCTTGATTGTCACCTGATTCAAACAATGATATTCAATGTAAATCCTCATACTATCATCTTAATTCTTAATGAACTTCATTAGGGAGCCCTAAGGAGACAAACTAGTCTTGATAAAATCCCTCTACATCATATCATCTACATATAGCCTCAACACTCACAACTCTGTATATAACACCCCAAGACACTATAATATTTTACTTTTAGAATAAATTTAATTTTATTGCTAGAATTATTTATATGAAACACAAATTTAATATTATGAATCATAAAAAATTTATTTTAGTTTTCATTACACACAAAATTGTGCTTAGATTTCTCTACATGTAACATTGAGTTTAACTAGTGGTACACGCAAGACTAAGTTCTACCAAAATACAATATACTAATATTATTATTATTTAATATGATATTTATCAACTAGTAATTATAATAACATGTATAAAATGGATTAAAAAAAATTGGAAAATATTATAGACATATTTATATATAATTCTTTGGTTATAGAAATGAATATAGAACCCAATTGAATATAAAGGATATGTTTTTATGAAAAACTATTTTATGTCCACTAATGTTTTTTATCTCAATAAATTAAATTAATTACTATTAGTGGATGATATTAATTAAATATAAACATTATTTATTAAATCAAATATTTTTTACGTTTTTCAAAAATATTTTATAGGCATATGATAAGAATGAGTCCAATTCTATGCATAAAAAGCTATATTTTTCTAAAGGCAATTTTGCTGCCTTTTAATAGAGCGCCTGTTTTAGAACAAAAAATTTACAAATTTATAAATTTTATATGAAAAATAAATTTAATTTGTGAAATATTAATTCAAAAATTATCTTAGGGTAAATTTTTGGTATTTTCTAAAAATTTATCATTTTTTGATAAATAGTGAAAAATACAGAATTTTAATTAAAAAATATTATTTATCCTATTTTATTTATAAGGTTAAATTATATTTTTTAATTGGTTTTAAATATTATTTAAATAAATTTTAAATCTATTAATACAATTTATGTCATTGGAATCAATTTATAATTGACATTGGACATAAAATCATTTCAAATGTTTCAATATTTTTACTTTAAAACATGCTTCATCATCCCGTATACAGGATTAATTTTAAATTAATTTATGAAACTTATGTGATTAGAATTTAGAAAAATGAATTACATAATTTTAATAATAATAATTTATAATTTATATTAAGGTAAACTTTTTTTTACAAATAATATAAGTGAATGTAATCAAAATTAATTATAGTGGTTAAGAGAAAAATTAAGCTTAACAAGGGACTAAACCTTAAAGCTATGGGCCAAAATGACCTAGAAACATGTAAAAACCCATTTATGGACATATTTAGACCATATAATCCCTTTTATATAATTTGGACCATTATTTAAGGCACATTATGTAAGGGAGACCTATCAATAGTGTTTACCTTTTTATATTTACAAGAATTCCACTCATCCTCCACTATAAAAAAGCATTTATCCCTCCAATTTATTCACACCTATCAAGCCCTATAACTCATTAAACCTCTCCCAAAATAATCTCCCAACATACCTACCCTACTCCTATAATCCTATCTTTGGGAATATATCCAACCAAGGAAGTATTTTTGATATAAACCAAATGTAGTGGCCCGAATAAAAGGTAACATTCTCCAACAATCACTTTGGTTTCATTTCTTTATCCACCCCTTAAATTCTTATTATATAATTCCTATGTAATAAAATAAATATAATAAATATAATATAATTTTATTATGTCAAGGATAATACCTAAACTAACACACACTTCCATCAAATGGGATATGTAATCATCGTTTGTGCGTACGGCGGACTACCGCCCCACGAACTGATGTAGTTATTTCTTCCATTACCACATTTCAAGGTTGGTAATAATAATGGATTTATAGTTTATATATTTTATATATTATATTTATAATGTATTTATTTTTCAATAATTATTTTATAACACATAACTTCATGCTTTCCATTTTATGGAAATACGATAACATCATTTGTGGATAAGTGGACTACCACCTTCTCAAAGCAATGTGATTCATTCACACTATACATAGAATGTATTAAGGATGATTTTAATAAGAATATGTGAAATATATGAAATAAATATGATACTTTAATTAAAATATATATATATCACTTACTTTTTAAATATGACAAGGAAATGAAAGTAGTGTTCATGCTTATGTACGGTCTACCTTCTCCATAAACGGTGCATTTCAATTCCTATCTCCAAATTTTATGGATTATTATAAATTAATATATACTGAATATATATATATGATATTTAAATCATTTTTTACATCCTGGATATGATTAAATCATGATCCATGTAATAATAACAAAGATAACTAGTCAAAATATACTCGAAAAACATGACAATTAACACCTGAAACGATGAAAATAATGAAATATTATTAAAAAAGAGGTAATAAGATATTATAAGAATATCATATATGATATTAAAAATATTATTATGGTTATTTTATAATTTAATAACATGATTAAAACCATTATACATTAGTTTAATGGGTCTTCGACTAAAAGAAGCATAAGGTAAGGGATTTTCATATCACTTTTTACATTTGTGAGATAAATGTCATATTCACCACTTAATTATTTTTTTCAGTGTATATACTGACCATTTTGACATAATATATCATGGATACTTTTATATTCATGTTATTTAATGTTTTAATTTTAATTATCTCATCCAAAGAGTTTTTACTTGAATATTACCAAGTTGTAAAAGTTATCTTTGTAATCTCACTTTATTTTGTGATTGTTAACTTTATCTTTAAAAAATGAATTCCTTATGAACATTTTCCATTGTAAATAAATTTTATTTTAGATGTAAATAATCTTATTTTATAGGTATAATTATTTATTAAACCATATACCATTTTTACATATGGTGTGTACTAGAAAGTTATTTGATTAACTGGGTAAACATTGGTAAATTTGTATCTTTTACTCAATATGAATATTTTATAAGTCACATTATTCAAATATTAAATAGATTATTCAATATATAAGGAATTATTTATAAAGTTATCATATGGGTGGGTATCAGTTATATATATCCCCTTGATGCATTAGTGGTCTCATGAGACAAATTATTTGACCAATCTGATGTGTTTTTACTCAATATGTTACAAATTTCCTTTTGAAAGGTATTGATGGTAAAGGTATCATTTACCTAGGAGAAATGGACTCCAATAATTAATAATTTCCTTCATTTAGATTCAGTTATTATTTATACATGATATTTTCTCTTTGAAATTATGTATGGATATAGTTCATTATCAATTTATTGATTAAATTGAATATGTTTCAGTTAATACCTTTACGTATTGATATTTCTTTATCCAGTAATGTAAATGGAATGTGTGCTTAGTTATTTACCTTTACATGTTGATTATTCTCATTGATTCATTACTATTTTTATTTTACTTACCCTAACTGAGCATTTTAGATCACTAATATATTTTTTTCTTTTCCCCATGATATGAAGAAGATATCTTTGAATGAGATTTCATGGATAAGGTTCATTTCAATTTGTTATGTATCATGTTTTAATTTGTATATACTAATGTAATATTAAAATCATGTATATAATATGGTTTTCAAAAACTTCTAAACTAATTGGTACTTCGAGATTTTATTCCTTGTAATCATTCCAATTTAATAATGTAAGGCATGGCAACAGGATATCGGGGTTGGGGTGTTATATTTGGTATCATATGAAGTTTAGTAGAAACCTTAGAAACTAGACTTATAAAAATATAGATTAAGGAACATAACCTTAAGATATAATTTGAGTATAATTATATAATAACATTCTAAAATTTTGGTTAGGTAGAGATTATGTGGGTATTCTGAGAAATACATCACTGTCTGGATACTACAAGTGGACGTAGTTTTAGTATATATGTACCTATGGGTAATAACTCCAAAAAGGTGAATCAATCTTGACTCAAACATAACCTAGTACACAAAAATGGGTCTAACTGTACACTTGGTTTGACAATATTAGGGAATATACTAAATATAATTCAAAATTTCTTTACAAACCATTGTAAAGGATTTGAAAGTAATGATATCCCCAAAGAAACCATGTTTATTATTATGATATTAGTTAAGGAAAATTTCTTCATTTTATAATAAGTGTTTCACTATTTTTGGTATTATACATTATGTTACATAATTTTATGATATAATATAGTATATATCATTTTATATAAATGGTTCTTAGAAGGAAGAATGGGATTAATATTCATAGAGAATGTAGAGGTTTCCATACTGAGAAATCTGATATAGCTGGTATTAGAACTGAGAAATTTATGGATATATTAGAAAATTTTAATCAGGTTATGACACATAACTTTTCTTTGATGGAGAAACCTTATCCATACCAAGATTCTTTGATGTTGGATCTCTTTATGCGATAGAGTACCCCCATCATTTAGTGGGACTACTGACCTAATGGCGGTTTAGAAATGGATTAATTCTTTGGAGAAGATATTCATGTCATTAATATGTGGTGAAAAGGGAAATGATACACTTTCATTTTATTGTCTTAATGGAGATTTTGATCAATAGTGGTAGTTTATCTAGAATACTAGAAAGGAAGAGGAAATAGAACTCATGGAATGGAAAGTTTTTAAGGATATATTCTTTGACAAATATTTCCCTCATGATAAATAAAATGAGATGAAGATAAAGTTCCTTAGTTTAATTAAAAATGAGTAAAAAAGTGTCAAGAATTATGAAGCTACATTTACTTTATTAGCAAGGTATACCACATATTTCATACACAACATGGAATGAAATATTAATCACTTATTTTAAGAGAATAAGACAAGTTTATAAAGGGTTCTAGTTACTCAAACATTTTCCTCATATGATGAAATAGTTTTATGTGCTAACAAGATAGAGAAATAATTCTTCAAGTCTAATGGATTCAAAGGGAAGCAAGAGAATAATAAAATGAAAGATAAAATAATATATAAAGGAAATAAGGTAAAGAATGATTTTATAACATGTGATAACTATGGAAATAATCACCATGGTAAATGCCTCAAAGGATTGGGAGTTTGTTACAAGTGTGAAGAAAAGGGTCACTAGGAAAAAGACTGCAAAGTAAATAAGGAAAATTCTATTATTCAGTGTTATAACTTCCAGGATATGGGGAACTATGAAAATTAATTCCCTAATAGTCAAGGGAATGTACCTCAAAATAATCTAATATATAAAGGTCAATAATATGTTATTAAAACAACTGAAGTGGAATGGTTAATGTGCTTTTGTTGTGAAAGTGTTTTATGGATGATGTTCTCATCATATGATTTATGAAATATATAAGGATTTTAATACAATAATTTTTCATTAAATATTTGATATCATATGTTTAATGGTAACAAGAAAATTTATTTGGTAGAAAGTTAAACATTTTTTAGAAAAGATGGTTGAGGGAAAGATAAGATTTAACATGTTCCTGGGTTGAGATAAAGATGTTGGATGAAGAGATGATTGATATGGATAAAGTAAATTAGATACTACTAAATACTAGGGAAATTATTCTAAATTCTTATATCTTAATATTTTGTAAAGGTTAACCATTTATGAAATGGTTTAAGTTGAACTTTGGATAAGGTTTTAGAGGTTAATGTATTACTTCAACCTATGACGAAACTTGTCTAAGAGATGAAGTAGAAATAGTTCAAGTTGTAATCAAATGATTATATTTTTCTTATTAAATATAAACATATAAATTAATTATATTTCCTTACATTCTTATAGAATAAAATAATTCTTCAACTCTAGGAAAAGGGTCTTGAAACAAAAAAAATTGTCTTATTATCATCATTTTTTATGATATCAATGAACTTTTTCACACCTCTATTTTATGGATTCCTGGTCAATATCTTTCTCATGAACATTTTTTCTATCACTCTCCATCATAACATGGTATTTATATTCACTTCTATATCCATGTTTTCACTACTATTCTCTTATTCAAAATCCTAGTTTTGTGGTAAACTTTGCATTACATTTTCCCTATTATTAATAATATATGTTATTAAACCTATTTATGATGTGTGTTTTACAAAAATATTATTTTTAAATATCAATCCCTTCATTACCGAGATCAAATTTGAATTGTGAGGATGAAATTTGATTAAGGTGGGGATATGTAACACCCCAAGACCTTATAATATTTTCCATTTAGAATAAATTTAATTTTGTTGCTAAAATGATGCATATGAAACACCAAGTTAATATTAAACTTCATAGAACATTGAGTTTATCTTAAATTACACGCAACATTATTCTTATCTTTCTCTACATGGAACGCTGAGGTTAGCTTGTGGTACACACAAGTCTGAATTTTACCAAACTATAATATAAAATTAATATTATTATTTAATATAATAGTCATTTAATAACTAATGAAATTAAATGTATGAAAAGGATTAAATAAATATTTTAAATATTATTAAATATGTTTATATAATTTTTTGGCGTTATAAATTAATATAGAACCTAATTGAATATTAAGAATGTGTTTTTATAAAAAACTATTTTATACCGACCAAGGTATTTTATCTTAATAAATTAAAATAATTATTGTTAGTGGGTTATATTAATTAAATATATATATATTATATATTCAATCAAATATTTTTAACATTTTTCCAATAGATTTTATAGGCATGTGATAATAATAAGTCCAATTTTATGCATAAAAAGCTATATTTTTCTAAAGTCAATTTTTTGTCCTTTTAATGGAACACCTATTTTAAAACTAAATTTTAACAATTTTATAAATTGAATATTAAAAAATAAACTTAATTTTTTAAATCATAATGTCAAAATAATATTAGGGTGTATTTTTTTATTTTTCAAAAATATTTTATTTTTTTATGAATAGTGAAAAATATTGAATTTTAATTGAAAACTGATTTTTGTCCAATTTATTTATAAGGTTAAATTATATTTTTTATTGGTATTAGAGTTTAGTTAGATGAATTTTACATCTATTAATCCAATTTAGATTATTGGAATCAATTTCACAATGATATTGGACATAAAAACATTTCAAACTTTTGAACATTTTTACTTTAAAAACTTGTTTCACCATCTCATATATGGGATTAATTTTAAATTAATTTCTAAAACTTTTTTGAATCAAATTTGGAAAAATGTATTCCATATTTGGAGTAAGTATAATTTATAATTTTTATTAATTTCAACTTAGTTTTTACCAAAAATATTAGTGAAAGTAATTAAAATTAATTGTAGTAATAAAGAGAAAAACTTAGCTTAACTCGGGAATAAACCTTAAACTTAAGGGATAAAATGACCTATACACATGTAAAAAACCTATTTTATGGAAATATTTAGACTATATCTTAAATTTTACCTAATATTTTTATAATTAGAGTCACATGTTGTATGGGATACCTCTCAATAGTGTTTTCCTTTTTATATTTACAAGAATGCCACTCCTCCGCTATAAAAAGGTACTCGCCCCTCAAATTTATTCACACCTCTCAAGCCCTTTAGATCGTCCAAAATCTTCCCAAAAAAATATCCAAATATATATAACCTTATAATATAATCATCACTTTGTTTATAAATCCAACCAATGAAGTCTTTTGGTATAAACCAAAAGGAGTAACCCAAATAAGAGGTAATGTTCTTCAATGATCACTTTTGTTTCATTTCTTTATTAATCCATTAAATTATTCTTATGTAATTATTATATAATAAAATAATTATAATAAATATAATATAATATTTTTATGTTGAATTTATGACCAATTCTCACACACATTTCCATCAAATGGGTTACGCAATCATTGTTCATGTGTACAACGGACTACCTCCTTGCGAACTGATGTCATCTGTTATTCCATTGCCACCTTTTGAAGGTTGGGAATAATGATGGATATATAGTTTATATGTGTTATATATTATATTTATAATTTCTTTATACTTTTGGAATTATTATATCATACATACCTTCATGCTTTCTATTTTGTGGGAATACGATAACATCGTTTCTGGACATGTAGACTACCGCCTCCATAAAGCGATGTGATTCATTCACAATATATGTGGAATTTATTAAAGATGGTTTTAATAAAAATATGTGAAATATATGAAATAAATATGATACTATAATGATAATATATATATATTACATACTTTTTAAATACAACAAGGAAATGAAAGTATCATTCATGCGTACGTACAACCTATCATCTCCATGAACGGTGTATTTAATTTTTTATCTCCAAATTTTATAGATTATTATAAATGAATATATAATGAAAATATATGATATTTAAATCATTTTTTATATCTTATATATGATGAAATCATGATCTAAGTAGTAATAACAAATATAACATGTCAAAACATACTCAAAAAACAAGACAATTAACACCCAAAATAATGAAAATAATGAAATATTATTAAAAAAATGGGTAATAAGATAATATAATAAGATCATATAAGTTAATATAAATATTAATATGGTTTTTTATAAGTTAATAACATTATTAAAAACATTATACAGTATTTTTAATGGAATTAAACCAAAAGGGAGCGTAAGGTAAGGTATTTTCATCTCACTTTTTATATCTGTGAGATAAATGTCATATTCACCACTTACTTATTTTTTTAGTGCATCTATTGCTAATTTTAATATATTATATCGTTAATATTTTATCTTAATGTTATTTAAATTTTTCCTCTGAATTATCTCATCCAAATTATTTTTAATTAAAAACCATGTGATAAAGGTTATCTTTGCAATCTCACATTCTTTTGTGATTATTAACTTTCTATTGAAATGGTGACTTTTTTATGACCATTTTACATTTAAAATCACATTTATTTTATATATCCATACTACTATTTGATGGGTAAAATAATTTCTAAAATTGTATACCATTTTTACATATGGTGTGTACTTGAATATTATTTGATTATCTGCAGAAATATTGGAAAATCCATATATTTTACTCAATATAGATATTTTCTTAGGAACATAGTTTGTGAATTAAATTTATTAGTAGATATATATGAGAAATTATATGGATAGGAATAACACAGGTGGGGCATGATTATAGATAGCCTTGCGATGCATTGTTAGTCTCATGAGATGAATCATTTGGCCAATCAGATGGTTTTTTACCCAATATGTTATAAATTGTCTTGTGAAAGGTCTTGACAGTAAAGGTATCATGTACCTAGGAAACATGTCATCCAATAATTAAGAATTTTCTTCATTAAAATTCATTTATTATTTATCCAAGGAATTTTTAATTTGACGATATATATGGATATAGTTCATTCTCAATTTATTGATTAAATGGAATGTGTTTCAATTATATACCTTGCCATATTAATATTTCCTTATCCAATCATATAAATGGTATGTGTGCTCAGTTATTTATCTTTATATGTTGATTATTCTCATTAATTCATTATTATTTCTACTATACTTACCCATACAAAGAATTTTATCTCACCCTTATTTTTTTCCTTTCCCCAAGATATGAAGAAGAAATCTTTTAATGAACTTTCATGGATGTTGTTCATTTCATTTTATCATGTATCATGTTTTATTTTCTATTTCCAAATGTAATTGGGTATCATTTATGAAATATGGTTTTCTAAAACCGCTAAAGTGATCAGTCCTTTGGGATTTGATTCCTTGTAATCATGACAATTTAATAAAGGCACCAACTTTGGGCTTCTAGGGTCGAGGTGTTATACTATAGAAACTATTCGATAGGGAACCATCAAAATTATAGATGCACCCGATTGCAACTTCATCCCAAACTCGTCATTTCTTCATGGGGGTAGTTCCA
Organism: Viscum album; assembly: GCA_963277665.1. Taxonomy (NCBI): domain Eukaryota; kingdom Viridiplantae; phylum Streptophyta; class Magnoliopsida; order Santalales; family Viscaceae; genus Viscum; species Viscum album. Next base: position 1,471,980,669 of record OY728157.1, read on the forward strand.
TAACCTTGTTTGGGAAAAGATTTTGGAACTTATACATATCTCAAGGAATATCCATTTTTGGATCATCTAATAAAAGATTTATCAACCAAGAAAAAAGTGGTTATGATTTCCTACCACCCATCTAATAACATCACTCTCCAATGAGCAGAACTCGCTGACCCTCCACATCATAAAATGAAACTCTCATATGGAAATATTTTATGACTTACTACACAAAATACATCCAATATATTCCAAGGATAACATCATATACTTGTATCTACAGTAAGAGGAAATCTCTAATAGACTGGTGCTTTCCCATCACCTACCTACATCCCCGACACACATCAAACAAAGCCTCCAGACTTCCAACCGGCATAGATAACACCATGGGAACTGGAATCCTATCCACATATAGTCCCAAATAATGGACCAAATTAGGGTAAAAAATGAGTGTGAGGCTCCTGAATCAAATAAGAAACAAACAAGGGTAGACAATAAACTAATCATGACTAAAATAACTCCCAACTATATTGTCACTATCACCACTAACACAAGAATATGACCATTCCTAGATCCTCTTATCATATACCTATGACCAAAACAACCATGTTATGTCCTATTTCCCTATGGATAAGAACCATTACAAGGATTCCCTCTACCAACTCCATATGCTCACGGCTACTAAACAAGAAACGATGGTCCTTGCTACTGAAACTTCCTCAGAGGCAACCACTACTACTGCTGAAAAGGGTCCCAAATTTCCATCAAAAACTAAACTCCCTGAGATTATAGACATTGATTTTGGTGGTGGAAGTTTCACCCACAAACATATAATGAAAATGTGAAGCCCTCGGTAAATTCTTGGAAACCTCCTACCCCTGAGAATAGGAAAGGACCTACCACAGTCAATTCCCCACTGATCAAAACCTCATCTTCCTAAACATTCCTGGACCACTACCTGAATATCCACTCCTTGAGACTCAATGTTGACCACTATATTGAGGTTCAACTCCCACATAAATAATCCACTCAATAACCTCAATTTTCTTCTACACCTCCTGATGCATAGGGAGCATGAATGGGGTGACTAAATACCTAATCATTGGGTGTGAAGCCTCCTATAAATTTTGTGATATGGACTCCTAATCTAGAAAAACATCTGGGTAGAATTGAAATAGGTCCACAAATCTGATATGAAGGTATCTCACACTCATTGTCCCTTGCTAAAGAGAGATAAACTCATGTTTCTTCACTACCATTGTCATTGATGACCATAATTCTGAATGGAACTCCTTCTAAAAGACTAGACACAAAACATATACCTCATTTATTTCACTAAGAAATGGTGTCCACCACTAATTCATAGCTCCATGAAACTGACATACTTAGAATGGGATCTATAACTCTATCTGTACTCAGATTATATAGAAAGTGATCTCATGGACCTCCAACTAGCACTCTATCTCCATATCTGATACACTCCCCTCATACTTCCCCAAACATTATCACTAAAAGGAATGAAAATACCTCTACCAAACCTCATAATTCTATATATGGTTGATCTTTTGATGATAAATGAGGCCATCCTACTAATCCTTAATGTCTTAAACCATTCACAAATGATGAATAGGATCAATTTCTGAAAATCAAGGAGAACATACTAAGCTCAATAGCATGGAATTTTATCATATGTTTATTTAATTATTTATTTTATTTAGATTACTCTCCACATCTACTCAATTTAAACACAAAAACAATCATTCATGATGTATTCAACACTCCTAGGTATCTACCATATAAGCGGTTCCACCTCACTTGGTCATTCAATAATCTCAGATTCCATGCAGTAGATCACGAGGGGTCCAAAAATCATGTGTCATTGTTAGTCTCTCATGCCTTTTTCATGTACCAAGATCAGTCAAAATAATTTCCCTACCAACCCATAAAAAACCTCATAATGCCAAACTCTATAATCTATCCTATCACTCAACCAAAACCTCTGATACCACTATTTGACAACCCCTACCTCTAAAGATACCCCTCTTAGGATGGTAATGAAGGAAGAGAGATAATAAATCCCAAGTCTTGCCTCTAGTAGGCCCCAAGTTTTCAAAAAGAACATAGGGTATTAAAATATCACATATGGGAGGAATTACCCTCTAATATAAAATAGGATCGGGAGATAAGATAAACAATCATAAAGAAAAACCAATAGATAATATAAAATAATCCCAAAACTATCCCACAATGCATGATCAAAGTTGACATATATAAATAAAATTCTACATTGTAGAAAGTACCAAAAGATAATAACTATATCAATGATTCAAATACAGATCCAAACTAATATAGAAATTTTCATATCAGTCCCCAAAGTATTCTTGAAAACCTCAAAAATGGTTTTATATATGTAGTATGCAAGTATACTCAGTACGATAATACCCAAGGTCTTAAGTGCACATCTAAAAAGAGCATGTTAATGTGAAAGTGAAAAAATAGTAGAACCAACAAGAATGTGAATAGGTATAATAACCAATACTAGCCTTTCTATGGCTCTCTCACTAAATCACGCATCCTATATAGTAATATAGCATCGAAATCATAACAAAGAAAGGTTCCCCACTACCACTTCCCCACTGATTTTCCTCTCTCACACCCCAACATTGAACATAATATGATCCCATACCTTATATATATATCACATATCACAACACATATTTGATGTGGGTTGGTATAAATCCCTACCTACCCCACCCTCACAAGATATAGCATCTCATTATAGCATCAGGAATCATTACATCACATCTCATCCTGCTCGAAGACACCTATGCCATCACATCACATCTCTCCTGAAGAAACCTAGTCCATCACAACATAACTCATCACATAAAAAAAGTAATTGGGTATCATGAAATATTAAGGACATCAAATGCATTCCCTCATCCTAGCACACTTGACCCCCACAACCTGAAACATCATATCTATGCCACATCTCTTCATATCTCACTCAAAGGAATTTGGTTCATCACTACACATATCGCTCGAAGACAACTGGGTCATCACTACTAAAGGAGGAAAATGGAAGAGTGGGGGTATCTAGCCAGCCATATATCCACCATCCAAAATGTTGGGGAAACACGAAACTAGAACCTCTAATTGTTGGTAATGTAATCTAACTCAGGTGTGGTGTGTATAGAAATAACATAAAATACATGATATATAAATAGCACACAACACCCCACATATTAGTCTACAAAAACTGCACCATATCACATCACCACTACCACTACACCACACGCCAACCATCATAATTGCTTCCACCAATATATGAAACACACCACCCCACCACCTCACATAGCCACACATAACCACTTTTAATTACATGTTTCACCACTCCCCATATTTAACAATTCTCCACTAACTCCCATTACTAATCCATTTAATTCACCTTTACATAGACCATTATTTTATTCAATTAATTTAATATATTTACCAAATGATGATTTCAATACCATCCTTACTCTTTTATCAACCCATTCATTTATTCATTTCATTCAACATCAACATTTATTCCATGGAAAATCAGAAAACTAACACAACCATGCCACATCACAATTGTCCTAAATATCATCAATTTATGCCACAACACCACATCAGTCATTATTTCCACACCATATCAACAAACCCATCTTGTCGCAACAACCACCTATCTCAACCACCGCATATCACAACTTATGTGCACTACAACCACATAACTGCTCAAAAAACACCCACACAACTTCCTACATCACATCCACTCCAACCAACCCTTGTATCACATCCTCATGCATCACACAACCCAGATCCACTATTGTAAAATAGTCTAAACCATGTCAGTACACACTACAAGAACAAGTACATTCAATAGAAACACATCCTGTTTTCCACAATTTATTCAGGGATTTTATCAATTTACTTAAATAATTAGAATGGGTGTTATCACAAAAAATATATTTCCATGGGAAATCAATTTATTATTCATATATATTTTCTTCGTACTTTTATTTAGGGTGTGATAAAAAAACACATAAACTGGCTCATAAAATATCATTTATAGTTAATGAAATGCTCTCAATAACCTTTATTTTTAGAATTGGAAACAATAATGTATAATCTCAATAACAATATCATCAAGCAGTAAACAATATACAATTAATCCACATTCCCATATTTTTTACTTATTTTAGTTAATTATCATTATCAAGTTTACCCTTACTATCCAACCAATGGAAAGAAAAATCATTTGATCCCCACACATATCATGTAAATAGGTGAGAATGAGGATCTCTTACCTCATGGAAGATTTCCGATTCATTATTCACCGTAGGGTGAATAAGAAATAGCCCAGAAACCACAACCACACTATGAAAAAACTAGATCAACCTAAACCACACAAAGGGGTCTTAAAACACAACCCAAATGCACCCAAAATTGAATAAACAACACCGTAGTGAATATATTAGGGAATTACATAAGGAAACTATAGATAAAGGGAAAATAAATCTTCTTGGATCACCAAACTCAAACAACTAGAACACAAGGATCAAGGTGAGGGAAGACGGGCTGCAAAGTCTCCTAAAATTTCCTAGGGTTCACTCATAACTAAGAGGAATAATGGTCGAATGAGAGAGATTTTGGCCGAAAAAAAACCTATATATAGGCTATAAGTCACCCTATTTATGGTGTAAATTCCATTTTTATGTCATAAATTCCAAAGGGTATGTGGGTTATAAGCCATAAAAATAAGATTTAATATGTGAATCCTTTTTTCACTGAAAAACATGGTGCCTCAAATAGAATAAACTTATGCTGTAAATTATTATTTTATGATGTGAACTATTTTAACACTTATCCCCTCATCACACATAATCTTTAAACTAAAAACCACATAAGTTTTAAATTTCACATACATGTCATAAATACCTCATTTACAATGTGAATATCCCTTTTTTCTACACAACTTCATCTCTAACTCCTCCTAACCTTCTAGGACCTCCTCTAAGAAATTTCCAATCAAAAAACCAAAAAATTAATGTGTCGATAATGCAAATTCCATTACACCTCTATTGATTTTGAATATGAATTTCACTATATAATCATTAATTATTGTTTCCATGGTTACCCCATTATGCCTTCTAGTTATCCCATCCTAAATGAGTCATGATATTTCCTTATAACATCCTGTACTATAACCTTTTTCAATATGTTAATCAGATTTTGAGTCCCTTCTATCATTCAATGATCCCAAATTATATCTTCCAACCATTTTTAGATAAACTGAAACTTTAATATGTTCTTCATTGTTTAATTAAATGTCAGATTTTTGCCTATTTGAATCTCACTTTTTAAATCAAAAAATAGCCTCTCATCAATGTTCCTCCTTCTAAGATCTTCCATTTTCATCCAGATAAAATTTGGTCCAGATTCTATAAATGTGATGAACACCACATCCATTTTTTAGAGTTCTTCTACTAGTTTAAGTTTTGATAAGGATCGTTCTATAAATCCATCAAAAGTAAACTCATAACTTATCATGATTTTATGAGTTTCTTCATATCCTCCAAAATTTTACTCCACAAAACCTTATGGTTGGTTATCCATTCCAAAGAAAATAAATAGGATTCCAAAACCCTTTAAGTACTAAAGAACCCACTATATATCCTCCCAATGTTCACTTCTAGGATTCATCATAATACTTATAACAACTCTCACTACTTATGAAATATTTTTGGATGAGTACAAACCAATGGGAAAATCTAGCTTCTAAAAGATGATGCATATTGAATATTTTTCTCATACTCAAACTCTGATTATTTTCATGATTTAATCTCCTTAATTAGTTTGAAAAATCAATTCAAGTGTGTATCCACTGGTTTTTACTCACCCATGCCAAACCACTCCACCACCTTCTCAATGAAATCCAACTAACTAATATACAAAGTACTTAATCTTATGTCACTCACAATATACATCCAAAAAATCTATTTTTTCATATCGAGAAGCTTTATATCAAAGCATATTAACAATTCATCATCAAGTTCATTGATTATTTTCATTACCATACCTGAAATTATCATATCAATGATATAGTGAAGCAAGATAATAAAACATGCATTGTCAAACACCTTTTATTAAAAGAAATGGTAAACAAAAATTAAGATGAATTTCAACTCCATTATGAAGTCATTGAACTTATGATTATAATTTCTTAGTGCCTACTGCAAACCATGAAGTCTCTAGTAGATATTTCACACAAAATCTCAATTATGATGCAACATGAAAATAGATGGATGATCCATAAAAATGTTATCTTTTAATTCCCCATGAAGAAATGATTTTTTTGCATCTAACTATTCCTGATGAAAAATTTTCATGGAAATCATAACCAAAACCATATTAATAGTATTATACTTAAATATTTATAAAATAATCTATATGAAATCCACGCATTCAATTTTTTGAAACCCCAATACAACTAGAATGTTCTTTTACCTATGTCATCTATACACTTATTCCTTCATTTGATACACCCATTTTATTTAAAGAAAAATCTTCCTGGTATATATCTCTATTAGATCCCATATTCTGGACACATAGAGGGAATTAATTTTATCTCTCATGGAAAACTCCCATTGATTCATGTCATTAAAAATTATATAATTTTTTAGGATATACATCTTCCCACCATACGTTAGAATCAAGTTGTGTATATCACTACCATACCTCATCACATGGAACCTATCCCTGGTATATCTCTATATAAATCCATATAATTATACCCCTTCCAATAATATAGATTTTAGATTTTTTTCTTAAGCTTACATGGTCCTTAATATTTCTCATACTTAAGACTTTTTTAACACTATCTGAATTTAAATACTATTGGGACATCCTATGAATAGTCCGGTGTTTTGAGTACTAGCATGATTCTAAAACTCTCAATAACATCCATTGGGTCTAAACATCCATTTATTTTAGCTTCATCCTCTACTGATTGTTTTATCTCATCTAAATTCTCAATTATGTGTTAATCCTTACATAGGATCTCTTCATTGATGATAAAATTTCAACTTCTAACTACCTTCAGAAGTTTTTTCATCCCAAAGTTGAAAACTAAATTCTTCATCTTCATATCACACAATGTAATAGGCAAGATACTTATCATGAAGATTTTCTATTTCCTTGTAATAAATATGGATAAAGGTGAGTAAACCAAAGACTTTGTGATATTTGAAGTATACCATCCTTTAAGAACGATAGACTTCAAGATGTTCCTTCTCTATCAGAGAATAAGTGCTTCATTTGGTTAATTATATCACAAAATTCACCATTTCCACCCAAAACACTATGTGGGACCCTATGTGAATTCTCATACTCCATTCCATTTAAACTAGCATTTGGTTTATCCTCCCTATGAATCCATTATGTTTTCAATTTCCCAATAAAATTTTTTAAACTATAAGAAATTATGCTAGTAAAACCTTTATAATTTCCTACATCCATACCCCCACTTTTAAAATAACTTAATCACTTAATCTTGTAATCAATCTCCTTTTCCACTATGGATCACCATCAAAAAAATATTTAATACACTAAACATGTTCTTAATAAATAACACACATAATTTTTATGTTTTTTCATCGATTAATGTCACATATTAGAGTAATCTTATATGATAATATACCATTTCTCATCTCCATATGTCTATATACACTAACACTAACTTAAGGTCCATTTGGAATCTTACCTTTCATTTGGAAGGACACATTCCCCTACTTCCCAAGAATAAATCACTCAATTATTCTTTACTCCCTGATTATGGACTTATACATACCCTTACTAGCCATGAAATTTATCCCTTTATCACTAAGGTGACTCGTATGGTCATACCATAACTTCATGGATATTACTTGTCTAGAAAGAATCAAACATTATGATATTATCATTATGTATATGTTTTCATCCTTCACTTATTTTTCTACAACCATGGAGTCATGAGAACACTTCCACAAACCATCTATGAATGTTGTATAGAAACCTATATCATCTAATTATCCAATGAAAATCATGTTCTTCCTTAGTGCTAGGATGTGCATCACTTCTTTTCAAAATAGGAATTTTTTTCCATTTATTTAATGGAAACATCTACCATACCAATAATATCAATAAATTTTTCATCCTCTAGATGTACCCTACCATAATTTCCATAAATATAGTTATTCATACTTCTTTTCTTGAGTGTTGGGTAAAATGAATCTCCAAATCCCATTACCTAAGAATCAAGTGAACTATAGGATCTTGGAAGTAAGACTCTCTTATATTATGATATGGTATTTTTGGATCACATATGAAAGTGTATATTGTATAGTTAACTATGCACTCGAAATCCATTATAAGGTGACCTTTATTCCCACAGTTCCAATATATAGAACCAGCTTCCACCGAGTTACTCATACTTTAGTTTCTCTATTCAATGCATTTATTTTGATCCTTTCATGTTGTGGACCACCCTCTTTCTTCCATTCCATATGAATTTTTCAAAGATGCATGTATCTCCTTATGATGAAGCTAATTTTTTAAGATGAGGCATCATACATCCACAAACAGAGGGTCACCCTTTATACTCAAGTTACTCACAATGGTGACCATCACATCCCATGATGTAGAGAGAAATGAGAGTAATAATAGTTCCTATTTTATATATTTGAAATTCACCTTAACTAATTCCAACTGACTTCTTATCATGTTGAAGTCTTTAATATGATCACTAAAATACTTCCCTTTTTATATCCTCGTACTGAATAGTATTCATAGAAGGAACTCTTTCTTCAACATAATGGGATTATCATACATACCAGTGAGAGTTTGTATAAGTTATGATGTACTCTTCATTTCCTATATATTAAAATCTACATTTGAATATAACAGAATTCATATCAACCCTAATAATTTCTTTTCTATCCTCTTTCATTCTTCCTTTCTCATCTCTTTTGACTTAGTACACATCAATAGAAGATCATATTCTTTATGTAGTATAAAATCATCTATATACATCTTCAAAAAACAAAAATATCTTCTCCAAAACATTTACACCCATACTTTACCCCAATATAATTCCATTTTTCTAGAAATTATAAACTCTAACTAATTTTCAATTAATATAAAATATAGATATGAAACTAATTAATGATATTTTCTTACAGGGAAAAGGGTAGAATGATTCACTTAAACAGATCTATAAAATTACTTCACTAGGGTCTATCCATCTAAAAAACTCAAACCTAGAACGGATACCACTTATTGAGATCATGATTACCATCCAAAATACCCATTGTAAAATATCCATAAGAACTTGTATGAGGTTAATACAAAGATCCCACAATGATCCCACACTATGAAATTTGGAACATGTAAGATATAAAACCTTAGTTAATGAAATGTAAATAAAAATCTCTGTATGAACACCAAAAAGACTATCAGAAGAATATAATTGAAAAAAATAAACTAAAAAATAATAAAAAGAATTTGTATATGTTTTAGACTTCTTCCCTAATACATTTGGGAGAACACTACAACTTTTTTATTAATGTAATTTAAAGATCATTACAACTTCATGTTACACTGATCATAAGTGATCCACCCTAATAAATGTAAAATAATTCAGTTAGTGGTTATTGTAGTATCCAACTTCATAACATTGTGGGATAAAGTCCACCTGATCCAATCTCCATAGAAGAACACTCTTTTGAGTCAAAGATTTTGACCACCTCAACTTATTTAATTAATCCACTATGTGAATATTTTTATGATATTGTAGAATGGAATATAAAAAAAAATTCATTTTATTTTTAGTCAACTTGGATGAATTATCTAGGGTAACTTCTAAATATATATTCCAACTATACTATCATCTTATTTCATTTGACTACACTTTCATCTTGTTATAATGTTTGATGGCACCATTCAGTTGGTAATTTTGAAAAACATTTTGTTTCACAATTTTTGAACACCTAGGACCCTAGTCACTATAGGTCTACCATCACCTTCCAAATTATCAAAAAAATAAGTTCTAGAAATTTCTCCTTCTAGTAAACTGATTCATTTTAAGAAGCCCCAAACCAGTACATTTGATTCTAGTGCTAAAAAAATTCTTTTAATAATATATTTGATACAAAAATGAGATTATCCTTGATAAACATATATTTGGTTTACATCATTTATATAAGTTAAACATTACATCACATAAATAAACAAAAAATTCCAATAATGGAATGTTTACTGTCTTTCAGGATCAGCTATATAAGAATTTTATTTTATTTTACTTATGAAAATTTCCCCATAATTGATCCACACTAGTCTCTCTTATAGATTTCTCATACGTTATACTCATCTCTATAACCTAGGGAATGGAAACATAAGAAAGGTGTGAGAATATACTCTTACTAGGGGAAAAGTTATCAATATTTCATCGATAATTAGATCATAAGAATATGAGAAAACATGATAAGGGGACAAATATATTGTTAAAAAAATATTAAACAATATTATTTGTCCATAAGTCATGGTAGAGGGATATATAATCTAAAATGGTCAAATATATATCATAGTAAAACATTACGGGATAGTAAACATGAGCCAAAGGACATAATAATAGTCATATAGAAATATGGAATGTATTCAAAACATAGAATAATAAGTAATTATGGAAAAATAATAAGCATAAAAAACTTGTGAACTAAGCTACCAATATCGCAGTCATGAAACAACTTTTTAACACAGATACTCATATCATGTTCACAAAAAAACCTGCAAACACTTCTATCTGTGTCACATTCACACAAAAAAATTGAAAAAATCTACCAATATCATGTTCACATAAAAAATAATGAATAAAGTTACTCACATTACATTTAAATAACAAACCTATGAAAAAATCAAAATGCACTACATTCAAACAACAAGCATGTGAACAAAGATACCTACATTACATTCACACACAAAACATGTGAAAAAATATATATTCTTAATGTTCATGGAACATTTTATAATATTATATGACGTTAAATCATAAACAATTCATTGGAGTGATATTACATATGTGTTCTATATGAAATAAATTATTTAACATGTCATAGAGAACCCATGGAAAGAAAATGGGTTATCTAACATTTCTAAAGGGTGACATAAAAAACCATTAGAAATTTGATCATTTGATACAAATATTTAAATCACCTAAAATAATTATTCCATAAGAACATTTTGAGGGTGTTTCATAAAACATAAATTAATATGAGTTATTCCTTTTAAATATGGTAATGGAAATAAAACAATGAAAAATAAATTTTAGAAAACACATCATAAAATTATCATAAAGTGAAAAAATTATGAATCGTTATTCAAATTAATTTTAAAGAAGGTAACATAAAAAATATATTTTAAAAACCACTTTAAATGAAATAAAAATAATGGATCCTTGAAAAAAAACATAATTTTTTCCATAGTAAATGTGGAGTTAAAGATAAAAATGTAAACGTGAAAGGAAAATTCATTTTAATATTTTGAAAATACGTTATCTGAAACCCATATAGTAAAGAGTGTCATAAATAATTCATTTGAAAAGAGATAAATAGAAATTTTTGTATTACTATAAAAAACAAATTTATATTTCAAGATAATAAAGGAGAATATTAGTCGGAAGAGTGAATACAAATATGGAAGAGAAATATCTTGTTTGGAGATAATGGGAATTATTCTTAACATTATTAAATTTTATAAAGAAAGAGTATATTATTGTAATTCCAAAGAAAATAAGAAGGATAAGAAATATACCTAGTAAAGCTTAGCCAGAAAAAATGTCTCTGAACATTTATTAAAATAAAGGAAAAGTACATCAAGTAATCATCACAAACCATAAAAGAAACTATATATCATAGAAATCATACCCGTCCCCATAACCATGATCCATTTCTTCATCTGTAGTAGCTGACACCCACTCCTAGCTTTCATAGTGCTTCAGAGTCTTGACATACTTCCTTATGAGATTTAACTTTTCCAAATATAGGAACTCCTCATAAGACTATATGCCTTTCCCCTTGCTGATATAGGACCTGGTAGTCATCGACTTTAGCAAAGAAGAGTAGTCATTCCTCGGGTTTCTTCTTGGCGGATCAGTCACATATTTCTCTTTCCCTGACACATTCCTCTTTCCACCCTATACAATCTCACTATAATAGATTTGGTTCATGTCACTAGCATTCTTCTTTTCACTATCAGATAGGTCCCCCCATTTTCTAGACATATTCATTTCCTGGTAACCATCATTCACTCCCCATTCTTTCTCAAAGTGACTATTAGTATCAATCATTGATAAACATTGTGTGTGTTCCCAACATTGAGATTTACTAGGATCAATAGAAGACACCCTATCCATTTCCTCCTCTGCAGCTCCTCCTTTTTTAGTGACTACAGCCTGCGAGACAACACCTTCAATCACCTGGGGACCTTCCATCAGCAACGGAAGCTCCTCATGCTCCAAACTCTCAAAACGGTTGCAGGTCATAACTCCACCAGAGGCATGAGTACCCATATTCATAGCCTCAAAGACCCCATCCATGTTGTCTAAAGGCTCCTTAAAGAGAGGAACCAACTGTAGATGGCATGCCCCCTCCACTGCAAATCAGGACTCAACTCCAAGGTCACACTTCAGCCTGTCAAAAACCTACACCACTGTTGGGTTCATAGGAACCTGCATTGTCTTCATACTACAAGCAAGACTTGGATAATCAGCAAGAATACCCTGCCTTGTATCCCTCTTTACATTCCCATAATATTTCTCTTTAACTAATGCAACAGCAGTGCAAGAAGACTCCAACCGAGCTCCCTGCCCAGAAGAATCTCCAGTATTGTTACACACTACAGATTCCACAGAAAATCTCAAACCCCCATTCACGTTTCCAGATTCTAACAGAGCCACCCCAAGGATATCCTTCACCACTACCTTATCTGGCCTCCTAGCATCACAAATATCACAGAAACCACTACACTACCTTTACACCACCTACGAGGTAACACCCACCCTTCCACTACGGTAGATAGCTTCCAGATGCCCAAATCGTCGGCACTCCACAGAGGATTGCATCCATGATTCAGAGACTGCCTCTTGCATCCATCTTAACTCCTTCCCGTCAGTAATCCAGACACAATTCACTGGAGGATTTGCAATGTCGACCTCAACATAGACCCGCAGGCAAATCGGGTGTGACATAGACTCAGTTCGTTGATCCGAGCTTAAATATCACCCAATCATGTTACCAATTTCACAGAGAATAGAGGGATTTTGAAACGAAATCGGAAGACTAGGGAGACTTACCCATGTTGCAATCAATGAAGGATCATGCCACATATGGAATTCAAAGCTCCACTGGAATAAATAAAATGAATATCCACCGCACCTCCGAGGAGCCTTGGACCAAGCGGAAGTCATATCTTCCTCCGAGCCAAAACAAATCATTATGTATCTTTGGTCAAGAAACCTAATGAACACACACTCATCAATATTCCAAGATTCAAACACAAACTAGGTAAATACATCCACTGAGGGTCGATGACGAAAAAATCAAGACACCAAGGTATACTTGCACAGATCTGCAGCACTATTAAGCTCTGCCGAGAGCAGAGATAACTGGGGCACCTACTGGAAGAGATCTAGAACTTTTGGGGAAATAGAGATCCTAGGGAAGGGAAGAGAAAGATCGTGGAATAAATACGGGTCAACCTTCCCAAACGACGAAGAACGCAAGACTCCCCCCTCCGATCGGGATGGGGGAGCAGGTCCCAGCGGCATAGATCTAGGGCATCGCTACGACGACACGGCAACGAACGTGAGGAGCTCTCTCTTTTCATAAGAAATATAATATCATAATATAATAGAAAAAAACATCTTCTAAAATAATAGTCAAATAGAAATCTTTATGACTGAGGAAAAGAGTTTGAGTCAAGAAAAACCCTTAACTTAAATCCTGGTTAGCTAAACATTCACTTACCTAATGTATAATAAAAAAACTATATTAATAACCTATTTAATAACCTTATTCATACCTATAAAATTTTATAAAATTAATTTATAATCATTTATAAAAAATATGTTAGTTATATTTTATTTTCATAATCGGATGTTGTTTGCTACGAGTGTATTTTTAGTATTAGTTTCAAAATGCTGATGTTAATTATTATTTATAGAATCAAAGTAAATAATTTTGAGATAATTATAGGTATTGGAATATATTATTAATAATGATTTATAATATTCTAATTTCATTTCATAAGTATTTTATTTATGATTTGCAATGGTGAAGTCAATGATGAGCTAGTTTTGGAAATGTTCAGGATTGTGGGGTGGTATCGTAATAAAGGTTTTTGATATTTACATTACCATTATAGAACAAAAAACTCATTATTTACATATTATTTTAAAATATCAAATGTATTTTTGTTTCAATATTTACCCATGATTGAAATTTATTGCCTTGTTCATGTAAGTTGTTAAACTAACCCAAACAAGAACAAGCTATAATCTATAAGTAAGTATGGTTAAGAAAGCGGTTCCTTTCTAATAATAAAAATATCATAGAATAATAATTAAATTATTTATATGATTTTAATTTCATTAATAAGGTTATAATAGATTTGTAGAAATAATAAAATTCTTAAGGTAAAAACGTAATATGTCATTTTTGTGGAGGCGATAGTCCGCACGTACACATGGGTGATGCATTCACTTTCCACATATCATAAGAAAGGTAGGAAATGGTTTTTAATTTAAGAATATTAATAATTTTATGAATATCATATTAATCCTTAAAATATAATTTTTTAACCATCTATAGAATGTACTGAAAAAAATTCAAGCACGCCATTCATGGAGGCGGTAGTCTACATATACGCAAGATGATGTTTTTATTTTTTGAATGGATTTAGAGAAAAATAGAAAAGTGATATTAAATTGGTATATTAAAATTTAATTATATTTTTAATAATCTTGTTATCATACTTTCATGTATATAATAGGTTTTAGTTGGTATCTAATAAAAAGAAATGAAAATAAAATAAAAGGGAGTAAATGAGAATGTTACCTTACTCCTTGGAATAACTCCTTTGTGAAATGTATTAAGGATTTGAGAGGTGGTATTTTAAGAATACCAAAGGTTATATAAATTTTATAGGGGTTTTGGGGAGTTATTTGGGTAGATTTTTCTCTAATAAAATAGGATTAGGCATGAAGATAATGGGGTGGTCATGGAACCTTTTACAAGGGAGGGAAGTGGAATTTTTATTATATATAAAATGTGATGTCACTATTAAATGGTCAGATGGATAAAATAATAGAAATTAATGGATTGGGGGAAGGTTATGGTTGAAAAATCCACAACCACAAATTTGAAGAAATTTTTGTAACTTTCTTATGTATTTTAGATTTAGATTTTTCAATTTTACCATTTTTTGTTTTTACTATAGTAACTAATTTTAACCTAAGTAATTTTTATTTAATGCCTAAGAGTACCTAATTTCGACCTAATTATTCCACATATTAAATCCATTTAAAAAATTATTTATATGTGTAATAATAATTAATTTTTTCCTTATTTCATGTAACTCATAAAAATTCATTTTGAGAAAGTGTATTTTTAAACATAAATGTTATGTTTAGTAAAAAATTATCAATATTGTTGATTTGAATGAAATTAATGATTTTATTATGATCCAAAGGAGGTTTTTGTGACTGTAAAATTAATAAAAAATATAATTCTACCTTGTGGGAACATAATTAAAATAAAAAAATGAAAAACATTTTTTTATTAGAATACAAGATTACTTAAGTTTCAAAATGTTAAACCTGATTATTTTAAATTCAACATAGTATTTTACAACAAATTATTAAAATATTTAAAACATTAATGGTATTTAAAATGGTTTATAAAATTTTGAAGTCATTCTTAAATCATGAAAATGTTAATAACACTCTGTTATTAATAAAAACTATATTTTTCACTATTCACTTAAAAATAATTTATTTCTAAAAAATATAAAAAATTCATCCTAATATAATTTTGACATTTTAAATTTCAAAATGAATTTAATTACATAAAATTAAAATTTTAAAATTTATAAATTTATCTATTAAATGAAAATAAAAAATATAAATAAATATTTTTTTATTGAAAAATAGTATTTTTTAAACATTAAGTGCTCTTAATATTATTTCATATCAATTTATAATTTGAATAATTTTAGTTAATAATATTTTTTAAAAAAATATTAAGATAAAATGTATAATACTATTAAAAACTTTTATTTTTGAAATAAAAATACTTTTATAATATTACATAATATTAATTATTTATCCTCTGAATGCAAGAGATTTTAGTTGAGTAATAGCATTTTATATACTAAGGTTTTATTATTCTTATAATTTTCTTAATAATATTCATCTAATGTTTCATGGATCATTTTAGTTCATTATTTTATGTGTAAAAATACATCAAACATAGTATATTTATTAAAAGGAACGATATATAGTAAAATATTGGAGTGCTACATTATTTCCCTTGAATAAATTGTGTCCTCACAATTTTGATCACTACTCACTACTGAAGTATTCAATGGTGTCCATAAGATATAAATTAGTTAGTATTTGATTTCAAATGAGGTATCAATATTTTTAGTTTGGGTAAGCATAGAAAACTTATCTATTCCTTCATAATAGACATATAAAAATATTGGGTTTCTTCCTAGCCCTTTAAGATAAATACTTCCCATGAATGGGGGTTGAGGCCTATATAATGGAATCAATTTTCCTAGAGTGTCCATAGTCATATTTTCAATGATAATGGGTTATAAGTTATTTGATATATAGAATAAAATTTGTCTATTTTGATAATATGGATTCAATGTGGTGATAGCCAATCCATTTCCATAATCTCATCAAATTCATCTAAATAAATGATAATAAGATTTGGATGAAGTATATTCTCACAAAAATTAACTTTGGAAAAAGAAATGCTATAATTTTTCTCCAATAATATCAAATTATATGGGTGTTTATTTGATGTTGTTATAAATTTTCCTAGAATTAATAGAGTGGATAGAACCCTATGTCTATAGTGGATAATTAGTGAAATTTATTTATCATGTTCCACTTCAACGATAGTCATGGAAATATAATTTCCTTATTCCCTTTATTTTTTAGGATGTTGAGGACTTTTTCTTCAATTACCCTTGGATTAAGGCCTCGGTTTGCATAATTACTTTACTCATTTCATTTCAAACATTGGTCATTATTCCCCTCCACTGTGTTTCCCATATCTTTATAATAATCATGATCTCAATAGACCTTCTTCCCACACTTAAAACATTCACATGATCCTATTTATAAATTCCTTAGATGATTTTCCCCATACTTTTCACATGTAGTAAATTGATTATTCTTCCCTCTTTATTATTTATCACTTGAGTTCCCATGGAGATCCAATTTACTTTTATTGTATCTTAAAACATTGTAATAATGAGGTTCTTAAGCTTATATATCCACCTTAAGTGAACATAAAACAATTTCTTCAAAAAATATAGAGCCTCTTACAGATAATTCCTTTTAAATAAATGGTTTTAGCCACAAATGAATCGTTCAATCTTGCTTTCTGGGTTAGTGATAAAACTTGAAGAATACCTTGTGAGTCATGTGAATTTATCCTTATAAGTAATAATAAATTCATCTTTTATTTTTTATCTCATGAAATTATCTCTCTATTTTGGTGAAAAGAGTCTAAGTGAAATACTTTATGAATAATACTTTATTAAACTTCTCATATTACATTGAGTCTACTTCCTCATTTTTAGTTTTATTCTTAATGAGAGTACACAATTGAGAAACTTCAACTTCCTAGAAATAAATGACCTGAAAAATATTCTCATGCTTTGGGCACTGGAGAATAGAAAATATATTTTCCATCGCATTTATCCATTTCTTATAAAAAATGTATTAAAAAGGATGCTAAAGGTGGCTGGAGGTTTCACATCAAATAATCGATTTCAAGTTTGTCTTTCCTTGGTGTGTTCTGTAGCTCAACATTTTTTTTGTTATTATTCATATCTTGAAATATCTGAGTGATAATTTACATAATATCTATTACCATTACTCATATTTCATTTGTTTTCCCATTTGTACAATCATCACATTTCTCATAGCACCCATTACTAACTCGGTTTCTCCTTGCTCTATCCATTTAATAATGTAATGAAAAGTTAATGATATGAATAAAAAATCTAGAAATTAAAACCATTAATATAAAAAGGATAAATAATAAATTACATATAAACCCTAAAATACATACTAATATGTTTCAATCATGGTTATTCATTGTCTATATCCTTTTAGGATTTCAAACTATACAGTAAAGATGTTTTGAAATCCTTCATAATGATTCATAAAGAGTGTGTAATTTTCAAATCATATTTCATGTAAGTGTCTAGATAGGTGTGTATTCTTGGGACTAATAATTATTCACCAGGTTATGATTGATTTGATACTCAACCAACATTTTTTCAGGGTGATTTCCCCTAGTTGTATCTATGAAATCATTGCATCTACTTACCGGTATCTTGAAAGGGGTGAAATTTCATGGAAACAACAAAATATCTAATTTACCAAAACATTAGAATGTTATCATATAATTTGACTTATCTCTAATGGTTTATATAAATTTATCTTATCTTGATCAATAAAAAGAACTAAAATAACCCCCAGATATAACCAAACCCTTCTCTAATGACAATTGAGGCTCTTAAGGCTAACACTCCTAGGTCTACAGTTAAAAACATTTCTTTGAACATTGTCTTCGATACAATGTGAGATGACCTGAGGTAAAAATATCTTTATTTTACATTATTTCTATAAATTAAACACTACATTTCACAAATAAATGCACAATCCCAAGAATTAAAGGTTTAATGTATTTGAGTATCAGTTTAATAAGCAATATATTTTATGATACATGTGAACATTTCTCTATAATTGAGACACACTATAATCCCTTCTAGAATTCACATAAGTTATACTCATTTAAATAAAATATGGAATGGAAATATAAGAAAGTGGTGAGATGATAAGCTTATTAAGGGAAAACCTATCAACATTTCATCTAGGGTTAGATAATAATCATAATTAAAAACATTATCAAGGGAAAAATATCTTAATAAAAATTGCATGTAACAATAATATTTTTCCATATGTAATGGACTGATGACATGTAATCTCAAATTAACAAACATATAACATAGTAAAAGAGTGATAAATAATGAACATGAGGCAAGGAACATAATAATAGGCATATAGAAATATGTAATGTCTGTGAAAAATAGAATAATAATGAATTATGGAACAAAAATTAGCACATAAAATCTTTTGAACCAAGTTACCCTTACCATGTTCATACAAAAACTTGTAAACAAAGATACATGTATGTTGTTCACACAAAAATCTTATGAACAAATCTACCTACATCACGTTCACACACCAAACTTGTAAGAAAATATACATATATCATGATCACACATAAGACTTATTAATAATGATATATGTATAACATTTACATAAAAACCTATAAAAAAATATACATTAATCACATTCACATAATAATATTTTGAACAAATCTACCCATATCATGTTCACACACAAAACAAGTGACCAATTCTACCTCTAAAACATTCACACACCATTTCATTATCTCATGTGATATAAAATATTAACCAATATATTAGAGGGCCATAGAATACCCCTCCCATCAATCATATATATGTGTGTATGCCCCATTAAATCAATCCTTCATCATATCATATAGAACCCATGTAAAAAATGGGTTTCATAACATTTCCAAATGGTATAAAAAACCACTTAATGAATTAGATCAGTTGATAAAAAAAGTTAAATCACACAAAATAATTGATTCATAAGATAAATTTTGAGAGTGATATATAAAATATAACTCTATAGGAGTTATATATTGTAAAGAGTTAAATAGAAATTAAATCATGAAAAAAAAGATTCTAGAAAACACTTCGTAACATTTTCATAAAGGGACAAAATTAAGAATCACATTAAAAATTCCATTTCAAGAAAGTAACATAAAAAAATTAAAACACTAATTTAAATTATATTAAAATAATGTATCATTGGAAAAAATACATATAAGTTTTCTATGGTAAATTCTAAGTGGAAGATAAAAATAAAAACTTAAAAGGGAAATTCTTTTTAATATTTTAAAAATACTTTTATTGAGGCACACATTATAATGGTGGGGATAAATATTTAAATTTAAAATAGATAAAGTGACATATGAATATTACTAAATATAAAACATATTTAGAGTTTAAGATAATAATGGAGAAAATTATCAGGGGAGTGAATATGGATATAGATGATAAAGATATCATTTTAAGAGAATGGGAATTATTCTTAACATCAAATTTTATGAAGAAATATATACTTCAAACCAATTCCATTGAAAATATGGGGGAAATGAAATATAATATCTTCATAGATCAAAATAAAATCATCTATTAAAACCGTAGTCAAAAATAAATCCTTGTGACTCGGTAAAAGAAGTGCAGTCAAGAAAAACCCTTACCTTAAATCTCGCTTAGCTGAATGTTATCTAAACTCTTTATAACAAAAATAAATTTTTCATCACATATTTAAAAACATTTTTTATAACTAAATCCTTTCATAAAACTTATTTTTTAATTATTTATTACTAATATTTTCTTTATTTATATTTTATTTTCATCATCGGATGTTATTAGCATAAATTGTTTATTTAGTACTAGTTTTGTAATGATGGTATCGATTATTGTTTATATATTAATGTAAATAATTACAATATCATAATGGGTATTATAATATATGTTTAATAATGATTTATAATGTTCTAATTTTATTTTATAAGAATTTTAGAAATGTTTTTTAATAACAAAGTCGTTGAAAATCTTATTTTGAAAATTTCCATGAATGATGGGTGGTATCTTAATAATGAGCTAGATATTATAATAACCTTTAAATAAATAAAATAAAATAGTTATTTACTTATTATTGTATAATATCCCAAGTATTATTTTTTCCTAAGTTTCTTATGATATAAATTTGTACCACTATTCATGTAGGTGGTCATATCAGCCCAAACAAAAATAAGTAATAATCTATGACTGAGTATAGTTAAAAAAGAGATTACTTTATCATAATATCATTATCACAAAAGAATAATGATATTGTTTATATTTTTTTAATGTGGTGAATTATGTATAGATGGATAAATAAGCTAATACTATAGTCAAAAAAATACATCACTTTCTCAGAGGTCATAGTTTTCACGTACGCACGAGAGACACGTTCATTTTCCATATATCGGGAAGAATATAGGGAATATATTTTAATTTAATAATATTAATAATGTTATAAATACCATAATAATCCTTTAATTATAATTTTAAAATAATATTTGTATAGAAATGATGAAAATTCAATCTCATCATTCATGGAGGCGGTAGTCCACACATATGCATGAGTACATATTCATTTTTTGAATAGTTTAAGAAGAAGGTAGAAAGGTAATATTTCATTAGTATGGTCACATTTTCTAATATCAGTAATAATTATTTTATTATACTTTTATGGATATGATAGTTTTGATATCGTAGTAGATGAAAATAAAGGAAAATAAAATGAAAACAAAGTAATTGAAAATGTTACCTTACTCCTTGTAAAAGCTCCTTTGTGAAACAGTTTAAGGATTTAAGAGTAGGTATTTTGAGAATTCCAAAAACTATAGGAATTTTATAGGTGTTTTTTGGATTTTTTTCATATAGATTTTGGTTGAATAAAAGATTATTGGGTTGTGGTGATATGTGGGGTGGTGATGGATCCTTTTATAAGGGACAGGAGTGGCATTTTATAATATAAAAAAGGTAAAGTTGTTATTCAAAGGTCATATAGATCTAATAATAAAATGAGTAGGGGAGTTTAATATTGTTAAAACCTTAACCAAAATTTTTCCTATATATATTAATCATTTTTAAGCCTTTTACACTTATATTTTTCACTTTTACCTTTTTTGTTTTTACCATGGTAACAAGTTTTTACCTAAGTAATTTAATTTTATTGAATAAAAATTAAAATGGTATTATTACATAATTTTTAATTAATGATTAAAAATATAGAATCCATTTTATAAAAGAAAATTTATGTGTTTAAGAAAAGTTAATTTTATCCTTAGTCGATGTAAATCTTAAAGACTTGTTTTTTAAATATGTATTTTTAGGCAAAAATATTATGTTTAGAACAAAATTATCAATATCATTGATTTAAATGACATTAATGGGATTATGTTTAACTAAATGAGAGTTATGTGACTTGAAAATTAATCCAAAAAAGGATCATATCTCATGAAAACATAATTAAAATAAAAATATGAAAAGAGATTATTAGAGTGAATGATTACCTAAATTTTAAAATGTTAAACATGGATTTAATAAATTGAATGTATTGTTTTTATAAGAAGTATTTTACTCCTTAAATCATTCATAGTCATAAAAATTTCAAAAAGGTTTTAAATCATTCTTAGGTCATGATAAAGAAAACAAATCTACAGTATTAAGAAAAACTGTTTTTTTTACAATTCACCAAATAATCAACTATTTTAGAAAAAACTACAAAACTCATACTAAACTAATTTTGACATGATTAATTCAAAAATTAATTTTCATTAATAAAATTAATTTTATTTTATTTTTAAAATTTTCTTCTAAATGAAAAAAGGAAACTACTTTTATTAAAAAATATCATTTTAAAACATTAAGTGGTTTTAATCTTATTTCATATCAATTTATAATTTAAAGAATTTTAATTATTAATATTTTAAAAATATTAAATTAAATTTATTTGGATAAAATATATAAAAATTTAAAAAATAGTTATTTGATAAAGAATGATCATTTTTAATATTAAATAATATTAATTATTTTTCTTATAAATATAAGAAATTTCAATTGAGTAATATATTTTTGTTTTTTATAGGTTTTATTATTGTGATAATTTTATTAATAACACCCATATAATATTTCATGGATTGTTGTAGTTTGATGTTGCATGTTTATTCATCTATCAAACACATTAGATTTATTTAATGAAACAATATATTGTAAAATTATAGGGCATTGCACCTTTGGTCTAAAAATGGTTTTCATAGCCAAAAAAACAATATAAGAAACTATGATCTGGTGGGTAAAAAACATTACATTATATTTTTTTTTTGTATAATATTTTTTAGTTTATCATAAATTTTCTACAACATAATCAGCTACATTATATTATCTAAAAGTTTGACCGTAAGGAGGGTGAGGTATTCCATTAGATGGTGTGTCATTCTGAAGCACAATACATGTTACATATGCTTCTTACTATAAATAATGGTATATTCAACCATCCACTTGGGTAGATGGGGTATCTACTCAATAACCTCCATGTACATTTGTTTATGTTGATGAGTTGTGATAATAATGTAGATGACATTAGCTTTAACATGAGGCCTCACGTATTCCACTAGTTAAGGAAGAACATCCCCCATACGAGCCTCTATTGGTTGATGATGTGTTCCAGTAGACAAGGGATCCATATATTTTATCATGATTGTAACACCCCAATATCTTATGGTATATCCCCTTTAAAATTTAGCATCTTCGATATTTTATGCTTCATTCAACACCAAGTTTAACGCTGTAAAATACTATTAAATATGATCATTGGAATAGTAATGTGACCATTAGGAATAGTAATATGACCAAACAGAATAGTAAATTTACCTATGAAAGTATAAATAAAATTTTAGCATCTTAAAAATAAGAATATGAAATAATTATATCATAGTATAGGTAATTGAATATTTTAAAAATGAAAAATCAAGTGTTGGTATTTTTTTTAAACATTAATGTTTATTTACAAATTTATAATTAACATAATGATTTAAAACAAAATTTTTCTTCATGAAATATATTCAAAAGTTGATATTTATTTTCTTACTATTATAAGAAAATTTTATGGTAGTTTAATAAATTTTTCAAAGTGTTATAAATTCAGTTATAATTTTAAAATCGGTATTTTTTAAGTAAATGATGATTTTATTTAAAAATTAAATTTATCATATTTATAAAATTATTTTCATAAAATGGAGTTAATTTTTTAATTCTACACATAAAAAAAATTTAAGATTAATTTTGGTGATTTTTCTAAAATACTTGATTTTTTGTGAATAATAAAATATGATAAATTATCGTATTTAATAAATACATAAATTATTGAGTCATAAGTGATGTATGGATGATGTAATACCATAATATAGAACTCTCCTTTATTATTTTAATATATTTAGTGATAATTATCAAACTATTCATAGTCTTCATCCAAAATAATAAATAAATGAATAAAATATTTAAAAACTCTCCTCTCCTCCAACTATAAATACCACATCTCACCCTCTCTTCTCTTAACACTCTCAAAGCCTTGAATATTTCTTATATTCTAAAAATTTCCTCTCCAAACCTCTCCCTTTTGTTCTGGTCTTTTTTGTATCACCAGAAGACCATTTAAGATTTCCTTAAGGATGTTCTCAAGGAGAAGAATTCAAGAGGTAAATCTTTTTTTTCTCTCTTTCAATTTCATTTAATTTATTTTATTCTTATCATATATTTACCTATTATATAAAAAA
Source organism: Viscum album (assembly GCA_963277665.1). Taxonomy (NCBI): domain Eukaryota; kingdom Viridiplantae; phylum Streptophyta; class Magnoliopsida; order Santalales; family Viscaceae; genus Viscum; species Viscum album. Next base: position 1,472,005,496 of record OY728157.1, read on the forward strand.
TGTTTGATAACTCTAGTATATTATATATTCTTGAGTTTTATTGTGTTAATTTAATTTCCTTATTCAATCCCCTTCTCCTCCTCCCCATTTATTCTAAAAATGAAAAATCGTCTCTAGTGTGCCGATTTACTGCCATCATGGACGATGAGACTTTATTTTCCATTACCTCCTTAAAGGATGGTTATGAAACCATAATTATGGTTAAACCATATTTTATTATACATATTATAAGTTATTTAGTATTCTAGAACCAATATATATACATGATATTAATTAATAATACAAAACAAGTCTATGACGATCGAAAAACCAGCAAAATGATCTAAATGATTACCATTAAAGTTCTATATAATAAATCATCCTCATATCTGGAAAAAAAATATAAGGCAATTAAATGTTCTAAATTTTCATTAATAATATATAATTTCAATTCTAGATAATTATTTCCATTTTACATGATCTTCTATATACATGTAAAAGTAAACTGATCATGAAAACCAAGGAAAAGAATACTCCCGAATGATGAAATTGAATCTCACAGCTCATCAAAAATGCTATATATAAACTTAATAAAATTATAATAAATAAAAAACATATTTAATAGGTTCTGAATTAATTTATTAATGAATCTAATTTTATTATCCAGGACATTAAGTACATGTGTTACACACTTTCGGGCATAAGGTAAGGGTTTCTTCCTGAACCTCCATTTTCATTTGGGTTATGCTTTTTCCCTCTATTCACCAATTTAATTCTTCGTTATTTTTATATAATTATTATAAATTCTATTTATATGTTCTATAATCATGTATCCAGATAATTTCATCTTTCTTTTATCTGGAAATACATGTTTTACAAGGTTCCCTTCTCAATTCCTCCTGATATGAAAGTCTGATTAAATGAAACTTCTTGATTTCATACCCATTTTGAAGTATCATCCATAATATATTTTAAGAAACCATTATTTTTCTAAAATCACTAATTTTTTTTTGAAAAAATATATTTGTTCATTTATGGTTTTATTCAAACAATTATGATAAATAAAAATAATCTTTCCAAAAGAGCTCTTCTTTGCAAGGTAAAAAAGGGAATTTCTATCAAGAATTCCTCGATTATTTTATTAAAGTATTTTCCTCTATTTAAAAACCACTATTTAATTTTGTGATTTATTGAGATTTATCTCTTATTATTATCATATACCATATTTTATTTAATGGTTTATGATCAGTTTTCCTATATAAATTCTATCTTGATACCATTCACTATACTACTCAGAATGGTCAGTGATTATGTTTACAGATTGGGGAAAGTTATTTAAATTTCATATATATATATGTTTTTTTGTTTAACCCCATTCATATAAATAATTAATTGGACTTAGTGATGAGTTGGTCCTGCTATAGCTCCTCAATGCATTGTAGGTCTCGTGGGACAAAACGTAGATGGGTTTGTCTGAGAGCTTAACCATTTATTTTTTGATGTCTTGGTCAAGGGATCGATGGTATGTTTATGATACTAGTTATTATACATTATCTCATTATGATATTAGTAATTTATAATCCACATGATTATTCAACTATTATAATATTCATGGTTAGTCTTCATTATCATGTGATTATTTATATAGAATTATTTATTTATCTTTTATTATTTCCATATTATGATCATGATTATGTTCTAAAGGAATGTGTTTTTAGTCATTCACCATTCCTTATTATTTATATTAGCTTATGTTGTATTACATACCCTTACTGATCATCTTACCTCACCCATTTCTCATGTTTTATTCTTCCTCAAGATGTGAAGATGTATATTATGAATGAATTATAGGGATAATCTAGTAGTTTTGGATGTTTCCAATGGATTTTCTATGTTTTTTTCATTCAAGTTGTAATGTAAAACATATATTTGTATCTAGTTTTCTAAAAATACTAAACTATTTAGTACTTCATGATGCGACTTACATGTTTATTATACTAATTTAATAAAGGCACCAACTCCAGGCAACTTGGGTTGGGGTCTTTATAATGATATCCATAGTATTTACCCAATCTAGAAAATCCAATCTTATATTAGCTTTAATTACCCTTTATTCATAATTTATGACATAACATTTTCAAAGTTATTTAATTCCTTATGGGATGTTTGGTTGTAAGAACCTGTGTTTTGAACCAGATTAAATTTCGTGGGAATTTGAATTTTTGGTGATTAATGGACGCGTTTTTTTTTAAAATAAATTGTGTAACTTAATTATGACAGTTGGAATGCTTCAAAGTGATATTTTTGGACTTGGGTGAAGGCCTGAGAACTTTACCTAGCGGCTCGAGGAGTTTCGGGAGTGTCGAACCAGGAAAAGAATCATTTTAAGGACCTATTGAGGATGAATGGTTTTTCTGAAATCGCGTGACCCATAGTAGGTAACTGTGAAACTTGTTGTAGGTGGGGTAGGGGTGTATCGCATGGGATGTGCAGTGTTTTCCAAACTGTGCTCCTAGCTCGCATGGTTTCCTTTTGAGGTAGTAACCTCACACTATTCATCACAGGGTTTGTGCACGGTTTGGAAAACCCTGCAGGTCAAATCATGCAAATGGATCTGTTTTAATAATTAATTTAAATTAAAATTAAATTAAATTAAATAAAAATAAAAACATAAAATTCAACCTCAACCCTCTCTCTCCATACCCGCTTGACGCACCAGGGGGCACCCCTTTGAGTTGTGATGCACCCCTCCCTCTCGACTCCTCTTCTGCACATCAATCTGCCCAGATTTCTTTATTATTCTCCATCGATCTGTCATGGTAAGATCTATCCTCCGTTCTCTTCTCGGTTTCTGACCATTTTTCGGTATATTCATCACCCGGTGTGGTTCGTCCGAACACCTTAGTGTAAGGGATAACCCCAATTTCGGTTTTATCTTGTTTTATAGTTGTGAAAATGGTCGCACAGGTCATGTGGGTGCAAGTTCCAGAAACCTCTGCTGAAGGAGAAGTGGTTCAAGTTGTTTCGGTTCATCGCCACCATCTGAGGTAAGGGTTTAAACCTGATGTTTTGTTTCGCACCCCTAAATTGATAATCTTAAAGTGTTTATGGGTGAAAGAAATTTTTTGTAGTGGGTTTTGATCAGTTTTGGGAGGAGCGCACGCATGTACTCAGGTGTGTGTGTGTGTGTGTGTGTATGTGTCTATGTGTGTATATATATATATCTTCCATTTACGTATTCCCTCGTGGTGTGGGGAATACGCGCATTGGGTTAAGGGTGTGTGTGTGTGTGTGTATATATATATATGGAGGTATGTGTGTGCGAGTGGCCAGCAGCTTCGAGTTAGAAAACACCAAGTGTCAAAGCGTTGTCTTAGTATTCTTTTGAGGTAGGGTCCCTAAGCTTAACCTTTATTTAAGAATGTAATAGATTCTTATTTAATGAATCTTGATAAGTTGAATTGAAATTAGGGAATGAACTGCTCATTTGAGATAAATGATTTGTTTAAGAAGCAAAGTCATGTTTTAATATTAAAACCTCTCCAACAAAGGTGTGATGCCTTCAAACCAAAAAGTATTGATAGTTGTTATATCATTCTTAGTTGTGGTTTGAGATTTCCATATGTCTTTCTATTGGTGTTGATATATGGTATGTTAATGCATAGCCCCTTTTATGTTATTAAATGATGTTGCTCACGTGAGATAAATAAGGACTTGGTCATGCATTTGTAATCAAGCATGTATTTCTTGTTATGTTGCTTGTTTCCCATGTGAGTATTGTTAAGTCTATGCCAGGTGTGATAGATTATTAAACTTTAAACACCCTTTGGGTTTTATTATTAAATGGAACTTGAATGGATTTTGTCCTTAGACACCCTTTGGTGTTCCATTTACCCCATGTCATGGGACTTCAAACATGTAATTGATTTGTATATCAATTTTTAAATTAAAGAGATAAATTGGGAAGGGATGAGTGACTAAGAGCATTGGACCTTATTATGTCATTTCTTGATTAATCATGTTTTTTCATGTATGGCTATTCCCATGTGAGATAGATACTACCTTGCCATGTATTATTTATTAAGATTAAGAGGCTTGTTATAAATAATCTCCCATGTGGGTCAATTGATGTTATTGTTATGTAATGGATCGCGAAATCATGTGAAGATTTATAATGCCTTTCACATGTGAGTAAAGAGAAGGCTATGACTTGAATTTATGTAATTGGATTGAGTTTCTCTAATTATGGTTTTTACACGTGAGTTACATTATAATTAATCCATGTGATAGCTAGATAGGCTAGTTGGGCTTATTATATTAAAAATGTCCATGTGAGGATTTGAATGACGCTTGAATTGCTATCCCATGTTAGATATGTTGAGACCATGATATGTAATGAATTTATAGACATGGGAATCTTGTTATCGTGTTTTTCCCATGTGAGTTAAATGATGTTAAATCCATGTGTTGGTTTGTTATACAAGTGATTCTTGTTACATGAATTATGACCATGTGAGTAAATGAAAGGTCAAGCCTTATGAGGCTAGACAATGCTTGAATCACCCTCTTGATGTGATTTTGCTAAAGGATGCTCTTTGTTTTGACCTTGTCATGTTAAATGAATTGTTTAAAATGAATTGAGTTGATTAAATGGTAAAGAGCCTTGGGTGATATGTGGATTCATATTAAAATTTCACGGACTGACTCAATTGCCTTAAACCATGTTTATACCAATGGTGATACATGGATCAAATTGAAGGATTCCATGGATAGACTCTTTATGACAACCCTGTTTTTTATTACACACTTAAACATGATTTATTACATAAACTTCACTTGATACAACATAGAAGGTCGAAAGGTCTATTGTCTTTGGGGTTTAGGATCATTACATAACAACTTGAAACATGAGATACAACATCATTATTGAAAACTTCCTTTACATGACCACTACATTCTCTCGTACTTAGAATTGCATGGGATAACCTGAGGACGTGCATAAGAAAAGGGTGAGCTTGGGTGGGTTTATATAGGAAAGGTGAGGGAATTCTTTATTATTTAGGTTTGGGACACCTCACATTAAACTGATCCAAACCAAAAACCATCCCATGGTTTTTGCCCATGGTTTTTGGGAAAGGGAAGTGGAAAATAATATTTTATAAGGCCAAAGTATGAACTTCTTAAAATAAGGAGCTTGCTTATGTGGAGGTGAGTCACACTCCTAAGGAAAATAATTTAAAACGACAAGATGTTTAATAAGTCTTAAAGGGTCCATTAATGCTTTGTAAAATAAGTAAAACACACCCAAAATCACATTATTTTATTTTTAAAATATATATTGGCCGAACATAAATCTTATAGTATTTTATTACATCACTATTGGGTCATTATGATGTCATAAAACACATTATATATTTAAACGGTATTTAATTTTTACCCAAAAAATTGACTGTCTCAGAAAATTATGAAAAATTCACCGTTGGATAATTTCGATGTCCTGATTCCAGAAATAATATTTATTTTATCTAAATAATTTTATAAATATATTAATTTTCACTTTTAAAATAAAAGTCGACATTTATCGAAAATTCATGGGTTTTGACAAAAATGGATTTCAAACCTTAATAAAAATTAAAATTGAATTCATAAAATTATATGATCATTTATATTTAATAAAAATTAATTTAATAATAATAATATTTTTTAAAAAAATTATTTAATACAAAAATCCATTAATTCATCAAAATTGATTTCTTAGTTGAATATTAACTAAAAATACTATTTGGGCTTTAAAAACTATTTACAAGGTAACAATAATAAAATGAAAGTATATTCATTATTATATACCAAAAATAATGTACATAGTCATAGTACTAGGGTCTTGTTAAATAACTCATTAAAACACCCGCATAAAACCGAAGGGTGAGGTGTACGATGGTGACAAACTCTTGGGGTGGTTCAGATAACATTGCTCACGTGGTGATCTCTATCAACTTCCACTTCTCCCGTAGGCGGTTCCGTTCGAGCTTAACCTGTTGAAGCTTGGCTTGGGCTTGGTCAAGAGCGAAGCCCAATGATGCCACCTCTTTTCCTAGATCTGAAAAATGGGCTTCGTATGGAGCAATTCTACCGGATGAGGTCATCACTTCCTTTTTCTGAGTAAATTGGATTTGTTAAAACCCATATTTATACTAATCATGTGATCACTGTTCAACGGCTACAAAAGCAACGGTCACAATTCTTAATGGTATTTTAAAATCCAAAAACAAAATAAGTTCATATGTTGTATAGTCATTTCACATATTAAGACATTTAATTAAATCAAGAGGGATTTTCATTAACAAAGGTCTGGGTCGTTACACTCTTGAGGTTTTATTTATAAGTCAAGTGATATATGGATTCATATTATAATTCCATGTATAGAATCTTAAGAGCTTTTGTTTTATAAGCCGAGTGATACATGGATTCATATTAGAATTTTATGAACGGACTCATAGGGGATTTTGTTTTATAAGCTGAGTGATACATGGATTCATATTAGAATGTCATGGATGGACTCATAGGGGTTTTTTTTATAATATTAGTGATACATGGATCCATATTAGAATGTCATGGATGGACTCATAGGGGATTTTGACTTATATTTTGAGTGATACATGGATCCAGTTATATGAGGGATGCCATGGACTGACTTAAGGGGCAATGATATATGTCATGGGTGATACTTGGGTTTCCATATAGGATAGCCAAGGACGGACTTGGATGACATTGACTTTATACCTGTGACTGAATCCGAGTTTCCATGGGTGGTCATAAAAATATTTACTATGTCCAAGACCTAGTATTTAGGTATATTTGAATAAATTGTATAGGTAATTTGTTTAAATTAACCTAACTACAATGTTGGGAACTTGGTGAGGGTATGTTCATTTTAATAAACTAAGTGGGGAGTTTATTTAGATTTCCCTATTTCTTTCTAAGGGTGATTCCCTTTTTTGGAAGAATTCATAACTACTTAAAATTATTATTGTTTTAAATAATTATTTGGGATTCTTGTTTTTTGTTCAATGGTTTTGGAATTTTCTCATGAATGGTGGGTTATTGTCTTTCATTTAACATACAACTTCTCCTAGAAGAGCTCTTCCAAATACGAGAGTGAAATCCATGAGGCAGGTTCTGTAGATAGATCCTCTAGTGGATCCTTCCTTAGTAGAAGCAGTGATCAGTACCATTCAGACTCTATGGTCAGTGGGTACAGTGAAACTGGGAAGAGTAGTGGATCATAGCTCAAAATTTCCCAAGCATCATCCACCTGTTTTTCCTAGTGAAAAAGGACCGTAAGATTTAGAGGAGTGGTGTGAATAGATTGATAGGATCTTTAACTTATTGAGGACTCCTAAAGATTCTCAGGTGGGTTTTTCCACATATATGAATCGGAAAAAGATGGTGGGACTCGTTAGTGAAAGCTAAGTTGCATGAGGGTCTTACCTAGGTATCTTTCAAAAATATATTTAATCATTAGTTTTATCCTGAGACTTTACATGTGGAAAAAACCTCGGGAGTTTCTAACATTGGAGTAAGGTTAGCATTCTGTACTGGAGTACGCCACTCGTTTTACTTAGTCAGTGCATCTAGCACTGGAGCTTATCGCTAATGATTACCTAAAATCCAAGGGGTTATAGATGGGGTTGAGGGATGATATTTGGTTCATTATAGTTATTTTATGTCTTTTAAACTTTTTATAGGTAGTGGATAAAGCATCTTTGGTTGAGGCAGACATATCTAGAAGGACGGGTTTGGGTGGAACTTTAGCAGGTGTAGTGGTTATCCAGGTTGTTTCTTATGGTTAGAAAAATAAACATAAGAGTGGTTAGTTTTCTAAAGGACCAGTTTTAAAAGGCTTCTTCAGGGTAGCAACAGGTTATTTTATACCTTTGTGGGAGGTGTTTTCACACCAGGCCACATTGTACGGAGGCTCCTAGAACTTGTCATCTTTATGGGAAATCTGGTCATCTGAATTTTTTTTGTGATAAGATGTCCTAAGAAAGTAAGATGGGATCCACTTTCACCAAAGGGTCACAGGTTCAGGTTGAAGCTTCAAAAGGTGGTTCGTCACATTCTCATGACAAAGGGGATGTCCAGGTGGCTATGTCCTAAAGGATTTATGTGGATTATTGTGCACCAGAGGAATCTAAAGTAGGGCCCACTACTGTTAGAGGTACAATGTTTAGGTCATATTTTATGGTTCTAGATTTGTTTGATATAGGTGCTAATAATTATTTTATATCATAAAAGTTGGTTGACATGTTGGTTTTCATTCGAAGATTATGTCATTATTTTTTGATCTTTCTGCACCTTTGTTAAAGAGGTCTAAACAAGGTTTCCAGTGTCATGTGTGTCGAGTGGTGATAGGAAACTTTAAGGTGGTTTGGGACTACTTAGTGCTTGATATTGATATCTTTTTACTAATTATTGGCATTGATTAGATGATCAACATGAAGGCATAGATAGATTTGTATCACCGTTAGGTACAGTTCTTATCTACCGATGGGGTCACTCATGTTTTCCAGGGTGAGTGGGACTCTAGATTGGAAAGGGAAAGGCCTATTGTTCCTTATGCTAGTATAATATCATGGTGGTTTTCAAAAATGTTTCATGATGCATTTTAATCATGCTTAGTCGGTCATCTAAATTCTATTTTTTTAGGTACCCTAAGGTCTTTCCAAATAATTTTTCTGGTTTACCGCCATAAAGGGAGGTCGAGTTTTTTATTGACTTTCTCCCAGGAACGATTCCCAATTTTATGTCATCCTATCAAATTGAACCTACCAAGTTCGTGGAAATTAAGGTCCAGCTGGAGGACCTAGAGGTGAAAGGATTTATTCATCCTTGTGTGTCTCCATGTACTTCACCTTTACTTTTTTCTAAGAAGTTAGATGAGAGTCTTATATTTTTTACTTACTATCAAAAGTTTAATTGAGTGATCATTAAGAACAAGTATCATTTACCCATAATTGATGATCTCTTTGATCATATGAAAGGGGCTCGTTGATTTTCTAAGATTTTCCTATGTTCAGGGTACCACCAGTTGAGAGTATGAGAAGAGGATATACCCAATGCAGTGTTTTAGATTTGATATGGACATTTCAAGTTTTTAGTAATTCTATTTGGTTTCACTAACACTCCCATGATATTTATGGTTTTGATGAGATGAATATTTCATCGATTCTTTGACTCCTTTTGTTGTTGTGTTCATAGATGATATCTTGGTGTACTCAAAGAAATAGGAGGATCAGAGAGACCATTTAGATATCATTCTTCAAACATTAAAGGAACATCATTTGTATGTAATCTTTCTAAGTGTGAGTTTTGGATCTGGGAAGTAAAGATTCTGGGGCATGTGATATCTAAGAGGGGTATCTCAATGAATCCTCAAAAGGTACATGTATTTATGTCTTCAGAGCAGCCCAGAAATGTGTTTGGGATCAATATATTATTGGGGTTTATGGGTTTCTATAGACAATGTGTTTGGGGATTCTACAACTCACATTTTATTACGATAGCTTTAACCCATAAGGGTGTAATGTTTTAATGGAATGATAGGTGTCATAGATATTTTGAGTAGATGAAGATGATATTGAATTCATCACTATTGTTGATTCTTTCAGAACCAGGGTTAGGTTATGATGTTTTCTATGATGCTTATGGTATAGGCTTAGGTTGTGTCTTGATGTAGGGGAAACAGGTTTTGGATTATGTATCTCTCCAGTTACGCCCTCATGAGAAGAACTATACTACCCATGATATTTATTTGGTAGTTGTTATTAATGTGCTCAAAACATGGCATCAATATCTCTTTGGGGAAAAATTTATAGTATACTCTGATCACAAAATCATGAAGTATAGTTTTACTCAGAGAGATATGAACTTGCAATAGAGAGGTTGGGTGGAGTATCTTCAGACCTTTAATTTTGATATCGTATATACCCTAGGAAAGGAAGTGTGGTAGCCAATGAGTTGAGAAAAAAATTACTGACACAATCCATGAAGGAATTAGTTGAGCAGTGGTCTTTGATGAGTTTGTTTTCCAATATTAGCATGGGATTATAGGAAGTTGGTGGACAGGTGTTCTTGGATTTGATAAAGGTTGAATCATATTTTGATGAGATAGTTTGACTTGAGCAGACAACAGACACTGAGATCCAACACTTAGTAGAAATCCTAAATGGAGGGGATACCTTATGCGAGTTTTCTCGGTCTCCCAGTGGATCTTTGTGCTTTTGTAGCAGGTTGGTTGTTCCATTTTCCTTGAGAAAGGAGTTTCTAGACAGGGGACATTGGTCATGTTGGTCTTTGCGCCACATGGATACAATGATCAACCATAATTTGAGACATTGGTATTGTTATTGGTGGATGAGGTGGTCATTTGTGGATGTTGTATCATGGTGTCTCACTTGTCAAATAGTTAAGGTGGAACACCAGTGACCTGCAGGTTTGTTGAAACCATTACCCATTCCAGTATGGAAGTGGGATGAGAGTTATATGAATTTCTTGTTGGTTTACCATATACTCCTAGTGGGAAGGATTTGATTTGGGTAATTGTGGATAGAATCACTAAATCAGTTCATTTCTTAACAATAAAGGAAATGAAAATAATAAAATAGCTTGGGGACTTGTATGTCTGAGAGATGTTGACACCTCATGGGGTTCCCTCATTAGTTGTTTTTAACATGGATTCAAGGTTCACATCCAGATTCTGGAAAGGTTTTCAAGAGGAAATGGGTTCCCAGTTGAAATTCAGAAGAGTTTATCATCCGTAGATGGATGGATAGACAAAGAGGGCTATCTAGATTTTTAAGGATATAATTTGGGCTTTATTCTTGATTTCAGTGGATCATGGGATAGGAATTTTCCATTGGATGAGTTTTACTATAAAAATATTTATTATACTTCGATCAAGATGGAACCCTTTGAGGCTTTGTACGGGTGGCCATGTCGATCTCCCTTGTGTTGGGAAGAGTTGGGAGAGCGGTCCTTAGTTGGGCTGAGTGTTGTTTTGGAGGTGACAGAGGTGGTGAAGTTGATCTAGATGTGTTTGATCATGGCATAGAGTCATCACAAATCTTATGTGGACCATCGGTAGTGACCACTAGAGTTTAAGTTTAGTGATTGAGTCTTTCTTATACTTTCACCTCACTTGGGACGTCGTCTGTTGGATAAGCAGTGTAAGCTGGCACTGAGGCTTGTAAGTCCCTTTGAGATCATTGAGTGATTGGGGAGGGTAGTCTATCAGTTGTTTTTACCATATGTCTTGAAATCTATATGAAATTTGTTTCATGTTTCCCAATTGAGGAGGTATATACCATATCCTTCCCATGTGATTAGATGTGAGGATGTTGATCTTGAGATTGATACCATTTTGGTTGAGTATCCAGTTTAGATTATGGATCTCCAGGATAAGTTACTACGCGGTAAAACAATTCCCCTAGTTTGGGTACTAAGGAGGTGCAAAAAGGATCATCATGAGATGTGATTGACTGAAAATTAATATTTTATTACAAAGATAGACCCCCTTTAAGGGATAAGGGAGAACCCAAATGACTTCAAAGACATAAAAAGACATTCAAGCCCTCTAGTCCAATGTCCAAAGATCAAAAACAATCTGATTCAAATATGCAAATTAGGTTCCTCCCCAGTATCAAAATCATTAAGATGAGCTTTCACCTTCACATAGATGTTCAGCTAGCAGTCTCGTGCATGAATGCACGGGCACGGTACCGATGGAAAGCAATATACCCTCTCAATCGTCCAATTCCAGATAGCCATGATAGGTGAAATCTCTCTGCTCTAAACCTCCTCTGGAGCTGTCCCTTGATGAGAACTGGATGCATTGACCCATAGATCGCAAACTAAAGCGCCACAAACCAAACAGACCAACCATTCCACAGATTCACAAATTCAACTGAAAAACCATTCAATGTTTTCCAAAAACCATCCAACATGATGCAAAACCACCACAGCAAAACCCTTGCTGCAATCAATTTGGTCCGCCACCGTGAAGCCGTCACAGCTCTCCTCACATCACCCCGAACCAGGATCCCGTTCAGCAAAACTCCATCATTGGTCGTTGGAACTGAATCCAAGACAATATCGCACACCACCTCCATCGATCCAAGAATCCCCAACCGAACATCAATATCAAAACCCAAAACATCGAAGCCAGAATCTCACTGGACACCCAGAGATGGAAACCAAAGCCTCAACAAAACCAAATTCAGAAAACAAAATCGAACAAAAACCAAAACATCACCATCGACAGACTACACCCAAAGAAGATCACGCCACAAGCCACTCCCGTCACCGCCTTCAGATCCGCACGCACACGGAGACCGCAACAAACCTCCCACCACACCCAATACTGACGCTGAAATGAGGCACCACCCCTCAGACCGCAGAAGAAGAGGCCCTGCCCTGGACTGTGCCGCCGCCTACAGAAACCCTAGCCAGATATACGGCTAGGGTGAAAGAACAGGTCGGCAACGAATCGCCAAGGAACAAACCCACAAGATGCCTCCACGATCGGGAATCGGTATGCCACAAAGGAGCCTGCAGAGGCGCTGAGAAAGAAGCTATCGCCGTCCCCAGAAGGGAAGAGGGATGGTGAAATGGGGAGAACCGAGTGATGGAGGAGCCCCATACGGGCGCATGGGTTCCATGAGATGTGGGATCAGGAGACATTGATAAGGGAGCAGTGGCCTCCTCTTTTTGCAGATCCAGGATCTTGAGCTATTTATGGAAATAGAAAGATTTTGTAGTGGGGATATTGTAACATTCAATTACCTTTAGGTCAGGTTTATTCTAGTCTTTTTGGTTTCCTTTCTCATCGAGCATGTTTTTCTGGGTTTGAATTGGGAGGATACCTATAATGGTGAATTCAGGGATTTGTTGGAATTTTTAGCATGAACCTGTAGTTTCTGCTACTTGTTTGGAAGTTACACAATGTTTAATGGGAGTACATGATGTGTATTGGCTATCAGAAACATCCCGTGATCTGGATTACATAGCGTGAGAATGTTACATGTCATGTAGTGGTTACATGTTTTGTAATGTGAAAAATCATGTTTTTAATCTGAGGCAACGATTTTTTTGATGTAACTTAAAATAAAATAGTTTCACGATGTGTAAAAGATTACACGCCATGCAATAACCCAATTTGTAGTTTTTAGGGTGTTGTTTGGTTGATTGATACTCAATCCTCTTTTGTATCCTTCTCCCCTCGGCCAGATCTCTTACCCAATGATATTTTGGGTGAATCCCTTCTATCTGGATTGATTCGTTCAGTGATTGATCACCATTGGGGTTGGAATTCTCTTTTCTGGGTAAGCACTCCTCTTGGTTTTTCTTTGGTTCTAGTTGTAGCTATGTTTAGGCTATAGTTTTGTGATTAAATAGAGTTTTCTATCAATAATCTTTAGATTCTTGTTGTTCCTTGCTTTTTGAAGGTTGTTCTCTTAGGTTCCAATCCCTGTTGTCAAAGGAGGTTAGGTTTTCTACATCCTTGAGGTAGGTGGATCTATTCAATTGTTCTAATTTCTTGAACTTCTTATTGTTATTATTGATTCCTTGATATTTGAAATGGAATTTAATGTGTTGAAATTGAAAAGGGCATGGGTTCACATTTGAAAAAGGTTTTTTCTTTAAAATATAATTGCCTTGATTTAAAATGGAAAATGGATTTTCAAACCCTAAAGTGGATTGTCTTGGTTTTGAAATTGTTTTATGAAAATATGATCATGGTTTTGAAAATAGAAATTGACAAACATTTCATTGCAAGAACCTTGGGTGTGTCGAGAAAGAGACATGGGTAGCCTTAGTGTGTGTGATATCACTAGGAGGTAACCTCTTGTATGTTGATGGTCTATGGAAGGCCTTAATGTTAGTTAGATTCATCCTTATTCCTTGTAAGGCTTGTGAGTATCTAGTGCATATTGTTCTATAGGCTATATCCCAGTTGGTAAGTGCATTGTTGTTTCTGGATGCATGATGGTTTATTTCATGGATGTTGGATCACATGTTTATTTATATGTCAGTATCTTTGCTTGATCTTATTCTATATTTTGAAACATGTTATGAAATTTTTGAAAACTCAATGATTGATTGAAAAAGGCTTTCAAATTGTTTTTTTCATAAAAGTTCTTATAAAACTATTTTTTTAAAGCTTGGACTTGTGCATTCTCATTATTAGAACTTATATAGATTCTTTGGTGGTATCCTAGTAGGATCTGTTTCTCACACCCTTATTCTTCCTATGGGGAGCTATAGACCTCATTTTTCAGGATATAGGTAAAGGGAATAGAATTCTATAGCATTATGGATTCTTTTTACATTTATTCTTTGGTTTGGGATGGTTTGGAGGTGACTGTTGGTTATATGGAAACTAGTTTTTCTAGACTTGTCGTTTTTTCTAGTTTTTTCTTGTTTGGCTCGGTTGTATCTCTCTTTTCTTCTACTTAGTACTCTAGTTTTATGTCTTTTTATCCTTATATATGAGACATATTTTGTTATCTTTGTTTTACCCTACCCCATAATGGGCTGACTTGGGTGACTGATTTGGTTAACATGGGTTGGTCTGTAATGGTAATAAACACAGGATTTCCTATGTATAACTCACATGGGATGAACTTACACTCCATGAAGATTCCACACATTATCCTCACATCATCCCTCATTGAAACTCCTTTCGTGACACGATCATATTTACCGCATGATGTTCACGCAACCTTAAAATGTGCCATCAAACTATGTGGGTTTTGATCCTTATATCTCAAACATGGTTCGTAGGATACCTCCTTGAGGTTCAACCATGAATACTACAATCCAAGTGTGACCTTCTCCTTGGGACACACTTCCCTTATCCACCTCAATAGGGAGTTTTGATCCATCACTCTGAGATGTTAAACCTATAGGACACACTCCATCATCCCAAGTGTGACATTCTCCTTCCTAGGGATGCACTTTCTCAATCTGTCTTGATAAGATGTTTTGATCCATCTTTGTGAGATGTTAAAGCTATGGGACACACTCCATCATCCCAATTGTAACATCTTCCCTCCTAGGGACACACTTCCTTAATCTGTCTCAATAGGACATTCTGATTCTTTCCCCAAAAGTAGTTAAACTTTCACCCAAACTATCCCCACAAGATGTTAAACCTGCACCCCTAGGGGAACACCTCCCTGATCTATCTCAATTGGATGTTATGATCCATCTCTGTGAGATGTTAAACATGTGGGAAACACTCCATCATACCAAGTGTGACATTATCCCTTTTAGGGACACACTTCCATGATCCATCTCAATGGGATGTTCTAATCCATCTTCTCTAGACATTAAACCTACATGACACACTCCATCATCCCAAGTGTGACATCTTCCATTCTTGGGATACACTTCCCTGATCGGTCTCAGCAGGAGGTTCTGATCCTGTCCCACAATATTAAACTTACACCTATCATGTCCCCATAAGAAGTTAAATATGTATCCATTTTATGCCCACAAGATGTTAGACCTATTCCCAACTTGTCTCCATAAGATGTTAAATTTGCACCCATCCTTTCCCCACAAGATGCTAAACATGCACCTATCATGTCCTCACAAGATGTTAAACTTGTTCCCATCCTATCCCCACAAGAAATTAACCTTGTGACCATCTCCACAAGACGTTAAACTCATGCATTGACCCAGAATACCAACCTCGTGCATTTAACATGGGATTCCATAAGTAAAAACCCTTGGAAGACTTATGCCCCTGATTTCAATTACCTTGTCACCAACATAGGATACCTTGGGCTCCACGCCTAAGATGCATCACACATGAGATTTCCTTCAAAAGAGGAATATTTATAGGTGTATGACATACCCAATGTATAGATGTGTCTAGATGTTCCCAAAATGACTACTCTCCTGACTGAAGGTTACTATCTTGTCGAGACAGAAACAGTGTAATTAACTAACGTTCACGTTGAGATGGCACCAGGAACAAGTTCCACAAACAATACCTAATCATTGAGGGATACCTGGACTAGGAAATAAGCTCCAAGTAGGAATTCATAGATGGATGAACCGACATCTCATCATCCTATTTCAATCAAGAAGCAGACATTGCCAATGAAATTGATGAATGTTGCCCACCTTTGGAAGGTGGGAATGCAAGGCAACAACAGTCGCACGAATGACACGGTGATGGCCCCGATGAAAGTATCATAAACAACTTTCCTGGTATATAATAATATGCATGTCAAATATATTTATAATATATATACATATATTAATATAAATAAATTTATTTAATTATAAATATATATTTATAAGTATTACTATAGATAAATATATAAATATGTATTCAGAAATATACTTATAAATAAATATATAAAGATATTTATAAAGATATATAATTATATAAAGATATTTTTAGTCCTTACAATATACCTATTTTGAGAGAGGATGCAGGTTCATAGGTCTCACCAGGGCAATTCGCAAGATGATTAGGGTTATTCCTCAAACATGGATATTATGTACTTTTTGTGTTTTCATCTTCTACCTGGGAACGGATCTTCATCTACATCAGAGCCTAATAAAGTATCGAGTGTGTTTATGGTTGTCAATATGGTCTCTCGAGATGGTTTTTCTTTAGTAGAGGAAAAAATCATAACGCTTATGAAAAAAAATAATGATGCAGACCTGTCTCGAGCTGTTAGAAATGGTATGTTACCTAAACCTAAGGCTAATCAAGGTGATATCGAAGAGGCTGATTTGGAAGTTAGGCCTAAGGATTCCCAAATTCTGACTTCATTTAGAGACTCAACTAAGGGAAGGATCGTCAATAAAGGATCAATCGTGCATGTCCCAACGAACCCTGATGCCATCTCTGAAAGGTTAGAGATGTGAAAGTTCTCACTTATTGCTCGGATCATCCTCCCAAAAAGAGATAAGCCATGTCGGTTATAGGAACTACTAAAAAATCATTTCCCATGTGTGGATAAGGATCTATAGTCTATCCTCAATCCTTTGGCATCCAAAAAAAACTATATGATATTACATCTACAGTAGGAGTCCCCATATGAATGGATATGGAAATCGAGTTAGCCAGATATGGAAACTATACCAAGTGTGGAGGAGACTGTTTGTGCAGGTAGTAGTAGAACAACCGAACTTCAAACCGAATGCAATATCAATTGATTTATTTCCAATAGAGTACAACAATCACAAAACCAATATGAATATAATGAAAGAATTTAAATAGAAAATCAAGGACACAAGTATTTACATGCTTCAGTCCCATTGGGACCTACTGCATGAAAAGAACACCACTCACACATGCTTTATTATTAAATGCTCAAAACAAAAAAATGGATTACAGGATACAGTGAATTGAAAGAAATAGAAAGAAAACAAACTTCAAGAACTGAAAGAAAACTAAGAATCGGGGTTAGAAGAGGATTACAATGCTGGAATCAGAAGTCTGGTCATCCCGATCTCTTGGTGCAATTCAATATGAAGCCAAAGTTGATATTACACCTTGCTGTGGAAAAACTAACTTGTGTGGACAACGTCGATAGTTCTTGGATCAACCATCATGCCGCACGTCAGCGCTAGGAAGGTTGTCGTCAGGACTCCACTGTTTGCAGCACACTAGTGGTGCAATGCCGAGGAAGCAAGGCGCACAAAGGAGATCGATCAATAAAACGAACCCTTGAAACTAAGGTTTCCAAACCAAAGCAGAAGAAAGACTGCATAAGGAGAAGGAATCAATCCAGTAACCAGGGAGGGGGATTTCAGGGTCTGTTTGCCTTTGTCTGAATCAAATCAACTGGGCATGGGGGTAATGAAACCCCTTTCAAAACCTGAACTATGTAACCACATGCCCAACCCAAAAAGGTGCCATGAAGTAAACCCTGAACGACCCATCAGCGGCATGGAAAACTATCGAAACAAATCAACAAATGTAATGGAATGGACAGTGCCATAGATGAATGGAAAATATGAAAGTAACACAAGATATCCGAATTTCCACAGTGGCAAGTGAACACACGGGTCGAATATAAATCCAATAATAGGGCCAAAATGAAAGGAACAAATCCAAAATATTATATCAATTTGAGAAAATTAAAAATATAAAATTGCATGTATTGAAACAATTTAAAGGTAGAATAGATAATGGACACATTTCAATATGAAAAAAAGAATTTTAAATACCTAAAATTCACAAATCACTACATTTTTCAATTGAAATTGACAATGTTATTGCACCTATGGCAATATAATAGCAACCAAGTTCATTCGATTTAAAAAAAAATGAACTTAGATAATTCCACATATTTATTTAAACTATCAGATGGGTTTTTATCAATGTATATTATTGATAGATTCAGTTATGTGTTCTATAATATCTCTAATGAAGTGTCATCTAATATCTATGTGTGTTGATTTTCCATGACAAACTAAATTTATGGATAAATGGAGTGTTGCTTGACTATCAGAATATACATTAATGACTGAATTAAAAAGTTTGAGTTCAAAAGACAAGCCTTTAACCCATAAAGATTCTTTTACTACCTTAGTAAGAGAAATGTACTTGGACTTCATGGTTGATAGGGAAACCATGGATTACTTGTTATGCTTCCAAGAAATATGGCATCAACAGGCAGTGAACACATATCCAGTCAATTATTTTCTAGTATCAATATTACATGCATAATCAACATCCATAAAGCCTACCAAAATTTCATAAGAATCAATGTTTTTACCATAAAACAAAGATAAATTAGAACTACAAGAGATATACCAAAGGATCCACATAAGGGCATGTCAATTTGGCTTCCCAGGTGAGGCCATAAATCTGCTTAAGTTGCAGATTGCAAAAGAAATGTCAGGTATAGTGAAAATCATAGAGTACATTATGCTACCAACAATATTAGAGTATGTAATTTTAGACATAAATTGGATATCATCATCAAAAGTAGGTGCTTGTGTTAAAGACAATTTAAAGTGTTGTCTAAGAGTTACATTGATAGGTTTGAGAGATTAAAACATGTCTCTCTTCAGAATCTTTATAATATAATCATGTTGAGATAATTAAAGCAATTTATTTGGTCTATATCTAATGATTTCAACACCTAAAATCTGCTTAGCTTCACCTAAGTCTTTCATTTCAAATTTTCATTTTAATTGAGATTTAACAGAAGTGATTAAACTCATATATTTACAAATGATTATCATGTCATCAACATAAAGCAGCAGGTATATCATGCAATTTTGAGTTGATTTAAAGTAAAATCATGCATCATATTGGATCTTGGTGAAATGGTTATCTATCATAAAGGAATCAAATTTTTTATACCATTTCTTAGAAGCTTGTTTTAAACCATACGATGATTTATTTAACAGGCATACTTGGTTTAGTTTGAGTTCCTTAGAATAACCATTAGGAGGTTTCATAGAGTTTTTCATTTAAATCTCCATGTAGGAAGTCAGTTGTGACATCTAATTTTTTGATGTGCAGATCAAGATAAGCATTAAAGGCTAGTAAGAGCCTAATTGAAGAGTGCTTGAAAATATGGGAAAATTTTCAGCATAGTCAATACCTTCTCTTTGAAATAATCCTTTAGGGACTAACCTTTCTTTATATTTAAGTTTGTTTCCCTCGGTGTTGTCTTCCTTTATCTTATAAATCCACTTGGACCTAATCACCTTAGTATTAGGTGGTTTTTTGACAATGGTCCATGTGTGATTTTTTCTTAGAGATTTCATCTCTTCGTTTATTTCAAAAATCCAATGTTTTGAATTTTTTCATTTAAAACTTTCCTATACGATTAAGGATCATCATCAATGAGATCATGGGCCACATAAAAGGCATAAGAAGACATATCATACTTCTTGAACTAAGCCGGTGGTCTTGGGACTCTCCTTTGTCTATATCATGTTAATTAATAATCTCCATGAGTAGAAGAAGGTCTAGAATCAAAATCTGAACCAAAACTATACTCAAAATCAGCCACATTAGTGGGTTGAGGAGGTGGAGTAGGTTGAACATCCGCCTCAAAGTGAAATGGAGGCTCAAATTCATCAGCCTTATCAAGTTCAGGATCACTACTTCCAGATGTGGTAGTCTTGGTCTTCGGAGAAGAAGATTCATGAAATACCACATCCCTACTTATGATTCAGTTTCGGTATCTTGGTTTGTCAACCCAAAGTTTTTATCCCTTAACTCCCTCGGGATAACCAACAAATATGCATTTGAGTGCTCTTAGTTCTAATTTTTCAGTCTTCACATGAACATAGGCTTTAGAGTCGAAGAATCTTAAGTAGGAGTAAGAAGGGGGCTTACCAGTCCATAACTCTTCAGGTGTTTTGAATTTATTTGGAGATGAGGGACACCTATTGATAAGGTAAACAGTGGTGTTGGTGGCCTCATCCCAAAAGGATTTGGATAGGCCTGAGCATGAAAGCATGCTCCAGTGTCTTTCAAGGATAGTCTTATTCATCATCTCTATAAGGCCATTCTGTTGGGGAGTTTCCCTAACAGTCATATCCCTTCAAACTCAAAAAACTGAATGAACTCTATGGAGAGATATTCTAGCCCATTATCTGTTATCATCATTTTTATTTTCTTTCAAATTTGATTTTCAACTGAATCTTTCCAGGTTTTGAATGTTTAGAAAACATCATATTTATTTTTTAAGATGTAAAACCAAAATTTCCTAGAAAATTCATCAATGAAGGTGATAAAATAGGATCCTCTGCATGAGAGGTGGTCCTAGCTAGCCCCCGCAAATCTGAATCGGTGTATTCAAGGGGTGTTGTCAGCTTTGAAAGATAAACTATTGAAACTCACCCTCTTGGATTTACCCATCATAAAATCTTCATAGAATGGAATATTAGTATGTGTCATGTCACTCAACAACCCTTGCTTGTTGAGTTCCTCTAAGCCCTTGGAGCGGACATGCCCCAATATTTTATTCCATAGCATAATATTGTCGGTGTTTGTGTTATAGAAACTACTCAATTGCCTTGAAAGGGTCTTTCCATTCAAGACATGTAGCCCATTAGTAAGGGATCCATTAATGATGGTTCTTGATCCTTTAGAGATCTTGAGGAAACCCATTTCTAATTTAAAGTTAAATCCATTTTGATGAAGGACCCATAAGGAGATTAAATTTTTTTAGAGGTTGGGGATCCACGTTACATCAATTAAGGTGATGATAGAGTGATCATCTAGTTCTATAAGAATAGAGCATCTACCCTCAACCTTGCAGCTCTTATTGTTTCCCAAGAAGACATCTCCCTTCACCTTTTCGATTAGTTCTTGAAATGAATCTCTATATGGACACATGTGAAATAAACAACCAGAGTCAAGGACCCACTCATGATTGAGTGCATGGCTAGACACATTCAAGACATCAGCAGCGTCATAAACTGAGTCAACTAAAAGAGATTGGTCAGTGGACTATTTGGATTCTAACTCACATTTGAGTTTCTTACATTTAGGCTTAGAATTCTTTGACTTTCCATAATGGAAGCAAGTAACCTTTCTTTCTTAAGAGACAATTTTGGGTTTAGGGTGTTTATTGTTTTTGTCTTTGTCCTTGGTAAATTGTTTCTTTTTTAGCTTTGCTTTGAGGTTCGCCTCTAATGAATAGGCTTTATGGATCACCTTTAACTCTCAGTTTGGGGTGTAGTTCTTTAGATAAGAGGGCTGACTTAACATCTTCAAGGGTTAAGGAGTCTCTTCCATACATCATGGTTTCAACTAAAGAACAGTAATTGTTATCAAGGGAAATTAAGAAGATCATTGATTGATTCTCATGATCGACCGCTACGTTAATATTGAAAAAATCAAACATCACTTTATTAAATTCATAAAGATGATATCTAATAGAAATCCCATGTTTCATTTTAAAAGTGAACATGTTATGTTTTTTAGTCTCTCAACAAATAAAACAGTCATATACAGTTTCTCTAATTTTAATCAAATACTGGTAGCAGTGGATTTGAGGGGAACCTCTCTAAAGACCTTCTCTCCTAAATACAATAAACGAGAGTTATGTGCTTTGACTAGCACATCAGGGGGGACATCTAAATACTCAGTATTGGTCTGTCTAGTCTCGCTTATAGTGACAATTGGTTTTTTTAAATCCCACAAAGGGCGTCTATTAAACCTTGTTGTACAAGCAATGCTCTAATATTAATCTTCCATAAGTTAAAATCATTTTTGCTTTCAAATTTCTCAATTTCACACCTCTTCTCGTGAACATGTTTACTCACAAGGTAAATGTCGAGTTCTTGTGGAAAATGCTAAGCGTACACCCCCCAAAACTGACCAATCCCTTGGGTAAACTATGTTTGGTTGAAGGGATGTGAAATATAGAGAAATTATTAACGAATGCAATTAAAAAACAATGGAGATTTAAGTGTGAGTTTATAAAAGCGGAAATAAAACCAAATATATAAATAATTGTAAAACGGAGACAGAAAAATGCAAAATAGTGGCAACAAATTTCTACAATAATAGTATAAGATTGCAAAATAATAGTAGCAAATTGCAACATAATAGCATCAGATAGAAGTAATCGCAAATTCAAGGAAAAAACAAATCAAGGAGGCTCTGATACCACATGTGAAGGAGACTGTGTGTGAGGACAGCAGTAGAACAACAACAGAACTCCAAACCGAATACAAGATCAATTGATTTATTACCAACAGATACCAGTGATCGTAAAAACAATATGAATACAGTGCTAGAATTGAAATAGAGAAGCAAGAACACGAGTATTTATGGGGGTTTTATATAAATGGGTTTTTTTTAAAAATTATATAAAAGGGGTAGGGTCACGGATATTTATAAAAATGGGTGTCAAGATGCGTGAACCCCGTTCAGGCATCTTAGGCGCGGAGAGATGCATGAACGGGGTTCACGCATCCTACGCAGTCGGGATAAAAGATGCGTGAAGCCCGTTCACGCAACTACCCTCACGAGGAAGCGTGAACGGGGTTCACGCATCCTTTGTAAACTTTAGGAAGGATGCGTGAACCCCGTTCACGCATCCTATAGAAAGTTTTAATTTTTATTTTTCTTTATATTTTTTTAAAAATATATATATTTTTTGTTTTGTTTATATATATATAAATAAAACAAAAAAATTCAACAAAATTTATCTGCTATTTAATATTTAGCAGTACTGTCATTACAGTAGTCCGGATTCTGACAGACACCATCACCCATGGCTCTCTTTTATAAGAGGGCGAGCCCAGGAAATCCTTCTGCATTTTCGATGTGGGATTCAGATTCTCTCTTTCCTGCGCAAAACATTCTGCATTTCCGATGTGGGATTCTGTTTCAAGTACGTGACTTTAAAAGACTATAAAATACAAACTATAAGACAAATATAAATGAAACTTAAAACATGGATTAAACATATAAAAAATTGTTAAAAATAAAAATAATTTCATAAAAAATGTTGATGAATAATAATTTATATGTTTCCAAAGCCACCAACTTGAAACTTAAAAATGTTTCAAATATGTGTCTTTGAAAGACTATAAAATAAAAACTATAAGACCAATATGAATGAAACTTTAAACATAGATTAAACATATAAGAAATAATTGAAAATAAAAATAATTTTGTAAAAATATTGATGAAAAATAATTTATAAGGTTTCAAAACCACCAACTTGAAACTTAAAAACCTTTCAAGTACATGGCTTTGAAAACCAATAAAATAAAAACTATAAGACCAATATAAACGAAAATTAAAACATGGATTAAACATATAATAAATAGTTAATGATTAATTAGTTAATTAGTAATATAATTATTAATTAGTTAATAATTAATATAATTATTAATTATTATTTACTAATATACAATAATTAATTAGTTAATAAGTAATATAATTATATAATAATTAATTAGTTAATCAGTAATATAATTATTAATTGATAATTAATTAGTTAATTATTAATATAACTATTAATTATATAATAATTAATTAATTAATTTGTAATATAATTATTAATTATAAATATTAATTAGTTATTATATAATAATTAATTAGTTATTTTGTAATATAATTATTAATTATAAAATAATTAATTAATTAATTTGTAATATAATTAGTAATTATAATTATTTATTATAATTATTCATTATAATTATTAGTTATTGATTATTAATTATTAATTATATAATAATTAATTAGTTAATTAGTAAAATAAGTATTAATTATACAATAATTAATTAATAATAAAATTATTAATTATACCGAAACAGTAGGCCATGGATAAACCATGGCACCGAAAATTATTATAAAAGAAAATAAACAGTTCACAAAATTAAGGGTAGAAGGGAGTGTACCCCACCAACGCAAAATACAGATAGATAAGTTAACATTTTCTTCCACAGCCTGTCCACGAGGTCCACCTCTGCCTCTTGGATGTCTTCCCCTTTGCCACTGTTTAGGGGTCTTCCAAGAACCACCCGCATCAACAATCTCCACCAGATCATCAACTGCATCATCATTATGATCCACACTTTGATCAGCCACCAGCACCCCTTTCCAAAGTCACCACCATGCCTCCTGGAATATTTCCCTCTTCGCCGTCATCATTGGCCCCAGAGCCACCGTGAGTGACTGCATGCTCCTTGTCCTCCATTCCTTGAGCTCCATCATCCAACTGATCCACACCATGAAGCTGTCCATCCTGGTCACTGTCAGCCTGTACAACTACCAAAGAAGAAGATGCCTCAAGAGGCTTTTTTAATCGAGAGTTAGTCCTTTCACGACTCTCCATATATAACAGGTCAAAATCCGAAGAGTTGATTGATTCAAGCATCGTAAAGAAGTCAGATTTCACAACAGCATTGGTAAGAGACACCGATACTTTGGAAACATGATCATCCACTGTCACTTGATGAGCAACTGACAGCATCGAGCCATCATGAGGCAGAGCAGAAAGGCCTCGTACTGCAGCAGGAGACAGACCGAAGGCCTTCACGGTGAAGTCCCCCAAAGGGGCTGCCACCAGGGTAGCAGCATGCCCAGGAGTAATCGACCCAGCTGAAACCAGAGGAGTATCAACAATGCGCACATCAGCAGAATCACCAGCTGTGCACACAGCAACAGAAGCAGAATTCTGCACATTTTTGTGCAGCAGGATCATCAAGACCACAAGGATCACCTACTGTGCACACAACAGCCGGTGCAGAGGTTTGCACACGATTATGTTTAGTAGGATCAGATAGACCACGCCCATCATAACAAACCAGCATGGAGTTTCCACTCAATTTCCCCTTAGAATGAAACTGCTCTTCCAAAATAACAGCAACATCTGCATCACTATCACCATCTGATACATTGCCCCACTTAGAGGGCTCCCCGTGTTCAGAGGTGCAAGGTGGAGGTGCACCATCACCATTAGGCAGCATACCTCCACTCATATTACCATCAAGAGGCCTTTTGGCCTTACCAGCAACAACATCATCAAAAGAAAGGGGGGCCCCCTTTCCATTAACTTGCTCACAATCTTGTCTCACGATAGAAGCTGGAACATTCCCACCATCATAGCTAGATAAGTTAACCTTTCCACCATCTGGGAGACCTCTCCTCACAGGAATTGATGGCGCAGGAGCGAATTTCAATTTACAACGTTCAGCAAGATGCCCATAGCGTTAACAATTGGAGCAGCGCAAACCCCTATTGCAGTTAACTTGAACATGTCCAATAGTTGAGAAATTTAAACAAAAAATCAGAAACATGCTCGAATTCAATCTCAAGTTCAAATTTAAAATCACCAGCAATCAACAACACTGTCTCAACAAGTGGCAATGACATATCAAATTCAACGAGAATGCGAGCAAAATGCCCATAATGAACAATACCAGTTTCTTTATCAATCTTAATAGGAGTGCCCACTGCTAGTGCAACATCCCAAAGGATACTCTGATGCCAGAATACCCAGTTCAATCCCTTGATGCGAATCCAGGATTGAGCTACTCTGTTCTTGGCCCGAAACGGGTCAAACCAGGGATCCCATTTCTGAAACCAGAGAATCCCTGGCTTAAGATTGATAAACCCACGGCTCCAGGCCTTCATCTTCATATCATTCGAACAGAAAATAAACTGATAAAAATTCATACCAAGTGACACCACTTGCCATTCATTAAAACCCCAAAGCACCTGAAGGCGTTTCCGAAGATCCTCAAGCTTCCACGAGACATTCATCTGTGAACTCAGATGACCAATCATAGAATGTTTACAAGCGTGAATATGCTCTTGAAAAAAATCGTGGATTCGCTTCGACAACTACTCGTGCGCCATTTCGTGAGATCCGGTTGTTAGAGACAAAGTCACCATTTCTAGAACCAGTAAAGAAACGATCAGTGCCCCTAACCTGTAACGCGTTCATTCGAGCAAGATCGCCTGAGTCAGCAGGAATTGACTTCGAACCAGAGCTCACATTCATCCTCTTCAAAGGTCCGACGAACACATTCACGGGATTGAAGTAGTCATCTAACAGAATCATCATAGAAATCATCGATAAAAACCCTAATCGCTGATGACATAGAGAGAGACTCTCTCGATGAAGAATTATCTATTATCAAATTATTAATTATAATTATTAATTATAATTATTAATTATTAATTGTATACTAATTAATTAGTTAATTAGTAATATAATTACTAATTATAATTTGTAATTATTAATTATATAATAATTAATTAGTAAATTAGTAATATATTTATTCATTATAATTATTCATTATAATTATTCTTTATAATTTTTAATTTTTAATTTTTAATTGTTAATTATATAATAATTAATTTGTTAATTAGTAATATAATTATTAATTATATAATAAATAATTAGTTAATTAGTAATGTAATTATTGATTATAATTAGTAATATAATTATGAATTATAATTAATAATACAATTATTAATTATAATTTTTAATTTTTAATTATATAATAATTAATTAGTTAATTACAAATATAATTATTAATTAATAAAAATTAATTATATAATAATTAATTAGTTAATTATTATAATAATTAATTAGTTAATTATTATATAATTAATAATTATATTACTAATTAACTAATTAATTATTATATAATTAATGATTAATAATTAATAACTAATAATTGTAATGAATAATTATAATTATTTATTATATTACTAATTTACTAATTAACTAATGAATTATTATATAATTAATAATTATATTACTTACTAAATACTTAATTATTGTATAATTAATGATTATATTACCAATGAAGTAATTAATTATTATGTAATTAATAATTATATAACAAATTAACTAATTAATTATTATATAATTAATAATGATAATACTAATTAACTAATTATTAACTAATTAATAATTATGTTACTAATTAACTAATTAATCATTAACTATTTCTTATATGTTTAATCCATGTTTTAATTTTTATTTATATTGTTATTATAGTTTTTATTTAATAGGTTTTCAAAGTCACGTAAACATTTTTAAGTTTCAAGTTGGTGGTTTTAAAACCTTATAAATTGTTTTTCATCAACATTTTTTACGAAATTATTTTTTTTCAACTATTTCTTATATGTTTAATTCATGTTTTAAGTTTCATTCATATTGGTCTTATAATTTTTATTTAATAGTCTTTTAGAAACACGTATTTGAAACATTTTTTAGTTTTAAGTTGGTGGCTTTGAAAACTTGTAAATTATTATTCATCAACATTTTTTACGAAATTCTTTTTATTTTCAACAATTTCTTATATGTTTAATTCATGTTTTAAGTTTCATTTATATTGGTCTTATAGTTTGTATTTTATAGTCTTTCAAAGTCACGTACTTGAAACAGAATCTCACATCGGAAATGCAGAATGTTTTGCGCAGGAAAAAGAGAACTTGAATCTCACATCGAAAATGCAGAAAGATTTCCCAGACTAGACCTCTTATAGAAGAGACCACTGGGTGAGGGTGTGTCAGAATTCAGACTGCTATAACGACAAAACTGTTGGATATTAAATATCAGATAAATTTTGCTGAAAATTTTTGTTATAGATATATAAACAAAACAAAATAAAAATTTAAAAATTACAAAAAAAATATAAAAATTAAAACTTTCTGTAGGACAGTGTTGTCAAAGGCGCGTGGCGCAATAAGGCGCAAAAGCCGTTTGGGGATGCGGCGCGAGGCGCGGCGCGAGGCGCAACTAAGGCGCATGCGCACATAATTAATTATATTCAGTTTT
This sequence comes from Viscum album, assembly GCA_963277665.1. NCBI lineage: Eukaryota > Viridiplantae > Streptophyta > Magnoliopsida > Santalales > Viscaceae > Viscum > Viscum album. The sequence continues at coordinate 1,472,033,788 of OY728157.1, forward strand.
CAATAATATTTTAAATTTAAAAAAACTTAAATTCAATAAAAAAAATGCAAATTAAAATAGATACTGATAATTTTTAACCAAAATCATAATCAAATAATCAATCCTTGAGAACCTAAACATCAAAATCATCATCAATGGAAGTTCCATCATTAATGAAAGCTTCTTAAACATCAAAATCATCATCAATGGAAGTTTCATCATTAATGAAAGCTTCATCGTCACTGTTGCACCCTTCATTTGACTCATATGCCTCTGAATCTTCCTCTTCAATATCATTCATCTCATCAATAACTCGTGCACGCTTTGTACCACCATGGGATTTGGAAGAAGTGGAAGTTGCTAAGTTTGATTTCGATCTGAAAGTATATTCAGGCTCTTCAATCCCAGCGGCAGCAGCATACGCACCCCATGTTAAACCTTCAGCACCCTCATCATTAAATACAAAGTCGTTATCAGCATCATCATCCTCTTCGATCCTCCCAATAAGCCATTCATTGCTATCATCAATCTCTTTGAGTGTAATGGGATCAATGGTGTCACGGATTTGAAATCGACGTTTCAATGCACGATTATATTTGATGTAGACCAAATCATTTAGTTTTTGTTGAGACAGCCTATTCCTCTTTTTGCTATGAAGCTGCAATATAAATTATAATTCAATTGTTAATATTATAAAGTTTATAATAATAAAGAAAATGCATTTAGAAAAAAAAAACTTACATGCTCAAATATGCTCCAATTTCTCTCACATCCCGATGCGCTGCAAGTGAGATTAAGAACCTTCAAAGCAAATTTTTGCAAGTTTGGGGTTGAAGATCCAAACATAGACCACCATTCAGCAGGAGCCTTCTTGTTCCGAAGTCTAATTGCCAAAGAATTTGCAAATAGACCCTCTGCCTCCTTGTACAAAGTGATTTCATCCATGATTTTTTCTTGAATCTCAAGGCTTGAAACGAGTCTTTGAATGGATTTAATTAATCCATCTTGTACTTCAAAATCCAATTGGATATTCGGATTTGAATAACAAAATTCAGGATTCAAGAAATACCCCGCAGCATGCAAAGGCTGATGAAGTTGAATCTCCCACCTACGATCAATAATAGTAAAAATTTCTTTGTACTTCTCTTCCTTCATCGAAAAAGCCCTCATGATTGCCTCTTTGGCCCTATCCATGGCTTCATAAATGTATCCCATCGGTGCCTTTTTCTCTCCATCAACCAATCTAAGCACTTTTACAAGTGGATTGGTCACTTTAAGACAATACAAAATAGAAGTCCAAAATGATGGCATCAATATGATTTTAGAAACTTGTTTGCCTTGAACCTCTTTAGCCCACTTGCTTCTTGCCCACCCGTCCGATGTGAACATTTTCCTCAAATTCTCCTTCTGCTTATGAATACTTGCCATTGTGAGGAAAGCGGTAGCAAATCTAGTTTTTGCGGGTCGAAGCAACTCTTTTTTCCTTGTGAATTCCCTCATCATATTCAACACCCCTGGACGAGTATATATGAAAGAGCTCAAAGAAGTTGCTCGTTTCAATGTCCGAATGCTTATGTCAAGTTTCCCAATATCCTCCAATATCAAATCCAAACAATGGGCTGCGCAAGGAGTCCAGTAAAGATTTGGATACTTTACCTCAAGCATTTTCCCTAAAAATAGGATTTAAAAAGAAAACGAAACAAACATAAATAAAATTCTTAATATGCATAACATAATGTATATGTATAAACTTATATACTACTAATAAGGTGGATATAAATAATACCTGCTAAAACATTTGAAGAAGCGCTATCAGTGACAACTTGAACAACATTTTCTGAACCAATACGTTCCACAAATTTGCTTAGCAATTCAAATATTTTGTCTCCATTTTTGCAAAATGATGAAGCATCGATTGAATCAACGAACATGGTCCCTTTGCGACAATTCACTAAGAAATTGATCAATGTTCTTTGCCTTTTATCTGTCCAACCATCAGACATAATTGTGCAACCATTTTTTGCCCAATCTTGTTCATGTTCTTCCATCATTGTCTTTGTGTGCGCCATTTCCTTATTTAACAATCGAACTCTCACCTCGTGATAGCTTGGTGGCTTCATTCCTGGACCAAATTGCCCAATTGCTTCAATCATGGGATGAAAGCTATCATATTTCACAGCATTGAAAGCTATTCCCACATCATACATCCATCTTGCAATTTGTGTACATGCTCTCTCTCGCATTTCTTTCTTGTGCTCTTCGGTTTTGTATGCATCTATGATCGTCTTTTGTTTTCCTTTCCTACCATGAACAATTTCTTCCGGGTCACGTGTAAAATATGTATCCATTGGTCCGATATTACGCGGTGACTTAAATGATGACTTTCCCGCGGTAGTTCTTCCAGCTTTCGGATTGATCTTTTCAATGTCATCATCATCTTCATTTTCATAATGGAAATCATCAGTATCTGGAAGTATGTTTCGTTGTTTCTTTTCTTCTTCCCTTTTTTTCATATGTTGTCTAATCTCTTCCTTCACGTGATCCGGACATTTCTTACAAGAAGTAGTATTTCTATATCCTCCAACCATGTGTTGTTTCATTCGACTAATACCTCCTCTTTTTGTTTCTAAACAGAAACTGCATGTCACTGAATCTCTGTCGCCGGGATTTCCTTGATAAGCATACTTCCAAGCCGGGTCTTTCCTTACATTACTTGGAGTTGCACTAGTTGGCGTTTCGGCACAATTATCACTCATAATTTCACTGCTTGGTGGGTGCTGCAGCTGATGTTGATGGAAATAGAAGACCCGAAGTTGGAGCGAAAGATGAAAACAAATGAAAACAAGACATAAATAGATAAAAATTGAAACAGAGGTTGAATAATGGGAGATAGGAATATAAATAACCTTTTGGCTGTAGAAGAATGTAGCGTGTTGCTATTTCAACGGGTGCAGCGAGGTCCAGCGAGGTGCAACAAGGTCCAGTGCAGCGAGGTGCACGTGCAACGTGGTGGCGAGCATCCAGTGCAGCGAGGTGCCGGTGCAGCGAGGTGCCGGTGCAGCGAGGTGCCGGTGCAGCGAGGTGTGTGATGCAGTGCAGCAATGGCAGTGTAGAGAGTGGTACAGCGAGGGCAGCGTGGTGGAGAGTGGTGCAGCGAGGAGAGTGGTGCAGCAGCAAAATATTGATATGAAGTGCTGTGCGGGGAGGTGTTGTTCTGTGGGGCAAGGAGAAGTGGTGCAGCAGCAAAAAAATTGCTGTGCAGTGCTGTGCGGGGAGGTGTGAGATATTTATATTGTTTTATGTTATGTTTATTTATTAATATATTAAATGTGTTAATTAAAATTTAATAGGTGAAGTGAAGGGAACAATTCCCGCGACTCGTCCCTTCCCCGATTTCCAGTGGCGACTGGCCTGGGTCCCTCCCCGATTTTCTTCATGCGTCCACCGTCCCTTCCCCGATTTCCGCCAGTCACTGTGTCGTCCGGGTCCCTTCCCCGATTTCCGCCGGTCACTGCTCCCTTCCTTCCCTGATTTTGAGCTGCGTCCCTTCCCCGATCTCCCCGATCTCCTTCCTCGATCTCAGCCAGCCGACCGCGCCCTCACCCACCCACCCCCGATCTCGTCACCGCCGCCTATACACCCACGATCTCGGCCGCCACCCACTATCACGTCGCTCGCCCCCCATCTCCGCTGCCGCCCTGCTGTGTCGCCCCCAGTCCCATCGGCCACGGTGCGCCTTACTGCGCATGGCGCTTTTAGCGCCCCTCTGTTTGGCGCGAGAGGCGCGCGCCTTTGGCGCGCCTCGGTGAGGCCGCACCGCCTCACCACTTTTGAGGCGCAGAAGGTGCGCCTCGCCTCGCCTCGCGCCAAGGCGGGGTGAGGCGAGCGCCTTTAACAACACTGCTGTAGGATGCGTGAACGGGATTCATGCATCCTTCCTAAAGTTTACAAAGGATGCGAAACTCCGTTCACGCTTCCTCGTGAAGGTAGATACATGAATGAGGTTAACGCATCTTTTATCTCAACTGCATAGGATGCGTAAACACAAGGGAGTTCAGCCATTACACCCATTTTAATAAATATTTGTAACGGTGCCCCTTTTAGATAAAAAAAAATTAATAAAACCCATTTTTTATTAAATTATTAAATGGTCAAAACAAAATCCGAATACAGGATACACAAAATCGACAAAAATGGAATGCAACAAACAAACTTCAAGAACAGAAAGCAAACTGGGAATCGGGGTTAAAAGAGGCTTATAACGCCGGACTCAAAAGTTGGGGGGTCTCGATCTCTTGGTGCAAGTTGTTGTGAATCTAAAGTAGATCCTGCACCTTTTTGAGGAAGAACTAACTCACCTGGACAACGTCGATTAATCTTGGATCAACCATCACACCGCACATCTTCGCTGGGAAGGTTACCGTCGGGACTCCACCAGTTGCAGGCTTGCAGCACACCAGCGAAGTGATGCGGAGGACGGAAGTTGCACGAAGGAGATCAATGAAGTAAAGAAACCCTTGAAACTGGGGTTTTCCAGGCCAGGGTGGAAGCAAGACCGCGCTAGGAGAAGGAATCAATCCAGCGTCCAGGGAGGGGGATTTCCGGATCTGATCGCCTCTGTCTAAATCGAATCAATCAGCCGCAAGGGTGATGAACCCCCTGCAAAAACCTGAACCGTGTAACTGCATGCCCAACCAAAAGTCGCCACGAAGCTAACCCTGAACGACCCATCAGCGGCGTGGAAAAGTGCTGGAACAAATCAACGGCACGGATGAAATGGACGGTGCCTCGGATGAATGGCCGGTATGAAAGTAACACAAGATATCCCGATTGCCACAGTGGCAAGTGAAAACACGGGTCGAATATACAGCCCAGAACGGGGCCAAAAAGAAATGAACACATCCAAAATATTATATCAATTCGAGCAAATAAGTAATATAAAATTACATGTATTGAAGCTGTTAAGTGGTAGAATAAAAAATAGAAACATTTCAATATAAAAAAATAAAAAAATTTAAATTCCAAAAATACACACTAAGATCAAGATAGAGGTGGATTTAAGCAATAGTCTGATTGACAAAGTGATTCTATCTAAGCACAATGATGATATTAATTTGAGGATAGAGTATGAGAGGAAGCCTCTGTTTTGTGAATCTTGTAATGTATTCGGTCATTCCACGGATATTTGTCTTGGATCATTGACATGTGGAGTTTGATTTAGGATAGGTCACTTAGGGAGGGATTGTAGAAGGAAAGTTAAGTCGGTTGATGTCTCTCAGATGGCGCAGACCTCCTCTGAGGACGCAAAGGGACTGGAATCTCTAGAGAATGTAGTTGGGATCTCCCCTGATTGATAATATGGGAATGTTAGTGGCAAAAGGACAGAACATAAGGAAGATGATGTTGATGGCCTTGGAGGTTGTAAGGTTTTTGATGCTTCTAATGGTATACTGGATCAGAATCAGGTTGTGTTGGGGCTGCCCACTAAACCGGTGCAGAGAGGAAGGCAACAAACATACGGGGGTATGTTGTTGGGAAGGACTGATGGGTCATTGGCTAATGTGATTGACAACAAACTGGATCTTCTTCCTATGGTTGTAGACATGGACAACATTGATGTGGAAATAGATGAACACTCTGAATTTTAAGATGATGTTCAAAAGTAGGTTGATCAACAATTGATATAGAAGAGAAGGTTGGTCTCTTCCAAATCTTGCAGGGGCAGGAATAAAGTAGATGATGAGGTTCATACTAAATCTAATGCTTTGAGAAGCCCACTTCCTTTGGGAGAAGAAAGAAACATTAAGAATATCTACACTATGAGGGGTGAGAAACATGTTGGTTTTGACTTCACTGAAAAACCTTATCATGGGGAGGCTTCCATGAAAGAGCAGTTTGTTGTCTTTGCACCTGATAAAAATATAAGGACTACAAGGAGGATTTATCTGTAGTTCCTATGGAAGTTGAGGTTGATCTGCGAGATAAATATGTATTAACTTGTGTCCCTATCACCTTTATGATGGGTACGCCTAGAATCCCTGATTCACCTAAAAAGATTAGAGGGGCATCTCATTTTAAGAAAAAGTAGAGCAATCTAGAGAGCCTAGTTGTTGAGAAGAAGAATTCCCCTAATTGTGTTAAGGATGTGGGGCATTATCACATTGTTGCAGTTGAAACTATACAATAAGCTATTAATAGTTCACTGAGTTGGGATTCTCTAAATGAGAATATAGAGAGCCACCTCGGAAAAGTGTGCACTACAAATAAGTGTTTGCCCTCAGTGGTAAGTGGTCATATTTTCACGCACAACTCTTTTAAGTTGTTTGCCTTTGATAATAGTGGGGGACGGAGGTTATGAAAGAGAGGATGTATCTAAAGAAAATTATGCAAGTGATACCCTCAATGATGAGATTTTTGACGATGAAGGCTGATCATGGCAGCAGACCCAAACATGGAGGCGAGGCCAACATCCTCATGGTCGTCGCCGTGGACATGGCTGAATTTTTCATGACCCGACCAGTGCTGTGTTTGGAATTTGGAAAAATGGATTCCATATTTGAAATCAGGATGTCCAAATTGTGTAAATAGGTAACTTTTATTTTTAGACATTTTGAATAATTACTTCGGTAAATATTTTATTTACCATGGTTAAAGGGTAAATCCGGTAAATAAGGGTTAAAAAATAATATTATAATAATAATAAATTACCCTAAAACGTGTCCTAACCTTATTGGTGGATACATGTCCGACCATGGACATCTTTGAGTCAATTTTGGGACCCCATGGATCCACTTGTAAATAATAATGACACTTTATATTAATTAAGTCAAAATAAATACAAAAATGGCATAAGCATATATCTTTTAGAAAAAAAAATTTTACATGGGGTTATATATGTTGGATTTTTGACTATAAATATTAATTAGAAAGATAAAAAGATTTCCTACATAATGGTATTTTATTTGTAATTTTTATACATTATACAATGTAATTTATTTATGACACAATGGTGATACAGTAATTACCTAATTAATAAAAAATTAGAATAATTGATATTATAAATACCCAAATAAATGTAATTTGAGACTTTTTATAAATACCAATAATTTTCTAGGATAATATGACATGTTAGGATTGATTTAATTAACTTTGTTCGAAGTAATCATTCTGTAATGATTTTTACAGAAATCAATTATTGAATAGTGTCAAAATTGACATAAAATAGTTTTTAAAACAAATATTATATTATTAATTGGTATTAAATTCCTAAAAATCTAAGTTTCAGACAAGATACTTATATCATGATAGGTGTATCATTAATGGACCACTTGGGGGTCTCTTGAAGGTATATAGTAAGTTTATTAACTATATAATATAAAAATACAAAGTGACATGGTAAGTGTCAAACTAATTAACTAAGAGTTAAAACTAAAAGATAAGGTTAAAATAATGACCCAAACCTGTCTAAATTCTATTGGTTGAGTGATTTTCGACCCATCCCTACCTTGAACTTTAAATAATTCACTTTGGAGCCATTAGACACCGAATATGAATTTATTATAAAATAATATTTCTAGCTTTTCCAAAGGTGCCCCTCACCCCTCTTATAAAAGGGCATTCCTCCTTCTCATTAATTCACACCTTAAAAGCCTTTTGGTTCGGCCAAACCCTGCCCAAATAATCTATAAACTTATCTCAATTTATCCTAGAGGCCTTACTTTAGTCATAAAGCCAACCTAAGGAGCCCTTTTGATCAAATCAAAAGGAAGAACCCGAAGAAGAGGTAATGATTTCACCACCCCTTTTCAAGTTCCTTTCTTCTTCCACTTCTTATATCTTTGTTATTACCATTCTAAAATAATAACTCTAGTATATTATATATACTTTTATGTTATTATAAACACGGTACAAACATATTCAGTATTTTATCCATCCTTTGAATGACATGTCACCATACGTGCGTACGTACGGCTTACTGTCTCCACGTCGTGGTATAATTGTTATTCAATAAATTATTATTTGGATTGGTATAATAATGATGTGTGGTTCATGTAAATAATAAATATAACATGATAATGATTCTGTATATATAATATACCATCCAATTAAATATTATTTTAATATCAAAAGAATGATATTGTCGCTCGTGCATACGTACGGACTACCGTCTCCACGAACGCGATGAGATTTATTCTCCATCGTATCCATTCAAGTATAATTCTCATTTTATGATTAATAATAGTATATAAGGACTTGATATCATTCTGGATATGAATAATATACATCCTATCCATGACAAACATGTCTTATGAAACAAAACATATAAAAGAAAACGAGTAAGTTAACAACCGAAACGACGATAATTCTAAAATATTATTAACAAAGCAATGTTAAAAGATCATATATGATATCATATTAATATATATGATTCTTGTATAATTTAATAACAATTATTTAACCATTATATAGGAGGTTAACCTACCCAAACCAAGGAAAATTACAAAGTAAGGGTTTATTTCGCAATCTCTTCATTATCCGAGGTTGTTTATACGTAATAATCTACTGAGACCTCTTTATCATCCACATCCATGTTTCTTAAAAATGTATTTCAAATAATTTTTACTATTTTAAATACTATGGTATAAATTCATTTATACCCCTGTTGACTTTTTATAAGAGGTTTATAAAGGAATCTTTCTGTCGTTTTCCAAATAAGGTGCTTTTTAACCTTTTCGACAAAATTAAGGTAAGAATGTTTTTTTAACTTATACGGCGGGTGCGACTATTTTCCACCATTATAAAATCTTAGAAGCTTCCCTTACAATATTATAAGAATATTTTCAAAGTAAATGTTTTATTTTATAATTATGTGACCTTTAAATGATTTCAAAATGAATATTCTAAGAATTTGTGAAAGGTACTCTTTATCAAGATCAGAATTTTAAATGTTTTAAAGATTTATCTTTCTAAATATTTTTAATTAATGTCCATGTTTTCAAAATTATTTTAAGGATTTATTTATATGTAAATTAATATTTTGAAATGATATTTCTTTTCAAAAGTTTCAAAGTGGTATGGGAAACTTTGATTCAAAAATCTCTTTTAAATTACTTCCTTTACAAATGTGTGACTTTTAAATGATTTAAAAAAAGAGATATTTCTCTCAAATAGTTTTGATTTCATCTATGTCAACATCCTTTGATGGATTTTAAGATTATTTGAAGCTGATTTATTATGATACAAAACTTCCATATTGTATTGAAGGTTTTGTGATATGTTTGACTGTGGATGTGTTATTTTTATACCATTCATGGTTTATGGAGAAAGTATTGACATTTCGTATGCTAGTATTAATACGAATGTTTATATTATGTTTAAACCTTTTCATATGGGAATGCATTGGACTTAATATGTGACGGGTGGAGCCCGCTGTAGCTCCTTGATGCATCGGTAGGTCTCATGAGACAAACTAGTGTCTTGACACAAGGCCTTGGCAAAATCTTATTTGTAGTCTTGGCATGAGGCCTTGGCTATGTGGTTATGATAGTCTGTAATTATGCATTCCATCATTATGAAAGTGGTTATTGATATTGCATGTGATTATTCGATTAGTAGAATATCCATGTGAATAAGTAAATGACATTTTTTCATTTTATTTTTTCCATACTATGTTGAAGTTCAAGTTTAAAAGGCTTTGTTTTAGTTATACATTTCCTTAAATGTTTATTCTTATTTATGAAAGTTTCTGTTATATTGTTATCCTTACTGGTCATTTGAGCTCATCCCTTTTCTATGTTTTATTTTTCCCAGGATGTAAAGAAGTAAATTATGAATGACCTGCAGGGATAGTATGAGGGGATAAGAGTGTGGACTATGAAGACTATGTTTTTGTAGTTTTCATTTTTATGATGTAATGTAAAACTTTATGAATATATCTAGTGTTTCCAAGGATACTAAACTAATCGGTCTTTCGAGATTTGATCTTTCTTGTGATCATGCCAATGTTATGTAATAATTCACCGACTCTGGGTAACTGGGGTCGAGGCGTTACACCCAACATCCCACATGTCTGCCCTTAACTGTAAGTCAAAGGGGATCAAACATCGTACCTTGATACTATCCAATTTGGGTGGGTCTGTCTCACCCACACGATTTTGGGTCGCATCAAAAGGACGCATCTTGGTGGGAAAGCACCCCACTTTCTTAAGAGTTCAAAATCACATCAAAGAACACCTCATCACTACTGCACAGTCGAGAGGTCATGTCTCAAAGGTTGAGGACACATCCCCAGCCCAGCTGGAGGGTTCTACTCATCATCAGGTGCCCATGCCCTAGTACTTCTGGGGGGATCATCACCTGGAAGTCGATGGGAGACCCACTGCCCAACCCAGCTAGAGGGTACTACCCAACAACAGTCGTTGATGGGTCCCACTGCCCATCCCTGCTGGAGGGAAGCTCAGAACTGTCAACAGATACCACTGCCCAGCCTAGCTGGAGGTAACTCGGGAATTGCCATCAGGGAACACTTCCCAAACCATCTGGAGGTAACCTCAAAACTGCTCTGGTCATCCCTATTGGATGTTACCTCTCAGAAAAAGCATCGAGGAACACTATCCATACCTACTGGATGGTACCTCTCAGAAGAACATTGCTCCAATCATTTAGTGTCGCCCTGAATAGGCATCACACCCAGAGCATCTCACATCGTAACTTGGAAGCCACTACAGAGGGCATTATCACATTCTATGTGGAAAAACACTCAAGATAGGCTACTCACAGGCCAAATTCTGAGTCCAAAAGAAAGAGATATGAGAGATAGAATATTCTTAAAGTGGTACACGTTGTGTGTGGGGACCACACATCATGTGGCCCGCCTTATCACCTAGTTGTGTACCTAACCATTCTTGGGTACTAAACTATGAACAAGTACCCCTAGGCATGTTGTCTTACTCCCATAGAACACGACACACCTAGTCAAAAGGTTGACGGCACACGACGCTCGTCGTTGATCCTGGGAGCCAAAAGCATAATTACACTGGCACACCTCAAACGGATCAAGAACATTAAATTACATCTCTTCACACATCTTCTCCACTCTCACAAGAGTCGAGATTGGACCAAGCTGTGGGTTCTCTTCAAACTGGTCAACAAGATCTTCCACCAATATTTCTTTCAGTTTTCCACATTTAATGAAATCATGAACAAAGCTCTACACATCCAAACGGATCACACCATTGTGATCATTGCGGAAAAATACTCAAGATTGACTATTTATTCACCCTAAATGAACATCCGATGGAAATGTCGTAAGTTGGCGCATTGCACTCAAAAGGCCTCTCATGGGGCCCATGCCTCGGTCCCGAAAAAAAGTTATACAGATCACGTCATTGCGATCCTCTAGGAAAAATATAGGGGATGGACTACTCAATCGTACAAAATGAATACCCAGTGAAAAAAGTTGCATTTCACCACAACACGTGCGACCTGACCCCCGTGGGGCCCACACATCAACTTTATATTAAGTGCCCAAAAGTTTTCTTGAAAATTCCGCACAAAGACAAGGTTTGTGCCACTACTAATGGCGCATCAAACAGACATCCCGTTTAGAAGCTAGGTCAGAAACAAGATTTTGGAATAATAATAATTAAATTATTATTATTAAACATAGATGTTTCATGTACCTAAAACCTGAGACAAAGACTTAAAATTCTCAAATCAATATTAAAAGGTCCACCTTGATGAGAGGGACCCGTGTCCGCAGACGTCCCGTTAAATGGACGCGTCATTTGAAGGTTTCAGGTGCAGCGGAAGTGTGGTTGGGACGACACCCAACTTTGATTTTTTACCATGATCAATGATTATTTCGGTATCAATAAGATGATGAATGTCAGCCTCCATGGAATATAATCAAAGATTTATATAAAGAATAAAGAGGCCCAAAACCTTTAGAGATGATCTTGCATATCATGTTTATAATTAATTTAATTAATTTAATAAAGAAAAATAATACCTGGATCTTTGGTATTTTTATTCATTGCTGATGTTGATCGTTTGGAATGAACCTTCTGGATTATCTCATTGCTCTTGTAAGGATCCAAACTAGAATCCCTCTAGTAGTGATCCACACGTACTCCGATGGCCTCTGATCGATACCGCTTGTTCTCCAGGTGCTAGCGCGGCGAAGCGAGTGTCTAGTGTTGGTCATTCTTGATCGCTTGTTCTTTAGCCTTTAAGAATGTATCTCATTCTTGAGAGGGGAAAGAAGAGGATTTGAGAGAGAAATTGTTTGGCTGAACAATTCTCAATTCACCAAGCGTGTGGTGTGGTGTATGGAACAATAGGAGTACTTGCCTATTTATATACATGAAATTTAAGTTACAATATTTAATTGCATAGAAACAATTAAATACATTCATGAACTTATAGAAACATTGAGTTTTTAGCGTGCTTAATTATTTGGCATGCCAAAGAATGCACATAGAACAAAATAGAAAAGGGCATGGTATATGAGCGGATTGATGGCCGTGTTTGTTTGGCCATCATGGTTGAAAACCAAGAACGTGAGAAATTGAAAAATAGATATTTATCACACTTCATGATTTTCAATATTAAGATAAATGAGAAGAAAAAAATTGATTCAACCCATTGTTTTTCGATCCGTGAATTAATTCGTTTAATTCACATTTGTCATAAAAAATCAATCAAGGTAAGGAATTCACAAAGATAAATCCTACCTCAGGTTTGGATCGATCGTTGGTGAAGATCACGTTCATCAATATCCGTTCGATGTTGACGAAGATCGCACTTGCACAATGATGAGAAGAATTTGTGTTTGTCATGCTTCGATCCACCTGGATCCAAGGCTTCATCGTCGTTCATCAATGGAGAGGATATGAGATGAGTGGAGAAGTCATTGTTGGTAAAAAGGGTTGTGAGGACAAGATCTCATAACCATGAATTTATAACCTCTTATCAGGTTAAAGTAAATTAATTAAATAATTAAATAGACAATTATTTAATTATTCCCCCACGATGGCGCATAAGCCGAACACCCGATGCCGACAAAGGTTATACCTTTCATAGGTTAAAACCTACATTCTGAATTCATCGGTGGTCTCATATTTTTCATTTGAGTCCTTGTTCGAGAGATATTCAGGTTTGAGCTATTAAATAAATAAATGAATAATTTAATTTATCCATTTAATACACCTCCAATGAGCGAGGGGTCTGAACATCCCACGCCGACTTATTTTATGTCGTGCCTAGGGGAAACACTGCGTTCTAGACCCAACCATGGTCTCAGATTTCCGATATGATCAACCATTTTAGAGATATCTCATTTTCTTTAGTTAATCATACATGCGTAATATAAAAAAATTAACATTTTTATAAAATTTAATTCTGGGCACACCGGGCCTCAGAATTTCACGCCATCTCAGCACCCAGCTCTAGAAATATTCTTAGAAATATTTCAAAGTCTTATTAGGCCAAAAACTAGCTCTCTATATGTTGTTTGTAATACATACCCCCAAAAGGATAATGGAATACTTTCATGACTCATCATTGATCTCACCATGTCCAACAAGGTGTGGTTCCTCCTTTCACTTACACCATTCCATTGAGGTGTGTAAGGAGGAGTGAGTTGGGATAGGATCCCAAACCCTCATAAGTAATCAATGAAGTCCTGATTAATATATTCCCCACCTTGGTCTGAGTAAAGTTTATTAATCTTCTTACCAAGCTGGTTCTCAACTTCATTCTTGTATTCCTTGAACTTATCAAAGGAATCTGACTTATACCTCATTAAGTAGATATATCCATATCTACTAAAATCATCAGTAAAAGTTATAAAGTATGAGTACCCACCCCTTGCTTCAACTAAAAATGGTCCACACAGGTATGAACCAATTCAATAAGCTCTTTAGCCCTTTAACCTTTCCCACCAAATGGGGATTTGATCATTTTGCCTTGTAAACATGCATGACATACGCCAAGTGATTTTAGTTCGAAATAATCTAAATATCCATCTTGATGTAACTTTGTCAAGAATTTTTCATTTACATGACCTAGCTGGTGATGCCAAAGTTGGGTGTGGTATGATTCATGTGAAGTATCTTTTTCATCGATTGACATTCCTTGGTTTGTTTAATCCAACACATAAAGACTGTTGTATAAATGCGCCCTGCCAAAACAAATGCTATCTTTATAAAAGAAGCAACATTCATTTCTAAACTATATAGTCTGGATACAAGAATTATGTTTTTGGTTACAGAAGGCACATAAAAACAACCCTTTAACACCAAGATCATCCCAATTGGCAACGTGAGGTGGTAGTCCCCAACAACTACAACAATAAGTCTGGATCTGTTGGATGCTCGTAGATCTACCTCCCCTCAATAAATCTTCTTTAATCCACTTGGTTCTTGTATTTGGATATATATGTGAGCATGAAAAGCTATATATAATACCCAATTTGTAGAAACAGATAGATTGCATTTGATTACAAATGCACCTGAATCTTCCCCTTGATTGTTAGGATGGGTGAAATTCTTCTTCCAGTGGACCTTCTTGCCACATGTGAAATAAACAACCACCTATTCCATTGCCTCCCTTTTGATCTTCCTTTTCTTAGAAGGTCATGAAGAAGCTTTGGGATTAAAGCTCTTCCCCTTCCCTTTCCTCTTATTCACCATAAGGACAAAAGGATTTTCACACTTCATATCTTTTTCCACTTGGCGAATGAGGATAAGAAGATCAGATAGTATAGCATCCCGCCTTTTCATCACATAAACTTTCATTACATTTTACAAAACCGAGGATCTTTAAGGTTTAGTGTCTTGGAAACCAGGAACATAATAAATGAAAGAAAAAAAAACATTCTTCTTAAACACTTGAAAGGCTTCTCCTCAAGTTCATCCTAGGTTCATTACTGCATCTCATAACCTGGGAACACACATCAAAATAAAGGGTGAGCAGAAGGCCCAGTAAGGGAAACAAGAGGAACATTTTACATGTGAACTTGATATACTTCAATAATGACATGAAAAGAACTTTAAGGCATGAGAAAGAAATCATGAGGCATTTCATAATAAAAACAACATTTTTCATAACTTGAATATGTGGCTACATCATTTAACATAGACAATCATGAACATATCACCAAGGTCCATCCCCAAGGTGTCATTTGAAAATTACCAAGGTTATTCACCAAGGTATCGTGAAAATTGTAATCTCTAGTGGTTACATCATTACCCAATGCATTGGAGCGCTATCAGGGCGCACCCTTAAATTTGCCTTTATTATAATGTGAGCCACATATATCATCATCAAACATTTCATAAATAACCCATATATCATAAAATAAATGGGTTTCATTTCATAATCATAACGTTTTAAAAACTGCTTTAAAGACATGATCTTTACGTCACTTTAAACCCACGGAAAGGGAAAGAGGGTTTCATGTATGTAATTCCCAGAATTTAAAATAGAACATTTTGATATATATGTGAATACCCCTGTATAAATAAGAGCTTTGAGTATTCACTTTATAACATAAAATAATTTTTAGAAAAGAGAGAGAGGCATTTTGAGACGAAAATTCTGCAGCATAACGGCTATGATACAAGGTTTTAGAAAACATTGAGAAGAGAGGGGACATGGGTAAAACATTCATAAATGACCCATCAAACAGTAGAGGAAAAAAAATATAATAGATTTAAGAATATGGTAATGAAATTTGAAAATATACCATATGAAATGAAGAACACGAAAGGAAGAAAAAAAAGATTTCTCTTGTGAGAATTCGGCAGCCTAACGGCGTCACTTAAACTTCAACAAAATTGAATTGACAAGGTCAAATAGGGTATCTCATCATATGAACATAAGAGTACAGTATGATAGATATATAGATAATTCCCCAACATAACAAAAAGGAACTTGAAAGAATTGACATGAAAGTAGAACTTCAAAACGAGAAGGGTGAAGAACCACTTAAAAATTCGGCAGCCTAACGGCGTCACTTAAAACTTCAAAATACTGAATTGAAGCCATCAAATGGGGTCTCTCATCATATGAACATAAGAGTCCAGTATGATAGATATAGAGATCATACCCCAATATAACAAAAAGGAACTTGAAATAATTGACATGAAAGTAGAACTTCAAAACGAGAAGGGTGAAGAACCACTTAAAAATTCGGCAGCCTAACGGCGCCACTTAAAACTTCAAAATACTGAATTGAAGCGATCAAATGGGGTCTCTTATCATATGAACATAAGAGTCCAGTATGATAAATTTAGAGATCATACCCCAACATAATAAAAAGGAACATGAAAGACTTGAATGAAAATAGAACTTGAAAACGAGGAAGGTGAAAGAATCCCTTAAAAATTCGGTAGCCTAACGGCGCCACTTAAACATTCTTAAAACGAATTGATGAGAGCAAGGGGGGTCTCTCATCATATGAACATGAAATAGGCAGTAGGATGAATATAAAATAACATCCTCCAACATAAGAACATGGAGTATAAAAGAAATGACATAAAAGAGATTACTTGAAAAGAAAGAGAGAGGTCGAATCCCTTACCTTAAAATGTAACTCTTAAACCTCAAAGGTTGGGACCATGAGGGCTTGGGGCACCTTGGGAGGACTCCTTGGGAGGTAATGAGACCATAAATTCGTTGGGAATGAGTGGGGAGTCGAATGGATGAGAGGAGGGCTTGGTATTTATAGGGAAAGTGAGGGGACAAGGCATTAATGGCCAAGGGACACCTCACATGTGCTTTTCTCAAACCCATGTGCTCTCCCTTGTCATTTATCATGGAGTTAGGCCACATGGGGCCCCCAAAACAATAATTCATCACCCTTGGCCGGCCAACCCTCAAAAGATCTCATGAAATCATCATGACACCATTATGATGTCATTAAACATACCGAAACCCTAAAACTGTATTTTTACTATTCACTGAAAATTCAACTTTCTCAGAAAAATCCCAAAATTTCACATTAACCAAATATCAATGCTCTGATTTCAAAAATGAAATCCATTTTATAAAAATAATTTTCTAAATATTTTTAATTTAATTTTTAAATAAAAACACTATTCATCGAAAATTCATTTTTTTTAGAAAAAACCCCAAAAATTACCATAACACAATATCGATGCTCTGAGTTCAAAAATAAAGTCATTTTTATAAAAATAATTTTCTAATTATTTTTAATTAAATTTTTAATTAAAAAATACTATTCACCCAAAAAAACTAATACTTGAATAATAATTAATGAAACCGTTATTTAACTATTTTATTGAATCATATTACTTAATCAAGGTGCCTAGATTATTTTAAAACTTTCTTTAAGTGAGATTACTAATCCATTTGGTCATATTACTAATCCTAATCATAAAATCACTATTCATAATTTACTATTCATCAAAAATCAAGTTGATCTTATTAGACTCTAAATTTAGTACTGAACATAATTGCAGAAGACCATTTTTTGAAAATCATTACACATTTTAAGTTATTTAAGTTTTACACAAACATTTTTTTAAAATATCCTTTTGAAAATTCATCAAAAATATGCATACTATTTTTATCCAGTCATTTGAAAATTCATAAACTTCATCATAAGAAGAAATCCCAATTTTTATTTAAAACAAGGATTACACAAGGCAATTACGGTCTCGTTACATAGCCCCTTATAATACCAGCATAGGACCTAAGAGTAAGGTGTGCTAGGGTGATAGAATCTTGGGGCGGCTCGGTCAACATTGCCCGAGTAGTAATTTTTATCAGTTTGAACTTCTCACGAAGTCGATTTCGTTCCAGCTTCACATGATGAAGTTCGGCTTGGATTTGATCCAGAGCAAAGCCCAGTGGTGCTACCTCCTTCCCAAGCTCTGTTAGATGGGCTTCGATCGGTCCAAGACTACCATGTGAGGCCATCGAATCTTCTTTCTATAATAATTAACCAAGATTACTTAAATTTAGAGACAATAATCAAAACATTTTGTTCACGGAGGTCATATTGACCGATGGTCATATAACACTCAAAAACCAATGGTCACATTTTATTTATAATCATGTTTATCAAATAAAACATTTTTTTTTGTATAAAAAAAAATAACACATGAAATTAGGAAACAAGATTTATTCAAAATTTCGGGTCGTTACAGATAGAGACTTCTCAATTTTTTTCATATTGAAATTGACAACAAAGTTAGATAATCTCCGAGGGAGTGATGAGAGAATGAGATCGGTTCCCAGTTCTTCGGGGAATTTAAACCCTAGAACCTCCAGGTGCTAAATGTAGCCAATAAGCTTGACTAAATGAGTTCCAGTTGGGGCACCTTCTCTAAGATTAATCTAAAAGAGTTCCTTAGAGATCTCAAACCTTTTCTGTCTTACTCTCTCTTGGTAAAGACCATAGAGGTTCTCAAACATGCTATAAGAATCCATGTTTTCATGAGACTTAATGAGATCACTAGATATTGATGATAACATCAAACATTGAACGTCAACCATGTCGTTCATATGTTTCTCATAGACTAGGAAATCCTCATCACTTGCCTCCTTGGAAGGCGGATCAGGTAATGCTGACTCCAACACGTAAGACTTCTGTTCATGGTGTAGGATAACCTGAAGGTGTCTAAACCATTCCTGTAAGTTACTGCTGGTGAGGATGTTGTCTTTATCTAGAATTGATCGTAGGGATAATGTGGTCGATGAGCTTGTCGTTTTTATTCTACAATTAAAAGAGCAGATCATTAGTACTTTCTTGATTACATTTTATGAGAAATAATAAATTTTATTAAGTCTCCCATTATTTTATCAAGTCCCAATAACCCTCACCATTGAACTCAGAATGTACAGTTTCCATGAATTTCTGGTGGAAAGGATACATATTCTCCTTCACATGACCCCAACAAGGGTTGGTCAAGCTATTAGAAGGTATTTAGGTAGGCAGGTCTTCTCCAACTGCGGGCTTCTAGCTCCTTGATCTATTGAGTGGACTCCCCAATCCTAAAATCATGACTTTTGATTTCCTCAACTCTGGCTTCTAATATTACACCAAGACTAAAAAGGGCTACTCTTCTTGATGTAATATGGTTAAGTTAACCTGAAACCTTTCATAAAGGCTTCCTGTATAAAATTAAGTATCCCAACAAGGGTTGGTCAAACACATAGTTTTATTGAGTTTTTCCCTTAATCAAGTAACGGAAGGCTTGTTCTGACTTAATATTTTATTTGAGGTATTTTTATCTCTTATGTGTGAATTTATTATTATCATTATCATGCGCTTGTTAATATTAAGTGGAACTTACTTAAGTGATTAACCATGTCTTGATAATATTTATGCATAAGTCTAGTTTATTGTAGTTATATCTTGCATGCTTGTTTAATTCATTAATTATGTGATCGTGACAACACATACATAATGATAAAACATGCAACTGATAGAAATAAAATAAAGTAAATTGCATGATCATGAGATTTTCTAATGGTTAGTTTATCTAGTGGTTAATAAAATAACCCTGACTTAGGGGAGAAACACCTCGAACCTTTGGGCTTCGTGTTTACAGCTTCCACCTGTCCACCTTTGTATCTCATGGGATTGGTTTCGTCTCAGATCCAGCTTGAACCGCCTCTAATAGCTTGGGAGTTCCATCCATTACACATGCCCTTTTTTTTAACTCACATGTAAGTGAGGGGTAAAAGGTGGTTTTACATAAAAGAAAACTTAGGCACGCATGCCCTACATATTAATGAGGAGAAGTCTCACAGGCCAACAAATTTAATTTCAAATAAATAAATTAAGATAAACCATCCATATATAAAGGTCTTGGTCTAGCTCATGATCATCCATACATGCAACGATATTTATGCATAAATAAAACTAAAAATCAATTTTTTAATCATTTTTATTTAAGATAAATCATGCTCAAATCAATTAATTATCATCTTTAATTAATCAATCATTTTATCTTAAACCCTTTTCTGAATTTCCTTGAGATTTTCATCCATCATAATTTTAAACAAATAAATTTATTTAAAATTATCTTTGTACATAACTTTTACCTTGGAGGCAACCCGATGAATTACTATTCATAACAACCCAATGAGTAGAAATAAACATTACGCAGATGTTAAATTAAAAACACATATATAAAACACCTATCACATATTGTGCCTCAACTTTATGCCCATACGATGGTACAAATCTCAAGGTTTTTTATAATATAATAATAAATTTTAACAAATCTCTGTAATTTGGATGAGTACACGACGTGTAGTTCCAACTACACAGTGTGTACTATTTTTAACCGTCTATTTGAAGTACACGCCTAGGGAAACGTCATGTGAGTGTACTTCGGAAATCTTCGGAGTACAGAGCATGTCCAGTGGGCTGCATGTTGTATAGTTCCTCATTACATGGTCTCTAGCCGGGTAAGCCGTGTATGAGGTATATAGTCCAAACCTAACCCAAAGGGGCTACACGCCGTGCCCATTGGGCCACATGGTGCGTAATCTAGAAACCGCGTGCCACCTATTCCTGGTCAACGCATGGAGTAATTTAAGACTTATAAAGACTCCAACACATGTCTTTGTTTGGTGGAATGGTCCGATGCATTGAATCTTGACTACATGGCGTGTACTTCCGAATACACGATGTGTGTTCTGGTGTTGTACGACCAGGAAGCTTTAGCACCTTTGGATGAGATCCTCTATTTTATTTGAATCAAAATTAAAAGAAAATATTGTTTCTATAAGGTGAACGAGAAATGAAAGAGGAGGAATAAATATCAAGATTCAGATTTGTAGAATGATTAACTTGAATTGAAGAAACTAAATTACTAAATGCATAAGTCATCAACAAAATATTTAAATAATTATAAACTATGATGTAACCCCTCTGATACCACTTGAAGGTTCCAGGCACAACAGAAGCATGGTTAGGACGACACCCAACTTTGATTTTTACCATGATCAATGATTATTTCGGGATCAATACGACGATGAACGCCAATCTCCACAGAATATAATCAAATATTTAGATAAAGAAGAAATAGGACCAAAAAATTTAGAGAGGATCTTGCACATCATGTTTATAATTAATTTAATTAATTTCATAAAGAAAAATAATACCTGGATCTTTGGTATTTTTCTTTGTTGATGATGTTGATCATCCAGAATAACCCTTACGGATTATCTTGTTGTGCTTATAAGGATCCAAACTAGAATCCCTCTAGCGGTGATACACACGTGATCTGATGGAATTTGATCAACACCACTCGTTCTCCGAGTGATAGCGCATCGAAGTGAGTGTCTTGTGTCGGTCCTTCTTGATCGCCTGTTCTTCGGCCTTGAAGAACGTATCTCGTTCTTGAGAGGAGAGAGAAGAGGATTCGAGAGAGAAATTGTTTGGCTTAACAATTCTCAATTCACCAGGAATATGGTGTGGTGTATGGCACAATAGGCGTACTTGCCTATTTATATACATGGAATTTCAGTTAAAATATTTAATTCCATAGAAAAAATTAAATACATTCATGAACTTAGAGAAAACCTATGCATTTAATAATAATACCACGTCATTATTTATGATGTGCCAACCTACGCAAAACAGAATTATAAATAAAATTCTACGTCACAAAATAATAGCAGTGTTATTTTAATTTGTGCCAACTAGTTAAATAATTATTTACCATCTTGAAAATAATTATTTTACTACCAGACTGACCTTGGTCTGATCGAACTCCACTTATATTTATTGAACACCCGAATAAATAAATAATTTATTCTCTTAAATAAATATTTTATTTAAAAACTAGTAAATAAATATTTATTAAATGTTCAATAATGTAAATAAATATATTTAATTTAATTTATGAGATCATTTTAACTTGAATAAAATTATTCCATGCTCTTGAGAATAATATTTATTTCATAAATTAAATTCAAATATAATTTAACCGAGACTACAAAAAACACTTAGTGTGTGACCCTCTAGGATTCTTTCTCATTGGAATTAGGTAGGCTTGCCTAAAGTCCAAGAGTACTATCTTGAAATGGGTCAAGGCACACAAGAGAAAGAATGTAAAGTCACAACAATGACATCCACATAAGAATGCTCACTATGTAATATAATCTATTTGTCTCAATATCTCATCAAACAGGTTTCATGATTGTGTCATCAAATTTTTATGCTTGATACGTCGTTCTTTAACTACCTAAAATAAACTCATCGTTACACCATAGTCATGGAATTTCGTGCGACGGTTCTATTTCAATCAAAGAGCCAAGATATCAACTTTAATAAATGGAAGGGACAAATCCTTCCTCAACTTATCCATTAATAACATACCACTCATGACGCACCCAACGTACCCTACTTCCCGCCAACTGCCTGCGCGACGGTTTTTGTCAGTAAATCAAAGTGCGCGAGTCATGACATGTATTAATGATAATATTAAAGTCCAAGGATCATTACACATGCTCACAGATAGAAATATCTGATGACACTAAAACATGAAGGTTCCTTCTAGTGGGTCTGTTCTCATAATCTTATATCTTGGATAATACAAAGTGTGAATTTCATGAGAGGAAGTCTCATCTGCTTATGAGTACTTTCACCTGACGGTCTGTATTCTATGTGTCCTATCATATTATGTCATCCAAGCATAGAAATATATTTAAGAATATTGTTATATCATTTCAAGGTTTTCATCATACCGGGGAACTGCCATGACCTTATCAATGCAACAAATACTCTAGGACATTATTACATCATTGTCATATAGAACAATGAACAATATGTAATAATACATTAAATATCTATGTAATCAAAGTAAAACTAGTTGGTTATAGAACACCAACTCTTACACCATTTAGAAGAAAATGGATTTTGAAGGTGTTTCAGATCATTTTGGGCTGATTCGACCCAAACTAGCCAGACCCCTCTGTCTGGGCCGACCCACCCCGACCCGCCCAGTCCATTGCAGCTAACTCGTGACCCCGTGTGTGGACCATCCCATCCACCGTAGCTCATCTCGATAGCCGTGACCCGACCCACGTGCCACCTTCTGACATCGACCGACCCTTGTGGATGGTCCTCCCCTTGGTCTTGTATCCACGTGGTGGACCCATGAAGAGCAGGTCTCGGTCCCCCCCCATCGGTCACTCACCGGTCACCCTGGAAACCCCGCTCTGTTAGTCCCTCCCAACACTGGTCTGCCTCACCTTCCATCGCCTGACCGTGACCAGCCACCGCCCCGTGGCTCCTCTGCATTGGCTACCTCTATCCGCCTCAGCTCACCACCCCAATCGACACCACCATCCGACCGCCTCTCAGCCATCCACTAGTTCTGCCTCAACCCATCCACATCCAGCTTTCTCTACCCTCAGGACACCATCTACTGACCCCCACCCAACCTTGCTCGCCGCACCGGCCTGCTCCGCAGCCTGTCGCTGCTTTGAGCCACTGTCGGTCGCCGCTAATAGTTTTACTCTGATGGCCCCTTCTGAGGGCCACTTTGATCACACCAAAGGTCCGAAAATTATTTCAAACCCAGTTCTAGGAATCTCGGGATTATATATTCACAGTCAGGGGCTTTGCTCATCAATTTATTGAAGATTTGACGTGTCCAAATATGAACACCCAAGAGCTTGAAGAACAGGCGAAGAACACGATGAAAAAAAAAGATTTTCTAGGATATAGATTGATGGTCGTGTTAGTGAATTCATCCACAATGATAATAAAAATGATGATATAAATATGAAACGAATGATTTTTAAATTAAAACTTTAATCAGAACTCAAAAATAGAAGAAATCCTACCTCGAAAGATTTGTTTAGCGTTGATGATTCAATCGTTGTGCTCTAGCTTCAATTCACCAAAGTTCTGGCAGATATCACTCCTTGATCTGACGAAGAACAATGAATAATGGATAGATATAGAGAGAGAGCTTCTAGAGAGATAAGGTATTAGGAAAACCCTAATCCCAAACTCCAAATTTTTTATTTATATGAGCTCCACTCAGTGCAAAATCTAAATCCGTCATGCCCTCTAATTTTATGTCGTGCCTAGGAAAAACACCTCATTCCAAAGTCAATAGATGTCTCATATTCTCAATATGAGCCCCTATTTTAAAGTTATTGGGTTTGGCGTTTGAGATAAAATAATTAAGTTTAATTTTTTTAATTATAATTATCCCCCTATATGGAATTTTTCACAGAAGTCCCGCGCCGACAAAAGTCAGGTCCTGCCTATGGTAAAAAGCATGCTCTGGACTCAATGGTGACCTAATATTTTTGATCCGAGCTACTGTTTAAGAGATATCTCATTTATGACATGTGCATAGTACAAAAACAGTTATTATTTTTGTATAGTTTATTCCTGGCACACTGGACCTCGGAATTGCACACCGTCTCAGTGCATAGCTTTGGAAATATATGTATAAATATTCCAAAGTCTTACAGGGAAAAAACCGGGTCTCTACATCATTCTATACTTCAAGATTTTCATCCAAAAAAAGAAAAACTAGGGAAACAACTTGGGATACTAAGATAACACCTGACTCTCTCACTCACAGGAACACCTACACATTTTTCATCAACTGCGGAATGTGGGAGACATCATGCACCCATTATAGATATTAGAGATAGGGAAAGGATGTAGGCAACCTCACCATATCTTTTCACAGTCCTAAATGGTTTGAATAAACTTGGTGGATAGTTTGACTCCCCAATCAAACTTCTACACCTCATGTCATGACTAGAATCACTATTTGTCCCTAGAATAGGGTCTTGCGATTCCCTCCTTCAGAATATACATCTATTGAAATTCCCAAGGATATATATTCATACAAGATTTTTTAGTCAGTGCATTACAACTGAGACTCACATGCTTGAGAATCAAAGGAGTCAATGCCATCGATTGAAGAAAAGCTACACCCTCCTGTTCCACCAGGGGTAGCTGCAGAGAATCCAAATACTCTAAAACTTCCCGCACTAGGTGAGCCTGGGACTTCTTACTAAGGGAATATACAATAACATTGCTCATTCCTAGAGTATAAACTATATTGAATTCGTAGTCCTGTAGGAAGTTCAACCAGTATCTCCATCTCAGGTTCAGGTCTCTCTAGGTGGAGACGTACCTGAGACTTTGGTGGTCTGCACAAACAACAAAGTGCTCTCCCAAAAGGTAGAATTTTCACATTCTCAGTGTGAAGACTACCACTTTTAGCTCCAGATAGTGATTCACATAGTTATGTTTGTGGGGTCTCCATCACCTCAACTTTTGCCTGATAATTGTTGTATCAAGGTTGACGTTGAGCATGAAAGGTACCAACGAAAAGGGCAAGTGAGTAAACTCATTAAACTGCAAGAGGCTAGACATAGAAAGCACATGGCATACCCCATGCATCTTTTACCCTCTTGGAAGGATATTAATCCCCAAAAACAATCACTTAGTCGATCCCACTAGTGGCATCTCAAAAAAAGGAGGTCAAGTAGTAAAACTCTACTGACAAAGCCAGGACTTGATCTGACACTCCACTGCACAAATCTGTCATGAAGGAGCAAGTTAGAGGGACTCATCCATCACACCTCGATATTATACACTTTGGGAAGCACTAACTCACCCTCGTGGTATTTATCGCGTCCCAAAAACATATCTTGGTGGGGTAAGGATCCCTCTTCCTCATGAATTCAAAGCTATGTTGAACGACACTGACACAGGGTTACACCAATGCCCCGCATCACCCTGGTAAAACCTCAAGCAAGGAGAAAGGAGGAAAAAAGTACTTCACATAATGTCTAATAAGTTCTACTATAAAAAGTAGAAAATACACAAGGATTACCTTTTATCGGATCATGCTCTGTAGGATCGTAGACATCTAAAGCTTTCAGTTTTCCATGGAACCAGCTACCAACTTCCTAAGCATGAATTGGGATTCTTGGTGGTGGTGGAAAGACCACATAATGTCATCCCCCACCTCCAGCTCCTCCTACTCCTATGCTAGCACCACCTCCCTGGGGACCACCCTGATACGGC
Organism: Viscum album; assembly: GCA_963277665.1. Classification (NCBI taxonomy): domain Eukaryota; kingdom Viridiplantae; phylum Streptophyta; class Magnoliopsida; order Santalales; family Viscaceae; genus Viscum; species Viscum album. The sequence continues at coordinate 1,472,059,823 of OY728157.1, forward strand.
ACTGTCTCTTCCATGGTGGTCCACCTTTTTCCTGCCTGGTGTTTTTAGTATGCTTGGTTAGGCAGTCTCATTCCATGTGACATCACCCATCAGAAGCATAATACTGACCCTCTCTAGGCTGACCTGGTGCCCATGTTCAATCATGAGAAGATATCCTATGTCGAGATCTCATCGTCTAGCATCTGATAGCTATCCAGACATCTCAAGTCTATTGCACTCACTACCACAACCAACTGTATGACATCCTTTTGACAGAAGGTTTTAAGTCAACTGTTCCTGCTACAGTAGCACGACAAAGGTGGGGATGCACAAGGGTAATAGAATAGCTCAAATCTCTCTGTAGATTCCCTACACAAACTTCCATGCTCGAAAGTAACTGTTATAGATCATGTCTAGAGATTAGTGCACAAGTTTTGTGAACCTAGTCACATACTCAGTTATTTCCATCCCACCCTACTGTAACTAAAGGAGCTCTTGAAGTTGAACGAAACACAGGTAGGAGGGGTAGAACTCATCATGAAATAGTTATAGGAAATCGCCTCACGAGAGTGCTGACTCATCGTGTATCTAAGTAACCAAGCTCCACCAACGTCTAATTGCTTTGTGGAAAAGGCTAACTATCAAATACACCATCTGATCTGTCGGTCTCCATGCAAGCTTGAAGAGGTATACCACCAACTCTAGCCAAACCTCTACTGCCTGAGGGTCTAGCTCACCATAGAACCTCATTGGTCTCTGTCACTAGAACTCATGAAGTACGCTCAGCCTGTGCACGTCCTCAGCCTACTCTATTGGGGCTGTCTAGTTCTCGACAAGTGGGGGTGATTCTACCTTCCCACCTAGATAAATGGGATAGCATGATGGATCCTAAACTGAGGTCTCATTGATCACAGGGTCGTTGTCACGAACTGAAGCTAGTATCCTAGCTGGCTGGCATCACAGAGACATCTGGAATGTTATTAAGGAGTATCACGATTAGATGAGAATATATATATATATATATACACATATATATATATATATCAATAAAAATGGGGAGTTAACTCAAGAAGGAAAATCAAAGACTCGACCATATATGATGCATGTAGCATTGTTCCCTGTAACAGGTGTCTCAAGGTGCCAAGTCGACAAGCGGGTAATCAGGGTCCTGGTGAATGGATATGTCATCCACCTGTACCATCACTGGACTCCCTGACCTGAGAGATTCTCTCGAGACACTTTGACACTATTTCGCTAAACCCAACCAAAAACTTTTTATGGAAACATCTAAACAACATCCTAAGGGTCTAGCTCTGATACCACTTTTTCACAACCCGACTCGTGCTGAACCTCGAGCCACAACTACCCCAAGCCTACCTCCATAGGCCTAGGGCTGACAACTAGTGTTGAAGACACAACAAACTAAGGGAGGCCTTTACCTAAGAATTTGTACACACACACATATTCAACTCAATGAAAATAGTATAGAGAGAAAAGAAAACCAAGATACAATATTCTTATATATAAACCAAAAACATGCATCAACCTCTGAACAATACAAGTATAGAAAAGTAAACTAAAAGGTAAAAGGGAAAAAATACACACCCAACCAGAAAAGTGCCACAAGCCGACAACAGGTGAAAAAGTAAAATAGCTAGGAGATTCCTTCCCCTGAATCCCAAGCTACAACCACTGCATGTGGTCTAAGCACCCCGTATCCCTAATCTCCTCTAATGTCACGATCAACCTATCTGTCGTCTGCAAGGGCACACCAAGTGTGGGTAAATCCCAATTAGGGGTGAGTATAAAAATACTCAGTAGGATTCCCTTGAGGCTCAAGGGAGTGGCAAGAGAAGTACTGAAGAGGGGAGCAGTAGTGAGAACAAGGTATAGTAAAAGGAGTGCAACTCAACCCAATAAGAGAGTAAAGTAAGATCGTCCAAACACAAGAAGCTATAAACAGTGAGAAGATGAACTACTCATCGAGTATTTTCTACCTATATTAGGAGAGTAGGCTCATCCAACTATAAGAATATAGGCACAAAAAGCATGTGGCATACCCCACGCGTCTTCACCTCTCCTAGAAAGAGAGTAGCCAAAACCCAAGGAGTGGGTACTGAAATAGGTTATATATATATTCTCGGTCAAAGAATCCCAAACAAGAGAGTAAGGGGATCTATATCTCAAAAGCTCAGCCTAGGAAAATAGTATCCAGCAGTCCCAAAAGTAACCACCATTGATGCCCAGCATCCTGCACATATTTTTTGAACTGCAAGTCAAAGGGGCTCAATCACCTCACCGTGATACTATTTGATTTGGGTAGGTCTTTTTTGCCAGCACAGTTTTGGGTCGCGTCACAAGGACGCGTCTTAGTGGAAAAAATACTCCTCTTTCTTGAGAGTCCAAAGTCACATAAAAGCATTCATCGTCACTATAACACAGTCTAGATGTTGTGTCTCAAAGGTTGAGGACCCATCCCCAGCCCAGATGGAGGGTTCTACTCATCATTGAGTGTCCATACCCTAGTATGAAAGGGGGTTCATCACCCTAAAGTCGAAGGGGGACCCACTGCCCAGCCCAGTTAATGGGTACTACCCAATAAGAGTCATCAACAGGTCCCACCACCCAGCCTTGCTAGAAGGAGGCCCAGAACTGTCAACGGGTACCACTGCCCAGCCCCAGTGGAGGTAACCCTAGAACTGCCATCAGAGACCACTTCACAGCCCAACTAGAGGTAACCCTAGAACTACTCTGTCCATCCCTGCTGGATAGTACCTCTCGAAAAAGCATCAAGGAACACTTGTCATCCCTACTAGATGGTACCTCTCGAAGAACATTTCTACAGTCATCGGGTGTCACCCCATATAGGCGTCATAGTTGGGGCATCTCACATCGTACCTCAAAAGCCACCATAGAGGGCACCATCACATTCTATGTGAAAAAACACTCAGGATAGGGTACTCGCGGGCCAAAGTCTGAGTCCAAAAGAAAGAGATGCGAGAGATAGAAGATTATTAAAGTGGTACACAACATGTATGGGGCCCACACATCGTGTGGCCCCGCCTTATCTCCTGGCCATGTACCTACCCATTATCAGGTATTAAACTATGAAAAAATACCCCTAGTCATGTCATCTTACTCTTACAGAACACGACACACCTAGTCAACAGGTCAATGAGCTCACAACGCTCATAATTCATCCAGAGAGACAAAAGATTAATTACGTTGGCACACCTCAAATGGATCAAGAACATTTGACCGCATCTCCTCCCACATCTTCTCCACTCTTACAAGAGTTGAGATTGACCAAAGCTATGGGTTCTCTTCAAACAAATCAAAAGGATATTCCACCAATATTCCTATCATGTTTCCACATTTAATGATATCATAAAAAATGATCTGCACATCCAAATGGATCACGCCATTGTGATTCTTACAGAAAACAATCATGATCAACTATTTATTCTCCAAAAATGGACATCCGATGGAAAAGTCATAAGTTGGAACATTGCACTCAAAAGGTGTCTCATGGTGCCCATGCCTTAGTCCTAAAACAAGTTATACAGATCGTTTCATTATGATCCTCTTGGAAAGACATACGAGATGGACTACTCATTCGTTCAAAACAGATAACCGGTGAAAAAAGTTGCATTTCACCACAACACGTGCGAATCGGCCCCCCCGTGGGGCCTGTAACTCAACTTTAACTTAATTACCTAAATTTTTTCTTGAAAATTATGTATATAAACAAGGGTTGTGCCACCACTAATGGCGTGTCAAACAGACATCCAATTTAGAAGGTAAGTCCGAAACAAGATTTCAGAATAATAATAATTAAATTATTATTATTAAACTTCTATGTTTTGTGTACCTAAAACCCAATAAAAAGGCTTAAAAGACCCTAATCAATATTAAAAGGTCCGCCTCGATGATAGGGACCTGTGGCCACAGATGTCTCATCAAACGGATGCACCCTTTAGAATAAAATGTCTTTTGAAGGTGTTTCCAACCAGTTTGAGTCAGTCCGGACCAAACTGGTCAGACCCCTCTGTCTGGGCCAGCTCGCCCAGGCTGGACCGATCTGTTATATCCAGCCTATGGACAAGTGTGCGTCCTAGACCATCTCCTACATCCCGGCTTGACAGCCACATCCCAACCCACATGCCACCTTCCAAAACCGACCAGTCCTTATGGCTGGTCCTCCCCTTGCTATCGCGTCCACGCATTAGACCCACAAAGAGCGGGTCTTGATCCCCCCATCAGTCTCCCACTAGTTCCCTAATGACCCCACTCTATCGGCACCTCCCAACACCAGTCCGCCATGACTTCCTCCGCCTGACCGCGACTGGGAGTCGCCTGATTGCGACCGAACACCACCTGACCAAGACCCAGCACTGCCCCGCGGCTCCTCCGCACCGGCTGCCTCCATCCACCTTAACTCACCACCCCAGTCGACACCACTATCCAGCCACCTCTTAACTAGCCGATGGAACCAACTCAACCCAGCCGCGACCCACTTGTTCCACCCTCACGACACCAATCGTCGACCCCTAGCCAGCCCCGCTCGTCGCACTGGACTGCTCTACAGCTTGTCGTCACCTTGGGCCATTGTTGTCTGCTGGCGGTAGTTCTACTCTAGTGAACCATTCTGAGGGCCACTGCAATCAGACTGGAGGTCTGAAAATTATTTCAGACCCATTTTCGGGAAGTTTGGGATGAGATCTTCATAGCCAGGGGATTCACTCAATAATTTATTGAAGATTTGACATGCTCAAATATAAATTCCCAAGAACCCGAAGAATGAGTGAAGAACACGATGAACAAAAAGCTTTTCCAGGATGGATCGATGGTCGTGTTAGTGCGGTCATCCACAAAGATAATAAAAATGATGATACAAATATGAAACAAAGTATTTTCAAATTAAAACTTAAATTGAAACTCAAAAATATAAGAAATCCTTCCTCAAAAGATTCATTCAGTGTTTATGATTTAATCGTTGCGCTCCAACTTCGATTCACCAAAGTTCCAATAGAGATCAGTCCTCAATCTAATGAAGAACAATGAAGAAGGGATAGAGAGAGAGAGAGAGATTCTAGAGAGATAAGGGATGAGGTAACCATAATCCCAAACTCCAAATTTTTTATTTATAGGAGCTCCGCTCAGCGCGGAATCTGAATTCACTGCACCCTCTTATTTTATATCACATCTAGGAAAAACAACTCATTCTGAACTCAATGGCTATCTTGGATTCTAAATCCAATCCTCCATTTGAAACTTATTGAGTTTGGTGTTTGAGATAAAATAATTAAGTTTAATTATTTTAATTACCATTTTCCCCCTATGCGGAATTTTTCACAGAAGTCCTGCATCGACAAAAGTTAGGTCCTTACATGGTAAACGGTATGCTCTGAACTCATTCGTGGCCTTATATTTCTGATATGAGCTACTATTTAAGATATATCTCATTTCTAGCATGTGAATAGTACAAAAACACTTATTATTTTTATATAATTTATTTTGGGCACATAGGGCCTCATAATTTCACACCGTCTCAGCACTTAGCTTTGAAATTATATGTTGAAATATTCCAAAATCTTACAAGGAAAAAATCAAGTCTCTACATAATTTATTGGGGAGCTCAGCACAACATGTGTCTTTAATTCCAGATAGAAATCAATTGTGTTGGTGTCCTATAACCAACTGTTTGTACTTTGATTACTTTAATATTTAATGTATTTAAATATCAAATATCTTATTACATATTTTTCATTATTTTTCATGACTACGATGTAATAATGTCCTAGAGTATTTGTTGCATTGATAAGGTCATGGTAGTTCCCCGCTATGATGAGAACCTTGAAATGATATAAAAATATTCTTAAATATAGTTCTGAGGTTGGATGACATATTGTGATTGAAAACATAGTATAAAAACTATCAGGTGCGAGTACTCGTAAGCAGATGAGATTTCCTCTCATGAAGTTCATACTTAGTAATCTCTAAGATGCGAGATTATGAGAACAGACCCACCAGTAGGAATTCTGCATGTTTTGGTGTCATCAAATATTCCTATCTACAAGAATGTGTAATGATCCTTAGACTTTAATATTATCATTAATATGTGTCACAACTCACACACTTTGATTTACTAATGAAAACCGTCATGCAGACAGTTGGTGGGAAGTAGGGTATGTTGGGTGTGTCACGAGTAGCATGTTATTAATGGATAAGTTGTGAAATAATTTTTCCCTTCCATTTATGAAAGTTGATATCCCGACCCTTTGATTGAAATAGAACTGTCACGTGAAATTCCATGGCCATGGTGTAATAACAAGTTTATTTCAGGTAGTCAAAGAATGAAATATCAAGCATAAATGTTGATGCCACTATCATGAAACCATCTTGATGAGATATCGAGACAAATATATTATATTAAATAGTGATCATTCGTATGTGGATGTCATTTTTGTGACTTTAAGTTCCTTCTCTTGGGTTCTTTGACCAGTTGCTAGACAGTACCCTTGGAATTTAGGCAAGCCCGCCTAATACCAATGAGAAAGAATCATAAAGGGTCGCACACTAAGTGTTTCTAGTGGTCTCAGTTTAATTCTATTTGATTTTAACTAATAGAATAAATATTATTCTCAAGAAAGTGGAATAATTTTATTCATGTTAAATTGATTGAATACATTAAATAAATATTTATTCACTGAATTGTGGGTAAAATATGTTTATTTATTTTATTGAACATTTAATAAATATTTATTTACTAGTTTGTAAATAAAATATTTATTTAAGAGAATAAATTATTTATTTATTTGGGTGTTCAATAAATGTAAGTGGAGTTCGATCAGACCAAGGATAATCTGATAGTGAAATAATTATTTCTAAGATGGTAGATAGTTATTTAACTAGTTAGAACAAATTAAAATAATAATAACGTTGTTATTATTTTGTGATGCAGAATTTTATTTATAATTCCATTTTACGCAAGTTGGCACACCAAAAATAATAACGCAGTATTATTATTAAAATCATGAGTTTTCTCTAAGGTTATGAAGGTATTTAATTGTTGTTACATAATTAAATATTGTAACTGAAGCCCTATGTCGATAAATAGAAATGTACGTCTATTGTGTCATGTACCAAACTGCACACCCAGTGAATTGAGAATTGTTGATCGAAACAATTTCTCTCTCGAATCCTCTTCCCACCCCTTTCAATAATGAGAGACGTTATTCAAGGTCGAAGAACAAGCGATCAAGAATGACCGACACAAAACACTTGCTTCACCACGCTAGCACTTGGAGAATGAGTTGTGTCGATCGAAGGACATCAGAGCACATGTAGATCGCTGCTAAAGGGATTGTAGTTTGGATTCTCGGAAGCACAACGAGATAATCCAGAAGGGTCATTTTAGATGATCAACATCATCAACGAAGAATGAAATGAAGATCCATGTATTCTTTTATTTATGAAATTAATTATAAACATGATGTTAAATATCCTCTCTAAAGGTTTTGGGCCTCTTAATTATTTATCTAAATCTCTGATTCTATTCTATGGAGAATGGTGTTTATCGTCGTATTGATCCTAGAATAATCATTGATCATGATAAAAATTAATGTTGGGTGTCATCCCAACCACACTTCCACTGCGCCTGGAACCTTCAAGTGGTATCACATGGGTTACATCATAGTTTATAATTATTTAAATATTTCATTAATGATTGTCTTTAATCATTCTACAAAATCTGAATCTCGAGATCTATTCCTCCTCTTTCATTTCTCATTCACCTTATAGAAATGATATTTTCTTTTAATTTTTATTAAAATAAAATAGAGTATCTCATCTAAAGATGCCAAAGGTTCCTAGCCATACAACACCAGAACACATGGCGTGTGTTCGATAGTACACCTCGTGTAGTCAAGGTTTCATGCACCAAGTCTAGTCCACCAAACCAAGTCGTGTCATTGGAGTCTATCTAAATCTTAATGACTCTGTGTGTTGACTAGGAACAATTGGCACATGGTTTCTATATTACACGCTGTGTAGACCACTGGACACAGTGTGTAGTCCCTTCGGGTGAGTGTTGGGCCATGTACCCCATACATGGCTTGGCTGATTGAATATTGTGTAACATGGATACTACAAAATGTGTGTCCCACTGGACATGTTGTGTACTCCAAAGATTTCCAAAGTACACTGACACACTGTATCCCCAGGTGTGTACTTCAGATGGATGGTGAACAACAGTACACACCATGTAGTTGGAACTACATGTCATGTACTCATCCAAATTACACAGATTTATTAAAATTTATTATTATATTATACAAACTCTTGAGACATGTTCCATAGTGTGGGTGTAAAACTGAGGCACAACACATGATAGGTGTTATATATATGTGTGTTTAATTTAACATCTGGATAAAGACAACATCCTTACTGGTAGTAACTTCTAGGAATGGTTTAGACGCCTCTAGGTTATCCTGTTGTACCTCTCGTACCCCTCGTGGTTTAATTTTCATGATCACAATCACTCTCTTATTTATCTAATCTTGTTTTAAGTGTTTTTGTTGATAGGCAAAAGGTTTCCAAGGAATTGGGCCAAGGAGGACTGAAAGTGGACTGATTTTCAGTCCACCGGCCAACCGGTGGATGACCACCGGCCAGCCGATGGAGTCTTGACAGAAGGCATCCTTTCTGTCCAGACCACCGGCCAACCGGTGTCCCATCACCGGCCAGCCGGTGGAACCCAGACAGAAGGGACACCCACTGTCTCCTCACCGGCCAACCGGTGGCCTCCTCATTGGCCAGCCGGTGGAGCCTGGGCAGAAGGCCCCTCCCTTTTCCAAAGCACCGGCCAACCGGTGGCCAAGCACCGGTCAGCCGGTGGAGCCAGTCAAACTAGCCGTTGGGCTTTGACCAGACTTGTCCACTTGACTCCCAACGGCTCCGAAGGCCTCTCCAACGGCTCCGAAGACCCCAAAAGGCCATTTGAGGGTTCCCCCTCTATAAATAAAGGACTAGGAAGCCCCAGAAACATACGGTAGCCCACAGGAACATTTGTCGATCATTTGGCGAACCTCCGACGCTTTCCTTCAAAGATCCCCAATTGCTCCAACCCACTTCCACATCCAAGGAGCACCACCATAGAAGTTTGGGAGCGCTCTTCATCAACTCCAATCAATCCATTGGCGCCCAAGGTTTCTCCTCTTACGGTTTTTCTTGTTTTATTCATTTTGATCATCAATTTGGGTTTGTGCCTACAAACCCCTCTTTCTCTCATCTTTCTCTTGTTTGGGTTTTCACACCACCTTCAAGGTGTGAAGAGGTTAGTCAAGCCTTCCCTTTAAAAGGCTTGAGTCATAGGTGAGATAGCCTTCACCTGTAAGAAGGCTAGTGGGTTCTTGCTCAACCATTAAAAGCAAGTGGGTTCTTGCTCAACCATTAAAAGCAAGCTGTAATAGGTTCTAGACTACCTTAAAGTCTAGTGGGTTTCTTGCTAAAACCATTAAAAAGCAAGCGGTAGTAAATCTCTGAACGGTTGAGTTGGGAGCAGAGACGTAGGCTTTGGTTTAAGCCGAACTCCGTTATCAAGTTTTGTGTCTTGCCTCTTTCTTTTCCGCTGCACTTTTAACTTTGATTTTAAATTGTTAATTATTTTTTAAAAGGCAATTCACCCCCCCTCTTGCCATCACTTCTCCGCCCAAAAATTGGTATCAGAGGCAAAATTTGAGTAATACCTTCACCGGTTTCAAATTCAAGATCCATTGTGATGTCTTCATCTTCTTTCACCCCCGAAGGCTATTCTTTGGGTCGTGCTCCATTCTTTGATGGAACCGACTATACCTATTGGAAAAACCGCATGACCACTTTTCTTAGAAGTATAGGTTATCCTATTTATAAAATTGTCATGCATGGTTATTCTCTTTCTTCTCCCGATGAATCCAAATGGACTCAAGCCGACATTAAAAATTTCGATCTTGATGGAAAAGCCATGAACGCTCTTCATTGCGGCCTTGATCGTAATGAATTCAATCGAGTTTCCACATGCACTTCATCTCATGAAATCTGGAAACTTTTGGAGGTTACCCATGAGGGGACCAACAAAGTCAAGGATACTCGATTGGATATGTATCTCCAAGATTTTTAAAGTTTTACCATGCATCCATCTGAAAATATAACTGAAATGTTTACGCGTTTTACTGATGTTTTCAATGGGAGAAAGTCCCTTGGTGATGATGTGTCTGCAGAAACGATGGTCAAGAAGATCCTTTGGATCCTACCAAGCTCATGGGCACCAAAAGTCACGGCAATTCAAGAAGAAAAAGACATCAAGAACATGCCGGTCGAAGAGCTCATCGGATCCCTCATGACCTACGAGATCACCATGAGGAGGCAAGCTGAAAAGGAAGGCAAACCGATCAAAGTTCCAAAGAACATCGCCTTCAAAGTTAAAAAAGAAGAAAGCTCCTCCTCCTCATCGTCTTCCTCTTCAAGCGGCGATTCAGAAATGGAGAATCTTGCCCGCAAAATGCACAAATTCATGAAGAAGCACAAGAAGAAGAAATCCTGCAAGGCTCAACCCAAGGAAAAATCCGAGCCCGAGGTAACATGTTACGGGTGTGGAAAGAAAGGCCATTACAAGCTCGATTGCCCACTCCACAAGAAAAAGGCCAAGCAAAAGGAGAAGAAGAAGGCATTCAAGGCCACATGGAGTGATAGCTCCACATCCTCCTCCTCCTCCTCCTCAAGTGACAATGGTAAAAAATGCCTAATGGCATTTCATGAGGTATCCTCTTCCGACTCCCCATCCTCTAGTTCTTCAAATTCTTTCAATCATTTATCTTATGAGGATCTCCAACATGCTAGAGATCAATTGGAGGAAGGTTTTCACAAACTTTCTTCCAAATTTGTTGCTTTAAAAAAGAATTTCAAAAAACTTTCTTCCGAAAAGGAACAACTTCTCAAAGAAAAGGAGGAGTTGTCTCTCAAGATCCAAGATATTCCAAATGTTGATTCTTTGAATTCAACCATCAAAGATCTAAGGGAGTCTCTTGCCAAGTTTACCCAAGGTGAACAAAATTTAACCAAACTCCTTGGTTCCCAATGCATATCTAGAACCACCCAAGGGCTTGTCTATTCCAAGCAAGCTTCCTCTTCCCATGCTCCAACTATTTTTGTAAGGGGGAGCTCCCAATATAAATTTTGCAACTATTGTAAAAAACCCGGGCACTTAATTTTTGAGTGCGATTGCAAAAATGCCCGGTATGGAAGGCCCAAAACCATTTCCTTCAATGATGAATTTTTTAGGAGAAGACCCGCCACTAGACAAGTGTGGATTGAAAAATCCCTTTTAGCGAGTATCACCGGACCAAAATTTGTCTCGGTTCTAAAATCCTCTCCCCGGTGATTTGTTGTTTTTATTTAGGGGGAGTTAGGATTGTTTAAGACTTTTTGCGTTTTTCTTTCAAAACTTTCAATTCAAAACTTTCAATTCAAAACTTTCAATTCAAAACTTTCAATTCAAATTTCAAAAATTTCAATTGGTTTAAAATCTCTATCTTGTTTTTCAATCCTTTCCCTCAATCAAGTTTTATGCCCCGTGCTATTTTGATAATCACAAAGGGGGAGACATTCTTGGTTGATTGGGGGAGAAATCATTCTCTCATGCTTTGCTTTTCATTTTATCCTTTAAAGCATGCCTTTCATTTCAGTCTTTTACATTGCTTGTTTTGGTGATTGTGATCATCAAAATAGGGGGAGATTGTTGTACCTCTCGTACCCCTCGTGGTTTAATTTTCATGATCACAATCACTCTCTTATTTATCTAATCTTTTTTAAGTGTTTTTATTGATAGGAAAAAGGTTGCCAAGGAATTGGGCCAAGGAGGACTGAAAGTGGACTGATTTTCAGTCCACCGGCCAACCGGTGGATGACCACCGGCCAGCCGCTGGAGTCTTGACAGAAGACATCCTTTCTGTCCAGACCACCGGCCAACCGGTGTCCCATCACCGGTCAGCCGGTGGAACCCAGACAGAAGGGACACCCACTGTCTCCTCACCGGCCAACCGGTGGCCTCCTCACCGGCCAGCCGGTGGAGCCTGGGCAGAAGGCCCCTCCCTTTTCCAAAGCACCGGCCAACCGGTGGCCAAGCACCGGTCAGCCGGTGGAGCCAGTCAAACTAGCCGTTGGGATTTGACCAGACTTGTCCACTTGACTCCCAACGGCTCCGAAGGCCTCTCCAACGGCTCCGAAGACCCCAAAAGGCCATTTGAGGGTTCCCCCTCTATAAATAAAGGACTAGGAAGCCCCGGAAACATACGGTAGCCCACGGGAACATTTGTCGATCATTTGGAGAACCTCCGACGCTTTCCTTCAAAGATCCCCAATTGCTCCAACCCACTTCCACATCCAAGGAGCACCACCATAGAAGCTTGGGAGCGCTCTTCATCAACTCCAATCAATCCATTGGCGCCCAAGGCTTCTCCTCTTACGGTTTTTCTTGTTTTATTCATTTTGAGCATCAATTTGGGTTTGTGCCTACAAACCCCTCTTTCTCTCATCTTTCTCTTGTTTGGGTTTTCACACCACCTTCAAGGTGTGAAGAGGTTAGTCAAGCCTTCCCTTTAAAAGGCTTGAGTCATAGGTGAGCTATCCTTCACCTGTAAGAAGGCTAGTGGGTTCTTGCTTAACCATTAAAAGCAAGTGGGTTCTTGCTCAACCATTAAAAGCAAGCTGTAATAGGTTCTAGACTACCTTAAAGTCTAGTGGGTTTCTTGCTAAAACCATTAAAAAGAAAGCGGTAGTAAATCTCTGAACGGTTGAGTTGGGAGCGGAGACGTAGGCTTTGGTTTAAGCCGAACTCCGTTATCAAGTTTTGTGTCTTGCCTCTTTCTTTTCCGCTGCACTTTTAACTTTGATTTTAAATTGTTAATTATTTTTTAAAAGGCAATTCACCCCCCCTCTTGCCATCACTTCTCCGCCCAACAATTGGTATCAGAGGAAAAATTTGAGTAATACCTTCACCGGTTTCAAATTCAAGATCCATTGTGATGGCTTCATCTTCTTTCGCCCCCGAAGGCTATTCTTTGGGTCGTGCTCCATTCTTTGATGGAACCGACTATACCTATTGGAAAACCCGCATGACCACTTTTCTTAGAAGTATAGGTTATCCTATTTATAAAATGGTCATGCATGGTTATTCTATTTCTTCTCCCGATGAATCCAAATGGACTCAAGCCGACATTAAAAATTTCGAGCTTGATGGCAAAGCCATGAACGCTCTTCATTGCGGCCTTGATCCTAATGAATTCAATCGAGCTTCCACATGCACTTCATCTCATGAAATCTGGAAACTTTTGGAGGTTACCCATGAGGGGACCAACAAAGTCAAGGATACTCTATTGGATATGTATCGCCAAGATTTTGAAAGTTTTACCATGCATCCATCTGAAAATATAACTGAAATGTTTACGCATTTTACTGATGTTTGTAATGGGAGAAAGTCCCTTGGTGATGATGTGTCTGTAGAAACGATGGTCAAGAAGATCCTTTGGATCCTACCAAGCTCATGGGCACCAAAAGTCACGGCAATTCAAGAAGAAAAAGACATCAAGAACATGCCGGTCGAAGAGCTCATCGGATCCCTCATGACCTACGAGATCACCATGAGGAGGAAAGCTGAAAAGGAAGGCAAACCGATCAAAGTTCCAAAGAACATCGCCTTCAAAGTTAAAAAAGAAGAAAGCTCCTCCTCCTCATCGTCTTCCTCTTCAAGCGGCGATTCAGAAATGGAGAATCTTGCCCGCAAAATGCACAAATTCATGAAGAAGCACAAGAAGAAGAAATCCCGCAAGGCTCAACCCAAGGAAAAATCCGAGCCCGAGGTAACATGTTACGGGTGTGGCAAGAAAGGCCATTACAAGCCCGATTGCCCACTCCACAAGAAAAAGGCCAAGCAAAAGGATAAGAAGAAGGCATTCAAGGCCACATGGAGTGATAGCTCCACATCCTCCTCCTCCTCCTCCTCAAGTGACAACAGTAAAAAATTCCTTATGGCATTTCATGAGGTATCCTCTTCCGACTCCTCATCCTCTAGTTCTTCAAATTCTTTCAATCATTTATCTTATGAGGATCTCCATCATGCTAGAGATCAATTGGAGGAAGGTTTTCACAAAATTTCTTCCAAATTTGTTGCTTTAAAAAAGAATTTCAAAAAACTTTCTTCTGAAAAGGAACAACTTCTCAAAGAAAAGGAGGAGTTGTCCCTCAAGATCCAAGATATTCCAAATGTTGATTCTTTGAATTCAACCATCAAAGATCTAAGGGAGTCTCTTGCCAAGTTCACCCAAGGTGAACAAAATTTAACCAAACTCCTTGGTTCCCAATGCATATCTAGAACCACCCAAGGGATTGGCTATTCCAAGCAAGCTTCCTCTTCCCATGCTCCAACTATTTTTGTAAGGGGGAGCTCCTAATATAAATTTTGCAACTATTGTAAAAAACCCGGGCACTTAATTTATGAGTGCGATTGCAAAAATGCCCGGTATGGAAGGCCCAAAACCATTTCCTTCAATGATGAATTTTTTAGGAGAAGACCCGCCACTAGACAAGTGTGGATTGAAAAATCCCTTTTAGCGAGTCTCACCGGACCAAAATTTGTCTCGGTTCTAAAATCCTCTCCCCGGTGATTTGTTGTTTTTATTTAGGGGGAGTTAGGATTGTTTAAGCCTTTTTGCGTTTTTCTTTCAAAACTTTCAATTCAAAACTTTCAATTCAAAACTTTCAATTAAAATTTCAAAAATTTCAATTGGTTTAAAATCTCTATCTTGTTTTTCAATCCTTTCCCTCAATCAAGTTTTATGCCCCGTGCTATTTTGATAATCACAAAGGGGGAGAAATTCTTGGTTGATTGGGGGAGAAATCTTTCTCTCATGCTTTGCTTTTCATTTTATCCTTTAAAGCATGCCTTTCATTTCAGTCTTTTACATTGCTTGTTTTGGTGATTGTGATCATCAAAATAGGGGGAGATTGTTGTACCTCTCGTACCCCTCATGGTTTAATTTTCATGATCACAATCACTCTCTTATTTATCTAATCTTGTTTTAAGTGTTTTTGTTGATAGGAAAAAGGTTTCCAAGGAATTGGGCCAAGGAGGACTGAAAGTGGACTGATTTTCAGTCCACCGTCCAACCGGTGGATGACCACCGGCCAACCGATGGATTCTTGACAGAAGGCATCCTTTCTGTCCAGACCACCGGCCAACCGGTGTCCCATCACCGGTCAGCCGGTGGAACCCAGACAGAAGGGACACCCACTGTCTCCTCACCGGCCAACCGGTGGCCTCCTCACCGGCTAGCCGGTGGAGCCTAGGCAGAAGGCTCCTCCCTTTTCCAAAGCACCGGCCAACCGGTGGCCAAGCACCGGTCAGCCGGTGGAGCCAGTCAAACTAGCCGTTGGGCTTTGACCAGACTTGTCCACTTGACTCCCAACGGCTCCGAAGGCCTCTCCAACGGCTCCGAAGACCCCAAAAGGCCATTTGAGGGTTCCCCCTCTATAAATAAAGGACTAGGAAGCCCCGTAAACATACGGTAGCCCACGAGAACATTTGTCGATCATTTGGCGAACCTCCGACGCTTTCCTTCAAAGATCCCCAATTGCTCCAACCCACTTCCACATCCAAGGAGCACCACCATAGAAGCTTGGGAGAACTCTTCATCAACTCCAATCAATCCATTGGCGCCCAAGGCTTCTCCTCTTACGATTTTTCTTGTTTTATTCATTTTGAGCATCAATTTGGGTTTGTGCCTACAAACCCCTCTTTCTCTCATCTTTCTCTTGTTTGGGTTTTCACACCACCTTCAAGGTGTGAAGAGGTTAGTCAAGCCTTCCCTTTAAAAGGCTTGAGTCATAGGTGAGCTAGCCTTCACCTGTAAGAAGGCTAGTGGGTTCTTTCTCAACCATTAAAAGCAAGTGGGTTCTTGCTCAACCATTAAAAGCAAGATGTAATAGGTTCTAGACTACCTTAAAGTCTAGTGGGTTTCTTGCTAAAACCATTAAAAAGAAAG
Source organism: Viscum album (assembly GCA_963277665.1). Classification (NCBI taxonomy): domain Eukaryota; kingdom Viridiplantae; phylum Streptophyta; class Magnoliopsida; order Santalales; family Viscaceae; genus Viscum; species Viscum album. The sequence continues at coordinate 1,472,075,878 of OY728157.1, forward strand.
CGGTAGTAAATCTCTGAACGGTTGAGTTGGGAGCGGAGACGTAGGCTTTGGTTTAAGCCGAACTCCGTTATCAAGTTTTGTGTCTTGCCTCTTTCTTTTCCGCTGCACTTTTAACTTTGATTTTAAATTGTTAATTATTTTTTAAAAGGCAATTTACCCCCCTCTTTCCATCACTTCTCTGCCCAACAATTGGTATCAGAGGCAAAATTTGAGTAATACCTTCACCGGTTTCAAATTCAAGATCCATTGTGATGGCTTCATCTTCTTTCGCCCCGGAAGGCTATTCTTTGGGTCGTGCTCCATTCTTTGATGGAACCGACTATACCTATTGGAAAACCCGCATGACCACTTTTCTTAGAAGTATAGGTTATCCTATTTATAAAATGGTCATGCATGGTTATTCTCTTTCTTCTCCCGATGAATCCAAATGTACTCAAGCCGACATTAAAATTTTTGAGCTTGATGTCAAAGCCATGAACGCTCTTCATTGCGGCCTTGATCGTAATGAATTCAATCGAGTTTCCACATGCACTTCATCTCATGAAATCTGGAAACTTTTGGAGGTTACCCATGAGGGGACCAACAAAGTCAAGGATACTCGATTGGATATGTATCGCCAAGATTTTGAAAGTTTTACCATGCATCCATCTGAAAATATAACTGAAATGTTTACGCGTTTTACTGATGTTTGCAATGGGAGAAAGTCCCTTGGTGATGATGTGTCTGTAGAAACGATGGTCAAGAAGATCCTTTGGATCCTACCAAGCTCATGGGCACCAAAAGTCACGGCAATTCAAGAAGCAAAAGACATCAAGAACATGCCGGTCGAAGAGCTCATCGGATCCCTCATGACCTACGAGATCACCATGAGGAGGCAAGCTGAAAAGGAAGGAAAACCGATCAAAGTTCCAAAGAACATCGCCTTCAAAGTTCAAAAAGAAGAAAGCTCCTCCTCCTCATCGTCTTCCTCTTCAAGCGGCGATTCAGAAATGGAGAATCTTGCCCGCAAAATGCACAAATTCATGAAGAAGCACAAGAAGAAGAAATCCCGCAAGGCTCAACTCAACGAAAAATCCGAGCCCGAGGTAACATGTTACGGGTGTGGCAAGAAAGGCCATTACAAGCCCGATTGCCCACTCCACAAGAAAAAGGCCAAGCAAAAGGAGAAGAAGAAGGCATTCAAGGCCACATGGAGTGATAGCTCCGCATCCTTCTCCTCCTCCTCCTCAAGTGACAACGTTAAAAAATTCCTAATGGCATTTCATGAGGTATCCTCTTCCGACTCCTCATCCTCTAGTTCTTCAAATTCTTTCAATCATTTATCTTATGAGGATATCCAACATGCTAGAGATCAATTGGAGGAAGTTTTTCACGAACTTTCTTCCAAATTTGTTGCTTTAAAAAAGAATTTCAAAAAACTTTCTTCCGAAAAGGAACAACTTCTCAAAGAAAAGGAGGAGTTGTCCCTCAAGATCCAAGATATTCCAAATGTTGATTCTTTGAATTCAACCATCAAAGATCTAAGGGAGTCTCTTGCCAAGTTCACCCAAGGTGTACAAAATTTAACCAAACTCCTTGGTTCCCAATGCATATCTAGAACCACCCAAGGGCTTGGCTATTCCAAGCAAGCTTCCTCTTCCCATGATCCAACTATTTTTGTAAGGGGGAGATCCCAATATAAATTTTTCAACTATTGTAAAAAACCCGGACACTTAATTTATGAGCGCGATTGCAAAAATGCCCGGTATGGAAGGCCCAAAACCATTTCCTTCAATGATGAATTTTTTAGGAGAAGACCCGCCACTAGACAAGTGTGGATTGAAAAATCCCTTTTAGCGAGTCTCACCGGACCAAAATTTGTCTCGGTTCTAAAATCCTCTCCCCGGTGATTTGTTGTTTTTATTTAGGGGGAGTTAGGATTGTTTAAGCCTTTTTGAGTTTTTCTTTCAAAACTTTCAATTCAAAACTTTCAATTCAAAACTTTCAATTCAAAACTTTCAATTCAAATTTCAAAAACTTCAATTGGTTTAAAATCTCTATCTTGTTTTTCAATCCTTTCCCTCAATCAAGTTTTATGCCCCGTGCTATTTTGATAATCACAAAGGGGGAGAAATTCTTGGTTGATTGGGGGAGAAATCTTTCTCTCATGCTTTGCTTTTCATTTTATCCTTTAAAGCATGCCTTTCATTTCATTCTTTTACATTGCTTGTTTTGGTGATTGTGATCATCAAAATAGGGGGAGATTTTTGTACCTCTCGTACCCCTCGTGGTTTAATTTTCATGATCACAATCACTCTCTTATTTATCTAATCTTGTTTTAAGTGTTTTTGTTGATAGGCAAAAGGTTGCCAAGGAATTGGGCCAAGGAGGACTAAAAGTGGACTGATTTTCAGTCCACCGGCCAACCGGTGGATGACCACCGGCCAGCCGATGGAGTCTTGACAGAAGGCATCCTTTATGTCCAGACCACCGGCCAACCGGTGTCCCATCACCGGTCAGCCGGTGGAACCCAGACAGAAGGGACACCCACTGTCTCCTCACCGGCCAACTGGTGGCCTCCTCACCGGCCAGCCGGTGGAGCCTGGGCAGAAGGCCCCTCCCTTTTCCAAAGCACCGTCCAACCGGTGGCCAAGCACTGGTCAGCCGGTGGAGCCAGTCAAACTAGCCGTTGGGCTTTGACCAGACTTGTCCACTTGACTCCCAACGGCTCCGAAGGCCTCTCCAACGGCTCCGAAGACCCCAAAAGGCCATTTGAGGGTTCCCCCTCTATAAATAAAGGACTAGGAAGCCCCAGAAACATACGGTAGCCCACGAGAACATTTGTCGATCATTTGGCGAACCTCCAGCGCTTTCCTTCAAAGATCCCCAATTTCTCCAACCCAGATCCACATCCAAGGAGCACCACCATAGAAGCTTGGGAGCGCTCTTCATCAACTCCAATCAATCCATTGGCGCCCAAGGCTTCTCCTCTTACGGTTTTTCTTGTTTTATTCATTTTGAGCATCAATTTGGGTTTGTGCCTACAAACCCCTCTTTCTCTCATCTTTCTCTTGTTTGGGTTTTCACACCACCTTCAAGGTGTGAAGAGGTTAGTCAAGCCTTCCCTTTAAAAGGCTTGAGTCATAGGTGAGCTAGCCTTCACCTGTAAGAAGGCTAGTGGGTTCTTGCTCAACCATTAAAAGAAAGTGAGTTCTTTCTCAACCATTAAAAGCAAGCTGTAATAGGTTCTAGACTACCTTAAAGTCTAGTGGGTTTCTTGCTAAAACCATTAAAAAGCAAGCGGTAGTAAATCTCTCAACGATTGAGTTGGGAGCGGAGATGTAGGCTTTGGTTTAAGCCGAACTCTGTTATCAAGTTTTGTGTCTTGCCTCTTTCTTTTCCGCTGCACTTTTAACTTTGATTTTAAATTGTTAATTATTTTTTAAAAGGCAATTCACCCCCCCTCTTGCCATCACTTCTCCGCCCAACATATCCTACACCATGAATGGAATTATTACGTGTTGGAGTCAACATTACCTAACCAACCTGCCAAAGAGGCAAGTGATGAAGATTTACTGGTATATTAGAAACATATGAATGACGCGGTCGACATTCAATGTTTGATTCTATCATCAATGTCTAGTGAGATCATGAATTATCATGAAAACATGGATTCTTATAGTATGCTCGAGAACCTTTGTGGTATTTACCAGGAGAGAGAAAGACATGAAAGGTTTGAGATATCTAAGGAACTCTTTTAGAGTAATCTTGGAGAGGGTGCCCCAGCTAGGCCTCATGTAGTCAAGCTCATTGGCTACCTTGAGCGCTTGGAGGTTCTAGGGTTTAAACTCCTGAAGAACTAGGCACTGATCTCATTCTTGCATCACTCCCTCATATCATCTCCCACTTTTTTATTAATTTTAATATGAACAACATTAAGAAGTCTATATCTAATCTTCTTATCCTCATTCGCCAAGTGGACAGAGATATGAAGCACGACAATCCTTCTATATTTATGGTGAATAAGAGGAAAGGGAAGGCAAATAGCTTTAATCCCAAAGCTTCTTCACACCCTTACAAGAAAAATAAGATCAAATGGGAGGCAAGGGAATAAGAGGGTTTTTATTTCACATGTGGAAAGAAGGTCCACTAGAAGAAAAACTACACCTAGCCTAAGAAGAAAGGGGAAGCTTAAGGTGCATTTGTTATCAAATGCAATCTATTTGTTTCCAAAAATTGGGTATTAGATACAACTTATGGTGCTCACATATGTATCCAAATATAAGAACCAAGTAGATTAAAGAATATTGACTAAGGGGAGGTAGATCTAAGAGCAGCCAACGAAGCCAGACTTGATGTTATAGCTATTGGGGACTACCACCTCACATTGCCAACTAGGATGATCTTGGTGTTAAAGGATTGTTATTATGAGCTATCTGTTACTAAAAATATTGTTTCTGTATCTAGATTATATATAAATGGATTTGTTTTCAAGTTTTTAAATGAAGGTTTCTTCTTTTACAAAGATAACATTTGTTTTGGTAGGGAAAATTTATACAATGGTCTTTACGTGTTGGATTACACAAACCAAGTAATGACAATTGATAACAAAGATATTTCACATGACTCATACCACACCCAACTTTTTCATCATTGTCTAGGTCATGTAAATGAGAAATTATTGACAAAGTTACATCAAGATGGATATTTATATTCTTTCAAACTGAAACCACTTGGCGTATGTCATGCATGTTTACAAGGAAAAACAACCAAAGCCCCATTTAGTGGGAAAGGTGAAAGGGATAAATAGATTCTTGAATTGGTTCATACTAACATGTGTGGACCATTTAATATTGAATTAAGGGTAGGGTAATCATAATTTATAACTTTTATTGATGATTTTAGTAGATATGGATATATCTACTTAATGAGGTATAAGTCAAATTCTTTTGATAAGTTCAAAGAACACAAGAATGAAGTTGAGAACCAGCTTGGTAAGAAGATTAAGAAACACTGCTCAGACCGAGGTGGAGAATATATTAATCAAGACTTAATTGATTACTTATGGGAGTTTGGGATCCTATCCCAACTCACTCCTCCTTACACATCCTAGAGGAATGGTGTGAGTGAAAGAGGAACCACACCTTGTTGGACATGGTGAGATCAATGATGATTCATGCGAGTCTTCCAATATCCTTTTGGGGATATGCGTTAGAAAAATGACATACATACTAAACAAAGTACCAACTAAATCGATAAATGGTATTCCATACAAGTTCTAGTGTATAAATAAATCCATGTTATCGAATTTACATGTGCGGGGAAGCAATGCATTTGTTAAGGCCTCTTCAGGTAACAAACTTGCACCCCGAGGCATAAAGTGTACCCTTATAGGATACCCCAAGGAAAAAAAGGGATATTACCTATAAAAACCCTCAGAAAAAAAGGTTATAGTGGAAATACACACCATATTACTTGAGAGGGATCACATCTCCAAAAGAGATAGTGGGAGCGAGATAGACTTCGATGAAGTTGAGGCTCAAGGTACACAAGAGTTGGTACATGAATAGATTCCACAAAGCCCCTTGGAAGAAATAACTATTCTAGAGACACAATAACTGTTTAGGAGTACAAGAGAGGTTAAAGAAACGAAATTTTACTTTTTTCTAGTTATTGAGGATGGTGACTAACTATTAGTTGATAATAACGATCCTCTAACCTACAAGAAAGCAATAAGTGTCACAGATGTTTCCAAGTGGAAAGAAGCCATGAATTATGAAATAGATTCTATGTAACAAAACTAAGTATGTATTTTGGTAGATCATCCAGTTGATGTAATTCCTATTGGTTTCAAATGGGTATTTAATAAGAAACTAGTCATAAAAGGACAAGTCAATACCTATAAGGCACAACTAGTTGCAAAAGGGTTCAAGGAACATCAAGGCATTGACTACGACGAAACCTTTTCACCAGTTGCAATGTTGCAATCCATTAGAATTATATTGGCCATTGCTGCTTACCATGAATATGAGATTTGGAAAACTGATGTCAAAACAACCTTTCTTAATGGGAAACTTTAAGAAGATGTCTACATGACACAACCTGAAGGGTTTATGACTCCAAAGTATGTCAATAAGATATGCAAGTTGAATAAATCCATTTATGGATTAAATCAATTTATGGATTAAATCAAGCATCCAGGTCATGGAACATTCATTTTGATGAACCCATAATAGAATTTGGTTTTATCAAGAACGAATGTGAGCCCTATGTCTACAAACTGTTTAGTGGGAGTGCAGTCGTTTTCGTAATAGTATATGTTGATAACATATTAATTATTGGAAATGAGATACCATTCTTACAGTCTATTAAGTTATGGTTGAATCAATGCTTCTCCATGAAGGAATTTGGTTAGAGAGCATATATTCTTGGAATTAAGATCCATCATGATAGATTCAATAGATTTTTGGGCCTAAGTCAAAGTACATACATTGATAGGATACTGAAAAGATTTAGTATAAAAAAATCCAAGAGGGGATTTCTGCCAGTGTCACATGGCATTCATATTCCAAGAAAATGTGTCCTCCTACACATGAGGAAATAAAGATAATGGAAAGGACTCTATATGCATCAACGATTGGGTCAATCATGTATTCCATGCTATTTACTAGGCTGGATGTCGCCTACACATTGAGTGCGGTAGGAAGATATCAAGCTGATCTAGGTGACCTCCATTATATGGCAGTCAAGACTATCCTAAAGTATCTGAGGCGTACTAAGGGTATGTTCCTAGTTTATGGAGGATATGAAGAACTAGTCATCAGATGATATGCAGATGCTAGTTTCCAAACTGATCAAGATGAAATGAAGTTGCAAACAGGATACATATTCACTTTGAATGGAGGTGCAGTGAGCTGGAAGAGATCAAAGAAGAGTGTGGTCATAGATTCTATAGTAGAGTCTGAGTATATTATAGCTTATGAGGTAGATAAAGAAGCAGTTTTGATGTGAAGCTTCATCCAGGAGTTGGATGTGATACCTAGCATTAATGATCTCATCACACTATACTATGATAATACTGCAGTAGTGGCTCTCACAAAAGATCCAAGGTCAAATCAGTGGATTAAGCACATACTTTGGATGTATCATCTCTTAAGGGATTTTTCTCAGAGAGTTGAAGTTGAAGTGAGCATTATTTCCATGAAAAACAACATGGTGGACCCCTTAACTAAAGCCTTGACTCAGCAGAAACATGATCATCATGTGAGGTCTAGCGAACTGAAAGTCATAGGCAGTTGGCTCTAGTCCAAGTGGGAGTTTGTTGGAGTTGGTGTCATAGAACCAACTGTTTGTACTTTTATTACATAGATATTTAATTTATTTAAATATCAAACATCTTATTACATATTTTTCATTGTTCTGCATGACTATAATATAATAATGTTTTAGAGTATTTTTTTGCATTGATAAGGTCATGACAGTTCCCTACTATTATAAGAACCTTGAAATGATATAACAATATTCTTAAATATAGTTCTAAAGTTGGATGAAATACTATTATGGGACACATAGTATACATATTTTCAGGTGTGAGTACTCATAAGCAGATGATACTTCCTATCATGAAGTTCATACTTGGAAATCTCCAAGATGGGAGATTATGAGAATAGACCTACTAGTAGAAATTCCACATGTTTTGGTGTCATCATATATTCCTATCTTCCAGTGTGTGTAATGATCCTTATACTTTATGATTATCATTAATACATGTCACAACTTGTGCACTTTGATTTACTAATGCAAATCTTCACACAAATAGTTGGTAGGAAGTAGGGTACATTGGTTGCATTAGGAGTGACATGTTATTAATGGATAAGTCGAGGAATGAATTGTCTCTTCCATTTATGGAAGTTCATATCTCAGCCATTTGATTTAAATAGAATTGTCATTCGAAATTCCATGGCCATTGTGTAACGAAGAGTTTATTTCAGGTAGTCAAAGAATGACGTATCAAGCATAAAGGTTGAAGACACTATCATGAAACCAGCTTGATGAGATATTGATACAAATGGATTATATTACACAGTGAGCATTCCTATGTGGATGTCATTGTTGAGACTTTAAGTTTTTTATCTTGGGTGCCTTGACCTGTTGCTGGACAGTACTCTTGGACTTTATGCAATACTGCCTAATGCCAATGAGAAAGAATCCTAGAGGGTCACATATTTGTGATCGTAACAGTGACCAATGTTCTCCCTATTTTGGTTGTGTTTGACCAGATTGGTGACACTCAGTCCTGTCTTTTTCTTCCCCGGTTAATCCATCAGCTTCCCAAATCTGTGTCTTTCAGAGTTACGGATGCAACAACGAAGGGTGTTCCCCTGACTCTCCAGTTTCACGATCAATTTCTCTATGCTTCAGCTATCAGTTTTAGATCTGCATCTTAATCAGCACTGGCTCAATTATTCTTTGTTTCATTGCCTGCATTGACCGCCTACAGTTCATCATTTTTTTCTTGTGTGTCAATTCTCTATTTGAAGTTTGCAGAGGGTAGCCTCGAGAAGGGTGGGATTTCGTAGGGGTTGGATCGCATGGGGTCTTTCTTATAGTTCATTAAGGGGACTCTTGAAGATATCTTTCATTGGGTGGTGTTTGTGTAGGGGTTTTCTCATGGTTGGAAAAGGGTGGGCATGCATAGGGTGGACCTGCATAGGGGTAGAGGTGGCTTGGTCATGCAGGGGATTCTTTGCGGCGCGTCAGGGTGTGTTTCATGTAGGGACTTGTTCATGGTTGACAAGTGGTTGCTCACAGTCGTTAAGGATGGTCCTGTGATTTGGTGTGCCCGTGATAATTTTTATCACAAAAAGTTGTGCTCACGTGGGGTTTAGTAAGTGAATGATTTTCTAGTATCATGTTTTGCTCGGGAGGGATAAGACTGCAAAGGGCTATGCTGATAAAGGGTTGTTCCTAGGATTCATCGACTCCCGTTCTCAGTTGTTCTTCATCTAGTCTATAGGCGTCCTGTGAGTTTTTGGATCAAAGTAATAAAATCAGATCTAGTGAATCGTTGGTAGAATCTTTCACTGATAGACAAAGAGAAAGTGAAGATTTCCACTCAAAATAATGAAGAAACATTTCTTTCACATCATATGTCCCTTCTAATCATGGGGAAATTCATAGAAAAATGGTCCTTCAATCAAGGATCTCTAAAAAACACACTGCAAAACTTTTGGAGATTGGAGGATGGTGTTACCATTAGAGAAGTGGGAGAGGGCCTTCTTGTTTTAAAATTTTTCAAAGGAAGAGAGAAATAAAAAGTTCTCAAAGGAAGACCATGGTCTTTTGACAACCATATCGTCCTAATGGAGGACCTAAAAGGCGGAGATGATATTCATAAAATTAACCTGACTAGTTCACCTTTATGGATACGAAGTGAAATTAGAGACTGTATTGGTCGATACCTGGAATGGGACCGGTCCGATCCAATTCATTAGGGACCCATTGTATGGATCAGAGCATTGGCTGATGTTGCAAAACCTCTAATGAGGGGACTATTATTGTCATTAGAGGATTCAAATGTTTGGATATATTTTGAATTTGAAAATCTCGCAATCTTTTGTTTCTTTTGTGGATGTATTGGAAACTTAGAGAAGGATTGTGGCTCAAAGAAGGAGAATGAACAAGGAAATATTATTATTCAATATGTCCCTTTGATCCATGAAGAAACTACTAGAACAACTTTTATCTCCAAGTTTGAAAAACAAAAAGATCGAGACAGACTCGTCAAGGCCTTCATGAAGTAGTCTGAACCTAATCATAATAATATCATCATGCCTGGGCCACCAGAGTTTTCCAATGGCACTCAAGTGGATCAGGGGGAGAAAGGAGGGCCTTTGTGTAGCAAAACTAATGTGGTCGACTCTAGGGAAAAATTAGTCAGTCATGAAAAGTATTTGTTTGTCTACTCATCCAGGGTCTTAGATTTTGCAAAGGACATGCCCTCTCAATCTTTTGGGTTGAAGAAACTTTGTGAAGGACCACCAGACCCAGGTTCTCAACTGGAACCATTTTTTGTTGAACCCCCAGACCCAATTCTTCCTCTAGGTTATGAATCCCCAATTATCATCTCTTAGGATGGAGAGGATATGCTTGGGTTGATGTCTTCGGGTGTTAAACAACATTAGACATGGAACAATAATATTAGAGGGGACTAGGGTGGTGTTCGAGTCACTAAAAAGGCCACTGAGAACAAGCAGAGATTGAAGGATGGTCAAATAACTGTGAGCCTTCCAAAGAGGTGGAAGCCGATGGGTAACGGTTTCATGAAACTATATAGGCAGAGGAGGGTGTGTCCCAACCCTGCTTGGAGTAATGAAAATATTATGTTGGAACTATCAAGGTATTGGAAACCTTCAAATGGTTTGATTTCTTCATCATTGGAGTTCAAATTACTGCCCTTACATAGTTTTTGTATCCAAAACTATGTTGGATTACAAGGATGTATGCCTTTTGGGTTGAAATATTGGCTTTAAGAATGTCTTTTCCGTGGGAAGATAGGGTCACTCTGGTGGTTTGTTCCTTTTATGGAAAGAGGACCTTGGTGTTTAGGTTACTAAAATTTAAAGTAATCACATGGTCATGATAGGTGTTATTCCAGGTTCTCTACCTTGGTCTTTTATTGGCTTCTATGGATGGCCTGAATGTCAAGATAAACATAAATCTTGGAACTTACTGAACCGGTTGCGGAACTTCCTCCCTAGACCTCTGCTGATTGGGGGTGATTTTAATGAGGTCCTTTCTCACTAAGAAAAAGAAGGGGGACAATTGAGGAGTGGGGATACTTTGTAAGATTTTAGAAATTCTTTTACGTTGAATTATCTTCATGATCTTGGGTTCTATGGCTCTCTGTTTACATGGAATCAAGGAAAATCAATAGAGAACCATATTGCTGAAAGGTTGGATAAATTTTTGGAAACAGACTACTAGAAATATTTCTTCCATGCCTTCTATATTGTTCATATGCCCCCGGTTTATTCTAACCATTGTTCAATCATGTTTTCGATGATCTCTCAAGGGGATAAGAGGAAGACTGTGGATGATTTTCCCTTTGAAAGTTTATGGCTCCAAGATTGTAATTACGAGAAGGTGGTTAGGTCGGCCTAGGAAGGATATAACTACAAACTTACCTCCAATATCTGTAATACTGCATCCAGTTTGCATAAGTGGAGTTCAATTAGGTTTGGAGATATCGACAGACATATTTATGCTGCAGAAAATCACTTTAAGAGACTTCACACTCTTCCTTGTAGTGATCATGTAATCAGGTACATCTCTTATGCGGAAAAGAATCTTAATGTGGCACTAAGGGAGAAGGAGAGATTCTGGTTTATGAGGGCAAGAGAATCCCATATTTGGGATGGTGACCAAAACCCATTTTTTCACAAAAAAGCATCTACAAGGAGGAGGAAAAAACACATTTCTCAAATTGAGGATTCTTTTGGGAGGCTTATTAATGATGACACTTCCATTCACTCCATTATCCTGAACTTTTTCAGCAACCTCTATAAAACATGAAGGTATTGATACTCCTACATGTCTGAATAGCTGTATCCTGAAAATTGTCACAGAGTATATGAATCATAAGATGGAGAGAGAGATCTATAACAATGAAGTGCTTGGGGAACTCCATATTATTCACTCTACAAAAGCCTCAGAACATGATGGGTTTCATACACTGTTTTTCAAAAAAATTTGGATTATTGTTGGCCCTGATGTGATTACCCTAATAAAGGAGATGTGGGTAGGAAGAAATTATCTAGAATCCCTAAATGAAACACTCAACACTCTCATTCCAAAAACATAGAGCCCACAGAAAATCACATATTTTTGACCAATCAGTTTGTGCAATGTCATTTACAAAATCTTTTCCAAGATCTTAGTGGCTAGGATTAGGGAGTGCCTCCCGCATCTTTATACTGAAAGTCAAAGTGATTTTTTCCCAAAGAGATCTATTACTGAAAATACATCCATTGAATATGAGTTATTCCATTCTATGAAAACTCGGTCGTCATCCAAAAAAGGCACCATGGAAATGAAATTAGATATGATGAAGGCTTATGACCGAGTTGAATGGCATTTTCTTGAAATTGTTATTTCTTGGTTGGGATTTGGGATAAAATGTATTTTTAATATCATGAACTATGTTACATATGTCTCTTTAATAATTAATATTAATGGGGCATATTTGGAGAGCTTTAATCCCTCAAGTGGTATGTGTCAAGGGGATCCTCTCTCACCTTATCTTTTCATTCTGGTGGCTGATGTTTCTTCTCATCTCATGTTGAAAGCGGTGGAGCAAGGAGTTATCCATGGTGCTAAGGTATGTCGAAATGGCCCCTATCTCTTATCTCTTATTTGTAGATGATAGTATCCTTTTTTCACATGCTACCCCACAAGAGTGTAGATCAATTTTGAAAATCATTAATATGTATGAAAGGGCTTCCGGGCAACGTATTAACCCTTTGAAGTCAGACTTATCCACCAGCAAAGGCATGGATCAAGAAAAGAGAGAGGAATTGCAGTGGGTGTGTAATTTCCCTCTGGTCGAAAGGCATCTTAAATACATGGGCCACCTGACCGTTATCGATAGTTCAAAGAAACATGTATTATCTTTAACCATGGATAGGGTGGATAATTTTATTGGCTTATGGTCGAGTAGGAAGATCTCCAAGGAAGGAAAGAAGGTTCTCATCAAATCAGTGGCCTAAACAATACCATCTTATGCTATGTCATTGTTCAAATTTCCAGAAACTCTTGTTGATCAAATCCATTCTCAGATGATTAATTTTTGTTGGGGATCCCATGATAATAAACATAACACCCATTGGATGTTGTGGGAGAAATTATGTTTTTTGATGTACTGTGGAGGCCTTAGATTTAGGAATCTCAAATGGTTTAATGAGTCACTTCTGGTGAAGCAAGGGTGGAACCTTCTCTCTAACCCAAATGCCCTTTTCTCAAAGGTTTTGTGGTCAAAATACTTTCCTCAGTCCAACTTTTTGCATACCCATCTTGGACTGAGGCCAAGTTTTCTATGGAGAAGCATCTGGGGTGATAAATATCTTCTCTAGAGAGGTTGTGTTTTGAGAATTTTAGATGGGAACGATGTTAGTGTTTGGAATGATCTACGGCTAGAAAATTAATAAAACCTTAATGTTTCCTCGAATGTAGTTCTAGGATTTGAAAATGAAAGGGTGAGAGATCTAGTCAATGGTTCATTGGAGGATTGGGGTTAGTAAAAGATTGAAAAGTGGTTTAATGAGGTTGATCATCATATCATTATCAGTATTCCTATTATGCTAGGGATGGGCATTGATTAGATTTGCTGGATAGGGGAATCTTCTGAGAGGTACTCAGTTCGCTCAGGCTACAAAATGCGAGCACATTGCTTACCTCTAACTCATCCTGTTGATTGCTGGAGGATGCTCTAGTCACTCGCCTGTCCACCCAAGGTTAATTTTTTTTGGTGGTAGGTTTGTGATGGTGTACTTCCAACCCACGACCTTTTGGTAATACAACATCTTGTGGAGGGTGACCATTGTACTTTATGCCTCCAAGAGGTGGAATATTCTATGCATGCAATTCTCTTTTGTCCTGAGGTGGAAGGGGTGTGGAAATAATGGAAACCAAACTTTAAAAACTATTTTGATCTATCTGCTGGGTTGGTGCAAATTTTCAATAAATGGGTGACTTTGTTGGAACCGAACATGGGGGGTCTGATTTTCACAATTGCTTGGTTGATTTGGACAGGAATAAATGAGTGAATTTTCCAAAATAAGGTGACCCAAGATCATATTTGGATCGAGAGGGACATTTAATGGGTGAATTTCTAGAATGAAAACAATGTGAAGCCCTCATTGGGTAGTTCTAGGCAGGATTCTCAATGCTAGAATCCTCCCCTAGAAGGTTTTATCAAAATTAATACTGATGTGGTCATCTTTATTTATTTGAGGGCGGGTGTTGTATTTATTACTCATCATAGCAATGGATAGGTTGTGGAAGCCCATTTTATGGTTGTCCCAGACAATTGGAATCTTGTGGTGGTGGTGTCATATTATATTCTCCAAGGGATCATTCTAGATTGGTCAAAAGGTTGGAAATTTATTTGGGTGGAATCAGATTGTCTTGAAGTGATTACAACTTTATCAAAGAAAGAGGAGGATTTGCAACTGTTTGGCCTTATCCTAAGAAAATTTGGTCTATGATAGAGAGATTTATTGAATACAATTTTTCTTTCATCAATCAAAGGTGTAATATGGAGGCTCATAGATTGGCGGGCTTTGGGAAATCTTGGGGTGATCATTGTTGGGTTGACTCCTTCCCCGATTGGATTTGTAGGTTTGGCGCTATTGATAAGTAATATACCAGCTCTTTTCTCAAAAAAAATATTTATTTAAGAGAATAAATTATTTGTCTATTCGGTTGTTCAATAAATGGAAGTGTAGTTTGAGTGGATCAAGGATGGTCCGGTAGTGAAATAATTATTTTCAAGATGGTAAATAATTATTTAACTAGTTGGCACAAATTAAAATAATAATAACTCTGCTATTATTTTGTGATGCAGAATTTTATTTATAATTCCTTTTTGTGCAAGTTGGCACACTATGAATAATGACGTGATATTATTATTAAAATCATGAGTTTTCTCTAAGGTTACAAATGTATTTAATTGTTGTTACACAATTAAATATTGCATATGAATCCCCATGTCGATAAATAGACACGTATGTATATTGTGTCGTGTACCGAACTGCACGCCTGGTGAATTGAGAATTGTTGAGCTAAACAATTTCTCTCTAAAATCCTCTTCTCGCCACTCTCAAGAACGAGAGATGTTCTTGATGCCCAAAGAACAAGTGATCAAGAACAGCCGACACAAGACACTTGCTTCACCGCGCTAGCACCTGAAGAATGAGTGGTGTCTAACAAAGGCTATCGGAGCACGTGTGGATCACTGCTAGATGGATTCTAGTTTGGATCCTCGCAAACGCATCGAGAAAATTTGGAAGGTTCATTCCGAATAATCAACATCATTAATGAAGAAAGTACCGAAGATACAAGTATTTTTTTTTCTCTATGAAATTAATTAAATTAATTATAAACCTAATGTGCAAGATCATCTCTAAAGGTTTCAGACCTCTTCCTTCTTTATCTAAATATTTGATTCTATTTTATGGAGAATGTTGTTTATCGTCGCATTGATCTTAGAATAATCATTGATCATGATAAAAATTAAAGTTGGGAATCGTCCCAATCATGCTTCCATTGTGTTTGGAACCTTCAGTTGCCTTTGTGGTTAGGCTTTAGCACTTGTCTTTGTATTGGATCTCATCCTTCCTTGTTCTGTTTTGTTTATAATTATATATTTATTTATATTTATATACTTAAATTATATATATATATATATATTTATAATTGTAAGTATATAATTATATATATATATATATATCAAAATTAGTTTATTATAAGTATATTTATATACAAATATATAAATAAATATTTATAAGTATATAAATATTTATTAATTATAAATATATAAATATTTATTTAAAAATATATTTTTATAAATATATTGATAAATAAATATTTCTAAATATGTTTTGGATTCAGAAATGATTCAGGTTTTAAATATATTATCCAAACCCGTCGGAATTAATAATCATATAATAATTTTAAATTTAATTTATATATATATATATAATTATATGAATATTTTTATAAACATATAATTATAATTATATAAATATGTATATATATGTATATATATTTATTTATTTATAATTGTAAATATATAATTATATATGTGTGTGTATTGACTAATTTATTATCCTTGACCAGTTTATGTGTGTCTCAATTAAATGAACTTTATGGAATTATTATGACTTAATTCCTCAGATTTGGAAGCCTATATAATGAGGGTTAAAGGGGATCATTGTACTACAACAATTGAGAACGAACAAAGACTTTCTTACCATCCTATCTATTATCTAAAAAAATCTCTTATAAGGAAATATTCATGAAAATGGTCAAAAATAAAGATTAGTGAGCTTTGAAGTAATACAATAGTATTCTTCTACAATTTGTTTTTTATTTTTGATACCATGAATTTGATATTATATTATATATTTGTATATAAAATCCATTTTATTACTTCCAATATAGATTTGGATGTTCGCAACATTCTCAAATTTCTTTAGTGGTATGCCGGAATTAACTCAATATCTTAGAAAATGAATTAACAGTTAATGCATGAGAATGATGAGTGTCATGATCAGTATATATTTATAAATCATTATAAAAAATTTATTATAAAAAGGATATAATGAAAATGTTCTAATTATATATATATATATATATCAATTAAATCATAAAGAATGTTTTTTAAAATGTTTACAGTATATTTATATATCATTAAGAATATTCTACTTCTAATTAAATTTTAAAAAATATTGAGAACAATTTTGTTATTTTATGAAGATTCTGGGAAAACATTACAAAAAATATAATGTAATTAAATGTTAAAAAAACTACTATTTATTTTCATTTTATAAAATAAAAAAATTGTTTGAGAAATGTATTAATTATTTAAAAAAACAAAACACATTTTAATTAAAATATTTGAAAAATATTTTATTTTGAAAACAAATTACGCTATAGGTTGTATAATGCACGCAGGATGAGCTGCAAATAGTTTTATAAAAAAACTATCAGGCTCCTCATGCGTAATTTTTAGACATTTATTTTATAATATTCATTTAATATATTTAATTTAATTATTTATGTTTTTTTTAATTTGAAATGCAAATAACTTTAAAAACATAAAGAGTTGGGGGGAAAAACAAACAAATCGAAAATTGTTCCAAGATTAATGATAAGGAATTAAATTCAAGAAAAAAATAGAACAAGATTAATAAATTTAGAAGGTTTTATTATTAATTCAATCATCTAAAATTTTAGCCAAAAAGGAAAAAAATTATGTTTACTATTTTTATTGATTATTTTGGACTGCATTATAAAAAATCATAAAAATGAGACACTAGATAAGGGATCCACTAAATATCTACATTCATATTGATAGCTCACACTCTGTCAAATAGGCTGAAACATATTATACTCAATCTATATTGCAGATACATTATTCATTAGCACTAAAAAAATACTGATGTTGTAAGCATATTTAAAATCCAATGTCTTTTATCAGTGCTATTTTTAGCGCTAATAAAAGGGTCATTCGTCAGTATTTTTTGTAACGCTGATAAAGAGGACACTTTATTAGTGTGATTTTAGCACTGATAAACTGACCTTTTATCTCCACTACTCATAGCGCTAATAAAAATCATGCCACACTAGATGTGGTGCTAAATTACAGCATATTGTAGCTATCACACCCCGACCCAGAACATTATTTTATTTTAATTATTTTTATGCCTTTAAATATTTTTGTTGGGGTCCAGGGTGAGTCTCGGATGAAGTTTTTGAGTTTTTCATTAAAAGCTTGCGTTTTGGGTTTGATGTCGTTGGACACATGGGCAGAGTGTGACATCGTGAGGCTTCTCCCATGCAACCGTGTGGCCCTTTTGTTAATTTTATTATTATTAAAATGATATGAATTCATTTATTATTTTTATTTTATTATTAAGGTTATTATTATTATTGTTTTTGTTGTTACTATTATTATTATTTTAGTATTACTTTTTTTATTGTTTACATTTTATTTTATTTTACTTTTTTTATCCCTTCTTTATTCCCCTCTTTTTTTTCTTTCTTATTCGCTTTTCCTCCTTCTTCCACACAGATGCTCCCTTATACTCCCTTCTTCACGCAACATCAACTCGACTCCTACTCACCCTCCCTCGCATAGCCAGCCCGTCCGGATACCTCCTCTCAGTCTACCGTTGTACCCAGCCAGCACGCCTGGCTCCCTTTTCTCTATCTGCCACTACACCCAACCAGCCTGCCCGAATCCCTCCTCTCCTCCTTCCCTACGCACAGTAGCCCACCATTGCCCGTCGAACCCTCAGCAGCAGTCCACCTTGGCCTCCCTCCTCTCCTCCTCCCCTTTGTAGTAGCTCGCACAACAGCCCCCAGCTGGAACCCCGCTCGACCTCCTCTCCTCTTACAGCCCGCGTACAGCCCCCACACCCTGCCTGCGCAGCGACCCCCTCAGCTCGGTGCTCCCCCAACCAACACCCCGACACCCTAGCAGCCCTCAGACCGGCGACCCTGCTACCCCCCTCCTTCACCGACGCTGACCAGCCTTGGCCGCCACCTTCTCTCGACCTCCTCCGTCGTAGCAGCAGCCTGTCACCCTCCTGCTCACCCACTCCCAGCCTCTCCCAAGTGTGGGAGCCCGACGTCGAGCGCCCTGGCTCCTACCCGACTCACCCATACCATGCCGGTCGGACCACATCCAGCCGCGCAGACACCTTCCGCTGTTCCGACCGACGCCCTCTGGCGGTCTGTTTTAAGTCATAGCCCCCCGTTGGTACCCATTTGTTTTATGCTACTTTGATATTTTTATTTGATATATATATATATATATATATATATTAACTTGGTTGATTATGGGTTTCATTAATTAGATATTTTTTTGGGTTGGTTTGACTTTTTAGGACCCACATGGGGCATTTCTGAGTGAGCGCCATCGCCGCTTCTTGTTTCCGAAGTTCTGTTGTCATCGTGCTTTGAACTCATGGTAGGATTTCCCTTTGAACTTTCTTTTTAATTTAAGATTCATTTATTTCATGGTTTCTACACCTTATTTAACTTATAAATATTGATGTATATTTTTTGGTTTCATTGTTTAGAATGAAAAAGTTGGTTTGGACTTGTTAATAAATATTTTACTTAGGAAATATTGATTGTGGGTTTTGTGAAAGTGCTTCAAGTAGTTTTATGTTTAAAAGAAGTGTGTATTTGGTTTTTAACATGGCTTTTGGTTTTATAAAAATATTGGTAACTTGTGAAGTCGTATTTTGGGGCTCCTTAAATGGTTTCAAACTGGTTTTTGTTATTTTTAAAGTGGTGATTGTAAAATGTGTTAAATGCCCGTTTGGCACTTTATGGAGAACTATGAAACTATTTGGATGAAAACCCTCCTAGGATAGTTCTCCTGCCTTGGTTGCGATAGACTGTTTGGGAGGCCCACGCTTAGAGGATCCTAGGTGCTTGAGTAGTTTAAAGGCAAGAGGTTTCCCCATGGAGTGGCTCAGGGTGATTCTTGTTGTGCGTTATTATTATTATTATATATATATACATACATATGTATGTGATTGGATGCTCAGCTAGCATCGGTTGGATCGCCCCCTTCCAAATACTTAAGACATGGGAACCTGGCATATTGAGAGATTTTTTTGAGAATGAGTGCCACACTGGTAGGTTATGGTACTGATCAGTGGCCCATAGTAGGTGGATATATTGGGTTTATTACTATGAGACTTTTCCCTTGGTCTGCCTAAGAAAATATTGTCGAGCATTTGATCATTTTGATTTCTTCGTGTGTGACATATCAATGAGGATGATATCCCACGTATTGGTGTCTTCTAGTTTATTCTTGATATCCTAGGTACACCCATGTCTGTTGGATTTCAGTTACTTGTAGTGATGAATATGGTACTTGTATATTTTATTTTCATTTCCTCTGTTGTGTAACTACTGTAGTGCTTTCTTGTGTAATGTTTTTACTGGAATGTGATGTGTGGTTTTAATGTTTCTTATGAAAACTGTTTAAAAAAAAGCATTTTAATCCTCTTTGTACAAATTTGGAAATATAAACATCACTTTCCCTTTCTAAAATTTCATTTACACTAATGAAATGAAACTAGATTTGAAAATGGTTAAGGGAAATGGTTTGTACTTTTCTTTTGAGTAAAATATTTATAAAAACATACTTTTATAAATTATATTTCAAACTTAAAATGGTGTTTCTTTTATTTTAAATGTAGTGCATTGGGAATAGATATTAGGATAGCCTACTGAGTTTTAATACTCATGCCTATAGTTATTTTCTTTTTTTAGTGTTTGTTCAGGCTACAACTTGAGTGTGCTCGCCTTGGGTGATGCTTGATTGTTGAGTTGAAGAGTGACCCGCGAGGTCACACGGAGTTAGTTCGGTCGTCGAGCTCGGTTAGCATTATTTTTATTTTAGTCTCTTTACTTGGTTTATTTATTATAAATTTCTCTGTATTATTTTTACTGCTGTATTTATTTATATTGGGAATTTTTTTTCCGATTCACGCTCAAATTTATCCAAGAGATGAAGGTAGAACAATCCTTATAGTTTAGCCTGGGTTGTCGAATCCTCATATACCTAAGAAGTAACCTACATAGACGTACATTCTATGAATTTTTTTGGCTATGAAGTGGACAAATTGGGTTGATTTTATATGGGTTTAAGGTATCACTAACATATTTAAGTTAATTCAAATTAATATAATGATTTGATCCTAGGTTATCGCTTGGGGTGGATTGGATGAATTCCTTTTTAATGATTTCAATTTCTTATATTTGAGATGAGTTCATTTAAGAAGATCAAACAACATCATCACTTACTGGTTTAATACCTACACTATTTAATACTAATCACCTATACACTTAAAGGATCAATGTTTTTATCACTTCAAGGTAAAGGTATGTATTAGCACTTGGAGTGTGTGGCCTTAAATTCAACAAGGATAAAGGAGTGTAAAGATCTTCAAAAAAAATTCAATTAAAAGAAGTGATTATAAATTAATGGAGTGAAAAATAAAATCCAAACCATCCCCTTGATATTCCCTTGGATCAACCCATAAAATATTTATCCCTTCATTGATTCTATGGTTTCCATGGAAGCGGAAAATATACTCATGAGGGAGGAATTGGAGAAGTAAAAAAAATAATAAAAAGAAAGAAATCACTCCACCGTTGTGTGAAGAATATCACAAAGTATGGTGTGAATAAATTCACACCTTAAGGCATTGATATCAAGGTGATAAGAAGAAAAATAGAATAAGATGAAAGGAATTTTTTTTATTAAGAACTATGGGGATTTGAATAACTTACATAAGAAAGAAGAATGTTACAAAGTCAAATCGACATAATAACATTACAATGAAAACAAAGCTCCAAGGATGATCAAATACTCCACCATCACTGCCTTAAATAGACATTTTTGAATCCTTAGGTATATCCTCCAATAGTCCAAGTCTCATAAATTAATTTTGGTAGGCCATAGGTGGGTGGAAAGTCGAGAGAGAGTTATTTTTCCACCCTTGACCCGAGGTGGAATCCAACTTTCATCCATCGAACAGACATGTCTGAATGGCCTTCTATATGGAATACTTGTAGTGGGACATAGAAGAATAAAATGGATCCCCTGATTTATCCTAACTTGTTGTAAAATTTGGGCCAATTTGGAGTTGTGTATTCAGAGATGTGATTAAATTGGTAGGCTATTTTCTGGGCCACATAATATGGCCCAAAATTTTATCTCCAAATTGGGCCACCTTAATAACTACCATGGAGGCCGAATTAGCACTATATTATAAAACATTATTTGTTACTATATATGTCTTATAGAATCCCAAGAAATCTGGGCTTCATTGGGAATGTATGTTGGGCCCCACATTCTCATCAGTGGGTTGGTGTCCAATCTTCCTTCTCCAAAATTGTTTGCATGAAATCCCATTTTGGTGGTCTTTTAATGTGAATCTTCCAACACTGTACAAGTGTGAATTGTTCCCAATATAATTAGAAACCTTAAAATTAAATATTAAAATAAAATCAAGATCAATGGGCACTTTAAATTATGTTAAAAAATGTACCACATAACAGTGCATTTTAAGAAGGAATTACAATCATAATGTGAAATGATGTTCAAAGTGTAAAATGCACTAAAATGGTGTTTATGAATAATAAAGAAAATGAATATTATATAAATTAATGATAAATTTTAGCCTCATTTAGTGGCTAATCACACCCCAAACTTGAGGTTTTCTAGTCCCGAGCAAAATGTATCTCAATAATATGAAATTCGAATTCCCTTTTCCCAAAACATTTTAATACACAATGATCACCAAAAACCCTTATACCAAAAAATCATGAAACCCATCAAAATATTTTAATACAAGATAGTTTTATAAGAAAATCCTAATCCCAATCCCATTCCTTTGTTCAAATTCATCTCCATATTTCATCCAATATCAATTAAGAGTGATGATGTGTTGTGCATCACATTAGACATGGGGGTTCATCTTTATTCAAGAGGGAAATGATGAAAGCACTAGGTGGAATCACATTTCAATATTAAGATGAGTATTCAAAAAAAAATTATTGTATTTTTTTTATTTTTTATTTTACAATTTTTCCATGGTAATTGAAATTGCACTCAAAAGAGTCAACCCCTATAGCGAGACTTTGCCGATGACTCCTAGGCTCAAAGATCTTAGTGAACCAAGTAAAGACTACATACTCAGGCATCATCTTGAGTTAAATCAATTAAAAACAAAATCAAATTATCAAAAATAGAGATAAAATTACTAACTCTGGGCTAGAAAACTATGGAGTCACGATCCCCAAGTGCCGAAAGCCACGCATTAGGTCATTTCATTTCTCTACGCACAAATTTATTGTTTTTTTTAATTTTTTTTATTGAATACTTATATCAAAACTAAAATGATTACCAAAACTATATGATTTATTTAGGGGACCCCATGAACTCAAACTAATACCCCACTATCCAAAGGACGTGCATTGTGATCTTTTTTTTATTTGGATGAAAACATAAATGATGAAATATCACATTAGACAACCACAATTTCCAAAATCAATGCTCATAAAATTATACAAGGATTAAAATCAGAATTGGGGCATGCTAAATTATTTTATATTCAGTTTCAAAGTGTACAATTTGTATTACCATGTTCAAAGTTAAAGGAATTTTTCCTTCCATTTATACACATTTTTTTTCAAATCATTTTTTTTCACACAAAAGAAATTTTTTAATTTCATCTCCCCCCAACATAAAATAACACTGTCCCCATTGTTTAAAGAAAATACAATTTATAAGGGGGTAGAGATAGAGGAAATGAGTTCTAAAAAGAGTTTGAAATAATAAACATGGAACAAAGTCACCTGGTGGTTAAAGTTGAAGTTCTTTCTGCTCTAATTTACTCCTTTAATCTCGATGTCACTTTGAGAATTCCCTAGTGGGAAAAAACAAAAAAAAACAAAAAAAAACAAAAAAACTATATATATATATATATATTTATATAATAAAGAAAGTAAAATATAAGTATATATATAAAAATTAAAGAATAAGGAAGCACAATAAGCCGTAGATCAGTGGTAAGCGTGCGCCCCTGTCTCCCTTAGGTCCCAGGTTCAAGTCCCTATGGCTTCACCGGTTGTGATGGGGTTTGCCCCATAACCAACGATGTGGCCTTTTTTTATTTATTAATATATTTTTTATTTTTTTTTATTTTTATTTTAACCTAAAAACACATAAAAATAAAACAAAATAATGATACATTGTCTTATTTTTAAATTTCTGGGTAAGGTATTACTCAAGGATCACACCACGTGACATGGATGAATATGGTGCTCCCCTTTCATACCCATCCATACTCATAATAGAAGAACAGGTCAACAGTCTATTTTTTTTAAATATCAAAATGATTAATTAATCCTATTTGAAAAATAAAGATGATTAAAACAGAAAAATGATGGGAAACTTGAAAACCATGGGTTGCCTCCCATGAAGCGCTTTGTTTAATGTCGTTAGCCTGACATGGATCCTAAATCTATCAATTTTTTCCCAGTTCATAGCTTGGATCAGTTAACTCAACCTCTGTTTCTTATTTATCGAATGATTCAATGAATGGTTTTAACCTTTTACCATTGACCTTGAAAATGTAACCACTTATGGGATCTTGAACCTCTACTTCCCCATGGGGGTACACATGATACACTATGAAAGGACCTAACCATCTAGACCTTAACTTTCCCGGGTGTAAATGAAGTTTTAAACTATACAAGAGCACAAATTTTCCCAGTTCAAAATGTTTGACTTTGATATTCCTAGATTGGTAGGATTGAACTCTAGCTTTATTGATCCTTGAATTTTTATAAGCCTCCATCCTAAGTTCCTCAAGTTCATTGATATCTAATTTACTTTTTGTTTCATCCAATGAGAGGTCATAATTCATTTTCTTAATTTCCTAAAAACCCTTATGTTCAATCTCCACTAGAAAATGGCATGCTTTACCATAAACCAACCTGTATGGGGACATTCATAAAATGGTTTTATATGCAGTTCGATAGGCCCAAAGAGCATCTAAGAGTTTTCTCAACCAATCTTTCCTAGATGGATTAATAGTTTTCTCAAGAATTTGTTTGATTTCTCGATTGGCTAACTCAGCTTGATCATTGGTCTGTGGGTGATAAGCAGTGGACAATTTGTGAGAAATTCCATACTTTTCCATGAGTGATGAGAATGGACGATTGTAAAAAAGAGTTCCAAGATCACTAATGATAGCCCTAGGAATTAAAAATCTAGAGAAGATGTTTTCTTTTAGGAATCTAATCACAGTTTTATGATCATTGGATTTTGTGGGAATGGACTCAACCCATTTTGAGACATAATTAATATATAAGATAATATAAAGATATCCCATAGAGTTTGGGAAGGGACCCATGAAATCAATTCCCCAACAGTCAAAGATTTCAACCACTAAGATGGGAGTGAGTGAAATTTGATTATTTTTTGTGATTGACCCTACTTGTTGACACTTAGGAAAACTTTGACAAAATGTGTAGGAGTAGCTTGAGAGGGTGGGCCAGAAGAGACCACACTAAATAATCTTATCAGATGTTTTCTTAGAGGAAAAGTGACCTCCACATGCCTCACTATGACAGAATTTAAGGATGGAATCTTGTTCAGATTCTGGGATACACCTCCTAATGACTTGGTCCGGGTAGAACTTATAGAGGTATGGATAATCAAACACATATTTACTAACATCAGAAATGAATTTCCTTTGAGATTGAGTCCCTAAGAATTTTGGAATGACTCCTGTAACTAAGAAATTTTCTATGTCAGCATACCAAGGGTAGTCACTCATAGAGTATAGGTGTTCATCAGGGAATGAATCAAACACATAAAGGTGATTTGAGTTGTCTTTTAATTCCATCCTAGAGAGATGTTCAGCTAAAAAAATTTCAACACCCTTTTTATCCTTGATTGTGAGGTCAAATTCTTGTAATAGAAGGACCAACCTAATCTGTCTATCCTTAGCATCTTGTTTTTGGAAGAGGTATTTTAGTGCAGAATGGTCAGTGAACACATTGATGGGGGATCCTAAGAGGTGGGAACTAAACTTCTCTAAGGAAAACACAATATAAAGTAACTCATTTTCAGTAGTAGTGTAGTTTATTTGGGCATCATTTAAGGATTTTCTTGCATAACCAATGACATAAGGAGTTTTATCACAACATTTTCCTAACACAGATCCCACAAAAAAGTCACTAGCATCAAACATAAGTTCAAAAGGAAGGTTCCAATTTGGAAATTTCATGATGGGAGGAGAAGTGAGAGAGGATTTGAGGGTTGATAATGAACCCTCACAGCTTTCTGTCCAAACAAATGGAGCATCCTTTACTAGGAGAGCACAAAGGGTATGAGATATTGAACTAAAGTCCTTGATTAATCTTCTATAGAAACCAGAATTTACTAAGAAAGACCTCACTTCCTTGACAATTTTGGGTGATTGAAGGTGACGAATTATGTCAACCTTGGCTTTATTAACTTCAATCCCCCTACCTGAGACCAGATGGCCTAGAACTAGTCCCTCTTTAACCATGAAATGGAATTTTTCCCACTTTAGGACCAGATTCTTTTCTTCACATCTTGAAAAGACTCTCCCCACATTCCTCATACATCCCTCAAATATATCCCCAAACATAGAGAAGTTATCCATTAAGACCTTAAGAAAATCCCCTACCATGTCTGAGAATATTCCCACCATGCACCGCTGGAAGGTTCCAGGGGCATTGCATAACCCGAAGGGTATGCATTTGAAGGAAAAGGTTCTGAATGGACCTGTGAATGTAGTCTTCCCTTGATCCTCTAAGGAGACCTTGGTTTGATTATACCCCGAGTACCCATCTAAGAAATAGTATAAGGAATTACCTGCCACTCTCTCAAGGACTTGGTCAATGAATGGTAAGGTAAAATGGTTCTTCTTGGTGAATGAGTTTATCTTGAATACAGACCCTCCATCCAATACTCACCCTAGTTATAAGAATCTCTCAATCCTTATTGGTTATCACTGTTATTATTACCTTCTTGGGAACCACTTGGATTGGGCTGACCCACTCACTCTCAACTATGGGATATATGATACCAAATTTTAACAATTTCAGAAGCTATTTTCTCACTACTTCCATGAGATTAGGATTGAGTCGCCGTTGAAGTTGATGACATGGATTTGAATCAGATTATAGAACAATCCTATGAGTCCTAATAAGTGGGATAATCCTAGGAATATCACATAGGGTCCAACCAATGGATTTTTTATGTTTCCTAAGGACATATAGAAGCATCATTTCATGATTGGATTTAAGAGAAGAAGAAATTTCAATAGGATGTGTTTGATTGTCCCCTAGGAAGGCATACTTGAGTGCAGCAGGAAGTTCCTTAAATTCAAGATCAGGTTGGTTCAAAATTTTAGCAGAATATTGAGACATTAGATCAAGATAAATTTTGTTCCCTAGAGTTTTAGATAGGATTTATTCCCCACATTTAGAAGGTTCAACTAATAGATTGGCTTGATCAGATTTATGGAAGGAAGTTGGAGTGGTCTCCATGAAATTGGTTTCTTGAAAGTGGTTTCTTGAAATTTTTCATTGATTGTTGGACCTAAGACTTCATCATAAGAGAAATTTGAAAATGATTCAAGCCAAGGAGATAAAATTTCTTCATTTGAACAAAGGAAGTCAATCTCATCCTGACTTAAACATCCATCAAATATTCCTTGATGTTCTATGGATTCATTATCAATGCTTCCTATCATGTTTACTTCATGAGTGTCCTCATCATTCACTATTTGTGAGATTTCATTATAGATGTTCAAGTCTAGACTCATGTTTCCAAAGGTGATGGTCATGTTCCCATTTTGGACTCGAATAATAGAGTTGATTGTTCTAAGGAAAGGACGACCAAGGATGATTGGGGTTTGTTCATTATTTCCTAAGTTTGGATGGTTGTCAAGGACAATGAAGTCAACAGGGTAGATTAAATTTTCAACCTTTACTAGAACGTCCTTTAAAATCCCCTTTGGAACCCTAATGCTACAATCAGTAAGTTGAAGTGTGACAGATGTGGTTTGAATCTCTTCTAGGCCTAACTGGCAGTACACAACATAGGGGATGGGATTAAAACTAGCACCTAGGTCACACAAGGCCTTGATAACTTTGATCTCTCCTAGTTCAACATTGATGTAATGGAAACTCGGGTCTTTCAACTTAGTAGGAATGGTCCCTTGAATGGTGGCACTCACATTAGCATCCAAAAGGACTTGGTTTTTATGTGAAAATTTTCTTTTAAAAGTGAACAAGTACTTAAGGTACTTTGAGTAGGCAGGTATGGTTTGGATTGCATCGAGAAGGGGAATGTTTAACTTGACTTTTGAGAAGATTTTCCTTAATGTTTCACTTAATTCAGGCTTGGTTTTCCCCCTCACGCATTGAGTAAATGGAGGAGGTTTTGGGGTTGTTTATTAAAGAGTTGTTTCTTAGACAATGTTATTGTGTTTTTCAGTTTGATCATTTAGTTCATTTGAATTTTTATCCAATTTTGAATCTTCATCTGGGTTATGAATTAGTTGTTCTGGTTTCTCAATTGATTTCCCATTTATTAAAACAATCACAACCTTTAGTTGTTCATGAGTTGTTTGAGTACAACTTGACTCTCCCCTTGAATTTGAGGATGGTACCACCTGAGTAGGCATGGGTGCCTTTATAGTTTTCATGGTTTTAAGTTATTGTTTTAGGGAAGATACATCCGAGTTCATCCTTTCCATTTGTTTGCATAGTTGTTCTAGTAGGCTTTGTGGAACAGTTTGGGTTAGTGCTTGAGAAGATTGGTTTATCCGAAGGGGATATTTTGGAGGTGGGATGGTTTGTTGAAAATGGACCGGTGGCTGTTAGTATTGTATAGGTTGGGTTTGGAACTGGTTATGGGTTTTTTTAGTTTTGATGGGGGTAATTATTTTGTCCCTGTGGTTGTCTAGGTGGCTGGTTATCTTTCCAGTGGAAGCCTGGGTGGTCATTATACCTTGGGTTGAAGGTGTTTTGGTATTGAGATTTTTAAAAGTTCAAAGAATTTTCTTTGGATGGGGGTCCTCCTAAAAGAACATCCTTTATGGATGGAATTTTTGAGTAGTTGTCTATCATATGGTCATGTTTATCACAAATTGTGCAAAGAGGATCTACAGTTTGGATTTCATGGACTTTCCTAAGGTTTATATCTTCAACCTTCCTAGAGAGTGCTGTGAGTTTAGCCCTAAGGATTTCCTCTTCTATAAGTGTATGAATTTCAGTAGTTATTTGTGGCTTTTCAAAATAAGGTGAATTTCCCCATGTTTGGTTTTGTTCAGAAAGGCTTTCCAGATACTCGTAAGCATCATTTAGGGCTGTGTTTTTAAAGGTTCCATTAAACATAATGTCAATGAATTGTTTGTTCCCCAAACCCAAACCTTCATAGACAATTATCACTTGTTCAAGAATAGAAAAACCATGGTGTGGAACCATGTTTATAGTGTCCTTGAACCTCTCCCATGATTCATAGAATGAATCTTCCTCTTTCTTCAAAAAAAATTTGGATGATATTTTTAAGTGCAATTGTTTTGTGGTGGGGAAAGTATTTTTTATAGAATTCTATTTATAATTGGTCCCAAGAGTTTATGGATGATGGTATCAAATTTTTTAGCCAACTTTTAGCTCTATCCTTTAAAGAAAAAGGAAATAGCCTCATCTTAACTGATTCTAGTTGATGTGGGGGACACATGGTTTCAACAATGTCATTGAACTCCTTAATGTGAAGGTAGGGCATCTCAGACTCCATTCCATGGAATGTGGGAAGGTGGTTTAGGACATGAGGTTTAAATATGTAGTTGTAATATCCTAGGGAGTTGTGTCTAAAGAATGAGGGGGCATTGGTCCAGGCAGGTGTGAGGTAGTCATTCATGGTTTGATCAACTGCATTCCCCTAGTTTGGGGTTGCCTCATTTGGGTTTCCATTTTGGTTCCCACCCAGGTTTATGAGTTAGTTTCTTTGAAGACATTCCATTAAAATGAGATCAATTTTTGACTCTGGGGTATTAGGAAGATTATTATCTAATGGAAAGAGTTCTCTTGGTGTACTTGACTCCCCAACCCCAAGACTATCCACCCTAACTAGACGGTTTGATTGATCACGAGTGTAGGTGGACATGCACCAAAAGAAAAACAAAATGAGAAAGGGAAAAGATAAGAGATCTTGGGTGAGAATTGAAGAAATGGGGTAGAATAGAGTGGGTGTTGAGATGACTTGGGTCCCTGAAAACGGCGCCAAAATTTGTTTGATGCTCAAATTTACCCAAGAGATGAAGGTATAATGGTCCTTGTAGTTTAGCTTGGGTTGTCGAATCCTCATAGACCTAAGAAATAACCTACAGAAACGTACATTATATGGATTGTTTTTTGCTATGAAGTATCCAAATTGGGTTTATTTTAGATGGGATTAAGGTATCACTAACAGATTTAAGTTAATTAAAATTAAGATAATGAGTTGATCCTAGGTTATCGCTTGGGATGGATTCGATGAATTCCTTTTTTAATGATTTCAATTTCTTATATTTGAGATGGGTTCATTTAAGAAGATCAAACAACATCATCACTTACTGGTTTAATACCTACACCCTTTAATACTAATCACCTATACACTTGAATGATCAAAGTTTTGAAAACTTCAAGGTAGAGGTTCATATTAGAACTTGAAGTGTGTGGCCTTAAATTCATCAAGGATAAAGAAGTTTAAATATTTTCAAACAAAATTCTCAATTAAAAGAAGTGATTAGAAATTAATGGAGTGAGAAATAACATCCAAACCAGCACCTTTATACTCCCTTTAATCAACCTATAAAATAGTTATCCCTCCATTGATTCTATGGTTTCAATGGAAGCATAAAGTAAACTCGTG
This sequence comes from Viscum album, assembly GCA_963277665.1. Classification (NCBI taxonomy): domain Eukaryota; kingdom Viridiplantae; phylum Streptophyta; class Magnoliopsida; order Santalales; family Viscaceae; genus Viscum; species Viscum album. Next base: position 1,472,106,131 of record OY728157.1, read on the forward strand.
AGGGAGGAATTGGAGAAGTAAAAAAAACAATAAAAAGAAAGCAATCACTCCACCATTGTGTGAGAAATATCACAAGGTATGGTGTGAATAAATTCACATGATAAGGAAAAAATATCAAGCTGATAAAAATAAAAATAGAATAATAGTAAAGGAAGAAATTTTATTAAGAACTAAGGTGATTCGAACAACTTACATAAGAAAGAAGAATGTTACAAAGTCAAATCGACATAATAACATTACAATGAAAACAAAGTGCCAAGTATGATCAACTACTCCACCACCACTACCTTAAATAGAAATTTTTGAATCCTTGGGTCGATACTACAATATTCCAAGTTTTCTCAATTAATTTAGGTTGGCCACAGGTGGGTGTAAAGTTGAGGGAGAGTTGATTTTTCCACCCTTGACCCGAGGTGGCATCCAACTTTCATCCACCAAACAGACACATCTGAATTGACTTCTAGATGGCCAAATTGGCATGGTACCTAAAAGAAGAAAATGGATACCCAGATGTCTCCTAACCTCCTATAAAATTTGGGAACATTTGGAGTTGTGGATTCTGAGATATGATTAAATTGGAAGGCTATTTTCTGGGACATAGAATTTGGCCCAGAATTTTATCTCCAAATTGGGCTGCCTTAATAATCACCATGGAGGCCGAATTAGCTCTGGATCATGAAGAATTATTTGTTCCTATATATTTATTCTATCATACCATGAAATTTGGGCTTCATTGGGCCTGTATGTTGGGCCTCACATTCTCATCAGTGGGCTGGTGTCCAATCTGCCTTCTCCATAATTGTTTGCTTGAAATCCCATTTTGGTGGTCTTCTAATGTGAATCTTCCAACACTCCACAAGTATGAATTGTTCCCAATATAATTAGAAACCTAAAAATTAAATATTAAAATAAAATCAAGATCATTGGATACTTTAAATGATGTTAAAAAATATACCAGATAATAGTGCATTTTAAGAAGGAATTACAATCATAATGTGAAATGATGTTCAAAGTGTAAAATGCACTAAAATGGTGTTTATGAATAATAAATCACATGAATATTATATAAATTAATAATGAATATTAGCCTCATTTAGTGGATAATCATGTTTCCAAAGCCTTTGTTGATACCCTGGTGCTTGTCGCCAGCCCGGGAGGATCAGAAACGCCTCTCAGGTCATGTCGCAGACCGACTTGGGTGACCGGTTTGGGGTCGACCCAAGTTGGTTCTTGACAGTAGCAAATAAAAAATTAATTTCAATTAAATTTAAATTAAAAATACAAGAAAAAACATTATATTAAAAACATTTTAGACATTGGATTTTACAATTACATTGACAATAAAATTTTTCACAAACAACGACATATTCAAAATCATTAGTGGTCAACAGTCATTGCCCCCCAACCACCTCTCAAAATAGATTTATCATGATACTAGTTGCTGAAAAAACTACCTCATCTCGAGAAAAAAAGTGAACCTATATGAAAAAACAATCCTTATGTTAGTAATAATATAAGTAAATTAATTAAACATAAATATGAAACAATAAATTAATAAAATGTCACTTTTAAACTGAAAACATATACTTCAAGTCACACTCAACACACTATGTGTTAGATTAATGTGTGATTAATTTCTACTTGTGAAAAATGATTTATGGATCATTTTTATAAAGTACCAAGAAAATCCGAGCATATTTACTCATTTTTAAGTACGTGACGTGTGTTTTGAACAAAAATATCAATTTTATACTAAATACATTTACCAGATATAGTGTGCATCAGATTAATGTGCAATTAATTCCTACACACCACAAATGATTTATGGATCATTGTCCTCAAATATCAAGACAATATGAGAACACTTTCTCAGTTTTAAGTATGTGATGTGCGTTTTAAAATAAAATTTCAAATTTAAATAAAAAAGACACACATTGAGTCATATCGGTCACAATGTGTGTTGGATTGATGTGCAGTTGATTACAAGTCAAAAAATGACTTAAGGATCATTGTTCTAAGATATAAATACAATGAAAGCGTGTTTGCTAAGTTTTTAGTGTACAACACAAGTTTTTAACTAAAATGTAATTTAAAATTAAAAACAGACACTTTGAGTAATACCGGTCACACCATATATTAGATTGGTGTGTGACTAATTCCTAAACATCATAAATGACTTATGGATTATTGTTCTAAAGTAACAAGACAATCTGAGCTCATTTTCTTGGTTTTCGATGAGTGAAACATTTCTTAACTAAAATGAAATTTTTAAATTGAAACCACAAATTTTGAGTCATACCATTCACAACATGTATCAGATTGAGACACAACTGATTGCTACACATCACAAATGACTTATGGATTGTTGCTATAAAGTATCAAAAAAATCAGAATGTGTTTTCTCGATTTTGTGTTTGTCACATGTCTTTTTAACTAAAATGTCATTTTTAAACAAAAAACATGAAATTCGAGTCATATCGAGTACACCATATATCAGATTAAGATACGACCAATTCATAGACATCACAAGTAACTTATGGATTATTGTCCTAAAATATCAAAAAAATATGAATGAGTTTGCTTATTTTTTAGAATGTGAGATGTGTTTGAAACTAAAATATAAATTTTAAATAAAAACACACTTTGATTCATACCAATCACATAGTGCATCAGATTGATGTGAAATCAATTATACACGTCACAAATGACTTATGGACCATTCTCTTAATATATCAAGTCAATCTGAGTGCATTTTCTCAGTTTTCAGTAAGTGACACACATTTTAAACTAAAACCACACATTTCGAGTCATACCGATCACATCATGTATTAAATTGAGGTACGGTTGAATCCTACATGTCAAAAATGTCTTATGGATCATTCCTAAAGTATAAAAACAATATTAATGTGTTTTCTTGGTTTTTGAGTATGCTATGTGACTTTTTTAACTAAAATATCATTTAAAAGTAAAAACATACATTTCGAGTTATACTGGGAACATCATGTATTAAATTTAGGTACAACTGATTCCTACACATCACAAATGACATATGAATCGTTTTCAAAATGTATTAATCCAATCTGAATGTGTTTTCATGATTTTGAGTATGCCACAATTTTTTTAACTAAAATGTCATTTTTAAATTGATAACACACATTTAGAGTCATAATGGGCACACTGTGTATCAGATTGAGTTACATATGATTAATAAACATCACACAAAACATACAAATAATTTTCATAAAGTATAAAAACAATATGAATGTGTTTTCTTAGTTTTGAGTATGTGATGTGTGCTTTAAACAAAAATGTCATTTTTAAATAAAAATACACACATTAAGTCAAATAGGTCACATTGTGCATTAGATTAACATATGGTTGATCTATACATGTCACAAATGATTTATGGATTATTTTCCTAAAGTATCAAGACATTCCTAACGTGTTTGCTCAGTTTTCAGTGAGGGAAATATGTTTTAAACTAAAATGTAATTTTTAAACCTAAAATCACACATTTCGAGTTATACTGGTCACACCAGGTATCAAATTGAGGTATGACTAATTCTTACACATCATAAATGACATGGAATGTTTTATGAAAGTATCAAAACAATCTAAATGCATTTTCTCAGTTTTGAGTATGTTACATGTATTTTTAACTTAAATGTCATTTTAAACTGAAAGCACACATTCTGAGTAATACTGGACACACCCTGTATCAGATTGAGGTATGACTGATTTTTACACTTCACTAATAACTTATAGATTGTTATCTTGAAGTATCAAACCAACATGAATGTGTTTTCTTTATTTTGAGAATGTGACCTATGTTTTGATCTAAAAATGTCGTTTTTAAATAAAAACACACACTTTGAGTCATACCAGTCACATAATGTGTCATATTAACGTTCAGTTGATTACTGCACATCAAAAATGAGTTATGGATCATTTTATTAAAGTATCAAGACAATATGAGTGTTCTTTCTCGATTTTCAATGTGTGAAACACATTTTTAACTAAAATGTCATTTTAACCTGAAACGAAACATTTTGAGTCATATCGGTCACACCATGTATCAGAATGAGGTACAAATGATTCTTATACATAAAAAATGACCTATAAATCATTTTATTAATGTATCTAAATAATATAAATGTGATTGATCAGTTTTGAGTATGTGATATGTGTTTTTAACTAAAATATTAATTTTAAACAAAAACACCCACTTTGAGACATACCGGTCACACCATGCGGCAGATTTATGTGTGGATGATTACTATACATCAAAAATGTAATAAGGATCATTTTATTATTGTATAAATACAATATGATCATGTTTAATATGTTTTTAATGAAGATGCATTTGAACTAAAATGTCATTTTTAAACTAAAAACACTCACTTTGAGTCATACCAATCACAACGTTTGTCATATTTACTTGAGACTGACTCCTACATGTCACAAATTACTTATGAACTATTTTACAAAAGTATTAAGAAAATATGTGTGTATTTTCTCAATTTTCAGTGAGTGACATAATTTTTAACTAAAATGTCATTTTTTAACTGAAACAACACATTTCGAGTCTTTCCTGTCACACCGTGTATCAGATTGAGTTACAGATGAAACCTACACTTCAAAAATGAAATATGGATCATTTTTCTAATGTTTTAAAATAATATGAAAATTTTTTGTTAGTTTTATGTATGTCACACATCTTTTTAATTGAAATGGAATTTTTAAATAAAAACATACAATTCAAGTCACACTGGTCACACCGTATATCATATTGAAGTGAAGTTGATTCCTATACATCATAAATGACTTATGGATAATTTTTATAAATTATCATGACAATATGAGTGTGTTTACTTTATTTTTAGTGGGTGACACATGTTTTTAACTAAAATGTCTTTTTTAAACTTAAAATTCTCATTTCAAGTCATACCAGTTACACCGTGTATTGGATTAAGGTATGATATATTCCTACACATAAAAAATAAAACATGTGTCCTTTCCTCAAGTATCAAAATATTTTGAGCATGTTTTCTCAGTTTTCAGCGAGTGACACATGTTTTTAACTAAAATGTCATTTTTAAATTGAAACCACACATTTCAAGTCATACTGATCACACTGTGTATCAAACTAATGTGTGGATGATTCCTACACATAAATATTGACTTATGAATTATTTTACTAGATTATCAGAACAATTTGAGTGTGTTTTCTTGGTTTTGGGTATGTCACACATCTTTTTAACTAAAATGACATTTTTAAATAAAAACACACACTTTGAGTCATACCATCCACACTTTGTGTAATATTGGAGTGTAATTTATTTTTAACATCACAAATGATATATGGATTATTTTCCTAAAGTATCAAAACAATATGAATGCATTTGATAAATTTTGATATGTGATGTGTGTTTTGATCTAAAATTTCATTCTTAAATAAAAACACCCACTTTGAGTCAATTTGGTCATTCCATGAATTAGATTGATATGTGGGTGATTATTGCACACCAAAAATGACATAAGGATCATTTTACTAATTTACCAAGACAATATGATAATATTTTCTAGGTTTTCAGTGAGAGGCATGTGTTTTTAACTAAAATTTCATTTTTAAACTGAAAAAGTGAACTTTGAGTCATACCGGTCACACTGTGTGTCAGATTGACGTGCATATGACTCCTACATGTAATAAGTGAATTATGAATCATTTTAATAAACTATAAAGAAAATTTGAGCATGTTTTCTTGGATTCTAGTGATTGAAACACGTTTTTAACTAAAATCTCATTTTTAAACTGATACTACACATTTTGAGTCATACCAGTCACACCGTGTATCCGATTAATGTACATATGATTCTTAAACATCTCAAATGACTTATGTATTATTTTCATAAAGTATAAAAATATGTTGAACTCATTTTCTTGGTTTTGGGCATGTCATAGATCTTTTTTACAAAAATGTCATTTTCAATAAAATCACACACTTTAAGTTACCTAAACATAAAAAATGAATTATGAATTTTTAAACTAATGTATCAAAAAAATATGAATTTGATTTATCAATTTTGAGTATTTTACGTGTATTTTTAACTAAAATGTCATTTTAAACTGAAAACACACACTATGAGTCATACTGGCCATACCGTGTATCAGATTGAATTTTGGTTTAATCATACACATAATAAATTAATTATAGATATTTTTTTATAAAGTATAAATATAATTTGAGTGTTTTTTCTTAGTTTAGAGTGGGTGACACATTTTTTTAACAAAAATGTCATTTTTAAACTAAAAACTCTCATTTAAAGTCATTCCAATCACACCATGTATCAGATTAAAGTATGAAATATTCCTACATATAAAAAATGACTTATGGACAATTATCCTAAGGTATCAAAACAATATGAATGTTTTTATAGGTTTTGATTATGTCACATTACCTTTTAAATAAAATGTAAATTTAAATAGAAAACACACACTTTGAGTTTTTGGTAAATAGAAAAAAGACACTAATGAACATAAACAGATTAAATAAAGAAAAAATAGATCAATTAAAAGAACAAGTAGTACCTAAGTTCATCATATTTGTTGAATATTTTTTCTAGAATTTTTTCCCTATGACCATTTTGTGCTCTTAATAGAACACAAAATGGTTGGAGAAAAAAATTCTAGATGATTTTATTTCTTCAAAATCTATGTGAAAATTAACTAAATATGTATTATATAAAAATGATAAGGAAATTAAATAAAAAATGTAGAGAAAATGATAAGAAAATTAGCTAAATAAGTAGTAGGAAGTTTTCTTTTCATGATGTCTGCATACATTCCGACACTATGTATTCTACACATTCATTTCTAAACACACATATTTCCTATTTTGAAAATGTTTATTATTTATAGTTTCAGTGGTATTAGAAAAATATAAATAAACAAAGGGTTAATAAATATTTTAAATATAATTTTAATTATCATCGAAAATACCTCTTTAAGGATACTGGTTTTTTGATGGAGTATAATATCATTTACAACTTTTCAAACATAATAACAACAATCTTTACTATTAGTTTGTTTAGGATGCCACAGAAACATTGATAGAAATTAGTAATTTGTTTTGATAGTAAAATATTATTATATATACCTTAATAATAATCCACTTATAGAATTTTATAGGTTTCTTATGCTCATGGACTATCCTCATCCCATGATTATGGAAATTTTTAAACACCACCCTATTATAAAAATATTTTTATTAAATCATAATATAAAATGCATAACTTGAATTTTATTTGAAAAATGATTCATTTAGTGTGTTAAAAATTGATAAACGTCATCATGTGTGATCGATTTGATAGGTATCCATGAATTTAATCTAAAAAATATATCTTTGGAGTATCCAAATTGATTGCAATATGTAATCAATTCTTTCTAAAAAACAAAAATGAATAATTAATGAAAGGAATGAAATTATATTTTATAAGATTAAAATGTAGAGTTTTACCCCTACATTATAGGTATTAAAAATATTACTTTATCTATAAGATTGTTTCAAACATTGTGGTAAGTTTTTTCATTATTACTAAATATTCCTCTTATTCCAATGACCTTTTTTGATTAGAAGTGATGTGAGGACTAATGAGTCCAACTTTTTTCACAAGGTTTTCCATTTAAATATTATTGATATATATGCCTATAAAAATATTAATAATATTTTACTATAACTAACATAGTAGACCAGCTTTTGGACAAACAAATTATAAAAACACACCTAATGCATACATTTATAACTGAGATTCCCAACGATCCATTCTTGAGGATTTCATCTACATTATCAATACCAAGAATGTTTGTAGTGGTATCTCTATACATTTATTCTTAAAAATAAATAATGGTCATATCACCATATTTGAACATTATATTTTCATGAACATGTAATATTAGTAAATGTAGAAGTTGAATTGGTAGGGAAAAGGTACTTTTTGGAGGTCTTTTTGTTCGATAGGATAATTATATATATTGTGTTGATTATACCTTCCATTTCCCCTTACTTTTCTATATCTGTAATAACATTCTGTAGTTGATTAATTTTTTAATAAATTGTTAAAGTTTTTTCATAAATTGTTTTTAATGGAATACATCCTTATTGACCTGAATTTTTACAATATCAAAAGGTCATTATATGAAAGTTTTAATAGAATTTTACACTGTGTGAACATTCAAAAACATCAAAGGGAATAGGTATCTCAGTGCTCATCTCATTACCTATGTGAATCCTTACTCTCACATGAACTTTTGGAAGTTGATTATTATGTATAATATCTCCTTATATATTGTACACTATTCCCTTCACAATAAGGTGATGGGTTGGTGCTGATAGATATAAATCACAACCATTTTCACCCTATTGAATATTAGTATAGAAAAGGTATAAGTTTTTTTCTTATTCACATTTCATAGAAATAGTTATGAAATAATCGATTACCTCTATTAAAGGGGGTATCTTCATGTATTAGTTATTGTTGACTTATTTCATATCATTAATGACTTCCTATAATGTTCCCTAACAACTCTAATTGCTAATTAAGTTTTTATTCTATATATGTTATTTGTGTCAATATATCCTCTATTTTATTATCTTTATCCCCTTGTGCATTTCATTTCTCAAAATATTTTTGAGGCGTTACTCCAAAATCCACACCTCTAATGCTACCATATTTTTTGGCCACTTCAAGGAAACTAAAATTATTCATTCATCAGGTACAATCGATGATGATTCTTATTTCTAAAAGAAATAAAAAATATAGTGAAATAAGTAGTCATTGTTATAAAATAATTATTTATAGAAAAGCTATTTTTTATTATGTTATACTTACACATGATTTCCATATTTTTTGTGTATTTTCAGCTATTAGTATTTCATATTTATTTACACAAGACTCCCTCCATAGCACATGATGTGGGATGGAAGTGGATTTGGATTTGGATTCATCAATCTGTATATAAATAAAGTAATATGACGATGTTTTTGTTTTCATTATATATAAAAGTATTACTGTAGATTTAAAATACATACCTGTTTTTAGGTGATGCATACACCATCCTTACTTTATGGTCGATATATGTTGGTTTTGATGTACACTACTTATTTTCAATACTCAGTTTCTATTTCATAAATTAAAAATTCTTAATCAAAGTGATTAATACATATATTTTCAAGTAATGTATTATTAATAAAAATGTACCGGAAAAGATGCCTCCTTATGATGACCAATAAATTCATTCCATATTTGTTGGTTTATCATGTGTGCATACATATATGGTGGGTGTGGATTTACATTCCCTTTAGTATCATTTACACGATTCTTCATAAGAATTTTTTGAATGCCTCTATGAGCGTTCTTGATGACCATTAATAAACATTTCACTCGGCGGTCATCTAGTATAAATTCACTTTTCAAAGGATAATGAAGAGTACATTAACATTTAAATATTTTATTTTTTAGTATTATAAATAAATTATATCATAATGTTACCCTAATATCTTCCCAAATTAGTGTCTTAATAGCTGATACAACATTGTTCCATGAATCTATATCAATCGTCACATGCATTCGAGGGGTGATCCCAATGTAACTAATAAAAATCAACTTTTTTGGGGATTAAATTGGATTGTCACACCCATTCCATCCAACCTCAAACTTGATGCATTTACTTCTTTCCTTAATAGTGTTAGCTTACACTATCATGCTATGATGCTTCTATTTTTTATGGCACATAGTTTGTTCATCTTCTACCATTAAATCGACTTTAACATAATAAATATGTTGTTACTCTAGATTCATAGAATTAGTATATGGAAGAAATTTTTGTTTCTATGCATTGGGAGCAACAACATGTTGAGAAACCTATTATTTATTAGGATTAGGGGCATTGACTGGTACAAAAACCATTATCTACAGAAGTGACTGATTAATTAATTTAGATTATATAAATACAGTAGTGAAAAGATAATAATATGAGGTAATACAATGTATATTATAAAAAATGTAACCTTATTTTTAACTCTCTTTTTTTTCATTAAAGGTTGAAGGGGTTTGACCCCTCTATCGACTATATAAATCCCCTTAGTGTAGTCTCTTTAGACATATAAGACCCTTTCTACATTGGGAAAACTATGAAATGATTGTGATGTCTCAATGAAAGGGTCATCCTCAGTTGAACTGACATCTGAATATTCAGTGTTTTTGGTTGATGACAGAATAATTGACCACTTTCTGCTTCTAGGTACAAGACATAAAATACTTTTACTGCTTGTACTTATATTATGAATGGATTTTCATTGTACCATTACTTATTAAAATACACTTTCATGAATCCCAATTCATTTATTTTACTATAATTATATTATCAACCTGTATTCATTAAAAAATTGGCACTTGGAATGTTGTATAATTTAACTCCCATATTTGTTCTATGATTCCAAATTATGAAATATTCACATAAATTAGATTTATATCCTTAGTACTAGATATATACATTGTAATATCCCAAAATTTATATATATATATATTTTTTATTATATGAAATTATTTTGAGACAGCAAAATCTGATGACACATGATTCTGAGGCACGGAGTGCCCGGAATGGTTTGTCGAAAATTGTTGAGCTTTAAATAACGCGCGTGAGCAGTTTTCCTAAAAAAGTGGAATAACTCTTAAATGGGTTCCTAGATCAGAATTCCGAGGACACTATTGCATTTAGGATGGCAGGTTTACCCTAGGTGCAACTTAAGTTTAGTCGGTGCATGCCTCTAGTGAGAAAACCCAAAAAATGACACAACCGTAAATAAAATAATTAAATAAAATTATTTTATATTTCAAATGCTTATAACTCACGAACAGTGATTCAGATTAAAAATATAAGACCACCAATGAACTCGTGAGGGTATGATTTCCTTATACATATACTAACATTGGCCGGCGTGGGCCACCAGTGGAAGTTAGTTTTTGGATATAAATAAAATAATTAAGTGACAATTATTTTATTGTAAATCCTTAACTTCTAAATAGTAACTCAGATTAAAAATATAAGTATAATGTTGAGCTCGTGAGGGTGTGTTCCCCTTAGGCGGATCATAACCTCAACTGGAACGGGTTGAGTGTGACTGTTAATAATTTTATGAACTTTTTTTAAAGGCATGTTCAGTAAACACGCGGGCGATGTGTTCTATATTTTGAAACTGTGCTCAGATTAAAAATATGAGGGCACCATTGAATCCACAGTGACGAGATTCACTTAAATGAGACTTAACTTCAACCGTAGTTGGTTGGGTGAAAAAGTTAGTTTTTTCAACTTTTAATGAAATAATAAAATAACATGGAGGTTGTTATTTTATTCTTTTTTTCCTACCACCTGTTGAGCGGCAGTGGCGGGGACCACAGAGATAGTCAGACATTTATTATGGGATATTAAATTTCTGATTACACTTTGGTTTCATAACCACCCCTCATGTAATTAATGAGGCACATTAATTATGTCAATTAAAGAATCTCATTAATTTCTCAATGTGTTACTCAACTTTCCCCATCCTATTTAAATGGAGATCAAGGTGGGGTTTTGGCATGGTTTCTTCAAGAGAGGAAACTCTGGAAAAGTCTTGTGAAAACATCCACCTAGAGGATGAGACCAAATTCAGTGAGCGGTGATGAGCGCCACCAAATCACGAACCGATGACAATGACAAAGGAGGTTCCATCGATCGTCATCATTGGACGTCTCATCCAAGTAGGGGTTTTTATTTTTGATATTGTGATATTCCTCCTTCCCCTTTTTTGATTTATATAAAGAACACAGATAAACTGAAAAACAAGTTGATCTGTGGATCGTTCTTTAAACACAGGAGGTTAATGTGGGGTTACAAGTCAGGAGTTATTTCTAAATTCTCTGATTATTGCTAACACCCCTTGATAAAACACTAATACGGAGGGCGCGGGACAATCTGAACAAGGCCCAGACCCTCCACCCATCTTTTTGTTCTTTTGTTTTTCGTGTGTGGCTGGGAAATGTGACGAAAATATAGAGATAGGGGTCACGCAGTGGTGGCGGTGACCCAAGAGCCTCATAGGTGCATACGACACCAAGAACAGACCACCGGAGCACATATGGTGGCCAGTGGAAAGAACCATCGGCATTTCATGCTGGAGACGACTGGTGGTAGTTGGAGGAGGCCCACAACAACCTATCGTGGGTGGTGGGGAGGCGGCACGCCATAGCTCGCCGCGGTGGCTGGCCCGAGCTGGCTGTGTGGGAGAAGGGCGGTGCCTGTAGGTGCCACCGGTGGCCAGAGGACCGTCGAAGGAGGGGGCCGGCGTGACCCCGTGCCACACACATCGGCTCAAGATTGGTCGACCATCTGGTAGGCCATTGCATGCGGTGGGGCAGCACCCCACCGATCGGATGAAACAACCCCACATCCCCGAGGCCAGCTGGGAAAAACAGTCCGCCTTCAGGTAGACCGGGCTGGATGAGGGATGACCGAATGGATCAGACCTGCCCAGTAGGCCAGGTTAGACTTGTGGCCAAATGGGCCAGACCCGCGGCCCAACGGGTTAGTGCGGGTGGGCTGAGCCCCACTCGGCGGGCCGAGCCAATCAAGACCCAGGCCCGTGAACTAGCTGGGCCAACCCCAATGGACGGACCTAGTGAATTGGGCCGACCCTTAATAGGCCAGACCCGAGAGGGGTTAGGTAGACATTGGGACCCATTGCATTGGGCCGACCAAATTGAGTCAGACCGGGTCCAGACCCAACCGACTCCCAAATAAAGGAACACTCGTAACTGACAAACCAGGTGTCTGTTTGACACACCATTAGTGGTGTTGGGACCCCTTTTGGGAAGTGGTCCCTTTAGAATATTCTAGCGGCCCCGACCGAGCGGGGCCGGACTGAGGTTCGATCACCCTCATTTCATAGAAAGGGTCATAACTAACAGACCAGGCGTCCAATCGATGCACCGTCTATGGCATAAAGACCCTTGTTTCATGGAGGTCCTTTGGAGATACTCTAAGTGAGTTTTGAAATAGTTTGACGTTCAAACTGGTGCGGATCAGACTTGAGTCTAACCCAACCCTTATTGAAAAAGTATCCATATCTCACAGATCGGGCATTCGATCAACGTGCTATCTACCACGTTGGGACCCCTATGGTGGGATGGTCCCTTGGGTATGCTTTTTGCAAGACTTTTTACTAGTTGAAATATGACCAATGACTTGAGGAGAAGAATCTTATGGAGATCTGGCATGCTTCGTGCGAGAATCCAGTGGCCAACTATGACATGAAGAAGAAGAGAGACCAATACATGTCAACATCAGAAACTCTAGAGTGGGATGATATAGTTGTATGACTAATCATCCCTACCTCTGTACCAGTGACCAATACGAGTCAGCACCAGTGACCAATAATGGTCAGAACCGGTGACCAATACGGGTCAGCACTAGCGACCAATACGGGTCATCACCGGTGACCAATATGGGTAAACATCTAGAGACCAATACAGGTTAGCATCTAGCAACCAATACAGGTTAGCATATAGTGACCAATATGGGTTAGCATCTAGCAACCAATACAGGTCAGCATACAGTGACCAATACGAGTCTGCATCTAGAGACCAATACCAGTCTGCATATAGTGAACTATATGGGTCATAAGTAGAGTTACTATGGATAGGATGATCTGGCTTTACGACTAGTCATCCCTATCCCAATAACCTTGAAGGTATACCGTTAGAGTGAGATGTCTGTTTTTCTTTGTACTTTGTGATTGTGATCATGCTTGTGGTTTTCATTTGTGGAATTCTATGAGACCTTCAGGGGTCTTGGGGTCCCTAATGGGTATTGTTATACTCACCCCTGCATGGGCTTTGTACACACCTTGTTGTGTCTTGTGCAGATGGCGAGAAGCTTGGCTGAGAATTAAGGGAGCTAGGACCAAGCAGTACACTGAGGTGATTGACTGACATGAAGATCAGTGGAAATTAGTCGTACCTACCTTTAAACTAGGATCCTCAGTGGACGATTTGTGGAGTTGTTTTCTGTTTTTCAGTTGTAGTTGTACCTTTCAGTTGGGCTGGTATTCTTTCACCTTTACTTTTAGTACTCATCCTTACACTCAGTTGTGGTATCTAGTGTGGTTTCACCTTACTCTTCCGTTGTGTTTCTATTGCACATGTGTGTGTATAGGTTTTGAGGAAATGCCTTCCCATTTTTGGGAAATGCCTTTCTAGTGCTAGTATCCAACCCCTATCCTTTGGAAGGCAGGCTTGGGGTAGTTACAGCATGAGCCCCAGGGGACAGGTCATGACAAAGTGGTATCAAAGGATTCAGTTCTATCAAAGAACCAGGACTCCGATCTTTTTAATGGACCAATATTGTTAAGTGTTTTGAGTTTGGTTTTCAGTTCAGGGAGTCCCGTGTTGATGTGGCTGCCAACCATACACTAGGACCCTGAATTATGATTTCTAACTCAGTCTATGAAAACACTATTTGTTTGTGTTTTGGAAATATTGTTTTTCTTTTGATCTCTTTGAGTCATCTCACCAGGTATAACTTATTAACTGCAACACACCTGTTTTTTTATGGGATGTCTCTGGGTAGAAATCAAGTCAGGATTCTAGTGAGAGATCATGTTGACGGCCCACCAAGTGATGAGGCATCGGTGTAAGGCCATCTTACGGTGATATAACCTTCAGGTGGTGTACCAGTAGTGCCACCACTCGGAGGGAAGCAGTTTCCACCAGCCCCACTAGCAGATCATGCACGCCAACTGAGTGCATTGCATGAGTTCTAGAGACAGAGGCCTCTGAGGTTTTGAGGAGAGACAAATACCCAGATAGCTGAGTACTGACTGGGGGCTGTGGCACGAGTTTTCTCTCGGTCGAGACACCAGCATTCCAGATGGTGATCCTAGCTACTAGCCTCTTTCATGGCTCAGTAGGGCAATGATAGGGTTTAGATTACTCTGATCTTACGATGAGGTGACTTTTTCCGTGATAGGTTTGAGAACCTTCCTCAGGGAAGGGGTCTCTTTCCATAAAAAGCTAAGGGGTATGTGTTTCCAAGAGCTTCTACAACTTCGGAAGGACGACATGTCGTTAGCTGAGTATTCATCGAGGCATACCGACCATTCTAGGTACTTGATGAATACGATATAAAAAAAGTGCTTCAGGCCTCAGTCCTCCCGGTGAGAGGTGTTTAGGGACATCCGAGCCATCACTATTCCTCTGTGTATTCCTACTTATGTTAGGGTGATAGAGAGAACCTTTGTGATTGAAAATTATTTGGCTGAGTAGATGCATCTAGTGAATGTAATTAGTGGGAAAGTAGGAAACCAACGTCAGTCTCAGAGACTTGGATTTGTAAAATGTTTCAGAAAGAGGAAGTAATAGGTACAGATGAATCTGCAGGGTAGTAGATGTGGAAGAGGAGCTACAAGAGTAGAAATAGGTGGTATACATTTCGACATGTTACAACCAGCACCCCAATTTGGTCCCCACCGGGCTCAGGGAGCTGGAGGATAGGGGAAGGGAGTAGCTGCATGCAGTAAAGGTGTGTGACCCAAGGGCTCCAGGAATGATTTGAGGTACGGTCTATGTCTACTACTAGATGCTGTAATTAATAGACATAGGTACTAATCATTCCTTCTTTGTCCCGAATCTTGTTCAAGACCTAGAGTTTCTGGTTAAACCGTTGACTTGACCCTTACATCTGGAGATACCTATGAAAGGAGACTCAATAATCACACTTATGACGACGGTGTGATCTGACCCTTGAGGAGAGAGTTTTTATTGGAACCTCTTGGTGGAAGCGTTGAGGACTTATGATGTTTTTTTTGGTATGGACTGGTCATCCAAAGTTTATGCTCAGATTAACTATTTTAAGAAAAAAAGTTGTGGTATATGTACAACGTCAGAATGAGGTTTTTCCTTGGTCGGTGAAAAAGAAAACCCAGGCATCACAGGTTAAACTCATGCATCATAGGGTGAAACCAACCACTCTTGAATCGTCCAACCTTACCCTTGTGGAATCATGTGTTTTGAGTTTTCAATTCCCAACAGGAGTGGTCTTTGTGCTGAATATCTGTCGGTACTACTTTATGGGAAAATGTTTTACAGTCTACTCTGATCACAAGAGTCTCAGGTATATCTTCTCATAGAAGGACCTGAACCTGAGATAATGATGATGGATAGAGTTCCTCCAGGACTATAAATTTTATATAGTCTATACTCCTGGGAAGGGGAAAATAGTAGTAGACGCACTCAGCAGGAGGCTTGGTCTACAATTGTTGAGTGAGACAATAGAATAACTAGTCGTATTGCAGATATCCTTTATGAATAGAGATGGAGGAGCTTAACTCTATTCTATAACTATCACTCTCCCACTGCTTTAGTAAGTTTGGGAGGCACATCTTGGGTATGGGGACTGTGAGGCCTGATGTGCTCATATATCCTCAAGATAGTCTCCTGAAGGATTTTCTGAAGGTGGGGAGCATGTCATTCTCTTCAGAGGATACACCATGGTACCAGTGACGCTATGAGAGGAGGTGTTGGGGGAGTTCCACACACCCCCTTTAGAGGTACATCCTAGAGTGGGGAAGATGTAACAAGACCTCTGACGTTAGTACTAGTGGCCAGGGATGAAGAAAGCAGTGGCAGAGTTCATATCACGATGCCTCACTTGTCAGCAAGTGAAGGATGAGCATTAGGTACCAGCAAGCTTAGCTCAGCCACTTGAGGTACCAGAGTGTAAGTGAGATGGTATATCCATAAACTTCATGACAGAGCTACCACATACATCCAAGGGCCAAGATTTTATCTGGGTGATCATTGACCGACTCACTAAGTCAGCCCACTTCCTACCCATACGAGAGTAGGAATCAATAGAGAAATTGGGATGACTCTACGTATAGGAGATTGTACGACTTCACAGGGTTCCATCGACGATCATCTCAGATAGTGACACTTATTTTACATCCTGCTTGTGGAAGGGATTGCAGGAGGTATTCAGGACTCATCTATTCTTGAGCATGACCATTCATCCTCAGACAGATGGTCAGAAGGAGCCGACCATACAGACACTCGAGGTAATGCTTAATAGTTGTGTCCTCGATTTTGGCCATAGTTGGGATGAACACTTACCCCTAGGTGAGTTCACATACAATAATAGTTATCACTCCACCATTAGCATGTCTCCTTTTGAGGCCTTGTATGGATAACCATGCATATCACCTATTTTCTGGACAAAATCAGGGGAGTCAACACTTATGGGTCTAGAGTTGGTACATGCTACCACATAGAAGGTGCAGATCATCCAGGAGTGGATGGAGACTGCACATATCCAGCATAATTCTTATGCCGACAAGAGATGGATACCCTTGGAGTTTGAGGAGGAAGACCATGTCTTCCTACGGGTCTCATCCTGACGAGGATTATGGAAGTTTATCCGGGGTGGGAAACTTTCTCTGAGGTTCATTGGAACTTTCCAAATTTTCAATATAGTTGGTGAGGTGGTGTACCGCCTAACTCTTCCCCCATAGATGCACCAGGTGCATAATGTTTACCATGTACCACAACTGAGGAGATATGTTCATGATTCATCACACGTTATCGACTAGGGCGAGGTGGACTTTGATGATGGGGTGACTTTTATGGAGTTCCTAGTGGAGATAGAGGATCGATAGGAGTGGGTACATCATGGGTAGTCGATTCCTCTGGTGCGAGTTCATTGGAAGTAAGAGAATATCTAGGAGAGACCAAGGGAGTAGGATGCTCATATTCATGCCCAGTACCCCCATTTGTTTGATTTTCCCTTGTTTTGGGTTTTGGGGATATAAAACCCTATGGTGGGGAGAATGTAATGTCTTGTAATTTCTATATTATTTTTATTATATGGAAATATTTTGAGACCGCTAAATCTGAAAACACATGATTCCAAGGCCTGAAGTGCCCAAAATAGTCCATTGAAAATTGTTGAGCTTTAGATAACACGCATGAGCAGTTTTCCTGAAAAAGTGAAATAACTCTTAAACGGGTTCCTGGATCAGAAATCCAAGTACACCATTGCATTTAGGATGGATGGTTTACCCTAAACGCAAATTAAGCTTAGTCAGTGCAGGCCTCAAATGAGAAAATCCAAAAAATGGCATAACTGTAAATAAAATAATTAAATAAAATTATTTTATTTTTCAAATTCTTATAACTCTCGAATGGTGACTCAGATTAAAAATCTGAGACCATTTCTGAACTCATGAGGGTATGATTTCCTTAGACAGATACTAACATTGGTCGGCACGGTCAACCAGTGGAAATTAGTTTTTGGCCATAAATAAAATAATTAAGTGACAATTATTTTATTATAAAATCCTTAACTTCTAAACAGTAAATCAGATTGAAAATCCAAGAGTACCGTTGATCTCGTGAGGGAGTTTTCTCCTTCGGTGGATCCTAAACTCGACCGACGCGGGTCAAGGGTGACTATTAATAATTTTATGAACTATTTTTAAATGTACATTCAGTAAATGTGAGAGTGGTGTTTTCTATCTTTTAAACCAGTGCTCAGATTAAAAATCTGAGGGCACTGTTGAATATGAAGCACCGAGATTCACTTAAGGGAGGTTTAAATTTGACTTTAGTTGGTCAGGTGAAAAAGTTATTATTTGTGACTTTAAAAAAAATAATAAAATAACATGGAGGTTGTTATTTTATTCTTTTTTTCCTACCACCTGTTGAGCAGCGGTGGCGGGGACCGTGGAGGTAGTCAGACATTTTGTAAGGGATATTAAATGATTGGTTACACTTTGGTTGTGTAACCACCCCTCATGTAATTAATGAGGCACATTAATTATGTCAATCAATGAATCTCATTAATTCTTCAATGCGTTACTCACTTTTCCCCCTCCTATTTAAATGGAGCTCGAGGTGGGGTTTTGGCATGACTTCTTCATGTGATGAAACTCTGACGAAGCCCTGTGGTAACATCCACCTGAAGGATGAGAATGGATTCAGTGAGCGGTGATGAGTGCCACTGAATCACGAACTGATGAAAATGACGAAGGAGGTTCCGTCGATTGTCGTCAGTAGACATCTCATCTAGGTATGGGTTTTTGTTTTTGATATTGTGATATTCCACCTTCCCCGTTCTTGATTTATATGAAGAATGCAGATCAAACGACCAACTGGTTGATCTGAAATTCATTCTTTAAACATGGGAGGTTGATGCAAGGAAACAAGTCGAGAGTTATTTCTAAATTCTCTGATCTAGCACCCCTTGTTAGAGCGCTAACACAGAGGGCGCAGGCCATTTCGAACAAGGCCCGAACCATTCATCGATCTTTTTGTTCTTTTGTTTCCCATGAGCAGCCATGAAATTTAATGTAAAGGCAAATATAGGGGTCACATTGTGTCAGCAGTGACCCGAGAGGCTCGTAGGTACAAACGACACCAATAACGGACCATCGGAGCATGTCCAGCGGCCCGCAAAAAGAACCGCCAGTGTGCCATGCCAACGGTGGACGACGATGGCCAAAGGAGGCCCACGACAACCAGCTGCGGGCGGTGGGGAGGAAGCGTGCCATTACACGTCGCGATGGCCATAGGCGGCCAGCTCGATCTGGCCATGTGAGAGAATGACGACGCCCGCAGGCACCATCGGCACCAGCAGCCGCGACCAGCAGGACGCGATAGGAGGGGAAACATGGGCCCAAACTATGTCATGTTGGATTAAGACAGGTCAGCCATCTAGATGACTGTTGAATGTGGTGGGGCAGCACCCCACCGACCAGAAAAAATGGACTCATATCCATTGGGCCAGCTGGAAAAAACGGTCTACCTTCAGGTGGACCGGATCAGACACGGGCCGACCGAACAGACCAGACTTTCCTAGCGGGCTGAGCCAGACCTATGGACCAGCAAGCCAGACCTACGACCCAGCAGGCCAGCGTGGGTGGGCCGAGCCCCACCCAGTGGGCTAGGACAATCATGGCCTGGGCCCAAAAACCAGCCGGGCCGACCCCAATGTGCCAAACCCAGTGAACCAGGCTGACCCTTAATAGGTCGGACCCGAGTGAGGTCAGGTAGACCTCGAGACCCACTACGTCGGGTCGGATTGACTGAGTCGGACCGGACCCAGACCCAACCAGCCTTCGAATAAAGGAACGCCCATAAATGAAAAATTAGGTGTCTGTTTGGCACACCATTAGTGGCATTAAGACCCCTTTTGGGAAGCAGTCCTTTTAGCATTTTCTAGTGGGCCCGACTGAGCCAGCCCGGACCGAGGTGCGATCACCCCCGTTTCACAAAAAAAAGTTTAACTAACATATCGAGTGTCCAATAGATGTGCCGTCTATGGAATAAGGACCCTTGTGACAAGGCAGTCCTTTGGAGATACTCTAAGTGAGTTTTGACTGAGTTTGATGTGAAACTTGGGGTGGATTAGATTTGAATCCAACCGGGCCTTTTTTTCAAAAGTGCTCATATCTCACAGACCGAGCGTCCGATCGACGCGCCGTCTGCCATGTTGGGACCCCTATGATGGGGATATCCCTTAGGTATGCTTTTTGAAGGATTTCGTACTAGTTGAAATATGAAGGATGGCTTGAGGAGAAAAATCTTCTAGAGATCAGGTGTGCTTCGTGTAGGAATCCAGTGGCTGGCTGTTCCATAAAGAAGAAGAGAAACCAATACAGGTCAGCATCAGAAACTCCAGAGTGGGATGATCTAGTTGTACGACTAATCATACCTACCTATATATCAACCAAAAATACGGTTCAACACCAGTAACCAATACAGGTCAGCACCCGCGACCAGTACGGGTCAGCACCAGCGACCAATACGGGTCAGCACCAATGACCAATACAGGTCAACATCTAGCGACCAGTACTGGTCAGCATACAACGACCAATAAGGGTCAACATATAGCAACCAATATGGGTCATCATACATTGACCAATACGGGTCATCATCTAGCAAACAATACGGGTCAACATACAGTGACCTATATGGGTCAGAAATAGAGTTACTACAGATATGATGATCTTGATTTATGACTAGTCATCCCTATCCTTGTAACCTTGAAGTTATAATGTTAGAGTGATTTGTCTATTTTGCTTTGTTCTTTGTGATTGAGATCATGATTGTGATTTTACTTTATGGAATTCTGTGAGACCTTTGGGGGTCTCGGGGTCTCTACTAGGTATTGTAATACTCACCCCTACATAGGATTCGCCCACACCTTATCATGTCTTGTGCAGACGACGAGCATCTTGGCTGAGACTTGAGGGAGCTAGGACCGGGTGGTACACAGAGGAGATTTGCTAACGTGGAGAGTAGTGGAGACGATATGTACCTACCCTTCAAGTAGGATCCTTGGTGGATGATTCAAGGAGATGTTTTCTATTTTTCATTTGTAGTTGTACCTTTCAGTTAGGCTTGTATTCTGGCCCCTTTACTTTCAGTACTTATCCTTACACTCATTTGTGGTATCAAGTGTGGTTGCACCTTACTCTTCTGTTGTGTTTCTCTTGCACGTGTGTGTGTATAGGTTTTGAGGCATTGCCTTCCCATTTTTAGGAAATGCCTTTTCGGTACTAGTGGCCAACCCCTAGCCTTTGGAAGGTGGGCTTGGGGTAGTCACGACATAGGCCCCGGGGGACGGGTCATGACATACATTACTTCTGCCACAAGCACAACTCCACTATTTTTCATGGTACCACTTGCATCATGTTACTCTATATAGAATATATAACCATTAATTATATAAACATTATAAGACAATACATGCACATAGGGTCCTCTGAATATCCATTAAAGTCACTTTGAAATTTAATTCAATTTTTTAGTTGACTCCTTAAAAATATAGTCTCAAAAACATCTTATAAACTATTGATTATGTGTATTTGATAGTTATATTTCATCCCTTGATGGATTAAAATGCTTAATAATTAATTTGTGAGTTTTTACATATGTAATAACCTCTAAACTATTATGTAAAATTTAAAGGTAATACTTCTCACACTCTGTAATAGTAATTGTGAAAACATCTATTCTGGAAATTCCTTCACACACAAGTCACTTGGTGTGATGAGACTTTGGTAAAACAATTCTTTACACATTAGATAAATAGTTGGTACAAAATTCAATGACTTCCTCAATAATATATTTCTATACAATACAAACTTTAGGTTGAATTTTATTTTTTACACACCCTTTCAAAATTTTCATACACTATTCAATGAGGTACATCCATCTATAATATACAGGACCACATAGTCAGATCTCTCTAATCAATTGAACCATCAAGTGAATCATTATATCAATTAATGATGGTAGGAATGATATCTTCCGTTCACATAATATGATAGTAATTTCTTTCACCATATTTGGTAATTTCGTAGGGTCTATAACTTTAATAAATATAATTTTGGAAAAGAATTAAATCCATCTTAATGTATGAAGGTCATTCTCAAGAAAAAATCAATGTAAATATAGAAAAATTAAAACTTAAATCAAAACATGGAAATAATTTTATTTTAGGCCCTTTAACTTTAAATCATTCATTGAAATGATATTCTTGAAATTTGATAAATACCCATCTAGAACATTTTCATCATTCAATAAGTTGTAAAACTAATATCTCTCTTTCCTAGAAATAATGTAAGTATCCATAGGAGGAAAATTTAGTATTTAACCCTTCACTGGAACAAACTCTTCCCATATCCCCATGTCAATCATGTCCGACCTTGCATTAATGCCACAAATTTTTTGGGTGCATTTAGTAACATTCCATTGAAACTATCACATATTTTTTTCCCACATGCATGACATAAATAAAATGTTTAACATATAATCAATTATAGTACAATAGTTCAAAAAAATTATTTTTTCCAATAGTTTTTCATATGGTTTAGCAAAAATGGATTACCAAAAGCAATGGTATATCCTTTAATTTATCAAATAGTTTATCACCTTTTAGTAGTGATGATGTTGTACCTTATTCTTAATTCCCATCAAATGATGGCATCCAATATTCATATTTATGTCATCAAGATTGAAAATTGTGATGTACTAGAAACACATTCATTGATGAATGTTTCAACCTAACTAAGTGTATAACTTATTCAAAAATGGAACACCCCTGAGATCCTTTAATTCTATATCTTGAAAAATTTCCATAAGTAGGAAAGTCATTTATCATTCCATACAATATTTATCTTAACATGAAATATTTATTTCTATAGTTATCATACAATGTAACAATGAATCCCACATTAACTTCACATTTTGATCAAAAGATTGAAATAAACATTAAAATCATTACCTAGTTGTTTTGTTTGTAATAAGAAGATATAACATAATATATTTTCACCTCATGCACTACCACAATGACATGATATAATTTACCAACATAACTAGTCATGTACTGTGAGTGCTTATTTATAAACCAAAGGGATTCAATCCATCTATAGATAACATAATATAAATGTATCTCAACTCATTTATAAATTCAGGATACCCGTGATCAATTTTATTCCACTAAGGAGAGTCTGTTGGGTGAAGAAGTTTCCCATATTGATTTATTGTTTTTGTATGCCATGTCAATTGAATTACAATCAAATCAATTTCATATAGGTTCTTAAACCTTGAAAAGGACTTGATTTATCTTTATTATATCAATAAAAACCACACTTTGGGCATTTTTTAAGTGATTCGTGGTCCTTGTGAAATAGTATATAGTCATTTGGACAACTATGCATTCTTTTAGAGATCATACAATATAACGTAGCATTAGTTTAACATCATATGTTTGGTAAGAAATATCATTATCTTTAGGTATAATATCATTAAAGAGAGAATGTATTTTAATAAAGATGGTGTCACTCCATCCTATTCCATATTTTACATTATATAGCTTTAGTATGGATTAAAATGTTTTATATTTAGTATAATCAGCATACAATGACATATTTGCACAACTCATTAACTTTTTGAATAGTTTTGGATAATTATGAAGTCCAAATATCATTGTTATTTCCTCAGTATGATCTTCATCATCATTCACACATATAATCATATCCTCAATATGGTTTTTATCATTGTTTACAATTGTAATCATATCATATGATCCATAAAATATAGTTTTATCCCAAACACTAACTATATTTAGTTTTTACCCATGTTTAACCCAACATTTATAACATTGATATATTCCATGATAGATTAATTGACCATAAAACTCCTCTAGACTAATTAGTATTGAATAAAAACAACGTAAACATAGATAAAGGTTTTGAGAATAGTCATACACATGATATTTTGTAATTTTTATGAGCTATTTCACCCCATCCTTATACTCTTTTGTAATATGATTGAAATCCATCCATTTTAGATTCACATACATCCTATTTGATTTAGTAATATTCATATTTAATAAAATAAATAAATACACATAAATTATGAGATTATATTCCTAAAATTTTATTTGTTATACACATACATATACAGTTATCATATCTGATATAAATTATCATTACATCAACAAATTTTTAGAACATATAAAGACCAAGAATGGTATGAATTTAAATTATTATATCACTTATTTGTTTATTATAAGAATTAACATATTATAAATAATTCTTTTTTTAAATGGATTCATCAAGGGAGATAATTCACCCACTGTTACTATCAATGTTTATAAGAAACCTATAGATTTATACAACTGGATAAGCATTAGGGTATATATAATAATATTTCAATATCAAAACATATATCAAACCAAATTAATTATTGATGTACCTATTATAGTCACCTGAATTATTAAAGGATAATGGTAGAAAATAATAAATCACATCATGTCATAAATAAGGAGTTTTTCTATGTCATAAATAAGAGATGATTCACATATTGAGAATTGAAGTGAAATTATTAAATTATAAAGGTTGAAGATATTATATATATGTTTTAGATTTGTAAGAATATAAGAGAATGTTGATAAAGGAAGATATTGATTCAAAGGATACCATTGTAAGAATAAATAATAAATTAAATTAATATTGTGATATAATTGAATAAACTTTTCATGATATAAATTTAGGAATGGAAATGGAAAAATACATGGAGCCTCAATGTCTATCTTAAAAGAGTTGTGTTAAGAATAGGTAAAGATTTTACAAAAGGAAAATAATTTTATCCTAGAGAATATAGATGGTCAACTAAAGGTGAAATATTTGAGGATTGATAATATTGAGGGATATATTCATATTTTGAATTATAATTTAGTTTCTAAATATTCTCACATGGAGCATCATTTTGTTATAATAATTATAAAAATTTGGATTCTGGGAAAAGAAAGAATATTCATGATAAAACCAATGGAAATGGATCTCATAATAATGTGTAATTTCTATGATATTTTTTAGAATATTAGGAAAAACTATGATTTTGTGTATGAAAACTAGAAATATTGACATAGGAGGAAGATTTGAAGAAATCACATCTCAACTAAAAAAGATTTTAAAAGGTATTATTTCATTGGGAGGTGATATATTCAAACTATCCATGATCATATGTCAAGATAATAAAACAAAAACAAATTAATAAAGGAGATTTAGTGATGAGAACTAAAAGGTTGTTTATCCTTATCTGAGAAAGAAGTTGACCAATGAATATAATATGTACATGAATATCAATATGTATCTAAAATGCACCAGCCAAAACATGATTGTTAAGAACACAACCACAATTCTTGCACATAAATTTTATGAGGCACCCTATTTTCTATGGAACAATAATAATATACTCTCAGGATCTCATCCATGGGGTGAAATATTGAATTATATTCCTTAAAAATAGGTTTGGAATATCATACCTTCAGTTTTGAGGTTTAATTTTTCCAAAATGACCGACTTCGATTACAACTGACCTCCAGTGTAAGACACAATTTTTTTAAGAAGTCATGGTTCCTTTAAATTTCAGTCTAAACTTTTGTTTTGATCTTAATAGAATTTTATAAAATGGTTATGAAGGTTTCAGGAATATTCAGGCTTGATTCAAATTCTAGATTTCTGGTTTTTGGAGAAATAGATTGAGGCACAAGATTAGAGAATGGTTAATAGTAATCATGTGGCTTAATCATGTGACCTAAAATGAAGGATCATGGTTTGTTTAATCACATTAGAGAGACTGAATTACCATGAAAAACTATTAATTTATTGCAGAGAGAATTCCCATGGTTAGCGCATGGTTTTTCTATCCATGCACCTCTACCGTGTGTGTTTGTTTGTGTGGGTGTGTGGGGGTGGCTATAGGATAGTAGCCACACACAATGTATGAATAATTTTTCTAACCGTGCACCTAGAAAATTTGAGGATTTGGTTCTTGGGTAGTTTCCAATACAATTTTGGTGCAAGGTTTGGAAAACCGTGTGACCAAACCATTCAACCCTTAATTTTTTTTTGAAAAATTACCATTTTCCATTTTTCTATTAAAATCTAAAATTCCCCACTCATTCTTTATTTGTGAATAGAAATTGAATATGTGAGATATCCTCCCCCTCTCATCTATTTTTCTTTGGACATCATTCACCCAATATCAGATTTAACTATCATTCATTGCATTGGATCACTCTCGGTAAGTTTAAGTCTCCGTTACCTTCCTTACTTCATTTTCTATGATGTCTTGGATGTTATTTCCATGTGAGATCATATTCCCTATTTTCAAGGTGTTTGTATAGTTTATTCAATTTCTCTTGTTTTATCCCTAATCAGCGATCAATACTGGATGAGGAGTCTTCTACCCATTAATGGTAGGTGGTCTAGTACCTTTCCCTAAAAGTCTAGCTGTTTATATTATGCACCCTTGTGCCATGTGATAGAATTTCCACACATCACCTTTTAAATGTGAAATTAACTGACTAAACAAATAATGTCTTGATTTAGTTAGTCTATGTACCCTAAGTTACATTGTGGGAAGTTTTCTACCTTGACTCGAACCACCCTTCAGGGAATTTTTCTTATATGCCTTGACTGATACACTCTTATTTAAGGATCAAACACCCCCTTGGGTGAGTTTATTAAATGCCATGACTATATTTCATTGTTTATGAAATTGAACCCCAGTAAGGTGGGTTTAGATTGCCTATTATAAATTAAAGGTTTAAAATAAATAAATGAAAGGTGAATGGTAAGACCATGTCACTTGGCTCCCTTTGATTTCATCTAAACTTATGCTTGAGCTATCCCTTAAAAATGATATGGACAAATTGAAATAAGTGAACTATTAAATGGAATGGATAATTTGCTAGCCCATGGCCAATATGTATGTTATGTAATGAGAGATACTTGGGTTCCTATTCACAATGCCTTGAATGGGCTCATCAGGCATATTGAATTAAATTAATTATAAATGGAATTATATTACACCATGTGCGATACTTGGATTACTACATGGAATACCTTGGATTGGATCACCGAGAAGATGTATTTATATTATTCCATGGGTGATACATGGATTCCTACATGGAATACCTGGTATGGTCTCAAATAACAAATTCACTTATACCATTCCTTGGTCGATATATAGATTCCCTATGTGGAATGCCTTGGACGGACTCATAGGGTAATGGGTTTATAGCATGGCTTGGGAAATACCGGGATTCCCTATGTGGAATGCCTTGGATGGGCTCCGGATGCCAACTAATTTTATAACATGTCTTCCAAGTCAATGAATACACTTGGATTCGGTCAATTAATTAGATAAATAAATGCCTTTATTTACATTGACTGATAAGTCTTAAATGCCACGAGACTTGTTGATCCCTTATATGATTATCATTTTGTAGGGATCCCTTGGTTATGTGTCTTAGGTATCAAGCCTATATTATAAAATGATAATTTCTTAGAGACATTACTACTTAGTCCAAACTAGGCAGTATCAGATGGGTGTCCCATGGGGGAACCTGAATCGACATGGGTTTTATGTTTTTTGTTAACTGCTTTTATTATTATTACATGGACACTGCTTCATTGTATATTCATGGACTAGATAGTACTAGACATCATTGGTAGTAGGTTAATGAGTTTTACTCACGTCCTGTTTAGAATTCTGATTAGTACCAGAACATACATTATAGATGCAGGTAGGGACAAAGGGAAGTGCCTAACTATGGATGTTTGATTTTCTGTACTAGGATGTAGTATCGAAGTAGTGGACTGAGCTAGTGCTTGTGATTCTCTTTGAGTTTTGCTTTCTGGTCTTTTTGTACACTATTGTATAGCATGTATTGTTGTATGCATGTTCCCAATTTTTGTACAACATCATGATCACATCATCAGTATATGATACTCCTTATGAATTTTGGTTATGGCTGTGATTATTATCTGGACATTTTATTCTGCTATTGCATTATTATTCTTTTCTTCATGGTTATTATTATTTACCGATGCGCTCCACTATGATAAAGAGGGTATAGAATCCCCACCATACCACCGTAGACCCTTGTTGCTAGTCGACGGCCTCTGGCATACAGGGAGGTGCGCTTTGGGCCATGTGGCCACTAGGTCAGGTCATTTTTTAGTGGACTAAGTTCAGGATGTCACATCCAGTTCCGTGAGAGCTTGAGTGCGGTGCAAGGAAGATGCGATGCTAGGGTTCTTTTATAAAAAAGGAAAAAGGTTTTATTAGTGCTTACCAAAAAGAGTTGACAAAAGTTTATTATATCAGCGCTAAAAAAATAAACGCTCAAAAAAATTATTTTTCTCAACCCTTTTTTAGCGTTGATAAAAGTTATGATTTATTAGCGCTAAGAAAGCACTGACAAAAACAATATTTGTCTGAGCTTATATTTTAGTGTTGACAAATACTACTTTTGTCAGCACTTTCTTAGCACTGATAATTCATAACTTTTATTAACCCTAATAAAGCGTTTACAAAATTAGTATTTGTGAGCACTTATGTTTTAACGCATAAAAAATATAAAAAATGAATAAAAATGAATAAATAATATTAATTATATAAATAATAAAATTATTAAAAATGTAATATACTAACTATTTAAATTACAAAAATAATTAAAAAATGCATTCAAAATAATTATTTATATAAATTACAAATATATTGAAGATATTAAAATTTAATAAATAAATATGTATAAGTAAATATTAAAAAATGAGTAAATTATGAATATATTAAAAATTAATAAATACTAAAAATTAATAAATAATATCGAATGAGTGAATTTTAAAAATGAATTAATAAATTTGAATAAATTACAAAAATATTTTAAAAAAAGTGAATTCATAACATTAATTTTATAACTTACCAATACATAAAAATGAATAAAATAAATAAATAAATTATAACCCATATATAAATATTTTTTTTATAAATGAATAATATTAAATAATTAAATTACAAAATTATTAAAAAATGTTTTTAATGAATTATTTATTAAAATTTCAAACATATTAAAAATGTTAAAACTTAATAAACAAAAATGAATAAATATGATTTATATAAATTGAAAACATAATTAAAATATTAAAACATAGTAAATAAATATGTAAAAAATATTATAAAATGATAAAAATAAAAAATTTTAAAAAATATTAAAAATGAATGAATAATATTAATTAAAAGAATATTAAAAAAGAAAAAAAAATTAATATATAACAAAACTATTTAAAAAAATGAATTCGTAAGTGTATTACATGAATTGTAAACATGTACAAAAATGAAGAATATATTAAAAAATGAATTTAAATATATTAAATATATAAAATTCAAAAATTTTAAAAAAATTATAAAGTTATAATTATTAACTTAGGGGCTGCATAGAATCCACAAAACGACAGCCGCTTTTGGCCCGTCACTATTTCTATCAGCGACCGCCATTTGGCGGACGCTGTAGGCAAGCTATAATGGGATACAGTGGCTGCCAAATGGTGTCCGCTACAGGCGGCGATAGAATCACCTACAGCGGCCACCTAATGGCAGCCGCTGTATGCAGTCCCTATAGCGGCCGCTATAGGTTTTTAATTTTTTTTTAAAAATATATCAATAACACAATAAAATATACCCACATAAATCTCATCAGTCATCTTCCAAGCTCCACATCCACCATAAAATATAACTACATAACAAAATTTAATAACAAAATTAGTACGGAATAAAACCTATAAACAAATAATTAAAACAAGTTAACATATTTAAATTCAAACTTACTGTAACAGATCAAAATTATTTGATTTTTAAAATATATTAATCATTTTTATTACCATTTTAAAAATTTAAAATCATTATTTCTATGGTTCTAATTATATTGTTTCCCTATGATTTCAGGTTAATCTGATGTCGTTCGCTATGAATTTGACCATTAAACGCCCATTTTGATCGTTTATGACACCAGAACTGTGTTCTCAGTCACCGCGGGTACACGACACCTCCGATTGATGTTCCATCTATGCAAACACTTCAAAATTCACTCACCCATTGATGTCGTCTGATTTCAGGCCAGTTCAACATCATTCGGCCCATTTGAACCCCCCCATGTGCATTTATGAAGCGCACCCAACACTTAAAAACGCATATTGAGCCATACCATGAAAACTGCATGTCCTATTGATGTTCCGTCTTCTCATACACATCATGAATACTAATTATATTGTTTCCCAGTGATTTCAGGTCAATATGATGTTGTCCGCTATGAATTTGACCATTAAACACCCGTTTTGGCCGTTTATGACACCAGAACTACGTTTTCAGTCACTGCGGTCACACGACACCTCTGATTGACGTGTCGTCTACGCGACCACTTCTCAATTCACTCACTCGTTGTTGTTGTATGTTTTCAGGCCATTCCAATTTCATTCATCCCATTTGGATCCCCCACGTGCGTTTGTGATGCACGCCCAACACTTAAAAAAACACATATTGAGCCGTACCACGCAAAACGCCCTTCCGATTGACGTTCTATCTGTGTGACCACTTCAAAATTCACTTACCCATTGTTGTCGTCTAATTTTAGGCCATTCTGACATCGTTCGTCCCATTTGGACCCCCCACGCGCGTTTATGAAGCGCGCCCAACACATAAAAAAGGCATATTGAGCCGTACCGCGCAAACCGCACGTTTGATTGACATGTCATCTTCTTGTACACGTCATGAATAATAATTATATTGTTGCCCTATGATTTTAGGTTAATCCAATGTCGTCCTCTATGAATTTGACTGTTAAACGCCCGTTTTGGCCGTTTATGACACCAGAACTGCGTTCTCGGCCACTACGGGCACACGACACCTCCGATTGATGTGACGTCTACACGAACACTTCAAAATTGACACACCCATTCTTTTTGTCTAATTTCAGGCCATTCCGATTTCGTTCGGCCAATTTGGACCCCCCCACGTGAGTTTATGAAGCGTGCCCAACACTTAAAAAACACATATTGAGCCATACCGCACAAACCACACGTCCGATTGATGTTCCATCTCCTCTTACACGTCACTACTAATAATTAGATTGTTTACCTATGATTTCAGGTCAATAAAATGTCATATGATATGAATTTTACCGTTAAATTCCCATTTTGCCCGTTTATGACACCATAAGTGCGTTCTCGGTCACCACGGGCACACAACATCTCCGATTGACGTGCCGTTTGCGTGACCACTTCACAATTCACTCACCCATTTCTTTCATCTGATTTCAGGCCATTCCAACTTAATTTAGCCCATTTGGACCCCCTATGCACATTTATGAAGCGCGCTCAACACTTAAAAAATGCATATTGAGCCGTACCCTGCAAACTACACGTCCGATTGACGTGACATCTTCTTGTACATGTCACGAATAATAATTATATTGTTTCACTATGATTTCAGATCAATTCCATGTCGTCCGCTATGAATTTTACCGTTAAACGCCCATTTTGGCTGTTTATGACACCAGAACTGCATTCTTGGTCACCGCGGGCACACGACACCTCTGATTGACGTTCCGTCGGTGCTACCACTTCAAAATTCACTCACCTGTTATTTTCGTCTAATTTCAGGCCATTAAGACTTTTTTCATCCCGTTTGAACCCCCCCACATATTTATAAAGTGCGCCCAACACTTAAAAAAACACATATTGAGTCGTACCGTGCAAACCGCACGTCCTATTGACGTTCCGTCTACACGACCACTTCACAATTCAATCAAATGTTGTTTTCATCTAATTTTAGGCCATTTCGACATCATTCGCCCCATTTGGACCCCTCCACGCGCATTTATGAAGCCCGCCCAACACTTAGAAAATCCATATTGAGCCGTACCGTGCAAACCTCACGTCCGATTGATGTGCCGTATTCTTGTACATGTAACGAATAATAATTATATTTTTTAACTGTGATTTCAGGTAAATATGATGTTTTACGCTATGAATTTGACCGTTAAACGCCCGTTTTGGCCGTTTATGACACCAACACTGCATTCTCAATCACTGCGGGCACACGACACCTCCAATTGACGTGACGTCTACACGACCAATTCACAATTCACTCAACCGTTGTTGTCGTATGATTTCAGGCCATTCCAACATTGTTCTTCCTGTTTGGATCCCCCACACATGTTTATGAAGTGCACCCAACACTTAAAAAACACATATTGAGTCGTACTGTGCAAACCACACGTCCGATTGAAGTGTTGTATCCTCGTACACATCACAAATAATAATTAGAATGTTGAACTGTGATTTCAGGTCAATCCGATGTCATTCGCTATGAATTTGATCGTTAAATGCCCGTTTTGGCCGTCTATGACACCAGAACTACGTTCTCGATCACCACGGGTACACAACACCTACGATTTACATGCTTTCTATGCAACCACTTCACAATTAGCTCACCCATTTTTTTGTCTGATTTAAATCCATTCTGACTTTGTTCTTCTTATTTGAACCTCCCCACGCGCGTTTATGAAGCGCGCCCAACACTTAAAAAATGCATATTGAGCCGTACTACGCAAAACACATGTCTGATTGACATGAAGTCTCCTCTTACATGTCACTAATAATAATTATATTGTTTCCCTATGATTTTAGGTCAATCCGATATCGTCCGCTATGAATTTGGTCGTTAAACCCCCGTTTTGGCCGTTAATGACACCAGAAGTGCATTCTTGGTCATCGCAATCACTATGCACCTCCGATTGACATTATTTCTACCCGAACACTTCAAAATTCACTCACCCGTTATTATTGTCTGATTTCAAGCCATTCTGACTTTGTTTAGCCCATTTGGACCCCCACGCGCGTTTATGAAGCGCGCCCAACACTTAAAAACGCATATTGAGACGTACTACGCAAACCACATGTCCGATTGATGTGACGTATCCTCTTACACGTCATGAATAATAATTATATTGTTTCCCTATGATTTCAAGTCAATCTGTCGTCATCCGCTATGAATTTGATCATTAAACGCCTGTTTTGGCCGTTTATGACACCAGAAGTGCGTTTTTGATCACCGTAGGCACATGACACGTCCGATTGACATGCCGTCTACCCAAACACTTCATAATTCACTCACCCATTGATGTAGTCTGATTTCAGGCCATTCAGGCTTCGTTATGCCCGTTTGGACCCCCCTACGCGTGTTTATGAAGCACGCCCAACACTTAAAAAATGCATATTGAGTCGTACCGTGAAAACCGCACGTCTGATTGATATTTCATCTCATCATACACGTCACGAATAAAAATTATATTGTTTTCCTATGATTTCATGTCAATTCGATGTCGTCCGTTATGAATTTGACTGTTAAATGCCCGTTTTGGCCGTTTTTGACACCAGAAGTGCGTTCTCTGTCACCGCGGGCACACGACACGTCCGATTGATGTGCCGTCTGGCTGAACACTTCAAAATCCACTCACCCATTGTTGTAGTCTGATTTCAGGCCATTCCTACTTCCTTCTTCCCATTTGGACCCCCCACGCGCATTTATGAAGCGCGCCTAACACTTAAAAAACACATATTGAGCTATACTGCACAAACCGCACGTCCGATTGATGTGAAGTTTCCTCGTACACATCATGAATAATAATTATTTTGTTTTCCTATAATTTCAGATCAATACGATGTCGTCTGCTATGAATTTGACCGTTAAACGCCCGTTCTGGCCGTTTATGACACCATAAGTGCGTTCTCTGTCACCGCGGGCATACGACACGTCCGATTGATGTGCCGTATACCCGACCACTTCAAAATTCACTCAAACATTGTTTTTGTCTGATTTCAGGCCATTACAACTTTTTTCTGGCCGTTTGGACCCCCCATGCACGTTTATGAAGCCCACCCAAGACTTAAAAAATGCATATTGAGCCGTACCGCGCAAACCACACGTCCGATTGACGTGTCTTCTCCTCATACACATCACGAATAATAATTATATTGTTTCCCTATGATTTCATGTCAATATGATGTCATACACTATGAATTTGACCGTTAAGCACCCGTTTTGGTTATTTTTGACACCATAAGTGCGTTCTCGATCATCGTGGGCACACAACACATCCGATTGACGTTACGTCTGCCCTAATACTTCAAAATTAACTCACCAGTTATTGTAGTCTGATTTCAGGCCATTCCGACTTCGTTATTCCCATTTAAACCCCCACGCGCATTTATGAAGGGCGCCCAATACTTAAAAAATGCATATTGAGCTATACGGCACAAACTGCACATCTGATTGACATGATGTCTCCTCGTATATGTCAAGAATAATAATTAGATTGTTTCCCTATGATTTCAGGTCAATACAATGTTTCCCTCTATGAATTTGACTGTTAAAATCCCGTTTTGGCAGTTTATGACACCCGAAGTACGTTCTCGGTCACCGCGGGCACACGACACCTCCGATTGACGTGCCATCTGCCCAACCACTTCACAATTCACTCAACCATTGTTGTCATCTTATTTAAGGCCATTACAACTTTGTTCTTCCCATTTGGACCCCACGTGCATTTATTAATCACACCCAACACTTAAAAAAACGCATATTGAGCCGTACCATGCAAACCACACATCCGATTGACATGCCATCTACGTGAACACTTCACAATCCACTCACCCTAGAAAGTTAAAGATATAGAAAGAGTTCTTGGGATTATCCCATGAAACAACTACCTAAAGTTTCTCTCTATCCACTGACAACCTTCCTCTGAGATTATTTGACCCAATAACTATACCTAGTCAATACAAAAATGACATACATATAGCTTGGCATATAGTCCATGCTTTATAAGTGTAATCTGGATGATGTCAAGATATTGGGTATAATCATCATCAGTCTTGGAGTGCATGAAGATTTCATCCAAAAATACTAAAAAAAACTAATCTACATAAAAATGGAAGATTCTATTCAACAAGGATATAAAAACTTCTAGAGAATTCATCAACACAAATGAAATTACCTCATGCATGGGGTTCATTCTCATCTGGATCACCAATATCACTACGATGTCCACTAGATGTATTCGAAGCCTAAAATATATATCAATATTATGTATCTTAAACATATCAATAAAATTCAATCTGAGTATGGTTTGTTTTATTGTTTACCTGTGGTGACACTTTTTGTGTCGTCATTTCATCGATACATGATGACATCTGTGACAACCTCTCCTCATACTCTACATGTAACTGTTGGAACTGTACATCAAAATTGTGCTGTATATCCTGCATGGAAGCATCTATCTCAGTCTGTGTGTGCACCCCTAAATCTATGCATGCACCCATCACATCTTCTCTAACAACTACACGTCATGGGACACCACTTCCATATGTCAAAGAATAACCATGACTGTCACGCCTCATGACATGGTGAAATATTTCATCTCTACACATAGTAATACAAAGTTTCTCCTCTGGAAACTCTGATAACTGAGCGTCAAACTGAACCTATAGAATATAATGAATCAATGAACAAATATATATAATTTATATAAATCAAAAATACATTTATTAGTAAATAATTTGCTTACTATAACACCGACAACATCGATATCACCCACCTTACGAGTCCTCACCCATATGGAAATTTGATTGATTGGATCGCCACATTGGTATAACTATAATAAAGGGTTTCACCATGTTATACTATAATATTTTTAAAATATAAATGAATAGTGAATTCTAAACTTACATCATGTCTGAGCTGTGACACATGTCGAGTGCTAAGTCTGGAAGGCATGCCCTGCATCGCCCAATTATGTGAATGAAGAGAAGACTCGGTCTAAATTCAATGTATTTACTTAATAGACATTTTAAAAATTAGTCATTTATAGATTAAAAGTAATAAATCTTACCATCACCACCTCACTCGACCAAAACGCAATCAAATCCTACCACTTCACAGGAAGAATGCTCAGAGGGACTCACTGTAGAATTTCTGGCACACCCGCAAATGGTGTCCAGTGATATCTCTTCACCCTTGACTTGTAATCCTTCTATAATTTTTGGCATTTGGACATACATACAACCCGAAACTCATCTGGACAGGATGTTAAATTATCCTGTTAAAAAAATTTTCAGTAGATGGGACAATAATAATAACAATATAATGGAAAATTAAACATTGAATTTACCTGAACCTCCCTCCATAATCTGTCCATTATATCCTATGGGAAATAACTCCATTCATGAGTCTTTATAGGGAATATGTGTGATTCTTGTATCATATTCCCAAACTAACGATTCAATACAGTAGCACCTTCTCCAACTGGATGAAATGTGTCATCAAATAACACATCCAATCGGTCTCCAGAGTTCCTGGATCGAACCCCTCTACCCGGACCCCTATGTCTGCTGGAAGACGCACTAGATCCTGATAAACATAAATTCATAATTCAATTACAATATAAATTAATGATTAGAAACAGTTGGGGAAATATACATAGAAAATTACAATCAATTAATTTAGAAAAATGAAAACATACATACCAACAAAATCAGGTGAAACACTGTGAAAACCCTGTGAAATACCTACATTAAAAGAAATTATAGTTAAATCAAGAAATTTTTATACATATATAACTCATAAATATTTTTACAAATAATAATTGGTGATATAATTACAATTTTCACTAATCATTCAAGTCTATCGTATCTCCTTAAACTGTCTCTCTAGCCCATTGTATATCTTCATCTCATATAGTTACTGTTGTTTGGTCAAGTGTTTGATCAGGAAATGCGACAACTTCTGGTTCCTTATGTTCAATCAGAAAAACCCCTCTTCTAGACATTTTCACCACAACTTTCCAATCAGAATAAATACCGACAAAGTAAACTTGTTCTGCCTGCAATGTCAGTATGAAGGGCTCATTTCTTACTCGGTCATCTTTATATAGAATATTGTTAAAGTTTACTAATGTAAATTGGAAGTTATCAACTTTTGTTCCACGAATCGAATTGACCCAATCACACCTTAACAATATGTGTTTTAATCCACGACCATAAATAACCTCAATAATATCTCTCAGCAATCCATAATAATAACCCGCACGAACAAAATAACAACCAACACCACTATTTTGTGTGGCTCAGTTCATGTCAACATTGCTAACACGAAATTGGAATCCGTTAGCATCCAAAGACTTATAACAATGAGCTGTAATAAATGGACCATCAGCTATTTGGTTGAGTTCTTTACTCACATGATGGGTTAAATCATGTAACTTTTGAATCTACAAATTTCACATATATAGTTTAATGGATAAAGGATCGTGAAAATACAACTAAGTTTCACTATAAAAATATTAAATCAATTATACATACATGAGTCTTGAACCACTCATGAAATGTGTTGAAATGATGTTTTTGGATTTGATAGTAAGTTTCATGGGGCCTTTCATGTTTTAACTCAGCGATATGCATCCTAAATCACAAAAAAATATAAGGTAAGCAATAAAATACATATAGAAACAAAATATACATCATCTATGAAACTTACTGTATTAATGGAATAACTGATGGAGTGTTGAACAACACATATCGATGAGCTTGAACCCACTTGTCGTTCCACATATCAAATGTTATTCCTTCTCCAATTGGACCCTCGTCATTCTGGGAGGGTTTATCTATCTTTGTTTCAACCTCATAAATATATGAAGAATAGAAATTAGTACACTCATCTATTAAATATCCCTTGGAAATTGAGGCTTCCAGACGAGCTTTGTTGCGCACATACCGTGTCAATGTATTTAAGTATCGCTCTATTGGATACATCCATCTAAATTGCATGGGACCACCAACAATGACTTCACCAGTTAAATGCACTGTCAAGTGAACCATGAAATCAAAAAAAGACATCAGAAATAGTTTTTCTAGGTGAAATAGTGCAAGTACTATCTTATCCTGCAGCTTTTTCAAATCACTCATGTGATGATTCCTAGAACAGAGCTGTCTGAAAAAATTAGAAACTCCAATCAACGACTCAAAAACCTGGGCAGGTAAGAAATCATGAATTGCTATAGGAATTAACTGTTGAAGCAGAATATGATTATCACGACTTTTCAAACCATGTAATGTCATGCTCTTCATATTCACATGCTTTGAAATATTAGAGTAATAACCATCTGGCACCTTAACGGTCTTCAAAATTGATAGAAATGTTTGTTTCTCTTTTTTACTCATTGTGTTCTGTACAACATGAATGTATGACCAATTACCTTCATCTAGATATAAATGTAAAGGTTTTCTCAATCACATTTCTTACAAATCACGTCGAGCATTAGCACTATCCTTTGATTTCCCTTTGACACCTAAAATGGTTCACAATATATTATCACATACATTTGTTTCAATGTGCATCACATCCAAATTATGTCTTAAAATTTTATATTTCCAAAAAGGAAATTCAAAAAAAATACTCCATTTCTTCCAATTATGACTTCACTGTCTATTTTCAGCAGGAATATAAGGCAATACAAGAACCAATAAATCTTGAAAATCATACATTGTACGGATGTTTTCTTGATCAAGTTGTGCACAAATTTCAACCCCAAACAGTATTTGTGGTGATGGGTCATACTCTCTATTCCCATAAAACGATACATGGTCTTTTCTAAACCTATGAAATGGAGGAAGAAAGCGTCCGTGATCAAGATATTCCCATTTTCTACAGTGCTTAATACTTATAGATTTCTTACTCTTATTACAACAAGGGAAAGAAAATTATTATTTTGTAAACCAACCTAATAAGTTAGCATACACTGGGAAATCATTAATTGTCCATAACAAAGTGGCCCGAAGTCTAAACATTTCATTAGCTGCCTATTCAAAAGTCATTACACCATCAGCCCAAAATTCTTGCAGCTCATCAATCAAAGGTTGCATATAAACATCAATTTTATCACCAGGTCCTCTCGGTCCATCAATTAGAATTGACAGTAAAAAAAAATTTTGCTTCATACATACCCATGGGGGAATGTTGTATAGAACCAACACCACTGGCCACGTACTATGTGTCACACCAATCATGGAACTAAATGGATTAAAACCATCTGCTGCCAAACCCAGTGGAATATTACGATCATCTCAGGAAAATTTTGGGTGTCTTTGATCAAACTATTTCCTTGCCAAAGAATCTACTGGGTGAGTTAATTTATCAACCTCTTTCTTTCTCTTTGAATTCCAAGTCACCAATTTAGCAATTTTAGTAGACATGAAGAATCTCTTCAGTCTCCGTTTCAGTGGAAAATAACGCATCTGTTTAGTGGAAACTTGTTTCCCTTGATTCAAGACTCTCCCAGGAAGAATATGACTACCTTGATTAATCTCATTGGTCTTCCACCTGGATGTATAGCAAATAGTACAAATATTTAATTGCGCATTCTCTTTTCTGAACAACATAAAATTATTGAGACACACATCAATTGTATCATATGTAAATCCAAGATCACCGGTCAACTTGAAAGCTTGATAGAATGACTCTGGAATCTTCACTCCAGTAGGGAGTAACTTCTCCAACAATACCAACAACATGTTGAATGAGGTGTCCGACCACTGGTTCAAGGCCTTCAAGTGTAACAATTCAACGATGAATGACAATTTACTAAATATAGTGAATCCAGGATATAATTCAATAGGCACATCATCAAGAATTTCAAAGAATTTCAATGCTTCTCCATATGTAGAAAAACAAGGATGTTGGTGCCAAAATATGGCCTGAAAGAAAGGAGCAAAAAAGGAATGCCGGCGCGCCACCTCGCGAAGACCCACCATGAAGCACCCTCGCGAAGTCCCGCCGTGAAGCGCTCCGACCCTCGCGGCCTCGCGAAACTCCAGAGGCGGTGATGCTCCGCGAATGCATTTGACGTTCGCGAGCCGCCGCGAAGCTCCAGAGGCGGTGATGCTCCGCGAACCCATTTGACGTTCGCGAGCCGCCGCGAAGCTCCAGAGGTGGTGATGCTCTGCGAACATATTTGACGTTCGCGAGCCACCGCGAAGCACCAGAGGCGGCCCGTGAGTTCTGCTTCGTGGCACCCCTTCCCTATAAATACCGACCTCCCCCCGAGTCCCGCGGATGGACAATCCGACCTTTCGGCTTCTCCTCTCCCGAATCGCGAAGCACGCTTTGCCCCGGGAATCATGAGCTCCGCGAGGTATTCCTACTTCGCGAGACGACTCTCCTTTGTTTTGTTTTGAGCCCCTCTTCCGAGAGGGATGCCCTTCGCGAAGCTCAAGGGCATTCGCGAAGGAAGGGGATTCCCAAGGGAACCCGGGCAGCCGCGGAGCACTTGTGCTTCCCGAAACACCCAACTCATAATAGTGATCCCTATGCTAAGGCAGGATCGCTCCACTTCGCGATGCACATTGCTTTGCAGGACCCTGCTTCGCGAGACACCCCTTCTTCACGAGGCAGTGCTCCGCGAACACTGTTCCACTTCGCGAAGCACATTCCATTCACACCCATGCCCCGTGCTAAGGCCAAGGTGCTCCACTTCGAGATGCACATTGCTTTGCAGGACCCTACTTCGTGAGACACCCCTTCTTCGCGAGGCAGTGCTCTGCGAACACTGTTCCACTTCGCGAAGCACCTTCCATCTGCACCCATGCCCCGTGCTAAGGCCAAGGCACTCCACTTCGC
The DNA here is from genome assembly GCA_963277665.1 of Viscum album. Taxonomy (NCBI): domain Eukaryota; kingdom Viridiplantae; phylum Streptophyta; class Magnoliopsida; order Santalales; family Viscaceae; genus Viscum; species Viscum album. The sequence continues at coordinate 1,472,147,312 of OY728157.1, forward strand.
GAAGCACACTCCTTTGCTTAGCGATTCCTCTTCCCGTGCGACCCTCCAGGTTTGCACGATGTGATTTCAAAGTCCCATGGACAATACCACCCGTAGCGTTTCTTCGCCTAATTCTTCTTCGCATAGGCACGCTAATGGCTATTGCTTCTTCGCATAGCCACGCTAACGTGGACCCTTTGATGGTTCGTCCCACAACCCCCCTTGACGATGGCCTTACTGGTACCTTCCCTTCCCCAAGGACCAGAGGGTACCGATTATGTAAGTCCTAGGGGTGTGGAGTGAACCCACCTCGTCTGAGATGCAGGACGTTAAAATGCCAAGCACCGCGTCCTCAACACATGACGTTAAACTGTGATCCGACCTCGTGTCTCTCACGAAGGGTCCCCCCAGCTCAAACATTCGTTACACCACTCGTCTCCACGGGAATGGAATCACCCATCCACAAGGGATGATATCCTTCTTTTCGGAGTGGCGTATGTTCGTAGGAGAAGGGCGACCCTAGCTCCCCAACGGATGGCTGCACCACTGCATCTCCGTACTTCCCCACTACCAAGGTCAGTGGAGGGCGTGATATGGGACGAGGTACCTCCCATCATTGGACCAAGGTCCATCTTTCTCACGCTTTGTCGCACCATGGGCCTCCATCCTGGAGTAAGTCCCAGCACCATGGGATGCCTAATGCGTAAGCCCCTCTTCGCTTCTCACGGACGCATCCTTCATGACGTGATTGTCAGGTCCTTGCAACCTCTTGTTTCTCACAACGAGCATGACTCACGTGAGCTTAGAGTGAGCACCGACCCTGAAACCCATTCTATAGTGAACTACGAGGACTTTGATCCATGCCAAGGCATGGTATGTAGGAAGCCTCCATGAGGTTCAAGCCCACCTGTCATTTCACGTCGGGTCTCATTCTCGTCCAGCACGACGTTAAACTACATTCTGGTCCAGTGTTAAGCCGTTGCGACCCATTTTCACCCGAACTATGATGACTTTGATCCATGCCAAGGCATGGTACGTAGGAAGCCTCCACGAGGTTCAATCCCACCACTAGTGGACTCACGGGTCTACTTTCACGTCGGTTAACACCCCCTTGTCCTGCATGACATTAAACTGCACACCCATTCCATAGCGAACTACGAGGACTTTGATCCATGTCAAGGCATGGTACGTAGGAAACCTTCCCGAGGTTCAATCCCACCACAAGTGGACCAAGGTCCACCTTCATGTCGGTTCGCCGACAAATCCCCACCTGAACTACGAGGTCTTTGATCCATGTCAAGGCATGGTACGTAGGAAACCTTCCCGAGGTTCAAGCCCAACAATCATTGGCCCAAACCGTCTCCTTCTCGGTGTGCCAAACTCCCATCTCCCATCAGACCATTTTCTCCCTAACTACGAGGACTTTGATCCATGCCAAGGCATGGTACGTAGGAAGCCTCCACGAGGTTCAAGCCCACCCATCATCCAATTAACGTCGAGTTCTACCTGCGTCCAGCATGACGTTAAACTGCAATTCCAGTCCGACGGCAAGCCGTTGTGACTAACCCAAACTATGAGGACTTTGATCCATGTCAAGGCGTGGTACGTAGGAAGCCTCTACTAGGTTCAAACCCACCATCCGGTCGTTCCGACTTCATCCACGTCGGTTCACCCCCATCCCGCATGACGTTAAACTGTATTCCACCTGAACTACGAGGTCTTTGATCCATGTCAAGGCATGGTACGTAGGAAACCTTTTCAAGGTTCAAGCCCAACAATAATTGGCCCAAACCGTCTCCTTGTCGATGTGCCAAACTCCCATCTCCCATCAGACCAAGGTCCCTCGTTTACGTCGGTTCGCCGACACCCATCGCCTGTCGTTCATTCACGTCAGGGTTCACTATCGTCCCGCATGACGTTAAGCTGTATTCCATTAATCCTTTGAACTACGAGGACTTTGATCCATGTCAAGGCATGGTACGTAGGAAACCTTCCCGAGGTTCAAGCCCACCATTAGTGGACTCACGAGTCTACTTTCACGTCAGTTCGCTGACGATTCCCATCGGACCAAGGTCCACCCTCATGCCGGTTTACCGGCACCGTCCCGAACTACGCGGACTTTGATTCCCTGCCACAGGGATACGTAGGAAGCCTCTTCAAGGCTCAAGCCCAACTCCACCGTCGCCCCCTGCGATGGTCCCATTTCACTCTCCTCCTCTCCATTCATCCACTATCCACCCTGATCCTTGCCCGGATCGTCATATCCCGACGAGACCATGTCGGTACACTCTTCATAGCCGCCTATGGGCTGGCCCCGGTATCGGCATCCCTTCAAGAGAAATACCTCAAACCGATCCATCCTAGCTAATGCTCTGATCGGGCTGATCCGTCTCCGCTGGATGTTAAACTCGCGGCATACCCTGTGTTAAACACAAGAAGCTGAGGAAAACCTCAGATATGTGTCTATGGCATATACTTCACCGCGTTCGATGTGGGATGCCTCGGGCTTCCACGCCCTCGAGAAGCCCTGTGACCAGGGACGACAGACAAACACGCCAGGTTCCCCAGCATCCAGACACGCTATTGATGCCTCAACGTGACTACTCCCCCGACTAAAGGTTTCTGCCCTGACTGGACCCTTTGGAATGTCCCGACAGAAGTAGTGTAATTAACCGGCGTCCATGGAAACATGGAACTGGGAAGAGTTTCATGAACTACGTATTAAATCTATGAGGGAGACCCGGACTTGGTGACGAGCTTCGAGGAGGAATCCACGGAGGGAAGAACTGACATCCCATCATCCCGTTTCGATCAAGGAGTAGACGTACCTGAACAAGGAACGAATGCCGCCCGCCTTTGGAAAGCGGGAATGCGGGGAAACAAAGCCGTGCGTCCTCCTCCGCGGACGGACGGATGCGTGCGCGCCCCGACGGAAGCGTCGGAAACAGAAATGGTGAACCCGACGTGAAATTCTTCTCCTCAGTATGGATATTAGTAGCGTTCGAGACACCAGTAGATTGACGTGTCGCCGGATCCAGATATCCGGCGCCTGGTCCCGCCAAGAAAATAGCGGGCCTGTCGTGAGACTCACCGGAAGTCGGGGCAGTAGAACGTGGGGCACTCCGTTCTGCAGCGTGTTGGTGTGGATCCTTCTTACAGACATGGCGAATGGAAGGACGCTGGGGCACTGGTTGTCAATCCTTTTCCTCTCAGTGCTGATGAGTTGATCCCTTCGTTTCTCAGGAACCAGGTTGCTGTTACAGAGATGCGATCATCGCCCGCTAGCCTACGCAGGGGCAGGGGCAACATCGCCACGACCACCCCACATGGCGCTGTTACTTCTACGACGGCTGCCACATCGCGGAATACGGGGAGCCCACGCCCCCTTTCCCCATCCAAGGTCATCCAACGAAGGGTGATCAACAACCTCGTGCGCAGGTACGAGGAAGAAGGGGTCATCCCAACTAGGGATATGGTCCGCCTGGACCTGGAGGCGTCCAGTCCTCGCCGTCAACGCTGCCCTAACAGGCCGCACAGGGAGCCCCTTCTCCCCACCCCAACGTTCAACCGTTTCGGGAGCCTGTCCCCGGAATGCCTTGACAACTCCTCGCCTTACGCCGAAGAGGCGGGCGCCGTCCGGCTTAGACCACTCAGGGTCCCGACCCAAGGGCTCCAGGTGAGAGCTCCCGCTCGGCCGCGTCAGTGTCGTCGTCCGGCTCCGCAGGAAGAGCAGGGAGGCCATGCCCCTGCACCACCTGCACCAGGTCGCCTGACCCGACGTCAGCGCCGGGCCCGGGCCGAGGATGCTCGCCTAGGCGCGTCGACGTCAACAGCTACAGTGGCCTGAGCCACCGCCGACGTGCATCACGAAGCCCCCGCATACCCTGAGTAGGGGCACTCTTTTACCCGACCAGGATCGAGGCACCAACCACCCCACGGGAAGGCTGGGTTGACTCTCCGGGTTGCCGGCCCAAGTGGTGATCGCCGCGAGCTAACCCGTGGTGATATCACCCCATACGGAGGTCCTCCCCGTGCCACTACTTCACAGAGCATGGGCCTTACCCACTCCGAAGTCCGTCATGGAGGCATGCCTCGTGCTACCCCCATCCCCAAGGAAGACCTGCCCCACGACAGTGATGCCCAGCATGGAAATATTTCCTGCGCCCACCATACAGGGTATGGAGTCCATCCTCCTGCCCCCGATCGCCGATCTGAAGGAGCCATGCATCCGGTCCTTCTCCAACGTGGGGGCCCTCCCTACGTCCTCTCTGCAACCGGCGAAGGTCCTCCTCGCCCCAGCAACTATAGGAGTGAAGGTCAACCTCGCTCCGCCCGCAGTGACCATGGAGGTCCTCCCCATTCTCCTGCCAATTCCAATAGAGGCCCCACCTACACGGGTGCTGTTCATGGAGGCCCTCCCCATGTACCCTTCAACATCTGCCCCGGTGCCCCTCGCACCTCGGCCATCTCTAGTGGGGGCCCTCTCCGCCACGGCGCCAACGCCACCCCGGGACTCCATGATAGGGATCAACCCTGTACCGAAGAGCCACCCCGGGGTAGGGGAGCAAGTCGTTGCCACCACAAGAAGAGTCCTGGGAAATCCCGGGTGGAGATCAAACCTACCCACTTCTCCGACTCTGAGGCGAAATGCGACTCAGCCATGGAGTCTTCTCCCCGCTCCTCTGTATCAAGGACTGGGGCAGGAACCAGACGCGTTAGCCTCATTCTCCCGGAACATGAGGTCCACCGGATTCCCATCTCCCTCCGAAGGTACATCCAGGAGGAAGAGATTCTGGGAATTCTTCAGGTCTCGACCGCGCAATCGCCACCGTCGTCACCAGAAGCGCCCTCTACCTCTACCAGAGACCATAGAGAGCTATTTTAGGGGCCAATGGCGGTAGAGCGACAACATGACCGGTCACCAGTAGCTGCGATTCCTGTTCCGGAAGCTGTGGCTATCAGCCCATCGTACCGTGACATCGTGGCCAGGTCACCTCGCTCTTCAGAGGATGGCCCGGAGTTCGGCGGCCAGTCAGCTCGTTCGCCGTATTCTCCACCGCCAAGTCTACTATCCCAGAGGTCCGCCTCGGTGCCGCTACCGGTCCCTCAGCCGCCCTCGATTGATGAGTGGGGCAACACAGGGCCAGAACTTGAGTTCGAGCCCAGGAGCTTCTGGAGTATTCTTGCAGCAATTACTTCCCGGAGAAATTCTGGCCGACGGCGGCGCTGAATTTTCGCGTACCGGAGTCTCTTACCCCTGAAGAAGTGGGGTGCTTTTGTCGAACCCTATGGGCGACTCACTTCCGCCTCCGTTACGAACGGGTGGTGTACCCCAGAAGTAGGGAGCACTTCGAAGAAATCAGCGAGCAGTGCTGCCTGATCGATGCGGCCGCACTCCTTGTGGCCCAGCACCCTGAGTCACCAGGCCGCCAGATCTCCCTTCAACGGAAATGCGTTCAGAGTCTTAAAGCACTCCACAGAATCGTCAGAGAAGCCACCCCCCATGTGCAAGTCCATAGTTGGGGACACTATACCGCTCTCCTCTTTGATCCTATCCGACGGCAGCCCGATTCTCTATGAGACATCGAGGACATGCCTTCGAGAGGCGTTGCGGTCCACATGGCCGACATCGTGGACAAGGAAGATGAGCTCGAACTCCTTGATGGAGACTTACCCCTCGAGGGCGTATCGCCACTGCTGGACCCATCAGGGAGAGTTACCCATCAGCAGAGGAACCTGCTGGGCCTCCCCGTACCCACTGAGTCGCTGACACTCGGTCGAAACACCGGCAAGGGTAAGGATCACGTCGGAACTGTCAAGCACTCCGACCTGTCCACCTCTGTGCAGAAAACGGACGAAGATTCTGAGAAGGCCATGTTACGCCAGCAGCTTGCCGAGTAGAAGAGGCTGGTTGACGAACTCTTGGCTGAGCGCGCCGCAGAGCAGCGACCCGACTATGGTAATCCCAGGCCGGGGCAGCAGGGGCAGGAACAATTTCCCCCCGGTGAGATGCCTCCGGGAAACCCTGATCATGCTACTGCCACAGACAGGGCAGAAGCCGGGACGTATGGCAAGAGGGCGCGATACGTTTCGCCAACCCCCCCTGAGCGACGGGGCAACCTGAAGAATCCGGTCCGGGTTCCCCCAGTCGCCCCGCAGGTCGTCCAGCCAGTTGACCCACGAGCAGCCGAAGCCGTCTACCGTGTTGAAGAACCTAGCAATGCACTTGTGGTTAGGTATCCCCGTCAAGACAGGGACCCCCACCCGGATGATCTTATTGCGGCACTCACAGCCCGCCTTGAAGCGTTAGAAACGCGGCAGGTGGCAATCCCACCGGATGGCAAGCCTTATCCCGCGTGGGTGGATGATATGCCCGCGCCTCTGGGTTTTGGGAACCCCACTTTCTCGCCCTTCAACGGGACAGGGGACCCGCCTCATCACTTGGCTCATTTCTCTTCCAGGTGTGGCCCCATGCTGGGGACCCCGACTCAGCAAGAAGCCTCTAAACTTTGATGTTTTGTACATACATTGGAAGGTCCGACATTCATTTGGTACAACCAGCTCCCTATCGGATCGGTGACCAGTTGGGAGGATCTCCGCCAGCAGTTCCTGTACCAGTTCAGCTCCACCACGCGGAAGACCAGCATTGCAGACCTCTTCAAGTGCAAGCAGAGGCCTGATGAGCGGGTTGCTGATTTCATCGCCTGGTGGAAGGGACTTACGTATTCCCTCGACAAGCCACTGACTCAGGAGAAATTACTGACGATGTGTGTGGGGAACGTCAAGATAGAGCTGGTACCCTCTCTGATCACCCAGAACTACCCTGGAGGGTTCAGGGATTTCTCAGATAAGGCTCAGCGCCTCGAGGAATCCTTGCAACAGGCTAGTCAGGGACGTTTGTTGCCCCCCATGATCCCAGCCAGGAGGGCCGCCAGGGCTGAACCCGCCGTGGTGGCCCAAATAGAAGCCCCGAGGCAGTTGGAGTTACTGCCAGCGGCACCACCCCCACAACCCCGCAGAGGTCCTCCACCTCAAGCACAGGATCCTGCCCTGCAGCGACCGCCCCAGAATCGACAGGTTCCCCCGCACAATGCGCCACTGCCACCTAGGCGGGACAATCAGGCGCCGCCTCCTCGGCAGGCCCCTCTGGCCCCTTGTTAGGGCCAGGACCCCAGGGCCCCCTATCTGGAAAGAAGGCACCAGAATTATTCGTTTAACGAAAATCAGGTCCCTGGCTATTTTCGAAGTGCTCTAGAGCAAGGGATTGTGCGCCTGCCCGAGTGCAGAAGACCGGCAGAGGCAAATCTCTCTGATCACCCCAACTACTGCCCTTATCATCGGATTTTGGGGCACACCCTCAAGCAATGCTATGTGTTTAAGGATTGGCTTCAAGACCAGGTCAATAACAACATAGTCAAGTTGGGCCCGACACCAGCACAAGTGGCGTGTGTCTTTGTAGGATTAGAGATTGGTAGCGACATCAAAAGCGAGTGGAAACAGGTCCCCAGCCGCGGATCCCGGAAATACGACGACTGGATGGCTCGAAAAACTGTCGTCCATGCCCACGGTATCATCCGGGCACGCCTGAAGCAGTCGGAGCCTTCAGAAGAAGTAGCCGGTGCCTATGCATCATCGTCGTAGTCGACCTCTTCCCAAAAGGGCAAGCAGCGGCGACGCAAGAAGAAGAAGCGCGCACCCCCGGTGCCGTCGTCATCCCGCACTCTCGGCGATTTTATGCCCCCTGAAATGGGGATTCCTTCCAGAATCCGCCCAGTGGCGGATGACTCCTCGAGCGACAGTCAGGGGTACGCTTCGATTAACACCGTGGAGCTGGTAAGCCATATATGACCCCCGATGAGGGGGAACTCCAGGCAGACCTCCCCAACATTCCCAGCCGACGTCAACGTCAGCGGGATCGCAATCGCGCCGGTCATCGAGGTACGTCAGCAGGCACTTTTGGCCAAGCCATGCATGCTACTGAGACCAGGCAGTAGGCTCAGCGCAGATATCAGCACGCGCAACCCCATCTAACGCCCTCGGCTCTACCTCCATAGCCGTTCGTGCTACTGGATCGGGGAGAGCTGTCCCATTCATATCACAGTCAGTCTTGCCCGGCTACAGGACAGCCTCTGCTGCCCAATCCTAGTCTGGCGACTATCCTCCAGGCTTCAACTAGTCGGCAGCAAGATGTACCCAGTACTAGCCGATCGCCGGTCCAACCAGCAGGACCCGCTGTGTCTCCAAGTGCCGAGCGACCTCCTGTAAGCAGAGGTTCGCGTTTGGCACGCAAATATGATGTCTTGAAACACCTGGCCAGCATTCCGGCGAGGCTCTCCATCCTTGAGGCCCTTTTCCTGTCATCCGAAATGCGCGAGTCACTTGCCGAAGCCTTAAGGAGCCCCCTCTAGTTTGAGACGGAGGTAGCAGCTGCAAAAGCCTTCCATACCGAGGCGATTGAAAACGCTGAGTGTCAGGTGGTTATCTCGTTCTCCGGTGAAGATGAGGACCCTCCTATACAGGGGCACATTCACCCGCTGTACATCACTGGCCACTTTAATGGCGTGGAAATCCGCCGCTGTCTCGTTGACACGGGTTCTGGAATCAATCTAATTCCGACCCGAACGTTGCGAAATATGGGTCTGTCTGAAGGTGATTTGACTCCCTCTGACCTCAGGATCCAGGGGTACGATAGGACTGAGCAAACCCCAGTCGGCAAGATCTGCCTGAAGACTCAGTTCGGTGGCTTGGTTTCCAGCACTGAGTTCATGGTTGTCTCTCAGAACACCACCTACAACGCGTTTATGGGCAGGCCATGGCTCCATCTGCATGCAGCGGTCCCTTCTTCGTATCACCAGTGCCTCAAGTACTCCCTCAACGGTCGAGTAGGAGTGCTCCAAGGAGATGCATCCCCTTTCGCTTCTTGTGAGGACCGCTACCTGGATGCGGGTTATTACAAAAGTAAGGGTAAAAAAATCCTAGTAAGTGAGGATGGACTCGCCCCGGTCACAAGTGATCCCTGGGCAAGTATGGATGACGCCTACATCCTTCCAATCCACCGGTTGGAGGCTACGACCCCCGACATGGGTCAATGTTTTGTTGTTTCAAGTACGCAAGGAAGGCATGTTCCCGTGTCCAAGCGACGGCGGAAAATCACCTCGTAATCCTACCTCAACCAGGCTCAGGTCATCCCGGAACCTCCTACCCCTGTACGGTACCGGGATGTCAAGCTTATGACGACAGCGGTACACCATACGTGTCTCTTCCGCCGGGCTGGAATCCACCGACTCAGGCCGACACGTCACCACTGTTTTGATATTATCAAACGTGTCCCCTTAGGCCGAAGGCCAGATGGGTAGGATCGAATGCATTCATTACTACAGTCTCAATGGAAAATGAGTCTCCCGATACGATGACCGCCGCTGCCCAAGCCGACACCAGCTCCCCCTCGGGTTTCGATAGCCCGACAGTATCTTCCATCGCGGGAAGTCCCCCTACGGGTGGGGAGGAAGACCTGGAGGATGCTCCCCCCCACCTTTGAAGAAGGCGTCTCTACCACGGTTGATGAACTGGTACAGGTGAACCTTGGTAGCGAGGCAGATCCGAAACCCACATTGATTAGTGCATCCATGTCCCCCGAGGAGCGGCAACAGTACGTAGACTTCCTCAAACGGCACCGTGATGTGTTTGCCTGGAGTTACAACAAGATGCTAGGACTAGATCCCCAGGTAGCCGTTCACTGTCTGGGCCTCCCAGCAAAACACCGTGGGTTCAAGCAGCCCCCCAGGAAAATGCACCCTTCTCATGGTGATATGGTTGAGGCCGAAGTTGACAAGCTTATCAAAGCCAACTTCATTAAGGAGGTCCAGTACCCCAAGTGGCTTGCCAACATTATGCCAGTTAGGAAGAAGACTAGGCAGATCAGAGTCTGCATCGACTTCCGCGATCTTAATCGCCACTGCCCAAAGGATGACTTCCAACTCCCGGTGACGAAGTTATTGATTGACGCCACAGCTGGGTTCCAAGCCCTCTCTTTCATGGATGGATACTCCGGGTACAACCAGATCCGGATGCCCCCCGAAGACGAGGAATCCACTGCCTTCAAGGCTCCCCAAGGTACATTCTGCTACCGGGTTATGCCATTCGGTTTGAAGAATACAGGTGCCACTTATCAAAGGGACATGCATCGCATATTCAAACCGATCCACGGGACATTGGTGGAATGCTACGTGGACGACCTCATAGTCAAATCATGTCAGCTCCAGAACCATCTCAAAGACCTTGAGAAAGTGTTCGGTTTCCTCCGTTCCCGTCACCTGAAGATGAACCCTTTGAAGTGTGCCTTCGGGGTCACCTCCGGGAAGTTTCTGGGCTTTGTTGTCAGATACCGAGGTATCGAGATCGACCCAGAGAAGATCAAGGCCATCAGCCAAATGCCTCCCCCGAGAAACATTCGGGAGCTTCGGGGCCTTCAAGGACACTTAGCCTATATACGCCGATTCATCGCGAATCTGGCCGGCAAGTGTAATCCCTTTTCCCGGATCATGAAGAAGGGTGCCGCCTACGAATGGGATGAGGAGTGTCAGACCGCCTTCGAGGAAATCAAGCAGTATCTGCTCCAACCTCCGGTCTTGATGCCACCCGTCTCCGGAAAGCCACTGATCCTTTATGTGACCGCCCTGGAGAAATCCCTCGGTGCACTGCTCGCCCAGAAGAATAACGAGGGTACTGAGAACAGTCTCTACTATCTCATCCGCATGCTTCTCGATACGGAGGTAAGATACTCCCCTATCGAAAAGAGTTTCCTTGCGCTCGTATTCGCCATGCAGAAGTTGCGACATTACCTGCAGCACCATGAGGTGCAATTGGTCTCCCGGGTAGATCCACTGAAGTACATCCTGAACCGCCCCATGCTGACTGGCCGACTCGCACGGTGGGCGGTGATCCTCCAGCAGTTTGATATCAGGTTCGTGCCTCAGAAGGCCATTAAGGGACAGGCATTGGAAGACTTTTTAGCTGCCCATCCAACCTCCGCGGATCAATCCCTGGACCTGGATTTCCCTGACGAGACGATCCTCTCGGTCGATCATGCTGTCCTGTGTTGGCAAATTCATTTCAACAGTGCCTCCCGGAGCCCCACCGATAGGAGGCCCAACGATCCCAAGCTCAACAGAGTGGGCTTGGGTATTGTCTTCATTACCCCGGTGCAGGTCGTCCTGCCATACTCGTTCCTGTTATCAAAAGGTTGTATGAATAATGAGGAAGAGTACCAGGCTCTCATTACTGGCCTTAAGTTAGCCCTTGATATCCATGTTCTCCATCTACATGTGAAGGGAGATTCTGAGCTGGTAATCAAACAGGTTAATGGCGAATACGTCGTCAGGAAGCCGGAGCTTGCACCATTGTTGGAATACACCCTCTACCTAATGGCCTGATTCTCTTCTCGACCAGAGGTTACCCATGTCCCACGGTCGCAGAATGGCCAAGAAGACGCCTTGGCGGGCTTGGCCGCATCGCTCGCAGAACCCGAGCAAGATGATTCGATCATACATGTGGCACACCGGAGAGTTATTGCTCCCGTCACCCAAGAGGACGATGATGGCTTGCGGGTAAGTCAACTCACTGCCGGACCCTCTACGTCAGGGGTCCTAGGTTTGTCAGATTCAGTAATTGAAGCCACTCCTGACTGGAGGGTACCTTTTGTCGAGTATCTCCAAAATGGTCACCTCTCGGACGACCGGGCCAAGCGCGAGTGAATCCGACGCCGCGCACTGCAATTTACCCTCCAGAGTGGCCCCAATCTTGAACGGTTTCTTTATAAGCGGAGTTTCGATGGTGTCCTCCTCCGTTTCATCCAAGGAGTAGAGATACCTCAAGTTATGCAAGAGGTTCACGCCAGTTCCTGTGGCGCCCATCAAGCTGGGCCGAAGCTGTCCCATCAAATCCGGAGGTTAGGGTACTTTTGGCCCTCTATGATCCACGATTGCATTGGGTATGCCAAGAGATGCCACACGTGCCAAGTTCACGCCAACTTCTTGCATCGGCCGCCGGAGCCCCTCCACCCCACCAAGTACTCTTGGCCATTTGCGATATGGGGGCTTGATGTAGTGGGACCGTATCCACCGGCAACAGCCCGCCAGTGTAGGTTCATCCTGACTACTACAGATTTCTTCTCCAAGTGGGCAGAGGCAGTTCCGCTCAAAGAGGTCAAGGCCCGTTCCATCGTTGACTTCGTGAGCTCCAATATTATCCACCGGTTTGGGGTACCTCACGCCGTCCTCACCGATAACGGCACCAACTTCTGAGCAGCGGAATTAAAGAAATTTTACGCCAAGTACAACATTCGGTCGAACCATACCTCCCGCTACCACGCGCAGGCGAATGGACAGATCGAGGTGTTCAACAAGACCCTCTCTAACATTCTTCAGAAGATGGTTGTCCAGAACAAGAAAAGTTGGCTGAACAATCTCCCCAACGCCCTCTGGGCTTATCGGACGACGACTCGCAACTCTACCCAGGTGACCCCATATTCCCTGGTGTATGGAGCTGAGGCCGTCCTACCCATTGAGATCCAGCTTCCGTTGCTACGCACTGCAGTTTATGATCACCAGACATCAGATGAGGTAGCCGAGATCCGTCTAGCTGAATTGGAAGCACTGGACGAGAACCGGCTCCGTGCCCTGCACAATCTGGAAAGGCATCAGGACAAGATAGTGAGGGCCTTCGACAAGAAGGTTCGTCTCTTCTCTTTTCTACAGGGCGACCTGGTACTGGCCCTTCGAGTGCCAATGATTCTCGGCAAGAAACCGCCCAAATTAGAACCCAAATGGGAAGGGCCTTATATCATCCATAAGGTTTACCCCAATGGAGCATACTCCTTGGTGACCACAGATGGAGAGCGTAAAACCCCTCCCACTAATGCCAAATTCCTCAAGCGATACTTTTCCTAGGGAAACAGTGGTCCTGCACGACCCTAAACTGTGAGAGGGTCCTGCACGACCCTAAACTGCGACATGGTCCCACATGACCTTAAAGTGCATCTCCGTCCTTAGTACAAGACGTTAAACTGCAAGCCAGTCAGGCCTTCCTGACCGAGGCTCAGCCTCAGGCCCCTTGGCCTCCATGGTCCCGCACGACCTTAAACTGCACCTCCATCCTTACTGCAAGACGTTAAACTGCAAGCCAGTCTGGCCTTCCTGACCGAGGCTCAGCCTCAGGCCCCTTGGCCTCCTTGGGCCCCTGACCCCCGTCTTCAATGCGAGACGTTAAACCGCAAGCCGGTCAGGTCTCTCTGACCGCGGTCTGGCCCCAGGCCACCTTGGTTTTTCCCCAACTTATCCTCTCGCGGGGTCGTACGGTGTGGTGTAGGACTACGTCCTCATTCATGTAGGATTACTTTCCACACCGTACACATCCCCGAATGAGATGATATTCGTCCCACATGACGTTAAACTGCATGTTAAGAACTACGTGTGGCTTGATTCCCATCTTCATGGGATACGTAGGAACACTCGGACGCCTCGTCTTGAGCCCAGCCCCAAGAATTTCTCTTCCACTATTCCCCCCTGGGGGTAGTTTCCTTGGAGAATCTTTGTGCAGCAGGAGTAGACTTTCTTAGCCCCGCTCAAACGACCCCGCTCACACAAGGATTGTAAGGGTCACACATGTTCCCACTCCCGTTCTTCTATCCTCCCACGTCCTCACCACATGACGCTAAACTGCATGGCCTTCAAGAACTACGTATGGCTTGATTCTCATCCTCATGAGATACGTAGGAACGCTCAGACATTTTGTCCGTTGGCCCAGCCCAAAATCCAAGATCTTCCCCTCAGGTCAAGATATGGCAGGGTGCACACTTTTGCCCCAAATCACATCGAGCAAGCCTCGACCCGGCTATACATCCCCCATAGAGATGTTTTCCCCTTTCATGGATGGACACAACTATGCTTCATCCACTCCTTAACTGGGATTCCATCTTCTTTCACACCCAGAGGGACCCCCAAGAATGGCCTGGATACAACGTCCAAGGGCTCTCCTACCGTTACGGGCTAACGCCCCCGAGGGTTTCAAGCAACAAGCCGATACAAGTCCCGCGTTGCGAATTTGGTCAGCGGTTGACGCTCACTTGTTGCTTCCATATCAGGTTACCATAGGAACGCTGTGTTTCGAACATGGTCAACAGTGTCCCAGATCTTTGGGTCCGCCCCGTGATGTCCCAGACATCGAGTGCAGTGATTCATTCTACCCCATCCCGAGGTGACAAACTTCCCCCGGGGCGGTGCTAGCAATCGGGCCCGCGGCCCTGACTCCCCATAGGGGTGTACGATGTGGTGTGGGATTATGCCCTCATTCACGTCGGGATCATGTACCATGCCGTACGTCCTCCCTTACGAGGCCCAGCCTCAGGCCCCTTTGCCTCCTCGGGCCCATGGCCCACCGTCCTTACTGTAAGACGTTAAACTGCAACCCAGTCAGGCCTTCCTGACTGATGCCTGACCATAGGCCCCTTGGCCTTCTCGGGCCCCTCCACCCAATCCTTCACCCGGGGTGTACGATGTGGTGTGGGATTATGTCCTCATTCATGTCGGATCATGTACTATGTCGTACGCCCTCCTTTACGAGGCCCAGCCTTAGGCCCCTTGGCCTTCTCGGGTCCCCGACCCTTGTCCTCATTGCAAGACGTCAAAACGCAAGCAGGTCAAGCCTTCCTGACCAGTGCCTAACCATCAGGCCCCTTGGCCTTTCCGGGCCACGACCCAGGTCCTCCCTTATAGGAGTGTATAGTGTTGTGTGAGGTTATGTCCTCATTCACGACGGATTCTTCGCCATACCGCACACCTCCCTTGTTTAGGGGTATATTACTCCTCCCCTCGTCCCGTATGACGTTAAACTACATTTGGAGAACTACATGTGGCTTGATTCCCATCCTTATGGGATACGTAGGACCACCCGAATGTCTAGGATTCGGGTCCAGCCCCATCCCTCAGGAATCTTCGTCCCATATTAGACCCTTGGCCAACCCTTCCTTCATGAGAGGATTATATGGTGTGGTGTGGGATTATGTCCTCATTCACGTCGGTCTCGTAATGACCATGCCATGTACCTCTCCTTACTGATCTGTTTCGTCGATCCCTTTTCGGCGGTTCACCAATGTGCCTAAGAGTACTCTGGTTTATTACCTGGAATGCCAAGCTTTACTCGGACACGTCCGCACCCGCTTTCCAGGCTTTGTGTATCCCTGCATCAGGGCTTCCATCATCTTCCACACCTGGAGGGACCCCCAAGAATGACCTGGATACTACGCCCAAGGGCTCTCCTACCGTTACGGGCCAACGCCCCCGAGGGTTTTGGACAACAAATCGATAAAATCCCGCGTTGCGAATATGGTCAGCGGTCGATGATCGTTTGTTGTTCCCACCTCAGGCTAATGTGATGGATGCTGCGTTTCCACCATGGTTAACATTTTTCCTCTCTCTCCACGCCAGCCCATTTGGCCCAAAATGTCGTGTGCACAATTCACGCCCTTCATCACTTCACCGTGTCCAAGTAGAGTCTCAGAACCCTTGGTACTTTTCCTCCGTGCATGTCTGCGCGTTGGGGGAACAAGCCGTGTCGAAGGTATCCTTCAGGACTCTCTACCAATGCCCATTTGACTCACCCCAAGTATTGCGATGAGGATACCCCACTTGTTTCCCACACCGAGTTTATCTCACGTGGGCTTAGGGATCGGGTTGACATCTGTGCTTACTCGGGAATGGTCACCACTTACGGTCCGAGCTCTAAGACCATAAACTAAGATTCTCATCCGGAACTACGTCCAGCATGATTCCTATCTTGATAGGATATGTGGGAATGCCCGAACCCCTTGTCTTCAGGCCCAGCTTGAGTTCAGAAAATTCACCTCTCTGGTCCTTCCTTCAGGACCCCAACTATGGGACTGCGTGGCGTAGTGTGGGATTATGTCCTCATTCACGTCGGGTTTGCAATAGATGCACCACGCGCACCCCCGTTTTGAGAGTTATCCCTCATATTCCTTGTCCAGCATGACATTAAAAGGCACCCTTCAAGAACTACGTGTGGATTGATTCCCATCTTGATGGGATACGTAGGACCACCTGAATGTCTAGGCTTTGGGTCCAGCCCCACCTCTTAGAGATCTCCTGATCTCCCGGTCACCTAGGCCACTTGGCCCATCCCTCCCTAGAAGGGGGATACATAGGTATGATACAAGGCTTTGGGCACCATTCCCCCTTCTCCCGAGAATCCGCCATCTCTCGATCACCTTCAAGTCGAGTCCCTTGACTCCATACATCTAACAACCCATGTGTTAAGAGTACTCTGGTCTAGGACCAAGAGTGTCAGATTCAACATGGTCAAGTTCCTTCCACTTGTCAAGCTTCGTGTTCCCCTCCATTCGGGCTTCCATTACCATTCACACCCGGAGGGACCCCCCAATAACGGCCTGGATACTACGCCCAAGGGCTCTCCTACTATTACGGGCCAATGCCCCCGAGGGTTTTGGAAAAAAAATCGATAAAATCCTACGTTGCGAATACGGTCAGCGATCGATGATCATTTGTTTGTCCCCATTTTAGGCTAACGCGACAGGATGCTGTGTTGCGAACATGGTCAGCAGTAATCCTCTGTCGTCACGCCAGCCCCTTCAGTCCTCGAATGTTGGTTGCATGATTCACATCATTTTCCACCCCATTATGTCTGGGTGGAATCTCGACACTTTTGGCGCTATCCCTCGGTGCACCTTTGCATGTCAGGGGGACAAAGCTGCAATACGGCATCCTTCGGGGCTCCCATGGTCCGAGATCTAAGACCATAAACTAAGATCCATTCATAACTATGTATGGCTTGATTCTCATCTTTATGAGATACGTAGGAGCACCTGGAAACTTTCTCGCGGGCCCAGCCTAGCCTTCGTGTTCGGTCCCTCTACTCGAGCATTTCCCCAGAGAATTCATGGTAAGTAGGGCTTAGGTCCTCATTCACGTCAGGTTTTGTAACCACCTTTCCATGTATCCCCTGCTCCCCTTACCCATCCATGGTCTGAATTCTATGACCCTAAACTAAGATCTCCCTACGGGAAAGTAATCTACTCCCGCTATCTAATACGTCTCATTTCCGTATTTAGATGTGTTTCGACAAAGAGTCTGAAGTGTGGGATTTTCATAGGGACATTCCCCTCATCCCATGACCAAGTTTCATGAGCTCTCTATTTGGATCCTCATCCTCTTCCACATCCAAAAGGACCCTCGGACGACATGGATACTAGGCTTAAGGGCTCTCCATGAATGCTGGACCTAAGGGCCCTCCAATCATTTCTGGCCAATGTCCCTACGGATATTTGACAACATTTTTGACATGGTCCCGTGTTTCGAACATGGTCAATGGTCAAACCTCATTTGTATTTCCCCATTCTAGGCCAATGAGACAGGATGCTGTGTTGTGAACATGGTCAGCAGTTATCCTCCATCATCACGCCGCCATCATCGTGGTCTGAATCGCGAGCGCTATGATTCACACATTTACACTTCCTCATGTTAAAGTGGAATTCCATCATACCTGGCTCTTTCTCTTCGCGCATCTAGGTGCGCCAAATGATCGTGTTAGTGTCACTGGGCCAGTATTCACCGAGCGTCCCTTTTCCCTAACCTTCCCCTTTTTGTTGGTAAATTCCCACCACTACTGCTTGTTTCCCACACCGAGCACGACTCACGTGGGCTTAGTAGTTTTGGCAGGATGTGTACCAACACGGCCAGGCTTCTCATCGTCCCTCATGACGTTAAAATGCGCTTTCAGAACTATGTATGGCTTGATTCCCATCCTCATGGGGTACGTAGGAATGCCCGACCACTCTGCTTCGGGCCCAGCCTAATCCTCACTCTTGGTCCCTCGACCTGAAGAGTTTCCTCCAGGGGTATGTGGTATGATTTGGACCCCAAGTCCTCATTCACGTCGGTTTCATATATACCGCGCCACAAGCTCCCTGGGATCTTTCCTTTTGCTCCACGTCCTATCATATGGCGTTACAGGAGTCTGTGTGTCCTAAACGCATGACAATAAACTACGATTCTACCCTGAACAAATTCAGGATGCACCAAGATCTCATTGGGAAGTGACAGACCCCCTCGCCAGAGAGGCCCTGTCCCAAAGAAGGAATGATCCATGATCAGACCGATGCACCCGTCTGGTGTGCTCCCACCACGGTGGTGTAACTGCCTAAGTGTTGGATTCCATTTGGACAAACCATCACTCCATATTCCACACTTTGCGTACCCCTTATTCGGACCCTTGTCCCCTTTTCATGTCTGAAGGAACCCCCTAACGACTTGGTCTTATGCCGCATCGGCTCACCTACCGTCCTGGGCCAACGTTCTGGAAGACGGGTCATGTCTGGAAGGACCCCCTAACAGTATGGATGTCTGACCTATGGTCTGCCAACTGTCCTGGGCCAACATCCTGAAGGATTGATCAACAACATTTGTGACATGGTCTCGTGTTTTGAATGTGGTCAACGGTCGACCCTCACTTGTTGTCCCCATTACAAGCTAACGCGCTAAGGATACCGCTTCTCCTACGAGGTTAACGGTTGTACCTTATTGTCACGCCATCCCCACAGTGTTTCGAATCTGGGGTATCGTGATTCACATTTCCCATTTTCATCTGTTTGGACCGATTTCAACGCCCCTGGCATTGCCCCGTTCGTGCATAAGAGCACGTTGAAGAAACGGTAATTCGGCTATCCTGAAAGTTCCTTATCTGATCAAGCCTCTCCCGTCTTTCAGAGATCCAGACTGGTAATCCGAATCCCGGATGCCTGGAGCATGATCCCCATTCCCATGTTAGGTGGGATGAAAGGGAAATTATCTCCTGTTTCTCACATCGGGCTTGACCCACGTGGGCTTGGAGAATTGTCACCGAACGTCCCGCAAACATTGTAGGGATGTAACAAGGCGATTCAAATAGTGGAAATCGTGCGCACTACAGCATTCAAAACAAAGAAAGAAAAAAAATGGAAGCACGAAAGTACCAATTAAATGTTTTTGGGTTTGTTACAATACCCGGGGGTTGACTCCCCCCATGGATGGGTTGACCCCGTCAAAAGAGCGTTGCAGCTCCGCCACCCATTGACTTGCGGCATCCAAGGCTTGATGCCGCTGAATCAGCTCCCGCTCCTCCTCAGCAGCGGCGGGGCGCAGTTCGTCAGTCCTGGCTTTGGCCCTCTCTATGCCGGCTTGAACGGAAGCCATCTTTTCAGAGGTCTGCCTCATCTGCTCTTCTGCCTCTGCCAGCTGGGCCTGCAACCGTAAGACCAGCTCAGATTGTGCGTCAAGAGAGGCTGAAAGATCGTCCGCCCGGGTATGCATCTGTTGGACCTCACCTTCAGCCTCCTGGAGCTTCTTGATGCTGGTCACCTTTCTCCGCTGCCAGCCCACGCTGAGCCCACGATCATGCTCCCGGATCTTCTCAGCCATAAGATCTCGGATGAGCACGTGAGGACGTTGGGCATCCACTCCCCCAGCACACAGTTCGCGCAATCGCGAGCGGATTCTATTCATTTAGGCCAGCCATTGCGCTTGGGGGGTGTCCTTGATAAAGCGCATGATCAGCTTCCACGACCGGCGGAGGACTATGCTGCTGTCTTCCTCGTCGGAGGCCGTTTCGTCCCAGTCCGCGCGATTGGCAGGCTCGTACGCGGGATAGGCCCGCAAGAAATCCTCGGCAGGATCTACATCTGGTGTTGAATCCGGTACGACACCTGACGCCGAAGCAGGCGTGACAGGACTGGGACCGACCAGTTGATCCTCTTACTCAGATTCCACCTCAATAACTTCGGGTACGACCCTGCTGATAGTCCCGCCAGTGATGGTGTGCGTCGCAGCTTGAGAAGATGGGGGGACTATCGCCACCATCACCGGCATGCCCCTAGGAGGGACGCGACCAGACATCCCGACCAGTCTTTCCGCAGCAGCCCACGCCAGTTGAAGAACTGTACGACAGAGAGAGACACAAACGTTAGTTGGCATGGTCTACATGTGATAACGGGGAGACCGGTAGAGGAGACTTACGGAGATCGACCTCCTGGCCCTGCTCTTGAGCTGGTGCTGATGGGACTCCGGGACGAGGCCCTCCATATACTGTTTGAAGGTCTGAAAATTCCGAAGGAGCCACCTCAGGCTCCCTAGTCCCACCAGATGCGGAGCTGGACGCAGCCATAGGCGCGGGTTCTGAAGGTCCCGCATCATCACCCGCCAAGGAACGAGGACGAGGCCTGCGGACAAGTTCCTCCTGCATGGCTCAAACATTGGTGAGAAGTCCATAGTGACCCAAGAACGGATCGTAAGGAGAGAAGTTCGGAGTGCTACCTCGAGAGCCTCTGCAAATTCATTGGATTCTGAGCCTTGGTCTCCGACCTCGCCCTCCTCCAACGGGCTCCCTCCTCCGGCCTCATCCTCCCGAGAGGAGTCCTCTGATTCCTCTGGCAAGGGGAATCGCTCCCTCAGATCGATAGCTGATAACTGTGGAGGGACCGTCTGATTCAACAGTAACCTCACCCGGTCTGTCATCGAGCGAGGGACACCACTGGAGTGGACGTAATCCTCTAGCTCGGTCAGGTATTGTTCTGCCTCCGCCGGAGATTCCATGAATCCTGCCCGAACTGGGCCTATCCCCGGTAATTCCATCCCTAGGCGATTCAGGTGGGCCCATATCTTGGGTGGACTGAGGAATTACCAGTTGACATCCCAAATGTCCCAAGCTTCCGGGAAAACGGCATCCTCTGCCATGTCAATATGACGCAGACGCTTCCCCGGAGCCTGAGTGGATATCCTACAAAATCCCCTCGATGGCCACCCCTCTGGATGACCCTGCTCTTCCGGAATCACCAGATCCACCACTGCTGCCATACCCTCGGCCGGTGCAGGTCTCGCCGCCATGGCAGCCCCACTATCGCGAGTGGCCCTAGCTCCCCTCCGACCCCGACCTCAAGATAGAGGAGGCCCACCATCACCGACACGAATAGTTGGTTTCTTTAGCATCTCTCCTGGGTAAGCAGCCTCCCAACTGATGGCGTACTCCTTCACCAATCCAAAAGCAGCGGTGGATGGAGGTAAGGCAATCCGTATCTTCCCATCTTCCCATGTGAACATGAGCCACAACTGCCTCATCACACACAGGTTCTCCTCGTGACGCACCTCCTAGTAGACCTGCGGGGTCAGCCGCTGGAGGCACCGGAACTACCTCGCAAACCGATGCGGGGTGTACGGTTCGCAGAGTGGCTCACGATCTATCCGGGCCACCAAAACTCCACCTCGAAAGGCCAGGAGGTAGGCTCGATGTTCCTCCGTTCCCCGCCCATCATCAGTAAGTACCCCCGTCGACAAGGGGAAGGGGTGGAAATTAAACTCGTCCGCCCTCCACACGCGATTCAGTACAATCAGAACAGTCAGTTTGAACGGGAAGCTCCCGACCGCATTTAGGATGGAGGGGCAGAAGTCCGATCCCGGCGGCGAAATGGGGTTTGGATACTCATAAATCCCCCTGATATGCGCTGTGATCCACCCATACAGGAGGTGGAAGGGCCCGCATATCCTTGGTGGCTTCTTTCCCTCGCCAATGTGCCGCAGCATTCTGTACAGTTTGGTGAGCATCGGAATCCCCAGATTGATCCGCTGCCCCATGGCCAACATCGACGCCATGATAAATGAGCTGGGCCGTACCCCCATGCTTGTATCTCTAACCGGTAGGATCCAACCACAGATGAGAGCCGCAATGAATGCCGCCATCCTGACTATCGGCTGTTGTTCAGTGCTGACACTGAAACCCCAAGTCTTCCATTGGCTGTCCTCCAAGACCTGCCAGTACGAGTGCCCCTTGCCCCGTTGGGTCGCTCTCGGACAAGTTCGAGGCCTCAGAGGGAACTCTTGATTCTCTGGGAAGTTCAGGAAGCATTTGAACCATCTCCTAAAATGGACATCCCTCACTGCCTCCTTATCCTCTCCAGGGACAAGTGCCATCAGCGCCGACGCCAGTCGCGACATTTTCTCCGTATCCTCCCACGTGCTGATGACGGGGAGGAATTCTTCATACATGGCCCCCAAGATTGGGACCCCAGAAATCTGGTGGACATCCCACAGGCTAATGCCCACCTCCCCGTGATGCAGGTGGAAAGTGTTGGTCCTGGACGACCATCTACTCAGCAATTCCGGCATCAGTTGATTTGGTTGGTAAATGTGGAATTGGGAGGCCCACACCACCTCATACAACCCCACTCTCCTCAGCTCGGCCCCAAACTCCTCGCATGAGGCGCCTACCCAGTAGGCCCAGGCCCAGTCATCGGTAAAGTTGCCGCCCTGGCGCAGGTCCCACTCATCGGACCATCCTTTCTTCGAATCCTGCAAAGCTGCCTTCAGTATGGTGCGGTAGAGAGGAGGGGACATCTCCAGTTGCAGTGGCCTCCCGTCAATGTCATTCACATGGTTGTAGAGACAGTCAGCGGTGACGGGTGTGAAGTTCTCCTGTGCATGACCATCGGGAGCCCTGAACCATTGGTGTTGGCATGGTATTCTCCTGAACCAGTAAGCTGGTTCATCCCTACTCGCCTCAGGGATAAAGATGTCATCCCTCAGCCCGAAGCCGTACAGTGGTAGTTTCTTGCATTGCGGATAATCCTTCTGACCCTCTGATAACAGATCTGTCAAAGAAGTGTGGTCCAAATGGCTTCAGACCATCTCCCCCAAGCCTGGATAGTTGGCCATTTCATCCCGACGAGCAGTATCCGCAAGTACCCCCAATACAGCCTCTTGATGGGCCATTCTAACTCTGGCCCTCAGAAAATAATTTTCTCAGCTGGATCGCGAAGCTCGACCGCAAAGCTGAATCGCGAAGCAGAATCGCGAAGATCAGTCGTGAGAGCAAGTTGCGAAGCCCGACCAAGGCCGACAAGCAGAGGTTCGCTTAGCGCGGACGCGGAGCCAGAGACCCGCGGTTCACCGCGAAGATCGATTCTTAGAGGGCTATCGCGGAGTACGCGGAGCTTCGCGAAGTTGAGAGCACAAAAAGACAAGGAAGGCACGTGAAGTCAAAAGAGGTCGACCCCCCTATTTATAGGCGGCGACCCCGGAGCATCGCGGTGCGCCTCCCCCGCGCGGAGCATCGTAGCGCGCCTCCCCCGTGTGGAGCATCGCGGCGCGTCCGGATCCGCAGCCCCAGTCAGGATCGCAGGCCCCTTCGTGGAGCGGCATCGTGAACCTCCAACAATTTTGGAAATTTTCCCTTAGACTTCGACCCTTACCCTCCGCGGCTCCAAGTCTGAGCGGGGACATTTGTTGGCGCCAAAATATGGCCTGAAAGAAAGGAGCAAAAAAGGAATGCCGGCGCGCCGCCTCGCGAAGACCTGCCGCGAATCACCCTCGCGAAGTCCCGCCGCGAAGCGCTCCGACCCTCGCGGCCTCGCGAAGCTCCAGAGGCGGTGATGCTCCGCGAACGCATTTGACGTTCTCAAGCCGCCGCGAAGCTCCAGAGGTGGTGATGATCCGCGAATGCATTTGACGTTCGCGAGCCGCCGCGAAGCTCTAGAGGCGGTGATGCTCCGCGAACGCATTTGACGTTCACGAGCCACCACGAAGCACCGGAGGCGGCCCACGAGTTCTGCTTCGCGGCGCCCCTTCCCTATAAATACCGACCTCCCCCCAAGTCCCGCGGACGGACAATCCGACCTTTCAGCTTCTCCTCTCCCGAATCACGAAGCACACTTTGCCCCGGGAATCATGAGCTCCGCGAGGTATTCCTACTTCGCGAGACGACTCTCCTTTGTTTCGTTTTGAGCCCCTCTTCCGAGAGGGATGCCCTTCGCGAAGCTCAAGGGAATTCGCGAAGGAAGGGGATTCCCAAGGGAACCCGGGCAGCCGCGGAGCACTTGTACTTCATGAAAAACCCAACTCATACTAGTGATCCCTATGCTAAGGCATGATCGCTCCACTTCGTGATGCACATTGCTTTGCAGGACCCTGCTTCGCGAGACACCCCTTCTTCGCGAGGCAGTGCTCCGCGAACACAGTTCCACTTCGCGAAGCACATTCCATTCACACCCACGCCCCATGCTAAGGCCAAGGCGCTCCACTTTGCGATGCACATTGCTTTGCAGGACCCTGCTTCGCGAGACACCCCTTCTTCGCGAGGCAGTGCTCCGTGAACACTGTTCCACTTCGCGAAGCACCTTCCATCCGCACCCATGCCCCGTGCTAAGGCCAAGGCACTCCACTTCGCGAAGCACACTCCTTTGCTTAGCAATTCCTCTTCCCGTACGACCCTCCAGGTTTGCACGATGTGATTTCAAAGTCCCATGGACAATACCACCCGTAGCGTTGCTTCGCCTAATGCTTCTTCGCATAGGCACGCTAACGGCTATTGCTTCTTCGCATAGCCATGCTAATGTGGACCCTTTGATGGTTCGTCCCACAACCCCCCTTGACCATGGCCTTACTGGTACCTTCCCTTCCCCAAGGACCAGAGGGTACCGGTTATGTAAGTCCTAGGGGTGTGGAGTGAACCCACCTCGTCCGAGCTGCAGAACGTTAAATTGCCAAGCACCGCGTCCTCAACACATGACATTAAACTATGATCCGACCTCATGTCTCTCACGAAGGGTCCCCCCCAGCTCGAACATTCATTACACCACTTGTCTCCACGGGAATGGAATCACCCATCCACAAGGGATGATATCCTCCTTTTCGGAGTGGCGTATGTTCGTAGGAGAAGGGCGACCCTAGCTCCCCAACGGATGGCTGCACCTATGCATCTTCGTACTTCCCCACTACCATGGTCAGTGGAGGTCATGATATGGGACGAGGTGCCTCCCATCATTGGACCAAGGTCCATCTTTCTCACGCTTTGTCGCACCATGGGCCTCCATCCTGGAGTAAGTCCCAACACCATGGGCCGCCTAACGCGTAAGCCCCTCTTCACTTCTCATGGACGCATCCTTCGCGACGTGATCGTCAGGTCCTTGCAACCTCTTGTTTCTCACAACGAGCATGACTCACGTGGGCTTAGAGTGAGCACCGACTGTGACACCCATTCCATAGCGAACTATGAGTACTTTGATCCATTCCAAGGCATGGTACGTAGGAAGCCTCCCTGAGGTTCAAGCCCACCTGTCATTTCACGTCGGGTCTCATTCCCGTCCAGCACGACGTTAAACTGCATTCTGGTCTAGTGGTAAGCCGTTGCGACCCATTTTCACCCGAACTACGAGGACTTTGATCCATGCCAAGGCATGGTACGTAGGAAGCCTCCATGAGGTTCAAGCCCACCACTAGTGGACTCACGGGTCTACTTTCACGTCGGGTCACACCCCCTTGTCCTGCATGACATTAAACTGCACACCCATTTCATAGCGAACTACGAGGACTTTGATCCATGTCAAGGCATGGTACGTAGGAAACCTTCCCGAGGTTCAATCCCACCACAAGTGGACCAAGGTCCACCTTCACGTCGGTTCGCCAACAAAGCCCCACCTGAACTATGAGGTCTTTGATCCATGTCAAGGCATGGTACGTAGGAAACCTTCCCGAGGTTCAAGCCCAACAATCATTGGCCCAAACCGTCTCCTTGTCAGTGTGCCAAACTCCCATCTCCCGTCAGACCATTTTCTCCCGAACTACGAGGACTTTGATCCATGCCAAGGCATGGTACGTATGAAGCCTCCACGAGGTTCAAGCCCACCCATCATCCAATTCACGTCAAGTTATACCTGTGTCCAACATGACGTTAAACTGCAATTCCAGTCCGACGGCAAGCCGTTGTGACTAAACCGAACTACGATGACTTTGATCCATGTCAAGGCATGGTACGTAGGAAGCCTCTACGAGGTTCAAACCCACCATCCGGTCGTTCCGACTTCATCCACATCGGTTCACCCCCGTCCCGCATGACGTTAAACTGTATTCCACCTGAACTACGAGGTCTTTGATCCATGTCAAGGCATGGTACGTAGGAAACCTTTTCGAGGTACAAGCCCAACAATCATTGGACCAAACCGTCTCCTTGTTGGTGTGCCAAACTCCCATATCCCATCAGACCAAGGTCCCTCGTTTACGTCGGTTCGCCGACACCCATTTCCCGTTGTTCATTCACGCCAGGGTTCACTATCGTCTCGCTTGACGTTAAGCTGTATTCCATCAATCCTTTGAACTACGTGGACTTTGATCCATGTCAAGGCATGGTACGTAGGAAACCTTCCAGAGGTTCAAGCCCACCATTAGTGGACTCACGGGTCTACTTTCACGTCGGTTCGCTGACGATGCCCATCGGACCAAGGACCAACCTCATGCCGGTTTACCGGCACCGTCCCGAACTACGTGGACTTTGATTCCCTGCCACGGGGATACGTAGGAAGCCTCTTCAAGGCTCAAGCCCAACTCCACCGCCGCCCCCTGCGATGGTCCCATTTCACTCCCCTCCGCTCCATTCATCCACTATCCACCCTGATCCTTGCCTGGATCGTCATATCCCGATGAGACCATGTCGGTACACTCTTCACAGCCGCCTATGGGATGGCCCCAGTATCGGCATCCCTTCAAGAGAAATCCCTCAAACCGATCCATCCTAGATAATTCTCTGATCGGGCTGATCCGTCTCCGCTGGATGTTAAACTCGCGGCATACCCTGTGTTAAACACGGGAAGCTAAGGAAAACCTCAGATATGTGTCTATGGAATATAATTCCCCGAGTTCGATGTGGGATGCCTCGGGCTTCCACGCCCTCGAGAATACCTATGACCAGGGACGACAGACAAACACGCCAGGTTCCCCAGCATCCAGACACGCTACTGATGCCTCAACGTGACTACTCCCCCGACTGAAGGTTGCTGCCCTGACTGGACCCTTTGGAATGTCCCGACAGAAGCAGTGTAATTAACCGGCGTCCATGGAAACATGGAACTAGGAAGAGTTTCACGAACTATGTATTAAATCTATGAGGGAGACCCGGACTAGGTGACGAGCTCCGAGGAGGAATCCACGGAGGGAAGAACCGACATCCCATCATCCCGTTTCGATCAAGGAGAAGATGTACCTGAACAAGGAACGAATGCCGCCTGCCTTTGAAAAGCGGGAATGCGGGGCAACAAAGCCGCGCGTCCTCCTCCATGGACAGACAAATGCGCGCGCGCCCCGGCGGAAGCGTCGGAAACAAAGGATTACTCAATCCAAAATTGTCATTTACGACATTACTATCTTCAGGTTGAAACTAACACATCATATCATTGAGCATTATGTTCATTGGATCAACTGTTCTCGAATCAACATTCATATGAATACTTTCTGAGTGATGACATGAAACAAAATCTTCTCCATGACGTGTCCATGTCTTATAGTTTTTCAAAAACCCATTAAAAACAAATGTTCTCTAACACTATCTCATTTGAAGAGATATCTCTTTGCACATTTTCTACATGGACAACTAATCATATCTCTTGGAAATCTGTTGGTTAAATCCATAAATCGCTTAATCCCCTCATAATATTCAGCAGAAAACCTATCATTCATATTAATCCAGCTGCTATCCATATCTGTATTTAATAGAAATCAAAAGTGAAATATCTTATTTAAATTCTAAAAAAACACATATTGTAGAGACCCTAAGCTTAACGTACATAAATATTACATTACTTTTGCGGAATACTTAGTACATAACAAAACACACACACAAGGACCGTAATAGTTTAGTGTCTTTG
Organism: Viscum album; assembly: GCA_963277665.1. NCBI lineage: Eukaryota > Viridiplantae > Streptophyta > Magnoliopsida > Santalales > Viscaceae > Viscum > Viscum album. The sequence goes on from OY728157.1 coordinate 1,472,175,036, forward strand.
GAAACTCAGAATAAAATCTTCTAATCGTGGTGAAAGATCTTCAATATCTCCCATAAAGATCTTTTTTTTTCTAAAACCTTTATTTATATCCTGGGGAAAAGAAAACATAAAAGGGTGAACTCAAATGATCAGTAAGGGTAAACAAAAGAAATATCAATCACATCATATACATAAGAATATAGCTTTTGGAAATCTTAACCTGTAAAAGAGCTCATAATATCATAACATGGGATAAATCATAGAAGTGAAATATAATCACAATAATCATAACTTAAAACATGAAACTTTGTGTCATACACACATAATCATAGAGAATCATTTCTTGTTAGTCAAGACTCATTTCCAAGACTATCTTAGTGGACAAAGTCCCTTTCTGAACCGAGTCACCCTCGTTCCAGTCCTGTTTCACTGAACCGGTATAACCTACCGTTCCAGCCATATCTATCTCATGAGATATAAAATCTTTACCCAATGAAATATAGGGAGATATAGGTCCCACCCATCTCATAATGATACCAATATTATGTGTGCCACAAAATCATAAATCATACATCATTGCATAACCCATGTAATACAAATGGGAATCTTAAACATCATGGCATCATAAATCAATTCATATAAGATAAAGGAATTCATAAAAATAATTCCATCACAACATGATCAAGTCAATGTAATAATAGGGATTAAAAACATAACCCTTTATTATCTTAGATGGAAAATAATTTTGATAAAACACTTGAACTCCATTCTTGAGGAAAATATCCTTTCTACTTCAAAAACACTTTTCCTTTCTTAACATGTCATACAATTTTAAACTAAAAGAAGTTGATTAAAAATAAACTTTAAAACTTGTAAAGGAAGCTTCTTGGAAATAATTTTTTAAAAATCCATTCATGCCGTATAAGTTAAAAAAAACATTCTTCGTACTTTTGTCGGAAAAGTCAAAAAGTACCTCGTACAAAAAACGACAAAAGATTCCTTTCATATTCTTTACTAAAAACTCACCGAAGGGTAAAATTGGATTTAAAATATTGTAATTGGATGAGAATAATATTAAATATTGAGGAAACATGGATGTGAATGATAAAATACACCCCAGTAAATACCAAAGTATAAACAATCTCGGATAAAATGAGATTGTGATATTTTCCCTTACCTTAGGTCCGACTTGCTTTGTAAGTGTCCGAACCTCCTGTATAATGATTTAAATCATGTTATTGACTTATTCCAGAATCATATTCATTGTTATTATATCATATATGGTCCACTTATGAATTATATTACCCATTCTTTTGTAAATTCATGTTAAAGTAGCGTTTTGGGTAAAATCGTCTAATTTGTCGTTCATGTTTTTAACTTGTAATTATTCATATGATTACTTAGATCATGATTACTTAATTCCAGAATATAAAACATGATTTATATATATATATATATATATATATTCAGAATATACATATATAATAAATCAGTAAATGGAAAGAAATACACCGTTCATGGAGACGGTAGTCCGTACGTACGCATGAACGTTGTTTTCATTTCCTTATTGAATTGAATGGAATTAAGTAGATGACATAAATATAAATATAAATAATTTCAGTATAATTATTAAGCAATATATTTCATTAGTACTTATTATATATACTTTATAATCATTCATGAATGGTTAATCATTGAGAATGAATCTTATCGCGTCGTGGAGACGGTAGTCCGTACGTACGCACGAGTGATGATATCGTTCCCATGGTCATGGAATTGTGTTGAAGTGTATGTATACTATTTCAGTATCAATATCACTTTATAATAATCATATATAGTTTCTCATTACACCATTTTACGCATCCAATTAAGGTGGTGACAGAAAATAGATTACACCACGGCGTGGAGACGGTATTCCGTACGTACGCACGCGCGGTGATTTCCTTTTTCCGTAGGATGGACAGGAGGATAATTAGAGTTGTTTCATATTTATAATAACATATCAGTATATAATAAATACTGATGTTATTACTTTATCATGAAACAACTAAAGAAGAAGAAGTTGAAGAAGAAAGAAATTGAAAAAGATCGGTAATGGATATTACCTCTTTTTGACGCGCCTTCACTTATCCTCCACTTAAAGAACTAAGGATGGTCTTTGAAGAAGACCAGGACCTCTAGGATGATACTAGGGAAGTGGAGAAGAGATTTTGACAGGGGTTGGCCGAGCTTGAATGCTCAAATTGGTGTGAGGAGGAGAGGGAGGAGGTGCCCTTTTATAAGGGAGGAGAGGGGCATCTTAGGAAAATCTCAAAATATTATTTTATATTAAGGTCAAATTCGGTTTATAATGGTTCCAAATGGTCTTATTTCGAAGATAAAGTGGGGATGGGTCGAAATACTCTCATCTAATAGGATTTAGACAAGTTTAGGTTATTATGTTAACCTTATCAATTAGATTTAACTCTAAGTTAAATAATTTAACTTTTACCGTGTCTTTTTGTTTTCTTACACTATATGGTTAATAAACTTACTATATCAAGCCAAACGAACCCCAAGTTGTTTATTATTAATATATCTATCCTTATCTAAGTAATTTGGCCGAACCTTAATTTTTAGGAATTAAATAACAATTAATAATATAATATTTGTTTTAAAAACTAATTTATGTCAATTTTGACACTATTTGGTACATGATTTTTATGAAATTTCTAACAGAATGATAAGTTCGAACCAAGTTACTTAAATCAACAATAACATGTAATATTAACCTATAAAATTAGTGTAAGTCATAAAAAGTCTCAAATTACATATATTTGGGCATTTATAACATCAATTATGTTAATATTTTCTTAAAAAGGTAATTACTGCATCATCATTGTGTCATAAATAAATTAAATTATTTAAAGTATAAAAATTACAAATAAAATACCGTTATGTAGTAAATCTTTTTAGATTTCTAATGAATATTTATAGTCGAACGTATATTATGTATAACCCTATATTAAAAATGTTTTAGTAAATAAACATTGATTTTAACTCTTTTAACTCTTCTTTGAATTAAATAATAATAAATGTCTTAATCTAATCCAAGTGGGCCTAAATGATAATATTTTACACTTAAGGTTGTTTTTGGTCGAGATACACTTGTCCAATAGGATTAGGACATGTTTTAGGGTAATATTAATATCATTTTTACCCTTAATTACCCTATTTACCTTTAACCGTGGTAAATAAAAGTAAAAAGTTACTATTCACCAAAAATTATTTTCATCTCATTGAACCACATTTTACTTATTGACATCAACCATGTCTCTCAGATTTTTGAAATTTCATTCACAGAAGCGGTAAAATTAAGATTTATGAAAAAATTAATTTTTTTAACTACCACTTAGTAGTTTCACTATTCATCAAAAATTGAAGTTTTTCAGAAAAATGCAAAAATTTTACCCTAAGCTATAATTGATATTCCAAGTTCAAAAATGATTTCTATTTTACAAAATTCCCAACATATAAGTTGCATTAATTAATTTTATAATTAATTTCCGCTGTCACAACAAATAACGTGTTTTTAAGAGATAATAACTATCAAAAGATTAACATTTGTTTATGTCTGGTGTAAATGTGAAATTACATCCAATGACCAACATTGTATTGAATTGTAAAAATATATTCTAGATATACTTTAAAACCACTCAAATTAATAATTTATCACTATTAATTATTTCGATTAAAAAAGTTGTTTTTAATTAAAATTTAGTAATTTTCACTATTCATCAGAAAATGAAAGTTATCCGAAAAGTACCAAAATTTCACCCTAAGCTAATTTCGATATTACGAATCCAGAAATGAATTCCATTTTGAAAAATAAAATATAAAAAATTTCAAAAAGTGGTTATTACTATTCATAACGGCTAGTTTTAATAATATTTTAATAGCATATTATTGTTTAATGAAACTCGTTATTGCGTACTACACACGCTATCGAGGAAGGTCGCGATTGCGTGTAATGGAAGGCAAGTCAAGGATGCGTGTTGTGAAAGCTTCTTTTGGTGTAGCTTACAACACAAGACATTAATGAAATTAAAAAGAATATTTTTCATAAAATTTCGGGGTGTTACATTCTACCCCCCTTAAAATGAATTTCGCCCTCGAAATTCGTCGGGGTTATAAATGGTTTACTATTCGAAAGTTTCTTTAATAGAAACCCACATCGTAAAAAGGAATACCAAAACCAATATTTAGAAACAAAAGTATGAAACGTAACGGTTACCCAAATAAACTAATCACTGGGTTTCCACATAGGTGAAAATATGGATATGGAAGAGAAATCTAACCATCATGTTCTGATGGAGAGTGGTAGAGAACATGGCTATGGAAAAGCCAGTAATCACAAAGCCATAAATTTGTGACGATCTAGGGTAACATCTGATTCATCGGATATAAGGGCACTAGGACAACATTTTTGGTTTTCAAGATCATTTCCCTAAAGTTGAAAATTTGAATTAGAATAAATACTTACTTTATTTTGGTACAATCTCACTTTTGTTCGTGCCTTGAACAATTTCCACTTCATATCTTAAATAAATGAAGTTGAATTTGTTATTCGTGAAGTGTTAGCAGATCATGTGATAGAATGATGGGTCATTCCATCTGTCTCAAACAAAAGGTTAGAAAAAATTATATACATAAGTCGATCTATAGTGAGATTAATCATATATGGTTCCTAAAATGGACTTATACTTCATATATCATACTGATTAATATAATAAAACTAGTTTCTACTAAACAGGGACTTCCTGTAGGCCAGTGGTAGGCGATAAAGGCCAGTCGCACTTCGGTTGTGGGTTCGATTCCCACAGCCCTGTCCGACGCGATGGGCTGTCACCCGTCCTACAGGTTGTCCTTTTTCTAAAACTATATTACTATAACATCCCATCAATAATATCGAAAAAACTTCTATCCTTAAACAATACTAACTTATGTCCAACATAATCCATTCCAATCTTTAGGCTTATCCATAATACTGCAGTCCACTCTGATAACATAGTTAAAACAATTACCAGAGATTTAATACCATCGTTGATCCCCATATAACATAAGATATGTTTTGTTGGTCACATTCCAAACATTCAAAGTCCTTAATCATGTATTCTCTTGAATACCCATTGAAACTTAGTGAAAACATGAATGCAGTTAAAAGTTAACACTTTCCACATATCAAAATCCTCAAAATTCTATATACTCAAACCATGATATCACTTAGTCCTTATATCAATCATGAGCTCATGAATACTGTTAAACATTTCATTTTCTCGTTTTCCCTTCATTATGCGCATAATATCTCAATCAATTTGAATACCACATTAGACCAATACATAAATATTCCAATACTCCATGATACAACATTATTTTGGGATCCCATTACATAAACACTTAATCATTCCACCACATCGTTGTTATATTAAACTTTTCCAATAGTGATCACATGTGACTTCCCTTTGTCCTTTGCCTTAAGCGGTTGCTTATGTCGATCATCACTAACCCTTGGATTAGGGAATTTATTAGCATAATGCCCCATTTCCTTGCACTTGAAGCATTGAAGTGTTGGTTGTGCGTTCTCTACAGTGTTTGCTTTATTCACATCATTAGAATCCCTTTTTCCATTACTTCGACACTCAGCTGCTCGATGACCTTCTTTTCCACACTTAAAACATTTTCTAGTCCCTTGAAGAAAATCTCCACCATGCTTCTTTCCACACTTTGTGCATAAGGAAACATTCATCTTCTTTTCACCATTATTCTGAGATTTCTCCTTGAACTCCATCTTTCATTTCTTGTCAAAACCATGAGATGGATATGTAACACCAACTTCCATTTCTACCTTGATAGCACAACGCACAATTTCTTCATAGCTACTGAAGTCTCTTATAGCTAATGCCCTTCGAAGACTTGGTTTTAAGCCACTGAAAAATCGATCAACTTTACTTTCAGGTTGGATGATAATGCCAGATGCATACCTTGCAAGTCTTGTAAAATTTTCTTCGTATATACCAACAGATTCATCATCCTTCTGCTTCAGCTCAAGAAACTCCTTTTCCATCTTTGTTCGAAGAATACGAGGGAAGTACTTATTGAAAAACAAGTTCTTGAACTCGTCCCATTCCATGGACTCAATTTCATATCTTGGCCTCGTATTCTTGATAAGATTCCACCATTGATCAGCTTCACCTTCCAAACGATATACTGCTAAGATGACTTTATCATGTTCAGAACATTGAAGAACTGAAAATATCTTTTCAGTGGTACTGATCCATTGTTCAGCAACAAGTGGATCGGAAGTCCCACTGAAATAAGGTGGACGTTGCCTCATGAAGGACTCAATAGAATATTGTTCCCTTCTCTGCTCATTTGGAAGTCCAGAATGATTCATAGCTTGTGTAAGGATAGCAATAAGATTTTTCACTCCATCTCCAATAACATTTGTTTGTTCAGGAGGACAATCATTGCATTTTCCATTGCATTGATTAACACGGTTCCTTCGGGTTCCATCCATCGTCTAAAACCCAAAAAGAATAGTGTGAGAGGCAAAAATCATGCTAGGGAAAACAACATAATAAAGGGGGAGTACCTTCAATATCTAACATCTTAGGTTTAATTCTATGATCGTTAGTGTAGTTCTAGTACTATAACCTATACGTATACTTAACCTTAGGGACATCCCTAGACATACCTTAGAAATATCTCTAGGGATCTCACTAATGTTTTCGCATCATAGTTTCCAAAGGTTGACTAAACCTTTCCTCTGATACCAACTGTAGAGACCCGAAGCTTAACGTACATAGATATTACATTACTTTTGCAGAATACTTAGTACATAACAAAACACACACACAAGGACCGTAATAGTTTAGTGTCTTTGGAAACTCGGAATAAAATCTTCTAATCGTGGTGAAAGATCTTCAATATCTCCCATAAAGATCTTATTTTTTTTCCTAAAACCTTTCTTTATATCCTGGGGAAAAGAAAACATAAAAGGGTGATCTCAAATGCTCAGTAAGGGTAAACAAAATAAATATCAATCACATCATATACATAATAATATAGCTTTTGGAAATCTTAACCTGCAAAAGAGCTCATAATATCATAACATGGGATAAATCATAGAAGTGAAATGTAATAACAATAATCATAACTTAAAACATGAAACTTTGTGGCATACACACATAATCATAGATAATCATTTCTTGTTAGTCAAGACTCATTACCAAGACTATCTTAGTGGACAAAGTCCCTTTCTGAACCGAGTCACCCTCGTTCCAGTCCTGTTTCACTGAACCGGTATAACCTACCGTTCCAGCCATGTCTATCTCATGAGATATAAAATATTTACCCAATGCATTGGAGGGAGATATAGGTCCCACCCATCTCATAATGATACCATTCTTATGTGTGCCACAAAATCATAAATCATACATCATTGCATAACCCATGTAATACAAATGGGAATCTTAAACATCATGGAATCATAAATCAATTCATATAAGATAAAGGAATTCATAAAAATAATTCCATCACAACATGATCAATTCAATGTAATAATAGGGATAAAAAACATAACCCTTTATTATCTTAGATGGAAAATAATTTTGATAAAACACTTGAACTCCATTCTTGAGGAAAATATCCTTTCTACTTCAAAAACACTTTTCCTTTCTTAACATGTCATACAATTTTAAACTAAAAGAAGTTGATTAAAAATAAACTTGAAAACTTGTAAAGGAAGATTCTTGGAAATAATATTTTAAAAATCCATTCATGCCGTATAAGTTAAAAAAACATTCTTTGTACTTTTGTCGGAAAAGTCAAAAAGTACCTCGTACGAAAAAACGACAAAAGATTCCTTTCATATTCTTTACTAAAAACTCACAAAAGGGTAAAATTGGATTTAAAATATTGTAAGTGGATGGAAATAATATTACATATTGAGGAAACATGGATGTGGATGATAAAATACACCCTAGTAAATACCAAAGTATAAACAATCTCGGATAAAATGAGATTGTGATATTTTCCCTTACCTTAGGTCCGACTTGCTTTGTAAGTGTCCGAACCTCCTGTATAATGATTTAAATCATGTTATTTACTTATTCCAGAATCATATTCATTGTTATTATATCATATATGGTCCACTTATGACTTTATATTACCCGTTCTTTTGTAAATTCATGTTAAAGTAGCGTTTTGGGTAAAATCGTCTCATTTGTCGTTCATGTTTTTAACTTGTAATTATTCATATGATTACTTAGATCACGATTACTTAATTCCAGAATATAAAACATTATTTATATATATATATATATATTCAGAATATACATATATAATAAATCAGTAAATGGAAGGAAATACACCGTTCATGGAGACGGTAGTCCGTACGTACGCAAGAACGCTGTTTTCGTTTCCTTATTGAATTGAATGGAATTAAGTAGATGACATACATATAAATATAAATAATTCCAGTATCATTATTAGGTCATATATTTCATTATTACTTATTATATATACTTTATAATCATTCATGAATGGTTAATCATTGAGAATGAATCTCATCGCGTCATGGAGACGGTAGTCCGTACGTACGCACGAGCGATGATATCGTTCCCATGGTCGTGGAATTATGTTGAAGTGTATGTATACTATTTAAGTATCAATATAACTTTATAATAATCATATATAGTTACTCATTACACCATTATACCCATCCAATTAATGTGGTGACGGAAAATAGATTACACCACGGCGTGGAGACGATATTCCGTACGTACGCACGCGCGGTGATTTCCTTTTTCCGTAGGATGGATAGAAGGTTAATTAGAGTTGTTTAATATTTATAATAACATATCAGTATATTAGAAATACTTATGTTATTACTTTATCATGAAACAACTAAAGAAGAATAAGTTGAAGAAGGAAGAAATTGAAAAAGATCGGTAATGGATATTACCTCTTTTTGACGCGCCTTCACTTATCCTCCACTTAAAGAACTAAGGATGGTATTTGAAGAAGACCAGGACCTCTAGGATGATACTAGGGAAGTGGAGAAGAGATTTTGGCAGGGTTTGGACGAGCTTGAATGCTCAAATTGGTGTGAGGAGGAGAGGGAGGATGTGCCCTTTTATAAGGGAGGAGAGGGGCATCTTAGGAAAATCTCAAAATATTATTTTATATTAAGGTCAAATTAGGTTTATAATGGTTCAAAATGGTCTTATTTCAAAGATAAAGTGGGGATGGGTCGAAATCCTCTCATCCAATAGGATTTAGACAAGTTTAGGTTATTATTTTAACCTTATCAATTAGATTTAACTCTAAGTTAAATAATTTAACTTTTACCGTGTCTTTTTGTTTTCTTACACTATATGGTTAATAAAATTACTATATCAAGCCAAACGAACCCCAAGTTGTTTATTATTAATATATATATCCTTATATAAGTCATTTGGCCGAACCTTAGATTGTTAGGAATTAAATAACAATTAATAATATAATATTTGTTTTAAAAACTAATTTATGTCAATTTTGACACTATTTGGTACATGATTTTTATGAAATTTCTAACAGAATGATAAGTTCGAATAGAGTTACTTAAATCAACAATAACATGTAATATTAACCTAGAAAATTAGTGTAAGTCATAAAAAGTCTCAACTTACATTTATTTGGGCATTTATAACATCAATTATGTTAATATTTTCTTAAAAAGGTAATTACTGCATCATCGTTGTGTCATAAATAAATTAAATTATTTAAAGTATAAAAATTACAAATAAAATACCATTATGTAGTATATCTTTTTAGATTTCTAATGAATATTTATAGTCTAAATTATATTATGTATAACCCTATATTAAAAATGTTTTAGTAAATAAACTTTGATTTTAACTCTTTTAACTCTTCTTTGAATTAAATAATAATAAATGTCCTAATCTAATCCAAGTGGGCCTAAATGATAATATTTTACACTTAAGGTTGTTTTTGGTCGATATACACTTGTCCAATAGGATTAGGACATGTGTTAGGGTAATATTAATATCATTTTACCCTTAATTACCCTATTTACCTTTAACCGTGATAAATAAAAGTAAAAAGTTACTATTCACCAAAAATTATTTTCATCTCATTGAACCACATTTTACTTACTGACATCAACCGTGTCTCTCGGATTTTTGAAATTTCATTCACAGAAGCGGTAAAATTAAGATTTATGAAAAAATTAATTTTTTTAACTACCACTTAGTAGTTTCACTATTCATCAAAAATTGAAGTTTTTTCAGAAAAATGCCAAAATTTCACCCTAATCTATAATTGATATTCCAAGTTCAAAAATGATTTCTATTTTACAAAATTCCCAACATATAAGTTGCATTAATTAATTTTATAATTAATTTCCGCTGTCACAACAAATAGTGTGTTTTTAAGAGATAATAACTATCAAAAGATTAACATTTGTTTATGTCTGGTGTAAATGTGAAATTACATCCAATGACCAACATTGTATTGAATTGTAAAAATATATTCTAGATATACTTTAAAACCACTCAAATTAATAATTTATCACTATTAATTATTTCGATTAAAAAAGTTGTTTTTAATTAAAATTTAGTAATTTTCACTATTCATCAGAAAATGAAAGTTATCCGAAAAGTACCAAAATTTCACCCTAAGCTAATTTCGATATTACGAATCCAGAAATGAATTCCATTTTGAAAAATAAAATATACAAAATTTCAAAAAGTGGTTATTACTATTCATAACGGCTAGTTTTAATAATATTTTAATAGCATGTTGTTGTTTAATGAAACTCGTTATTGCGTACTACACACGCTATCGAGGAAGGTCGCGATTGCGTGTAATGGAAGGAAAGTCAAGGATGCGTGTTGTGAAAGTTTCTTTTGGTGTAGCGTACAACACAAGACATTAATGAAATTAAAAAGAATATTTTTCATAAAATTTCGGGGTGTTACACATATCATTAAAATTTTAAAACCAAATTTGAAGGATAAAAAACATTACCTGCAGAGGACTCGACCGCGGGTAACAGGGTGTGACTCGATTGCGGATCCATGACGGTGCAATGACTTGACGATAGGGGTTCGAAAGATGGACTCGAAAGGGGCAGAACCGTTGGACGAAGCATGGGAGGGTTCTACACGGCGGGGCACAACAGACCGGGAGGGTCCAACGGAGGTAGGAGGACTTGCCGGAGGGATGCAGCAGAGCCTAGAGGGGATGATGACGGTGGGACTGTTCGAAGGTGCAGCGCGGAGGCAGGGGGTGGGGGTTGCCAGGTCGTGGGGTTGTTGGGGTCGCGGGGGGCGCAACGTGGAGGCAAGGCGGTGGGGGTCACCCGGGTTGCGGGTGGCGCAACACGGAGGCAAGGGGGTGGGGGTCGCCGGGGGTCGGGGTCACCGGGAATCACCTGGGGTCAGGGGTCACCGGGGATCGTGGTCGCCGGAGGTCGGGGTCGCATGGGTCGGGGAGGGGTCGCCGGGGGTCGGGGAGGGGTGGGTTGCAGGGTCGGGGAGGGGAAAATGGGGTCGCGAGGTCGGGGAGGAGAAAATTAGGGTTTTTGGTGTATTAAAATGCAGCGGCCATCATTTGGAGGCCAATGTTTATAGTATTAGCGACCGCTAAAAGTCCCCCGCCTCAAAAGCTAAAAATTCTAGTTGTGATACACATACACATACACATACATACACATACACAAAAAATTTCACATACACATACATATGCATACATGTACACACACACACATGTATACATACATGCATAAACACATACACATATAAATTCACATACATACACATTCACATACACATACATACACATATACATACATACACATACACATAAAATTTCACATACACATACATATGCATACATGTATACACATACACATACACGTGCATGTATATAAATGTCTACACACACTCATAAATACAATTATATACATGTGTACATAAATACACATACACATACATATTCATACATACACATACTATATAAACATACACATGCCACATAAACACACACACACACATGTCATACACATACACATACAAATACACATACACATTGGCATACACATACACATTCAGATACACATACACATACACATACACATACACATACACATACACATACACATACACATACACATACACATACACATACACATACACATACACATACACATACACATACACATACACATACACATACACATACACATACACATACACATACACATACACATACACATACACATACACATACACATACACATACACATACACATACACATACACACACACACACACACACACACACACACACACACACACACACACACACACACAGACAGACACATACACATACACCTACACCTACACCTACACATACACATACACGTACACGTACACATACACATACACGTACATACACATACACATACACATACACATACACATACACATACACATACACATACACATACACATACACATACACATACACATACACATACACATACACATACACATACACATACACATACACATACACATACACATACAGATACAAATACAAATACAAATACAAATAGAGATACACACACACACTCACACACACATACACATACACATACACATACGCACACACATACACATACACATACACATACACATACACATACACATACACATACACATACACATACACATACACATACACATACACATACACATACACATACACATACACATACACATACACATACACATACACATACACATACACATACACATACACATAAACATACACATACACATACACATACACATACACATATACATACACATACTCATACACCTACACATACACATACACATACACATACACACACATGCATGTAATTCCACATCCACACACACACACACATATATGTATATATGCACACACACACACACACATACACACATAGACGTACATGCACAAAACACACACACATACAAAACACATGCATACACATACAACACATACATACATGCACATACATTCTCATACATCCACATGCATTCCCATGCATACATATACATATATATACATGTACATATATTTTAATTTTTTTTAACATAAATGTAAATATATAAACTCAAATATAAATCAAAAATTTAAATAAATATACTAATTTATATATTTATCATATTGTTTAAATATAATATTAATATATCATATTTATATTAATTATATATACATTTTTAATTAATGTATATAAATATAATATTATTTTTTTAACGACTAATATAAATTTGATAATTTCATATATACAGAACTATGAAAATAAAATCGATAATAATTTTTTATTAAAAGTTATATAAATCATATTTATATATAATATTAACATATATATACTTTTTATAATATAAATATTATTTAAAAATATACAAATATGTATATATAAATTAAATTATTCATTATGCAACAATGTTTTTTCACGCTGTTAAAGGTAGATATTTTACCAGCGCTAAGAAAAATTCTGATAAAGTTGAACCTTTATTAGCGTTAAAAAAATTTACTAAAAAGTGGTACCATTTTATTTGTGATTTTTTAGCATTGAGAAAAGTTACCTTTATTAACGCTTTTAGCCAGCACTAATAAAAGTCCTCTGTTTATTAGTTCTTTTGGGTTTGCAATGATAAAAGTCAGTACTGAATATCGTGTGATCTGTAGGAGTGATATGTAATCTATCTAATGTCCCAACTTGGATACCCAAAACGTTAGAACCAATTCATATCATCACATGGCCTTAAGTATACTCCCCTGATCACTTGAGGATGAATAATGACACTGATGGATAAAATAAATAGTTATGGGAATGTTTTACCAATAAACTAAATACATAAAGAAGGATAAATTCTTGTGGATGTAATAATATTTTTATTGAAAACTATTGTTTAAATTTTAAATTTGCAGTGGAAATAAATTGTTTTCACAGATCCAATATCATACGAAAATGAATATGAAAAATTATTGATACAAAATAAATAAATTGAATCAAGCCCCAATTCACAAACTCCTCTTGCTATATCACCAACATGTATCAAATACACACCATTGAAAAATAAAGAATCCATCCCATTTCCTAAATCATTTACAATAATGTATATATGTCAACCAAAATTCACATGGAGTAGGTGAGTATGAACTCAGTAGGATTTACCCATTTAGTCTAATATTATACCATACATGAGTAATCAAATCATGAACTATAAAAATATGGTTTATAAAAAATATAAAAATAAATAGTTTATCAAAAAACTTTTCAAGATAAAATCCCCTAATTTTATTAGGTAATAATGTAAAAAAACTTTTATATAAAACCCATAATTCTTTTCAAAATAAAAAAAAATTAACCTCCAAAGATTAATAAACAATAATAACACCTTCATTTCATAAACATAATATACCATGTGAAAAATCATGATTTTTTCCATCAGATAATCCAACATCAATATTAACACCCCTATATGAAAAAATTGGTGTTTCATGTCAATATCCTCAATCAATGAAGTTTTCTACGACCCTTATGATAAAACATGAGGTTTTACATAATCCAAATCTTATGAATAGACATTTGGTTTTCCAAAAATAACCCTCATGAAATAAAAATATGTTTTATATAAATTGACCCATATAAATAAAAAGGAGGATTTCTATGTCACTCATGGTCAAATTATAGGTTTAACATAAAACAAAATTTATAAAGAAACATGAGTTATTTAATACCATAACCACCATGAAAAAATGTGATATTTTTTATATCACGACCCTCATTAAAAATATGAGGTCTTCCATAAAATAATTTATTAAAATACTTAATTTATGCAAAAGCATAAAACATAGCATGCTATTGGAAATCATTTATCGAATCTATCATTATAAATAAATTCAATATATTTTATCAAAAAAAAAATTAATTTGATAAAAATCATGATGGATATAGAAACCCACATTTTACTATAAATTATAGTTTTTTCAAACCATGATTCAAACCACATAAAAAAAATTTATTACTTATTAATAATAAATAATCACTATTTAAAAACCCTTAATAATTCAAATTTTCACATTCTTAAGATAAGAATAGACTGTAAAAATATTAGAAACTATAATTTTTATCACATTAACATGTTGTTAGAAATGTTTTCTGAATATTTTTAGAAGATAATAATAAATGTGAATGGCACTTATCATTTATGTGACATGAAAAACTCTCCAATTTTTAATAACCAGGAATGATACTTTCATGGTCCCTTTTTTGGAATCACTTTAAAATTACATCAGTTAATGTTTTTTAGAAGTTTTCATAAAAATAGGTTAGTTTATATATATTTAAAAGATATTAATAATTGAGACTTGAATAAACAACATAGAGATTCAAAAAAGTCACTAACTTACATGAAATCCAAAATTTCAAAAATTGAAAGAAAACCCTACACTCATAAGTGAATTATTTTATTATAAAGAAAGAATTTATTATTAAAAAGGACTGCCGCAACCAAGTCCAATGTCATAAAAATTTTCACGAACCCCACATATGATGAAATATTATACTTATGTAAGGGGAGATAAAATTATTAATTAATTAAAGGAACTACATGATTCATATTATTTCACAATTCCCTCATATCCAATGTTAACCTATCAAAATTTTCCATGATAGTGCATAAGTCACCAAACATATAAAACTCCCAAATTCAACACAAAATAAGTATTTTCTCTAAAATATCATTCATATTACAATTGTCTTATTTCATCTAGGTCTTTTTCATTATGAGTTAATTTCAAAAAAAAAAATTCATTATGATAACTTGTATAAATCCCTTCACAAGGGGGTTTTATTCTCTCATAATTACTCCTCTATTGAATTTATCCATCTCACATGGATTGATGTATATTCATGGAAAATATTTCATAACCCCTAGTGATATTATTTCCATTCCTTATATGATCTTCACATTACCGTATCATACAAAATGCATTCCAATTTTTTCTTGGATACATTTACATATATCCTAATAATATTACACGCATCGACATTATTATTTCACATATCAATCTTTTTTTATAAATGGGTGTAGTTTGGGATGCTTCTATATAAGATCCAATCACAATCCTTTAAATTTTTCTCTTTTTTTAAATTTATCCTCTATAAGTACAAATTCATTCTAGGCTTACTTTGTATAAGTACTACACCTTGTAATTACCATATGATCTAAAAATATATGGTAATATTCCCTTATGATGTTTTTAAACTACATGTTATGACTTCATTTTATAACATGAAAAATATAAACCATTTTTCTAAAGATTGAGTGTCATGCCTTGGAATAGGGATTTATATAATACAAACTCCCCTTTAAACTATGTGGGTTTCTATTCCCTTAATCTTGATACACAAGAAGACTTCATGAGGTTTAATCTCAACATCATTAACATACTTATATTCTCAAGTAGTGATAATAATTTACCATTATTTCATTCACACGATTCTCTATAAAGGATGCCACTCTTTTCCAGTACTCCACAAAGGATACTATCATTTCCATCATGGATAGAATAAAACTCCACAGTAACCTTTCAATGACTTCTTGGATGGATATAAAATCTAGATAAAAATCGTGAGATGGTAAGTCATGAGTCTCTTACATGAGATTTTAAATAGGGATTGTATTCCATTATACTTTAAACTATAAGTGTATTCCATAAGAATTTAATCTTCAAGAATTCTATATAAGGATTTAAAATATGATTGCCTTCTACAATAAATTGAACACTGAGAATATTTTTTTGGACATTAAACCATAATCACCCCCTACATTAATTTGAATAGTAATAATCCTCCTATATAATTTAAAACTATAGAGTTTATTTCTATATACTTTTAATATAAAAAGTACCCCTTTATGTAATGAGCATGAGATTAATATTATAATAAAAAAATTCCTTATTTATATCATTCAATGTGTAATTGTATCAGTAATTTCTCTAATAAAAGGTATTTACCCTAATTAGGGGTAAATATATATACTAAACTTATTTACATATACATATAATCTATAATGATATTATAAACATGTATTAAATCTATAAGAGGGTCTAAAACTACGAAACAAGCTACTTTATAAGAATATTTGACCTCCCATTCTCTCAAATTTTGAAATGTACATTTCAAAATGTCATATTTTCTACCAAGGGAGAGAAAGTGAGATCTAGGGGATGGAAATTATAAAAATAAAAATTGTAAATCACTCATTAAATCTTTTTGTATTCAATTAAAATAGTCAAGTTATCATTCAAAACCCACCATAACACATATTATTGATGGTTTGAATTATTTTTTATATCCTATATAATATAAATAGAAATAATTTATAATGAGATATGACACATTATGGTAACCCTTTAAAATCATAGGGGAAAGTACAAATCTTTTATAATTGTGACCAAAATTTAGAGTAAATGTACTATGATTCCACACATTTATGAAACTATCACAGATTTTGCAACTTCAAGGACCCCTTTATCTCATTATTAGATAAAAATACTCTAAATAATTATTATTAAGGCTATGTTTTATCAACAAAAACAGGAGGTAATAGTCTTAATGTGGTATATTACTTGATAGAGTATGGATTCCATAAAACCATTATGGTTGTATTTATAAAAAAGATAAGGTAGATCAGATAGAACTTATCACCATTTTAAAATTCATTGGGAGTATCTCCCCTGATAATGATAATGTCTACCTACCATATCTATAGGATGAGATCTTAATCACCCCATTATATAAACAAAAGTTAATTAATAGGGGCCTAAATTACTATACCACCATCACCATTATGTATATTAATTTTTATATAAGATACCATCTTTTTACAGATATGTTCCTCTTTATGGTTTGGGTTTAACATCTTTGAGTTTAGTTAAAACATTTAAAACCTTTGTAAAAGATCCCAATTATTGAGTTAAATCAATGTTTTTGAGGTGTTTTGGGGATTGGATAAGATATAATAGCATTGGATAATAGTGTCTAGTGTTGGTTTTTGTATGTTAGATAAACTGCAGAACCATCAGCTAGCCAGTGTAGTCCACCGACCATCCAGTGGGATGTTTAGTAGACTATTGAATCTTCTGGAGTCACACCAGCCAATTAGTGGGATATGGGTACATTAGGTCTCTTATAGGAGAACCAACACACATTTAGTATGGTTATTATCCATTCAGGATCACTGGAGGACACCATTGACTAGATAATGGTTCTTATCGACTAACTGGTAGGGTCGGGTTGGGCCATAATATTTAGGGGAATAATTGTATCTCCTACCTTAAAAACCATATTTTAAGACTAACTAAGGGTTACAAGGGTCACTTTGTTTGCACTTGTGTGGTTACTGTGATCACTTGTCTCATTTACCTGATGATGATGCTTTGAATGCAATGCAGGAAAGTAAGCAGGCAGACACATAGATTTTTACTTGGTTCACCGCTAAGGGCTACGTCCAAGGAGCATACGCCGACAAGTTGCCGGTTCGTACCAAATTCCACTAGGCTTCACTAGCTGTGGATTAAAATGTTCGGGCTAGATCACTTCTATGCCCAGGCTCACTGCCTATACAAGGTTTAGGGTCAGCTCACTGCTTTCCCAAGGGTCACTCCCTGTTTCTCTCTCTCTGGCTCACTGCCGGTGGAGAGGATCACCTTCTTCCTCTTCCTAAGCTCACTGCTCCAGAAGGGATTCACTCACTCACAGTTTATAGAACTGTAGGTCTCTTCATTTCCATTAAGGAATGCATCTTTCTCTGTATGTAGATGCTCTGTTGAAGTCCAACTTTCACCCGCAGATGAATCTCACTTTGCACCGGATGTACCGGGCAACCTCAATTTTTACGCGCAACCCTTACGGTGCCTTGCGCGCAATTTCTATGATTTGCGCGAAATTCCTTTTTCGCGCAACCTCCAAATATTACGCGCAGCTTGGAAACTGCCTTGCGCGCAATTCACTGATATTGCGCGAAATCCACTTTTCGCGCAATCTTCCTTTTACGCGCCAACACCAACTTTCTGCGCAGCCTTAGCTTTTCGCGCAACAGCTGACTTTACGCGCAAACTTTAAGTTTACGCGCAACACCCTTTCTAACTTCAATTTCGCGCACCAGAGCTCGGGTATTTTCTATGTCTTGAGCTCTACTAAATGGAGGAGGGTCACTTCATATTTATAGGCAAAATCGACCCCGCGCGAAAAACCCTTCTTGAGCGCGTAATCCGCTTTGATCGCGAAATACAAATCTTCCGCGCACAACCATTTTCCGCGCACTGCTCCATAATTTCGCGCACCTCATGCCTTTTCCATTTTACGAGCTTCGGACCTCGTAACACCTCTTGCGCGAAATACTTCATCCGCTATTTCGCGCGCCACTTCAATTTTCCGCGCACGCCTCATGCCTTTACCGATTTTCAAGCTTTCGGCCTTGAAACATCTTTTGCGCGAAATGCAATTTCGCGCAACCCGCTGTTTTGCGCGCCACCCTTCAAGATTTCGCGCAACTCGCTAGTTTTGCGCGCCACGCTTAATTTTTCCGCACACCTCCTTCATTTCTCTCTCCTCAACCTTCGCCAACAACATATCACTCCATTTTCCATTGGCAATTTTCAGGCCCATAAATTTGGAAAACACTGGGAAACGGCGCCACCTTGTACTGCTCTTTTGTACCGCCTCCAGATCGTCCTTTCCTTTGTCAAAGTTCTTTGTCAACATGGAATGTCAACAACTTCTCGGGAACTCAACAATTCTCTATGGAAACCTGCTTTGTCAACAAACACAATCAACCCAAAAATACTGCAAAGTTACCTTGAGGGATTTTTGCCCAACAATCTCCCCCTTTGGGTTTGTTGACAACTCTTCACAAATTTGCTCAGAATTATTTTCTGCATGTTGATACCTCACTGAGTCTTCTTCCAGCTGCTACCACCATTCGCCTCTTGCGATTATGATAGAGTTCAAGGATTCACTTAACACGTACTCTAAGCCCACATGAGCAATGCTCGGCGTGAGAAACAAGAGTAGTATGAAAAGTTCATCAATGAATCACTTCATGTCAGACCCCAATTGTCGATTCCACCCTGATACCAATTGTTAAAATAAAACCAGTTGTTGAACCACACTGATACCAATTGGTGAATTCCTAATTTGATACCAATTGTTGATAGCTGGACCCCGTCTCACACCAGTCCAACACCACTGTTCTGCTTTTATCACGATCCTCAGCTGTCGTGATTTCTATGATTTGATTGATCACTTCTAGCATCGTCAGATTTAATACACTCTCCCCCTTTCTCATTGCTCCCCCTTTCTGGCTGCTCCACCTGTCAGCTTCTCCCCGTAACAATTATGATTTATCAAATCTCCGCACTATTTTCTCCCTTGAACAAACACTTTTCTCCCCCTTTGTCAAGCACTTTTCAAGCACTTTTCTCCCCCTTTGTCAACGAACCCAAAGGTCATGCCTTTGTAGTCTGTAACATAGTAGAGAACACATATCAGCACATTAGGGAAAAACACACCATACCTCGGGGAGAGGGGGGGGGGGGGCACATCCACTCTATTTCAAGTGTGGGGAATTGACTGAACTCCCAGAGCTAGTCGATGCCTTTCAAAAGCTTCCTTGGGTAAGGCCTTTGTCAGAATGTCTGCAACCTGTAGTTTTGTAGGCACATACTCCAACTTCACGATCCCCTGCTCAACTTTCTCCTTGATAAAATGATACTTTATCTCAATGTTCTTTGTCCTAGAGTGACGGACGAGATTTTTGCTGAGATTTATAGCACTTGAGTTATCGCACTGGATTTCGATCGGAGACTTTACTTCAACTCCCATATCTTCAAGCTGCTGCTTCATCCACAATAACTGTGTGCATGCTTGAGTGGCCGTAATATACTCAGCTTCTGCGGTGCTTAATGAAATGCAATCTTGCTTCTTGCTAAGCCAAGAAATACACAATCCATTATGATAAAAAGCACCACCGGACGTTGGTTTCCTATCATCCGCTGAACCGGCCCAGTCTGCATCAGTATATCCCAATAACTCTGTCTGAGATTTGTCATTGTATGTCAAGCCGAAGTCCACTGTGCCCTTGATATACCGAAGTATTCTTTTCACTGCAAGCATGTGACTTTCCTTGGGATTACTCTGATATCTCGCTGCTTGGCATGTGGCGAAAACAATATCAGGCCTTGTTGCGGTTAAGTACAACAGACTTCCAATGATTTGCCTGTATTCTGTGATATTAACTGCCCTGCCACTGTCATCTTTTGATGATTTCATCCGGGTAGAAACCGGAGTCTTCATCTCCTTGGAATTTTCCATTCCAAATCATTTCAAAGCATCCTTGGCATACTCGGATTCAGAAATGAATGTTCCATTCCTGCCTTGTGTAATTATGCTTCATCTGATCTTCCAAATATTATGTCTTCTTCCTTGACCAGCCTCACCATCCTTTGATTACTATTGTTGTTGAAATAAAGATTGTAATCAAATCCCCCACACTGAAAACCAATCTTCTTCAAATACTGATATAGCCTTCAGTACCATTCTCTTGGGGTGTATGCTTTGCACACCAGTCGTGCTTTGTTTCGAATCATTGTACCATCTTCGTTCATCTTGTCTAAATAGACCCATTTTGTCCTGATGACGTTTTTATCATCTGGCCTAGAAACAATTTCCCAGGTCTGATTCTTCTCAATTCTGACCTATCGCTTCATTCATGGTATGATCCCGGTTTTTCATCTTCAGCTGCATCAGCAAAGCATTTCGACTCAACCTGAGATAGTAATGATGTCTGCTGTAGTGATTTCATTCTCTTTGTCTGAACTGGATCTCACTGATCACTGATGATAGTCTGCCTATCAATTTCAGCTCGATTCTTTGTATTTTGTGCAGATAAGGATTTTACATCCTTGTACTCATCATCAGTATCTTATTCTGAGTCACTCTCAGCCACTTCTTCTCCCCCTGTGTTGCTTTCTTCCTCAGCACTTTCGTCAGGAAATTGTTCACTGACTCATTTTTCAGTGGCTTCATTTCTTTCAGCTACTTTTCGCAGCTTCTTGGTATCCTGAAAAACAGTCAGCTGATACCACAATGTTAGATCAAAATAAATAAGCATGAAATGCTTGATCACTGCTGCTTCTCTCATAGTATGTCTTCTCTCGATAGACAACTCTTGAGCTGGGTCATCCAATTATTTCCTTGATGGATCTGGCATCTGATTTTGTTGTTTAATGCTCCCCCTATGTTATGCAACACTTCCTGGGGTTAGGCCCAACAGTTTAGACCCATAACACGTATTTTCCTCCTGCATCATTCATTCTCATCTTCCAATCAGATTTGAGCCACTAACAAAATCTCTAAGCCTACGGAGTTGAAACTCGGTGTAGGAAACAAGAGATAAAGTTAATAACACAATCACTTCCTATTGTGCTCTGTTTCTCTCCTTCTTCTTCAACTCTAGTATCTGATTTGAATCAATTGAAACTCTAGAGCATATCATTTCTCCACTTCGCATCCTTAGACGCCACTTCCCCTTGGATTGTATCTCCCTAAAACCTGAAACACAAGAATCATCAGTTAATAGCATTTATATACATAGGGAGATGGGTGTTTCTTCTAGAATCCTCAACATGAGGATGATGGTTGATCCTGATGGGTCAACCCTTTGATTCTTTCTTGGAGCGCATCACACTCCTTTCTTGCTTCCTCCAACTGCCTGACCAACTTCAACTGTTCTGGCCATATGACTAGGCATTCTTTGCTCACATTCTGAGCCTTTTTCTGATATGAAGATTCTGCAGACTTGGCCTTTCTCACAATCTGGGGTTTAGACCAACTGGTACACATTTCGATCTTTGATGTTCTACCGAAATTCCATTTCCCTTGATTGTTTCTCGGTGCAGGAATCTCCTTTCTTGTCATCTTCCCTGTCTTCTTTGTCCATTGTAGGGATCTGCCTTTTTCTTCCACTTCTCGTTGCAAAACACGACATGTGGATTTTTCGATGCATTCTTTGCTTATCGGCCTTTTATCAGATTTATGAATCACCACCCTATTTTTCATTGGTGGTGGGTCCTCCATTGAACGCCCATTCTTCTTTATCACCACTGGAGTAGATCTCCCCTTAATCTTCCAGGTTTGCTCACATTCTCTCCTTGAGAGCTGTTGTGAGTATGACATAGGAGGTGACTGATACACTTTTCGTTCAGCTCCATGTGATTTCCCTGAGGCTCGAAGCCTATTCTTCTCCTTACCACTTTGTCTCCCAGTACAGGCTTCTTTCTTGTACACTTCCTGTGGTGGAGATCTCTTTTCTTGTTTCTTTCCCTTTCCTGCTTTCTTCTTACTGCAATGTCTCGCCATGTGCCCATAGTGAGAACATATAAAACATTTTCCCTCAAAGGCATACCTCATTTCATCATCTCTCTGCTGAGATGTTGATGCACCTTGAGTTCTTCCTCTGATATTGTTCTCCTGAGCTTCCTGACACATGCTCATGGTGTGTCCCATTCTTCCGCAGTAATAGCATCTAATATATGCTTTCCTCTGAGAATCCCTTCTTTCTAATTTCTCATGATGCTTCTTCCTGTTCTCAGATTTATTAATGTCTCTCTTTTCACAGCCTGAAATGTACTCCAGAGCCTCTGTACAGAAGCTTGATGTGTGGCCATGAACTCCGCAGAAATAGCACACATCATCACTCCTTGAAACTATCCTCATAGGCCTATCTCCAGCACCTACAGGATTTTTCTTACCTTTGTAAATTTTCACTGCATTTTTCTTATCATCCATAGGAGTGGAATTATCATATCCAATGCCAGCATTTCCAAAACTTGCTGGTCTTTGAGCTGAGAAAATATTATGTTGTTTCTCTTCAGAAACAGCATATCTGTTCTTCATTTTATCATCACTTGTCGAAGGATGATCAAATAGAAAGTGCAGTGCATCCTTCAACTTGGGATTATCTTTGGATTTAGACTTATCTATTTCCTGTTTGACTGATTCGAGCTCTTCTACCAACTTTTGAATCTTCATATCCCTTGATTCAAGTTGGACAACATGTTCTTCCTTGAGAAGCTTCCCTCTACTTACCTCATCTTCCGGTTCATGCTTCAGCTTATCAACCATGTCAATTTTCTCCTTTACCTTCAATTTTTCTTGAGCGACAGAGTCAGAGCAACATGCATTCTCTTGTTGTAGCCTTTGATTTTTCTGAACTTCTGCAGACAACTGTGCTGCTAGATCATTATTTCTGGCTTTAAGATTCTGTGCTTCATCTGACATTTGACTCTCTTCATAATCACCAGCCTTTTGTTTTCCTTTCATTCTGGCCA
This sequence comes from Viscum album, assembly GCA_963277665.1. Lineage (NCBI taxonomy): Eukaryota > Viridiplantae > Streptophyta > Magnoliopsida > Santalales > Viscaceae > Viscum > Viscum album. The sequence goes on from OY728157.1 coordinate 1,472,199,516, forward strand.
TCTTCTGCAGCTCTTCAGCACGTGAATCATTCTTCTCTGTTAGGTTAGTAACTATATCAATAAGCCTTTGATTTAAACATTTTAGCTTTTTGACCTCAATCTCCAATCCCTTGATCCGGATATCTTTATATTTGGCTTCTTCAGTGTTTCCAACGTCACTTGGAATACTCGGTTCTTGGATGCTTTTGAGTTGATCTTTCACTTTTCTATTCAAGCCATCGATCTCCCTTTTCTGTTCTTCAATCTTAAGCTTATACTCACTAACTGATTCTGAGTTCTCTGGTGCTGATAACTTGAGTTTCTCAATTTTATTTATCAACTCAGACTTCTCTTCTTCCTGATGCTGCATATAGAGTTTGGCATCACGAACAACTTTGTTAGCATTCTTGGTTTTGGCTCTCCAAACATCTATCTCTTCAAGAGCAGCCTCTAACTCAGCTCGCATATCTATTCTTCCTTCAATTTATTCTTCTGTTTCAGTATCACTCTAATGCTCATGTACTTTACTCATTCCAACATCATGATTGAGTGAATCAATCTTTTCCCTTTCTGATTCATCCAAGCCTTCCTTCAGCAAGTTGTTTTATTCCTTTAGTAGAATAACACATTTTCCATATACACTTCCACACTGAAGAGTACCACCTGACTTTTTCTTGTTCTTGGATGTTTTTCCCTTTGCCATGGATGATTGAGATAAGAGAAGACTGATTCTTTATGCACACAGATCGACTACACCAAGTTGGAGCAAACAAATCTGATAACAGCAACCTTCCCTCTGATACCAATTGTTAAGGCCAATAGGGGCCTATATACCCTGAGAGGGGGGGTGAATTAGGGTATGGATATTCTTTTTCAAAGTTCTTTCTGCCCCACTGGATCTTGACCTCTTTGTTACAAGGGTCACTTTGTTTGCACTTGTGTGGTTACTGTGATCACTTATCTCATTTACCTGATGATGATGCTTTGAATGCAATGCAGGAAAGTAAGCAGGCAGACACATAGATTTTTACTTGGTTCACCGCTAAGGGCTACGTCCAAGGAGCATACGCCGACAAGTTGCCGGTTCGTACCAAATTCCACTAGGCTTCACTAGCTGTGGATTACAATGTTCGGGCTAGATCACTTATATGCCCAGGCTCACTGCCTATACAAGGTTTAGGGTCAGCTCACTGCTTTCCCAAGGGTCACTCCCTGTTTCTCTCTCTCTGGCTCACTGCCGGTGGAGAGGATCACCTTCTTCCTCTTCCTAAGCTCACTGCTCCAGAAGGGATTCACTCACTCACAGTTTATAGACCTGTAGGTCTCTTCATTTCCATTAAGGAATGCATCTTTTTCTGTATGTAGATGCTCTGTTGAAGTCCAACTTTCACCCGCAGATGAATCTCACTTTGCACCGGATGTACCGGGCAACCTCAATTTTTACGCGCAACCCTTACGGTGCCTTGCGCGCAATTTCTATGATTTGCGCGAAATTCCTTTTTCGCGCAACCTCCAAATATTACGCGCAGCTTGGAAACTGCCTTGCGCGCAATTCACTGATATTGCACGAAATCCACTTTTCGCGCAATCTTCCTTTTACGCGCCAACACCAACTTTCTGCGCAGCCTTAGCTTTTCGCGCAACAGCTGACTTTACGCGCAAACTTTAAGTTTACGCGCAACACCCTTTCTAACTTCAATTTCGCGCACCAGAGCTCGGGTATTTTCTATGTCTTGAGCTCTACTAAATGGAGGAGGGTCACTTCATATTTATAGGCAAAATCGACCCCGCGCGAAAAACCCTTCTTGAGCGCGTAATCCGCTTTGATCGCGAAATACAAATCTTCCGCGCACAACCATTTTCCGCGCACTGCTCCATAATTTCGCGCACCTCATGCCTTTTCCATTTTACGAGCTTCGGACCTCGTAACACCTCTTGCGCGAAATACTTCATCCTCTATTTCGCGCGCCACTTCAATTTTCCGCGCACGCCTCCAGAATTTCGCGCGCCTCATGCCTTTACCGATTTTCAAGCTTTCGGCCTTGAAACATCTTTTGCGCGAAATGCAATTTCGCGCAACCCGCTGTTTTGCGCGCCACCCTTCAAGATTTCGCGCAACTCGCTAGTTTTGCGCGCCACGCTTAATTTTTCCGCACACCTCCTTCATTTCTCTCTCCTCAACCTTCGCCAACAACATATCACTCCATTTTCCATTGGCAATTTTCAGGCCCATAAATTTGGCAAACACTGGGAAACGACGCCACCTTGTACTGCTCTTTTGTACCGCCTCCAGATCGTCCTTTCCTTTGTCAAAGTTCTTTGTCAACATGGAATGTCAACAACTTCTCGGGAACTCAACAATTCTCTATGGAAACCTGCTTTGTCAACAAACACAATCAACCCAAAAATACTGCAAAGTTACCTTGAGGGATTTTTGCCCAACAGTTCTACAAGGCTCTTTAGGCTTCTATAATTATTTTCCTTGGTTATTCAACCCATAGTTAGATCTAGACCACTTGAAATGGTGTGTTCTTTTAATTTATGAATTCTTATTGAATTCTTCTTGAATATCCTTATTCAATTCTTGATTTTGTGTGTATATATCTATCCATATTATATATTTTTGTTTTACATTGATATGAAACTCAATATTGGTTCTATTTTTCTTCATTGCTTGAGGTAGGTGATCTAAGTAATCTCTTTAAAGTTTGAATTGGTTTTCTATCATGTGAAACATGTGTGATCTCACTGGAATCTTTTATGTATGACCTAGATTAACTGGTAATCTGCTGAAATTGATGAACTCATACTATTTGACCTTCCATGGATCCTAATGGTCCCATTGGTATTAAGTTCAAGACTTTTTTCAACCCAATAAGCGTGGAAACCCTTGACCTAGGTTGAAACTCAGAACATATGAACCTAGATCCATTTGATAAATTGATATTTTTAATAGAATGTCTTAACAATTTGAATTTAATTATCAAGATAATTTTGAAATTGGATTGATAAATAATAACTTGGATTGAAGTGGTTAATTGACATGTAATTGGATTTGGTATAATAACATGATGAAATATGGTTTAATGGATTATAAAATATTAATTTTTCTGAAATAGATTGTGAAATATATTTTTGGCAATCATGGTGATGATTGTTAACATGGATAGAAACTCAAAATTAGATTAAATGGGATAATGGTATGTACTTGAAATTGGAATGATAATTGGTAATTGAAATGAATTAACCAATTTAGAATATTTTACATGTTCAGTATATTTGGTAAATTTTTGATCTTGGATATAACTTTAATTGATGTTTTAATTTTAAAACCATCCTTATAATGGGAATTCACATAAGGATTGATGTCCCCTCAATGCATCATTATCCCTAACATAGAAATTCATATCAGGTCCTATGATATATTTTCTATTGGCATGGTCTTGTAACCTAGGAATACACAAGTGACCATAGCATGGGAATTTTCATAAAGACCAATATATTATAGTTACATTTTCCCTTGGAATGATCTTGTACACTAGAAACATGTAAGTGCATCTAGAATGATAATTTTCATAGAGTATAGTATTGATGCTTGAGGGAAAGATGTCGGTTACTTGACATGCAGTATAGGTAATTCATCCTATATAGGAGAATCCATGCATGGGAATTTATATTGGTTACTTGATACAATATGGATGATTCATCCTTGATAATAGAATCTTCTAGTGGATAAAGATATTCAATATTGGGCTGAAGTAGGTATTGGATGACCTCGGATGTCAAATTGGAACTCAAGGGTTGGTGGGTTTATTTGATGTTATATATAAATTTATGAATTAATTCCCTTATTTATTGTGCTATTTCATGCACTATTTATTCATACTAGACATGATCATGCACTATGTGTGTTGTCCTACTAATTTGTACTCACACCCTTTCAAGCATCATTTAGTACTCGAGCAGACTTCATAGATGAATGTTTGGACAATAGAAATGGGCCCTGTGATGATTGATTGCTTTCTGGGATGGGATTAGATCTTTGATATGGGTCTAAGAAAGGAGTTTATGATTGGTATTTTGAGTTTTTATTATGGAGACTATTTTAGTTGTTTTCATGAATGACTCGGCATAAAATTTAATTCACATCAAATATTACATGTAATGGTTTATTATATTTTTTTACATGGTTGTCTATTCACCTACTGGTGATGTTTCATGTCTAATTGATTTATCATGTTTTCTATTGTGATTTCTACCCTATTTTATATGGTATAGCCTCCCCACTATATTCCTTACACCCTCACCACTAATTGACATCCTCTAGTGGTGGGGAGGGGCACTTGAAGTCATGTAACCACCCAAATCAGTCACATGAGGATAAAATAGGATGAGGAAATTATAAAGTGGCACCAAAGGTGTTTTTTCTATTACTTTACTATTTGGGAAAGGTTGAATGAAGACTTGTATGGGTATGGGCATGATAATGAGATCGTGAATGGGAGTATCTAACCTATTTTCAAGGGAAACCCTATGTTATCATTAGTGGGATTTCTTTTCTTGAAGTCATATTGTTATAGTTGTGATGTTATTTAACCTTATGTGATGTACTTTTTGTGAGATGTTACCATTTAGGATATTTATCTCATGGGCTAGTACATTATGAGGTAAGTATGTATGCATCATGATAGGCACATATGGTAATATGTTGACATGAATTGTTCAGGTTAGGGATATATTTACCACATATGATATATCCAACTCTATGAATTATGAAATGGAATCCTTGAAATATCAGATAAAATGAATAAATGAAATTGTTTGGACATAAAAACTCACTTGTTAAGCTGAGTTTTGGATTAAACTTGTGTCTGTGGTTATCCATTATTATCTTAACCTTTTGATGTTGAACTTGTTGTGTTTCCTATGATATAATGTGTGTGATAACCCTTGTAAATATAATACATCCATTTAATCTTTAGGTTTAGAATCAGGATAGTGGTAAACATCACACTCCTCACACAACTGACCTAAAACTTCTTATTTTTTAGGGGAATCATATCAATGATAAGATTTGTGATAGTTTTCTATGGGTGAACTAATCCATAGATAGAGAGAAAACTCATATGGTGACTTTGATGTCTGATCTTATCAGGGAGTTTTATATGTAGAACCCACATATGTTTACTAGGGATGGATTCCCCCATATAGCTTATTTTTGGATTGATTCCATCAAGATAATATTCAAGAATTTGGTGAAGACCATAGACAGGAGGGTGAATCTTGATTCTTATATGATATGAAGACCAACCATGTGTTGGTGGGACATCATAGAGTAGGCTATATAGAAAAAGGATCTTACTTAAAAGGAATTGGAGGTAAAGTTCCTAAGTCACTTCTATCTAGAGATGTTGAGGGATGAGAGGGATAGGGAGTTCATGCACCTGACCTTGGGAATTATATTAGTGTTGTACTATGTTGGATGTTTTATCAACCTATAGTTTTTTTCTCTATACTTGGTAGTATATGAGCTAACCTCGGAGAATCAGTTCTAGGATGAGATTATTTATGATATCAAGTCATAGATTAATGTATTTAACCTAATAAACTTGAATGAAATGATGAATTAGGATCTCTTCATGGAAAGGAACCTGAGGGAGGGCCTGAGTAGTAGGAATTAATCCTCAACAAGATGATCGAGGAGCTCTTATTTAGTTAGAAAGAAGTGAAAGTATGATAGTTAATACCAAGATCACAGTGAGTAAAGTATCCAGGGGAGTGGAAATATATCTCAATATCATGAACAAAGACATTACATTCAGTGTGGTAGGGTTGGAAATAAGATTTTTTGGTGTCCTTTTTCTTATTTAGAGTACCAAACTTACAGTAAGATATGCCATTTATAGAGGTTATATAAGAGACCTCAATAGTATAATGGTGTAATATGATTAAAGAAAACACCATAATCTGTGAAGGACCCAACTACCCATTAGAAGATAGGTAGCTGGAGTTTCATCTGTCACTTGGGTTGGAGTAGGGAACATAGTATTTTGATGCATGAATGAAAATATCTATTGGGAGGAGAATATTAATGGAGTTTTATTGGAGCTTAGGGGAGAGGGGTGAGTCAGATGAACATTATAAATTATATTCCTACTAGTCTGGATACAAGACCTTCTACCATCAAAGGTATGATTCTAGTATCATCTACCATTTTCTGCATTTTCTTTTATATAGGATCCTCTTACCCATTTATATATTATCAATTTTCCAATGGATTGGGTTTGGATGTGGGGATATTGGATAGGATTAGGAAAACTGACACCCCATTAAGGGTATTATAAGAGGGTATTAGACACTGTAGGGAGTGCTATCTTGAAGTTGATGACTGCCATTTCCTCTCAAAGACAATTTTTCTAGAAATGGATGGGTTTGATTTGATTATGGGTATATATTGGAAAGTTATCTACCAAGATCATATCCACTATTATTAGAGGATAATAACCATAATATCATTATAAGGGGTATTTTTATCCATCACGGTGAATTATATCTTCAAGATGGTCTTGCACAACTAATTTAGTATAAATTTGATTATATCATGGACCAGAAAGCATTCCTTGTTCTGGATGATGGAAAGTTTCAACATTGTACATTTCCTCCCATAGTGGGATATGTTCAAGATGTATTTACTAAGTAATTATCTATATTTCCACCTGAGTGGGAGATTGAGTTCACTATTGAGTTGTTGAAAAGTATATTTCCTCCAAAAGGGTGATCGGGTTTATGAAATTTTTATAGTCATGGTAAGTATGATGAAATTTATAACGACGTAAGGATTCATGATATGGTTATTTCATGGGGGTGAGACTATTTATTTGAGCCTCGAGTGTCTCAGAGGAAATCAAGTGTATCACTAAGCATGTAAAATTTTGGTTTAGAGTATAAAATTTAAGTATTTTTGTATGAAATCTACAAAATTGGAAATTTGTGAATTCCATTGGGATTATGGAATCTTTATGAAGTTAGAGGATTTGGTTACCACCCCAAAATATGGGTTGTTTGGTTTTCAAAGGTAGTCAATGCTATAGGGAATGGTCTAGAATGTGTCATGATTGATCAAATATGTCATCTTTTATGTTGATTAAAACATGTTTTTTTGAGGGACGACTAACATATATTATAGTCTAGATATTAATTAATATGTGATATAGGATATTTATTTTTTCATGGTGTGATGTGGGAATGATCACGGGTAGTTGAATATTATAGTTTAGGATGTTTAGATGAAATCAATAACTAATGTAGTTAATGATAGATGCATGTGGATACTTTTTGATGGTGAAAGTGTTATTGTTGGGAGGTTTTAAAGACCTGCACTGGTATGTGTCAGTGGATTCATAAAAAAGTTAGGTTATGGTGAGAGAATAACCATGAATATTTTAAATTTATCAATTATTTTTGGGAATTGGAATTTATTATACTCATTTTAAATGTTTTATGAGGTGTTTTTAAGATGAATATTTGGGAGGAAAAGTCCCAAAATTATTTTTAAATAACATTTTAATGAGGTGGAATTTTTTATTGTATTATGATTCCATCAAACACCTTGAAAAGGCCACTAGATTTCCTATAATCAAGGAAGTTTACACTAGACACCCAATCGTAAGGACCATGGGTTACTAGTAGGATCCTAGTGGGACACTAGAAGTATAGTGAAACTAATGAGAGTTTTGGTGCATCTTCCTTCTGAAAAAATTAAATGGGGATAGTTTACTAATTTTGACCTGTTTTTTAAACCCCCACTTGGGATATTAGACCTCCTAGATTATTTTAGTGTGGGGGGGATTGTCTATTTTTCTCTACTCCTCTCCCTAACACCCCCTTATAACTATGACATCTAGGATTATTTTAATTCATCAAATTAGATAAGTTCCACTCCTTATGATATCATCTTCCAATTTATCCTATACTCCTTTTATTTAAGGAATCTCACAATGGGATTTTAAATAAAATTTCATCAAGTCATAGTGAAATCATCCCATCATTATAGAGATTTCATAAGCATCTATAAGGGTAAATTAAATAAGGAATAAATTAAATAGCTTTGTATCATTTTCTAAAGGTATTTCACTACCCTAATTTATTATGATTTTTCCTAAAATTGTGATGGGTTAAATTTAAAAATCCATGTTAGGTGTGAGGGTATTGTTCTATAGTGGACTAAGGGGTGTGGAAAGACTAATATATACCCAATTTTACAATGGTTTTATCAAGGATACATTACCCAATGAGTTTTACCTCGATTATAAATAAATAGAACATGTGTAATTAATTATATATATAAATTTTAAGGTTTATATAATTTATTATAGAGTCTATGGATTTAGGTAGAGGAACATTTATGATGGTAAATATTGAAATTTTTTAGGGAAAATATTGAGAAATATTTCTTATAGGGATAACTTTGTGCTCGAGGTAGGTGATCCATAATATTACCTCTTTATATGGTTGTGTATATACTTTTTGGAATATAATAATGTGTGTTTAGGTGTGAGAAACTAAATATAGAACTATGGGTGAGTCCCCTTGAGTGAGATAGAGTTAGTGAGTTGGTTAGAATCATAGAGTATCCTTGAACATTATGTATTGATACATGGTCACTGATGGATATTTCACCTATCAAGGAGGCATGGTTTGAGTCGGTTATAACTCTAGGAGTGTTGCCACTACTTTTTTATGTCTCTATCAACCTATATTGGTCTAGTTTGATATATGATGATTGCATAGAGAAATATATAGGGGTGAGCCTATAGATTGTCTTAGTAAAGGGTTCATGGTATACCAACATAGGTTACTATGAATGGATAACCCAAAATGGAACCAAATATGGTTTAATTGTTTTTTAATAGTGGATATATACTATCTAAATCTGGATATATGATTTTTTTTGTTGAATACATAACCATTAGGGACCATGTTTCTTTAGGAAGTGACTTGATACTTAGGGGATGGAACCATAAGGGGTGTCATTTTCTCTAACTATAGCTTTGATACTTGTATGGAATCATAAAATGTTTCTTTTTGATTTAAACATATGTATTGGTTAGGATAATGGTTGATATAGGCCTTGTATTGGGGTTCAACATGATGAGTTCCATCATGGATCGACCCTTGTGTGATGGTTATCAGTTTGGAACCTAATTCATGCCAGAGGTGGTCAGGATTAATAGGTTCATGTGAGATATACAAAGTGTGGGATATGATTAATTTACTAAGTTTAATGTGTTTATATGAACTTTTTAGTGTGATGAATCATTTACCATGAGTATTCTTATATGTGGAAATGTTATGGGGTTTCAACTAACTGGATAACATCATTAACTCTATCCCATAATCAAGTTTTTAAATTATGTGTGGTCAATCCATAATAAATTAATAATAATAAGAATAGTGAAATTCCAAGGTCAGTTAGATAAGGAATACATGTGAGCCTTAGGATAAAGACTTAGGACTTATAGTCAAATAAATATTTACAATAAAAAATTGATAACAATGAATTAAAATCAAAATTTAAATGATAATTAAAAAAATCATTTTAAAAAATGTAAGGGATCAATTTCAAAGGATGATTCATTAAAGATAACAACATATTAATTCATGAATTTGTTAAATTTATTGGATGCAATGTCATTATAAAGTTATCAATTTATTTATAATAAAATAAAAAAATTCTACATAATCCAATATAAATATATAGTCTAGATAAGTGGATTAAATTATGTTTATTAAGTTATATATTATAGGTATAATACAAATACAAGCTAATTTTAATAGATTAATTTTCTCAATCACTTTTTAGTTCATCCTTAATAAGCCTTTGAGTTGAAGATGTATTAATGAATAAGATGTGGGGTTATATTCATAAAGTGATTCTAAAAAAATGACTATTCAGAAACAAAAATGATAGGAAAATTTAAAAAAATCATCCTTATACTCTTGATACCTCAACCCGTAAGTGTTTGACTATTCAATGTTCATAGAAACTCAATCATTCTTGAATTTATCAACCTTAAAAGTGAGTGTAACTATTAAAATAATGATAAAAAATTCAAATAAATTAAAACATTAAATAACTTACTTGAATTATTCTTCAAAATAACAAAAGTAAACTTATGGATTGGAAAATGGTATGAAAGGACTCAAATATACTAAAGAAATATGAACCAAAGGATCATATTTTACCCAAATGTGACTTATATATATATATATAGACCTTATCATCACCACAGTGTAATGTTATTCATTATAGCATGAAGATATATAAATAGATATATAAACTCTTATATATTATACTTGATTGGATCTATCACAGTGAAAGGTATGGTGACATGGTGTAACTCACATATCTCCCATCATCAAAATCTGAATCTTTCATATATAATTGTGTAGCCCTATAAGGTCTTTATATGTGTCTTAATTTCCTTTATATTTCCTAGGATCATTATATTGAAAAGGGGTACAATAATGTAGTGTGAATCTTAAGGATTTAGTTGTTTTCCCTCCTAAATTATCACATAGTGCAAGGGGTATACTATAAATTGGTCCTATGTGGTTCATCTAAGGGGTTATTACACTGTATATGCTTTATAACATGAAAATATTTTTCCTAGAACCATGTGATTCATCTACTAGTTCCCTTGAAACTTGCACCACATGAAACATTTTCTTTATCAAGTAGATTTTTCAGAAGTAAAACCTTTACAACTTTTTATCATTGTCATTTTATGGTGTTCCCCACACCATAATCCGTTTTCCTCTACTCCTATATCACTATCATTACACCTTACACCATGGTTGTTCTTATCAAGCTGTGTTTCTCCCTCACAGTGCTTGGTTTATATCACTACACCTCCCTCAAAAGGAACCCCTCCTATGCAAAAAATGAAAAAGATAGATAATGACTCCCAAATATTGTCTCCATTAGGCCATAGGTTTGGGACTATCACTGAGGGTATAAATAAAGTCACACATATGGGAGGTATTCCCCTCAATAGAAAATTAGTAATGAGAGATAACACATCTTACACAAAAAAACTCCATCATATAAAATAAAATATATATAAACCCATCGCATAATTCATGAGTGACATAAAATGAAAACAATTCTAAATAAAAATACCTAAATAACCTTGTGGAAATAACTCAACAACTCTATGATCCAAGCTAGAAATATCCATCATGTTCTCTAACACCACCCCGATGACCTAAAAAACAGATTATATATATATATATATATATATATATTAGGGTGAGTATAACATGTATACTTAGTTATATCACACCCAAAAACTCTCATGAAAATGTGAGAAGAGCATATTAATACCCCAATGAATGAATAATAGAATAAAAAATTAACCTATTAGGAAAAATATTTTCTAACCTCACCATGGAACACTCACAAAATAACACATCCTTGTATAATAGTATAAGTAGAATCACATACAAAAAGTACCTTACATGGATTCCCCACTAATTTTATTCTCTCACACCCCAATATTGCACATCATGGTGCTCTTATCCTTTTAGTATCCATCATACTTATATCGCCACAGACCTCATCATAATGAGAATTACCCAGCTCTAAACCAATACCATAACCGTCACATCCTCATCATCCCATAACCATTTCCATATACCAGAATATTAGAGTATCATGAACATGCAGGACACAAACCTCATGCCCTCCTCCAACCATATACAACCACCACCATGAATTAACTCATCCTCTCACCAATCATCACCACAAGTGACCTATATCTTCTATACATCACAAACCATGTGTAACAACATTTCTTGTAAGAGAGAATGGGGGAGAGGGGGTATCCACCCACCCAACCTCACCAACATAGATATTTGGGGAAGATACATAGAACCCAAAATATTTTCATTTTAGTGTAAATACACAACTCATGTGGGGTGAATATAAAAATAATAAAGAAAATACAATGTATAATAATTACACACAAGACCAACCTATGGGTTCACACAACCAAAATAACCCAAATACCACAACCTTTATATCACCAACATCACACATCAATATCATTATCGTGATACTAACCACCCATCTAGTCCAACATATTGAGCACACAATCACACATCAGTTTCATAGTCCCCATTTAACCACATCAATTATTATCCACTTATATATTCATTTACCATCATTCCATATTTAGTGAAAATAAATTCTCCAAAAAAATCCTACATCTTTTCCATTTATAATTCATAATTCACTCATTTCTTTCCATAAAAAATTTAATCCAACCCAAGTTCATTTTCTATAATAACCATTTAAAGTATTCTATAACTATCAAGAAACTACCAACCCAACACATAGCTCCGTTAAATTCCCATGAATTAACCATACACTTTTTTACTTCACACATAATCACCATATCCCCAAGAAGAACTAAAAAATAAACCACACACACACAATTCCATCCATCATGGAAACCATCAAATCAAATCAACTTCACAAGAAAAGGGGAAACAGAATAATTCTTTATTTAATCACACCCAATTCAACTACTATATTTAAGGGATTTATACATTTCATGTGAGGTTATTTCCATAATTTTATTTTAGCAAACAATAAAAAATTCCCAATAGTAATCAAATTTTATAAGAAAAAATAATCAACACACACACATGGTAAAGTAACATCATGAAAAAAAGTAAATAATATGTGATATCACCCCTTCCCCTTAAAATATATTTGAATCCAATTTAATTATCTCCATTAAGATAACTCTTATCATTCAAAAAAAAAGGGTTAAAAATCATAATAATACCACATATACACAAAAATAAATAGAGAACTCATATCCCCTACCTAGATTGGAGCTTCAATGGAAACCACCATCAAAACATGATAATTAAGGGATTCAAATTCAAAAATCTTGATGGGAAAACAAGTAAAACCTAACCACAATAATCTACCATCAAACCAAACTACAAACTCAGCCCAAAATAGATTGGTTATCCAAAATGAATATATGTAAAAGAGGTAATAATAAAAATGGATAAATGTGATAAGAAGATATATTGGATCAAGTGAACTCGATTCTCCACAATCTAAGTGGTTATAACCCTCAAGAGAGATGATCAAGGAGATCTAAGGGGGTCTAGAGTCATCCAAAATTTAGAGTAGAATAAATGAGATAAAAATAAGCGAGGTAGGGACCTCTATTTATATAATAATCCCAAATGGACTCTTCATAGTGTGTAGACATCCCTCTACACCCATATATCCCTTGGTCAAAGGAGATATAAATCTCCCACATCCATATCTATCATTTTTAATATTTTTTAAAATTATTTTATCCATCACCATGGCCTAGGCCATGGTGTGGTCCAAGTTGTGTTGGATCCTCTAATTCCCACTATGACCATCCACTATGACATAACACAAAATATTTTTTGTTTTATACTCACCACATATAGGACCATGGTTTGGTGAGATACATCTCCCCATGTTACACAAGTGGTTCTCCAAAACTCCAAGCCCATAAAAATTCCCTTATCTAGGTGTTTCTTACTACCCTTATTACACAGGGTGACCTCCCAAGATCCACACCTAATTATATTGAAAACTAAGTAATTTTCCTCACTAAAGTGCACCCTGAAACCTCTTGACCAGGCCCATGACCATCCTCCAAAAACCTAATCTCAAAACTACCACCACCATGCCCACCACCATGACATGGTATCCCTTTGAATTACCAAAACTATCCTCTATCCTTTAAAACACCACCAAACTTCATCTTATCACAACCAAGACCTAGAAAATGTAAGTTTTTGGTGGTGGAAGTGGTGGTGGTGGTGGGTGGGGGGGGGGTAGGAATATTGTCCCTCACATTAGATACCTCTAAAAAAATTGCATCCTCGAGAATCAAATACAAACATAGAAGGGAAGAGAAGAAAGAAAAAAGGTTCAAACAACCATCCCATGAGATACCTCTAAAGTATATCATTACAACACAAGAGTAACTACCAACCAAGCATGAATGAAAAGAGGAAAAAGGAATTTTTCATAAACCTACAATACACCAAGTGTTTCACCACATAAGAAAAAGAAAACAAAACAAAAACCCAATGTAAATTGAGATACTGAAAATGCATCTGTATCTCATGTTTGAATATACTATCCTCCATGACCCTATTTCTCAAAAAAACATGATCAAAAGGGTTTAATTTACTAATAATCACCTATATAAATGGTATTGTACTTTAACTAGTCACTCCACGAACGTTTCATCATCCTCGATATCCTAATCTCCATATTCAATGATGTGAGATTAATTATGAAGATATAATGAATCTACTATATGTGAAGATATTGTAGATCCTATATAGTTTTTGTGGGAGAAACAAACCATATTTTTCACCTTTACAAAGTGCTCAACACCTTAAAAATTTTAATGAACTAGGGATAAACCTTACTCCCATGACCAAAACCTCACTGCCCCTAATGAGGGGAAACTGCCAATAACACATGGTCTCCAACCTCAAACTCTAGGGGACTCTTTCTAAAATCATAATAATTATCTAGAGGACTTGTAACAACTTTATCATATCTTAAATCATCTATATATTCTATGTAATTATCTTTACCACATCATTTCTATGAATGAATGATTTTCTTACCACACTCCAACACTACATAGAAGAAAAAAAACATCCATCTAATGCCTCAAATGGTCCTATACCAATGAATTAGTGATATATATTATTATAGGAAAACTGAAATATGTGTAATTTATTTAAACATGAATCAATTTAATCCTAGACACATTCCTAAAACATGTCCTCTATCATCTAGATGGTTCCTTTTATCTACCCATGTGTCTGGGGGTGGAAAATAGTGATAAGGTGAAACTAAGAGATAAAGGCATACTGCAACCCCCTATAGACATGTGTGGTAAAATGGGGATCTCAATTAGAAATGATAGTCCTCGTCAACCCATAAATATACACAACTTTATCTATATACTTCATCTCAAAAGCATCCACAACACTAGAAAATGAACCAACTTCATCTGATGGTCCACAATCACCCAAACAATATTAGATAATCCTTGGGCATGGGGTAAAATAGTGATATAATCCATCAAAATTTCCACCCACTTCTACTCAAGGATATCTAAGGGATACAAGAAACCTCTATGAACACTGTTTAGGACATTCACCTACTAAAAAACCAAACACTATTCTATAAACTTCACCACTGACCATCTCATACGAGGCCACTAATGTTTCCTTCTAAATCCATGATAAATCTTTGACACACCTAGATGTACTGATAAGGGTGATTTGTGAAAATCATGGAGGATTACCTCATGAATTACAATGGAATTAACAACCTCCACAAAAACATTATCTGGTTCTGATTATACTTCAACCAAACCTCTGGTGAATCACTTTGGCCAATGTGGTATTGCATCACATCCACCTCAATGTCTCCCCACTAAGAATCCTCCACATGTAATATAAAAGGTTCTATATTAATCTGATAAAGAGAAATGCTACCACTAAATTATTTTGTATTGAGATGCATCACTGTAAGATATTTCATTCCTTTCAAAACATCACATGACTCTCAAACAATATCTCATTGTTACTTACTTCTCAGTGCATTATCCACAAATTTTTCCTTCCTTGGGGTGTAATATATATAAAAATCATAATACCAAAGAATATACATTCACCCCCATTAATAAAGATTCAAATATCACTAATAGAAGACATACCTCCAGTTCTTGTGATCCATGAAGACCATAAAGTGGTTAATGATGAGGTAATGTTGGAAAAAATTAACACAAAAACCACCTCTTCAAACTTTAGAAAATGGGTGGAATAGTTACTCTCATGGGGACGGAACTACGTAGAAAAATAAGAGATCATCATAATATGATTCATCTCAATACTAGTCAAGAAGCATCATACAACACCTCAAGCATCACCCCTTCCTTTATAAACAAGAGAACTTGGGTGATAACTTCCCTTTAAAGTAGTCAAAAGTTACCTGACATTGGTTAGTCCAAATGAAATCATAACACTTCCTAGTTATATCTATCATTGGGAATTAAATCTAAGAAAATAAAGAAAAAAATATCTGATAATAACACACAAGACCAATTAAGTTATGAACCTACACCAAATTCTTGGGTGCTTCCCAACAAACAACCATCTCAGCCTTTTAGGGATCCATTTCTACTCCCTATTGAGACACCACATGTCCAAGGAAATTCAATACCTATGTCTAGAATATACACTCATCAAATTTACTATACAATTGGTGGTAACATAGATTATATAAGAAAACTATGAGTTTCTATACATTATACTCCTCTGATCTCAAGTAGATAAAGATATCTTCGATGAACACAACTATGAATTGGTCCAGTAACTCATGAAATATGGATTTCATGAGTCCCATACACACAAATAGTGTGTTCATGACAAAGAATTACATGAATATGAACACAAAGTTTTCATATCAACACCATAAGAAAATCATTAGGACGTATTCCTCCTTTAATCTCCACTAATGATATCTTTATTACATTTTGATTTTATAAAACTAGTTAGCTCCTCTAAACTGGTTGAAAAGGTCATCATTCCTTTGATGTGGGTAAAAATTACTAATCATCACCAAGTTCAAAATTTGGTAGTCTATACACATCCTTAGACTACCATCTATTTTCTTAGTGAATAACATTGGAGCACCCCATGATGAAACACTTGGCCAGATGAAATCCTTCTACATCAGATCATCTATCTGAATCCTAAAACCCCACAACTCAAAAGGTGAAATCTGATTGGGTTCCATCAAAATCAGAGAGACACTCAGCTATAATTTTATCCCAAAATCTATGTCATATAAATGTTCCATTGTTAAAAACTCCACAGAAAAAACATCTAGAAATCCCTTAACAACTCTGGGAGTTTCCACTATCTCAGTGACCACTAACTACATTAAAAATTATTTTATTAGGGAATAAAGAGACTCCACATATTAACTACCTATCTAATAAGCCTGTTCATCAATAATAACTACATAATGACTATCCACATTAGTGAATAAGACTCTCCTATAAAATAAATCAATAACCACAAATATATAATACAATAAATCCATACAAAAATAATATTATATGGTTATATATATCAAGAAGAAATCCCCACACTACTGATTCCACCCTATCATTATCCTAAAATCTTCTCACACAACAAACAAGTGGCTCAATTCTATGACTAGTGTAGTCAAAACTAGAGGAATAAGGAGCCTCTCTATGTCTAGTTCCAATTCCTGGACTAAGGCTTGTGCAATAAAGAAGTGCGAGGCTCCTAAACCAAATAAGGAATACACGAGAGTAGAAAATAATATAATTTTTCCTATAAATATATTTGGACCCTATAGTAATGACATCTCCATAGAATGAAACTATCCACACCCAGCTCATCTACCCCATTACTATCATCCACCTCCACAATTATGATCACGGTGGGGTCCTTGAAGATGAAGAACATCCGGAGGCCAACCCCAACTCGACCCATCTCCTCTCAGTGAAACATAATCCGATTTAGCCTTTTACTAATACAGAGTCACTAGTTATTGTTTATGTGGATGAAGTTGAGCCTAACCACCTTCACCATACAGAGATAAAAGGACCACTAGGAAATTATATTAGTAATTTCCATAAACCCCCAAAGGTATGACACACTACTCGAGAGTCCCTAGGGAAATAATGGGAGATATTAGACTAAGAAGGATGGAAAGGAAACTGTTGAAACTGACTCTACATGGATTGAAAACTTTAGGACCTTAACATCCGTGATCTACTACTAATAAAACTACTCCTAAGGAACCATGTTTTTTTCTCTATTATGATATAACTCCTTGATATTGCATCTGCTAAATCCCCCCAACCTTATTTTTCACCTCCAAATATATTGGAAATGTAAATGGAGTGACCACATATTGAATTAGTGGGTTGAGTGCCTCCTCAAGACACCACACACAATACTCCTCATTAAGAAAAAGGTAAATTGAGAAATTAAAAAGGCAATTAAACATTATTCCCTACTCTTATACCCTCATGTTTCCCTACTGAAGAGAAAAAAAAACACTTTTCCACAATGTTTCTTCCATCAAAGATAATAATAATTCCACTCAGAACTCCTTTTGAAAATATTTCCATGAAAGGTTATGATCTTTAACCACCCTAAGATATAACATCCACCACTGATGCACTACACCCCTCATCTGACCAACTGCTAAAAAAACCCAATACTCCACCCATGACTGAATCAAATAAGAGGTAATATAAAGGTTATATAACTAGAAATAATACTCTATATTAGAGATTATACCCTCATACTTTTCTAGATATTTCTACTAAAAGGAATACACCATCCACTACCACAACTCATCCTCCTCAGTCAATTTGACCCTTTGGTGATCAACTAGATTATCCTGTTAAACTACCACTTTCGGGACTGCACATGGATGATGAATAGGAACCAAAGATTAAATTCAACAAGGATTTAATATTCCATATAGTATGGAATATTAATTTAATTTAATTAGATTAATTTCATCCATATATTCACCCTATTCAATCACAATTGAAAACAACATGATTCATGTACCTTTACTAGGAATCTACCCTGTAAAAACAATCACTTAACCATTGAGTTTGGTATTCTTAATAACCTTGAATTAGATCACATGGGTCCCTAAAATATTATTTCTTAACCATTTTACCTTTCTTCATCACATGCTATGTTCAATAACATTGTTGCCCTACCAAACCCATGCAATCCTCATAAGTGATTAACTCTAAACTCCACCCTATATCTTAATAAACAACTTTTAATGACACTTTATCATGATCCCCTCTCTCGAAGGTACCCACCCTGGGATGGAAATTAAGGAAGATAGATAATGAACCATGAGTCCTACTTCTAGCAGGCCTAGATTTGGTGACTAGCACCAAAGCTATAAATAAAGTCACATATATGGTAGGAATTAACCTCAATAGAAAAATAGGACTAGGATATAGGATATAAAACACCAAAAAACTCTATAAAATGAAATAATAGAGGTATAAAACCATCCACCAATGCATGAGTGATAAAAAATGAAAATAATTCCAAATAACCATACCCAAATATTCCTAATGTAGCAGCTCAACAACTCCAAACTCTGATCTATAAATGTCCAAATCAGTCTCCAACTCCCTCCTAGTGACCTGAAAAATAGTTTATACATATATTTGGGTGAAAATAAGATGTATAATCATTAGGATCATACCCGAGAAATCTTGTGAAAATTTGTAAATATCATTCTACGTCCCTAGTGAAAAAACAATAGAATCAATAATCACCTACTAGGGTAACTAGTTCCTAACCTCACTAAACCCCACTCACTAAATAAATCATCCAAGTATAAAAATATAAGAATAATCACATAAATAAAGGGCACCTTGCACCATTTACACTATCATTCCCAAAATTCATACGTCTTAGCACTTCCATCCCTTCCATATCTATTAGCCTCACTTCACTACATGAATCATAATATCAGGAAATCCCCGGATCTCAACCCATGACACAACCATCACATCCTCATCATCCCATATCCACCTCTATATAACAGAATAGTAGGGTATCATGAACATGAAGGACACCAATCTCATTCCATACTCCCACCATGCATGACCACCACCATAAACCACACCATACTCTCATCAATCATCACCACAAGTGAAATAAATCTATAATACATCACAAATAATTTATAACAACATGACTTAAAAAGAGAGAGAAGGGTATATGGGATAACTCTCCATCCACTAGAACCAACCTAGATGTTTGGGGAAGATAACCAAAATCCAAAAAATTTGGTCATTGGTGTAAATACAAGACTTAGGTGGGGATATTTTAAAAATGAAAAGGAAAATACAATATATAATAGATACACACAAGCCCAACCTATGTGCCCACATAATCAAAACCACCCAACTAATACTACCACTATATAACTGCTATCACATGTAAAAAACACTGCGAGGATACTAACCACCCATATAGTCCCACATACCAACTACACAATTGATAAGTATATTTCATACATACATTTTGAGTATTTCAATGTATTGAATTGTGTATTTAATTGAATAATATTGACAACTTTTGAATTATTTCACTAGTTTTATGCTTTTTGGAAGGAAACAACAAATTCATGAAAAAGGAATGAAGAGGATAAATTTTGAGCTAGATCACGATGAAACACTAGATTTTTGAAGATAAAGTAGAGCTATAAAACTAGACACACACTGATTAAACGTTGTGTAACATAAGTACACATCATGACATGTTCAAATGGAAATTGAAATGATGGACTTATTGTGAGGAGAATACATGCAGTGAAATGAAGATACACATTGTGAGTCTAAAATTCATGACGTGACCCGAGTCAAATAGTCAAAGTACCATATATGAATTCAATAAGATGGAAAAAAATCATATCTAGAATACATGATGTGTAGCCCATGTAAACTTCATGTAATGGTCGATGCACATAAAGAAATATAGATGAAATGGGCTGTGAGTTTGAGAAAGAAAAGTCTATAAATAAAGCCCCCTTCCACCCTTCCAAATCACTCTAGGATCAGTAGGAGAAAAGGTGACACCAATAGATAGAAAAGTGATGATCCAGAGCCCCTATTCACCACCTTTCTTCTTCGGGTACCTATGTCAATCGCTCTCATCATGAGTGAGTAGTTTTCTTAGTGCTGAGTGATGTGATTGTAGGGGGATGTTAACCCAGGGGTTATTTATTTTTATTATTCATGTTTTGGATTACTGCAAAATACTTATTCAATTATAATTCCTCTTCTTTTCGTATTACATGATAATTTTTGTGGTCTGAAGTTTAATTTATTGAATCAATTAATCATTTTAGTTTGTGTATGACCGTTATTCAACAATAGGTTAGTTATGTTTAAACATGGTTTTGGGTCATCTATTTCAACGATTGAACCTAGTAGACTACCATTCCAATGGTCTAACAATTGGATTAGGACAGGATACCAAGACCAAGGATCCCTAATGACCCAATTTTGACACCAAACCTGAATAAACCCATATTAATTGAATCCTTAGAACATGAACCCAAAATCACTGAATCTGGCATATCTCCCATATTTAATTTCAACCCAACCGTAACTACTGTTATTTATCTTTTATCAAACAAATTAAACAATTTCAATTTATATTTCATTAATTAATTTAAAACATACACACTGCATCTGTGGGTTTGATCCCAAACTTTCCTTATATTACATCTTAGTTAATTTAGTAGCATAGTTTAGGTTTTATAATTTTTTTATAGCACCATAGGTAATTAATGACACCCTATGAGGTCGTCAACAATCACAAATCATTTTTATAGTACCCATTTGACCACATAAATTGATAACCAATTTTATATTCATTTCTCATATTTCCATATTTATTTACAAGTCATTATCTAGACTAGTCCTATGTTTATTCCAATTTATCATCCATCAATCACTTATTTTGAACACAAAACATTTTAGTCCAACCAAAATTAATTTACTATAATCACCATTTCAATCATTCCAAAACAACTGGTCAATAACCAAGGCAAAACACAACACCATAAAATTACCTTGCACAAACCCAAAACTGTACACATCATAGACAATAAACATATCCCCAAGCCAAAATTATCAAGAAACCACACACAAAATTAATTCGATGACATAAACCATCAAATCAAGTCAACTTCACAAGAAAAGAAACAACACAATAATTATTTATTTACTCATAGCTAGTTAAATTACCATATTTAAGGGGTTTATCATTTTAATTCTAGGTGATTTCAATAATTATATTTTGTAAAACAATAAAAAATTCACAGTAGTAATCACATTTCATAATAAAAAATTATCGACACACATACATATAGAATAAACATCATGAAAATAAGTAAAGAACAAGTGATATATCCCCTTCCCCTTTAATTTCTTTGAATATTGTTTAATTATATTTATTATAGAAACTCTTAGCATCCAAAAAAGGGAAAAAAGTATGATAATATCACATATTCCCAAAAATAAAGAGAGAAGACGAATCCACTACCTTGATTAGAGCATCAAAATGAATCACACTCACAAAAAAAGAATCAAGGGAAAAATATATCCAAGATTTAGTGGAATACCAATAGAACCAAATCAAACCAATCCATTTTTAAACCAAACTCAAAACTCAAATCAAAATAGATGGTTTAACCACAACGAACATCTATACAAGAGGGAATTGTTTGGACTACTTTATTTATAAGGTTGTATTTGTTGTCAACTATTGTAAATGAAGATCAAAATAAAGAAGGAGATGATGAAGAACTTCAAAGTTATGGAGAGTGGTAATTCAGATGATTTTTGAACTGATATTAAATTCAAAATAAATGTATCAAAGGTAATACATTGTATAAAATAGTGTAACTATATCAGAGAGTTACCCAAAGATAAATACATCATTGTATGGAGGATCATGTAGAGATTTAAAGATTTAAGAATGGGGTCATATGTTTGAGACTGAAAGTAGTATTAAAGGTCACCGATCCTCAAGTTATTCATCACATCATGTATTTCATGAAATTCAACACAAATAATTCCAAAATATATGCCTCATCAAGAGGGTCCCAACACCAAAAATGGATCGTCAATCAGACACGCAATTTGCAAGATACATGCATTTTTGTAAACAGGGGGCTAGTTATGCAGAACGGTACGCAGTGATGACATACAATATTAAAAATAGTATATGGTGATGGCATGAGGTAGGAAAAATGTTGTCAAAAATAGTTTGCAGCATGGTACACAGTGAAGGCATGCAGTACGTGGTGAGGGGCGTACGGTACGTGGAATGTTGTCGAAAATAGTTCGCAGCGTGGTACGCAATGAAGGCGCACAATATGCGGTGAATCCATACAGTACGAGGAATGCTGTTGAAAATAGTTTGCAGAAAAGGTATGTGGTGAAGGCATGAGGTACGCAGAATGCTGCGTAGAACTAAAAACAATTCATAGTGATGGTACGCGGTGAAGGCGTGCAGTACGCGAAATGATGCCAAAAATGGTTCGTATCAATGGTGCACAATGAAGAGATGCAGTACATAGACCGAAAAACATACAATATGAAGAAGGTTAATGGTACATGATAAAGGTTCATAGTTAATATGATTAAAGTATGTGTTGGAGGCTAACAGTACTCAGATGGAGTTTAGTTTACAAATTGTCCCACATTGAAAATTTGTGTAAATCAGATTACCCAAATTTGCAGAGATATGTGCCTATTTAAGGAATAGTAATCCCCTTTTTTAAGTGAAGATATTGGAGATTAAAATTTTAGGAAGAAATTCAGTGATTTCCGAAGTGGTAAATAGAGGAGAATACGGTATGTAGAGAGAACCATCTATGTGAGGAAAACAGTTCATGGAAGAGAGCACGGTTCGCGCAGGAAGGTCTCTTAGTACGCGACCGAGCAAGGTAGTGTGTGGAGTAGGACTGTACGTGGAAAAGAGCGTAGTTCGCACAAGAATATCTCGCAGTGTGGTGTTGAGAAAGGCATCATACAGAGTAGAACAGTACGCGGAAGAGTGGAGCAGTACACAGTGTGGGGGAGTACGCACAGAATGACAGTTCACGAAGCAGTTGGACTATACACGAAAAAAGAAGTGGTATGAAGAAATAGCTGGATGGTACACAAAAACAACTGAAGTATGTAGAAACAGCTGGATAGTACGCGGAAATAGCAGCAGTATGTGGAAATAGCTGGACAATATGAAAAAATAGCAGCGGTACGTAGAAATAGCTGGACAGTACGCAGAAACAACAACGGTACACAGAAACAACAACAGTATGCATAACACTCAAGGAAGCCTGAAAATTGACCAAATCAGTTTGCGAAATTAATTTCGATAACATATCAATGTATGGGAAAATAAATTACATCTGTGAGTGATTATGTGACTTCAACAGAGAATCCATTTATAGTTGATAATTCATGAATTAATTCCAAACCATAGAAGTGATCTTCTAATCGATAAACTGAGTGAGACCACACCCAAGGCAATGATCCAAAGGGAGTCAATGGAAGTGATCCAAGGGAAGAAATGGGATATACCTGATTCTTTTTAAAGATAGTGTACCTAGGACAGAGTGACTATGTCCAAACCTTTGTAATCCATATCTAGTGAAGATTAGTGTAATTTGGTACATTTGACAACCTATCCGCATATGCTCCTTGGACGTAGCCCTTAGTTGTGAACCATGTAAAAATTGTTGTGCTGTCCTTTTACATGTGAATGTTTTAATTACTGCACATATCCATCATACAGTTTTTAAATAGGATTATTACCAATGTGGGGACAATATCTAATAAAGAAGAGAAAAATTTGACACCTTGATTCACACCCTCTTATGGTGGTCTAGGGTCCTTCAATTGGTATCAGAGCCAAAAGTTTATATATGTTGGATACTCTTTAGTAATTCTATTTAGAATAGGATCTAAGTTTCCTTTCCTATCTCAATAATGAAGTGTAGTCTTGATGAAGATTTAGTCATCTCTGAGCATAAGTCTACATCCAGTAAGACCTTGAAAAATAGAAAAAAGAAAGAGAAGAAGCGGTTGAAGAAGTCCCTCATGTCCAAAGAGTATGTAGTTTTTGGTTCTCCATACCCTTCCAATAATAAAGAAATATCAGGCTTGGAAAGTAAAGAGAAGGTGGATCATGTTTTTTTCAGAGGAAAGGAATACACTTTTATTTCATTCTCATGTGATCTAGAGAAATTAAGAACTTATCTTCATGATATTCCTGAGGATAGAGTAGCTGTTGTTTGTAGAGTTTTTCAATGTTTACAGTCTAAAATCACCCTTTGGGAAGAGAGGCAGATAATGTTGAAAAGGTATTGGAAGGAAAAATTCTTGAATGCTTAAATCTCTCCAAAAATATTGAATCATTTTAAGAAATAAGGAGGAAACATGAAATAAACACATCAAAATGATTTAAAGAAGTTGAAGAGGAAGAGAGAGTCAGAAAGGCTCTTTAAGAAAATATCTATTTTTCTGGAAGAAAAATTGAAAAATTGCAATGATTTCAAGGGTCTAAAATTAGAAGGGATATCCAAGAAGATCAAGGAAAATGACTCTTTGATTCAGAATAAAATGATTTTTCTTGAGGAAGAAGTTGTTAGAATGAAGAAGGCTTGTGAAGAGAAGATGACTATGATTGAAGATCAGAAATTCATTCTCAATAGGAAATGTCTATAATTGGATTCTAAGTTGACCAATATTGATAAGACACATATTGAGACTTCACAAAAGAATGAAATAGTTTCCGTTGGTACTCAATGATCACTAGAGGACTCTAAAGCTAAAATACCACCAACATGTGACAAGAAGATTATGACAACTCTTGATTATCCATCTCAAGAAATAGTTTCTATTGCTACTCAATGCTCAATAGAAGATTATACTATCAAAAGACCTCCAACAAAAGATAATAAGATCCTGACTTCACTCATTGATCTATCACAAGTAGCTAAGAAGAATAAGGTACCTTACAAACCATATTGTACCAATGTTTCTAAATATTTTTCCACATGGAGTGCAGGATGAAAGAGAAATTCCAAATAAGTATGAACGAGGAAAGGTGAAGAGTTACCTAACACCATATCTAGGGTGAATAAGAATAATAATGTGAAAGGTGGTTCTCCATAAAGAGCACAACAAGTCAAGAATATGTCCTAACAACATAATACAAAGAAATCAAGATTTGTGGGTCAATGATGGAGCTGCAAAAAATTTGGACACTATAAAATAAGCTGCTGGTACAATCCTCATAATGTAAAACCACACAGGAATCCTACATCATGGGGAAGAAATCCAGAGAAAAATAAACAACATCTGTAAGTCCAAAAGTATCTGTTTACTGCAAAAATATTTGTAATGTTTGAAAACATCTATGATGTAAGCAATGGCAATGGTTATAAGGTAGGTACATGCCCATCTCAACAAGCATCCATTGTTGATAAGAAAAGAAGACCTCTGATGCTAACTAAGTATGAATTACCTTTCTTGGGAAGAAGATAGAATAAGGTTGTGAATAAAAATGTCCCCAAGAAGATGTCAAGTCAAGAAGCTGAGGAGCCCCTGGATTTTAGAACCATGAAACTAAAGGGAAATTCATCCAAAGTACCAAGTAATAGGGATGGAACTCATATGAACCCATGTGGAAGAGCTAAACATGCTGCAACTGTTAAAAATGACATGTTGGTCATCTGGCGAGATGATTTGGAAATAATGAGGAAACATGGAGATAAAAAGGCCAAGGGTGGTGCTAAAGGACAAGTAAAACCTTCACGTGATGAAGATAATGTGCAAGAGAGAGTAAAAACCAAGGGAAACACACATGTTGAAGACGTTTCATGTGATAGGTGTATGAAATCTAGTCACATTAAAAAAGGTTATCTAACCTTGATACCAAAGCAAGAAGTAGTCCTTAAAAGGAGTAAGAATGTATCATTCACAATGAATTATAAGAAGAACAACTCTCTACACAAAGTAGAAGAGAATGAAAAGAGATACATACCACATAATCATGGATTAGAAAAGATGCTTAGATGTGCGAGCATGAAGACTGAAGTTAATGGACCATCCTGGTTGAGAAAACCATATCAGCCTTCCTGCTCACATTGAAGAAGCAAGGAGGAACCACCTTATTCCCTTAATCATCTGTGTAATGTATTTGTGATGATAATAAATGAAATTGAAGGTGAAGCATTCTCTTAGGGG
This sequence comes from Viscum album, assembly GCA_963277665.1. NCBI lineage: Eukaryota > Viridiplantae > Streptophyta > Magnoliopsida > Santalales > Viscaceae > Viscum > Viscum album. Next base: position 1,472,226,446 of record OY728157.1, read on the forward strand.
GAGAACTTGAGAAGTAGAAAATTCTGTCTACTCTAGATAGTTATGCTGATGAAGATGATGAGGAGTGTTTCCCTTGAGGGAAAAACAAATGAAGAAGCTTCCAAAATTATTACTTCAATCAGTATCAACTTCAGTTGTTATTAAATTCAGTTACTCTAGAAATTTATTAAAAAACATTTAATTGGAAAAGGTATGTTATTTTTCAATCTCTCATCCTTGGTTACTCATAATGAAGATCATTTTACAAAGGGGGAGTAACTGAATTAATCAGCAACATAAGAAATGAAAGTTCCCCAAGTCCACTTATCCTACCAATTGCACTTGAATGTTTTTGATTTGGTTGTTGAAGTGAGTACAAGAGTTTCAGGTTGATTATTCTCTATAACATTCAATTTCTTCATCTAAGAACGAAAGTGGAAGAACCTTGAAGACACATTACATGAGTTCTCATCTCGTGAGGTATCACGATCAGTGAATAATGGAAAAACTTGTTGTCTAAAACAAATCCTTTTGTTTTCTACACTGAGCATTTCTCAAGTAGAATTAGAGTGAAATGATTGATGTAATATTGATTAAGAAATGTTTGATACCATTTTCCCATGAGATTTGTATTTTTTGTCAATAAGGGGGAGAGAAAGTGAAATGAAAGTTCAAAAAGTGATAGATAAAGAAAAATAAAAAGGGGAGATAAGATTATCATTTTGATATTGGAACATTAATTCGAGGAGGACTTTACAATATTGAAAAAAATAAAAGGGGGAGTTTTTTGGGACCAATTTCTGCATAAGGTTGTATTTAATGTCAATAGTTGTCAATGAAGATCAAAATGAATAAGGAGATGACGAAGAAATTAAAAGTTATTGAGTGGTAATTCAGATGATTGTTGAACTGATGTTAAGTTCAAAATACATGTATCAAAGGTGAAAAATTTTATACAAAAATGAAACCATCTTATAGGGTTACCTGAAGATACATACATCATTTCATGAAGGATCATGTGGAGATTTAAAGATTTAAGAATGGGGTTATATGTTTGTGAATAAAAGCAATATTTAAGGTCACAAATATTCAAGTTATTTGTAGCATCACATATTCTATTAAAGTCACCACAAAGTATTCTATAATCTCCACCTCATCAAGAGGGTCCCAACACCACAAACGGGTCATCAATCAGACACGCGGTTTGCAAGATACAAGCATTTTTGAAAATAGGGGGCTAGTTATGCAGAAAAATATGTAGTGACGACATGCAGTATGCAAAATGGTACGCGGTGATGGCATGAAGTAGGCAGAATATTGTTGAAAACATTTCACAGTGTGGTACATGGTGAAGGCATGTGGTACATGGTGAAAGGCATGCTGTATGCAGAATGTTGTCGAAAATAGTTCGTAGCACAGTACGCAGTGAAGGCACACGATACGCGGTGAAGCCATACGGTACACGCAATGCTGTTGAAAATAGTTCGTAGCAATGGAATGTGATGAAGGCATGTGGTACGTGGAATAGTGCGTAGAACTGAAAATAGTTCGTAGTAATGGTACGAGGTGAAGCCGTACGGTATGCGAAATGATGTAAAAAACGGTTCAGAATGATAGTACACAGTGAAGAGATGCAGTATGCGGACCGAAAACCATACGATATGTGGAAGGTTAATGGTATGAAATAAAGTTTTCCCAGTTCAGAGGATTTTAGTATGCAGTGGAGGCTAAAAGTACTCAGATGGAGTTCAGTTCACAGATTGTACCACATTGAAAATTTGGGTAAATAGAATTACCAAAATTTGTGGAGATATGTGCCAATTTAAGGAGCAATAATCTCCTAGGTTAAGTGAAGATATTCTAGATTAAATTTCAAGAAGAAATTTAGTGAAGTCCGAAGTGGTATGTAGAGGAGAAGATGGTACGCAGAGAGAACCATCTACATGAGGAAAACCGTTCGCAGAAGAGAGAACAATTCACACAGGAAGGTCTCACAGTATACAACCAAGAAAGGTAGTACGTAGAGCAGGAATATATGTATAAAAGAGTACAGTTCATGTATGAATCTATCACCGTATGAAACTGAGTAAGGTAGTACGTGGAGTAGGATGATACACGGAGGAGTAGAGAGCAGTACGTGGTGTAGGGGAGTACACAGAGAAGGACAGTTCACGGAGCAGCTAGATGGTACGTGAAAAAAGTAACTGTACATGAAAAAAACTATACGATACATGGAAACAACTACAATACACGGAAATAGATGAATGGTATGTGGAAACAGTAGTAGTATGCAGAAACTGCTAGATGGTACATGGAAACAATAGCGGTATGCATAAATAACTGGACGGTACACAAAAACAGCAGCGGTATGCGGAAACAAAAGCAGTATGAAAAACACTCAAGGAAGCCTAAAAATTAACCAAATTAGTCTGTGAAATTAATTTCCATAACATATTAGTGTACGTGAAAATAAATTAAATTTGTGAGAGATTACATGACTTCAACAGAGCATCTATTTGTAGTTGAGGATGCACAAATTAATGACAAACCATTGAATCGACCTTCAAGTCAATAAATTGAGTGAGACCACTCCCAAGGAAGTGAGCCTAGGAGATTCAATGGAAGTGATTTGAGGGAAGCAATGGGATATCCCTAATTATTTGTAAATGAAGTGTGCATGGGAAAGAGTGACATTTCTCAAACCTTTGTAATCCACAACTAGTGATGATTAATGGAATTTGGTATGTCCGACAACCTATCGGCATAAGCTCCTTGGACGTAGCCCTTAGTGGTGAACCAAGTAAAAATTGTTGTGTTGTCCTTCTGCATGTGAATGTTTTAATTACTGCACATATCCATCATACATGTTTTAAAAAGTGTTTCTACCAATATGGGAAAAAGATCTAGTAAATAAGAGAAAATTTTGACACCCTGATTCACTCCCCTCTTAGGGTGGTCTAGGGTCCTTCAGGAATAATGAAAATGGAGAAAGGGGGGATTACCTTGAATCAAGTACACTTGATTGTCCACAATCAAATAGGTTGGAACTCTCAAGAGAGAAAATCAAAAGGTTCCTAAGGGTTTTTTATTTTCCTAAAGTTTGGAGGAGAATAAAGTATATCAAAATGAGAGAGTCCATGCCCTCTATTTATAGAGGAATCCCGAATGGACTCTCCATAGAATGAATCCATCCATTTACGCCATCATCTCCCTCATTCAAAGGATATCTAAATCACCCATTTCTATTTCCCCTATTTCCACATTTTAAAATTATTTTTTTCTATTACCATGTCCTAGAACACTGTCATTCCATGCTGTGTTGTCTCCTTCGACACCCACCATGACCAAACTCTATTAAGTAACATAAAATCTTGAATATTTTCTCCTCACCACATCTAGGACCACGGTTTGGTGAGCTCTAGAACCCCATGTTACATAGTTGGTCCCCCAACACCCCATGACCAACACCATGACCTACACTAGATTAAATCTACTACTTGTGTTACATAGGGAGACCACCCATGTGTCTTACCCAAAAACATGACCGACCAATACATTTTTATCATCTTGACACACCCCAAACCACATGGTTATCCCCACGACCAACCTCCAAAAACCCAAGTCCAAAATGCCACCACTATGCCCACCACCACATCATGGAGACCCTTTGAATGGATAGAACTCTCCTATATCCTCCAAACACATCCAAACTCTCTCTCATCACCACGGAGCCCATTAAAAATATAAATGGTGGGTTTTAGGTATATTATTCCTCACATATTAGCTCTAAATAATAGTTATGACCTAGGTGTATGTTCATTTATAGGACAGATATATTATAATTCTTTTCTCTTTTTATCTCAAATGTTTTATGGTGTGACATAAGAGGGTTTCAATGTGGGTTCTTCTTGGGTAATCAAATTTATCCCCTATTATAGCATATTACAAAATGATATAACTTATTGAAACATGATATATTATAACTCACACTAATTCACCCTATTATAGTAAATATTATGGAATGAGTTTCTTATAGGCCATCAAACTTTTCTCTAGTTTGACAAATCACACCATAATATGACATGTTTTGGTGTGATTTTTCTAGATATTTTTTAAAATATATTAGAAAACTTATTAAAGAATTATCAAGCTCTATACTTATAAAAAAATCAAAAGTACACAAAATAACCTAATATTAAGTATATTTATTAGTAAAAAACATATTATAAATATATTAAGAATTATAAGTTAACAAATCCCCCCACACATGAAAATTTTATTATCCTTAAGAAAAACATCTCAATAATAATTCCAACAAAGTTACGTCATTCAATAGTATAAAAGTAGTACCCATCATGTCTATAAAATAAAATAATAATAGGAAATTATCAAATTACAATACACACACACACCCTAGGTATCTAATAATTCCCCTTTGTTGAGTTTACACTCTAATTATTCTTTTTTTACATTATAAAATTTCATCATTTACTAGGATATCCATGCTCATATTGTGATCTACCTTTTTGGAAACAAATCTCTCAATAAAAAAAATAATATGAAAATAGAGTTATGTTCAATATCAAGTGCATTAAATATATACCTAGGCTTTAAAAAATACCAATATCAAATTTAGAGAAATAAAACCACACCAATCAAGTGGAATTTTCATTAAGGTTCTAATGTTCATGAGGCTGCAAGTGGATAGTTCATCATGTAAACATTAAAAAATAATAGATTAAAAAGCATGATCAATTCTCTCTATTAATAAAAAAATATTTTATATTTAATATTAATTAAAAATATGTTTCCTTCCATCCTTAAAAATATATCATCTCCCACAAATTTAGTCCTCTCTCAATGATTTAAAAACTTGAAAAATTATATAAAATTACCTATTTTCTCCATTTTTTCAGTTTTTATTTTTTATTTTAAATATAAATGATACATGAAACAAGTATTGAACCCATAGAATTACCTTTTTTGACATTCTCAAGACAATAATTGTAATAGTTTTAAAAATATCATAGGTTTATTATGAGTGATCATAAAAATATCTAAAATACAATCAATTATTTAAATTTTCCTTCTAAAATGATAGATGAATAAAATAATAAAAATGAAAAATAACATGGAATAAACTTCCCAATAAATAAAGAAAATATAATTATTTCCTTTACATGGAATTATCACTTGGAATTCCTTATATCACTAATCTATGCCATGAAGCTCAAAAGAAAATCTATATAATAATACCAAAAAATAAATATTATGAAGGATAAATTGGTTTATGATCCATCTTCCTATTCAAGGAATTTCATGTATTTTATGGGATTAGAAGATGTTCAGATGCATGGTATTTAAAAATGTTAATAATGATAAAAAATGGCCTATATCATATTGAATATTTTTGAAAATCCTCATCCATTTAAAAATATTAAAGTGCATGTTTAAGTAGTGATGTATGTAATGAGTTCTATCAATAAAGAGGGTATTATAATTAATATGTAAAAATGGTTTATAATACCTATTGGGAATGAGATTTAAAATATTAGACAATTACTTATAACATGAATACTGAGTAATAATCCAATCTATAAAAACTTTATAAAAATAAAATTGGGCCAATAAAAATTCAGTAATCGTATTAGATTTCAATATAAAATTAAACAGTTGATTGATTCTCAATAATTTACACTTAATTTTTTTTACTTTTATTTCCATGGTTACTTATAATTTTCTCACATTAATAGATGTATATTATGATAAATGTTTCCAAGAAAAATGATCATATGATAAAAGTCCCATGGGTCCAAAAATCTATCCCCCATTATTAATAATAAAATGTATCCTAACTATTTGAATTCATGGTGAAAGATTTAAAAGTATAAAAATCATTAAAATTTCACAATGTAATATCTCAAAAGGTAAAAAAGAAACTGAAATATTCTTTTATGTAAGAAAGTTTCTTTTCCTTGATCACTATTTGTAATTTACTACATTGAAATCATGTACATTGATAGAGTATGTTGGATTTTGGGTGCTTGAAAAAATAATAACTTGATAACATGTTAGTACCAAAAGTAAATATCACTAATGTTCATGAAAATAATTATTCATTATAAATAATAGTTTAAATGTATTATTTTAACATTTTACATAAAGGATATAAAATGAACTAAAAAAGAAAATAAATGTAATAAAATAAAAAAACTAGTACAAGTATAAAATACGACACACATATAAAAATTAAGATGGTGGGATAATACTAATTACTCCATAGTTTTATACCATGTATCCCTACTAGGATTTTATTCCTCTAGGTATATAGTGTTGGAAATTGGGAACTCCTTGAGAGACTGCTCCTATTATCACTGAATCTCTGATGTATCCTCCTAAATAATCATCAAAACTAAAATAGTAGGAGAAAAATCAGAATGTATACATGATAGACTCATAATAGTATCCAATGTGGTATTTTTCTACTACTTAGATCAATTATATATAGGTAAAACAAATAAAGTGGTGGTGTGAAGGGCTAATGATGGTGTCTCTATAGTAAGGGATCTTAAGTAAGTATCATTATGGTGGAAGATGGTTCCACCTTAACAGTCATTACTATAAGCTATTGAATACGAACATCTATGGTTGTTGTCTCATCAAAAGGGGTGGTAATTGTGGGTGAGCTAGCTAGAGTTATATCATTAAGTGATGAATACTCAGTATCACCATACACTGGTATATATTTAATCTAGGGGGAGTCCTTATGATGATAAATTGGATCAATAAATGAAACATCCTCTATTGTATCAGTTATAAGTCCGTTTACCTTCATCTAGGCATCCACCTCAGTAATCATTATGCATAAAGATCCTATAGAAATCATAGTATCTCATGTAGCATAATACTAAGATAATTAGGCATGTACTAGTATAAATTATTCATTGGGGTTGGGGAGATGTGAATTATATATGAAAATAGGCAATTTTTATCAAAATATAGAGTTGGTATGAATCTATAAGATTTCCTTTAGGATGGTTATGATCGAGAATTTGGGGTGGTGTTGGGGTATGTGCTGGAATAGGTGTAAGATTAAATGGAATCTCCATACTCTCATATATATGATTTTAGATACCAATTACATACAATAAATTATCATAAAAATATCAATCCCAATCCTCACTAGGAATGAAGGGGGTGATTTCTGAGAATGTACACCTGATGGTAATCCTCTTGGTGTTAAGGATGACTGGAAAGTGGTGGTAAACTATGAGTAACATTCAATAGCCTCATCATTCTCTATTAAATAAGATTACTCATAAGAACATTCATACCCCTTTACATATTTTATTAGTAGACTCATTTCAGTTAATAATTGGGAGGTCAATAAGTTGAAGCTTCCCCAATGACATCGAGGGTAATGATAAGTCAAAAACTCCCAAATAATTTACTATATGTGTAATAAAATTCACTCCCATAATTATACCATGAGACTTATTCAATTGGTATTTATAATATAATGAAAATATCTAGCCATGTTAATATCTCATACTAATCTAAAAATGGTGGAAAGAATAAGAAATTCCAATTGTCTTATTGAGCCTAATGATTCTCTCTTGTCCATCCAAACATGAGTTATTTTCCAATATATAATCCTCATGATCATACTCTTTAGTTATGTTATATTTATTTTGGAAGAGTATTTATTTCTCAATGGGTTAACAACTACAATTTTCCATAATTTTTGGGTTTTGTTCTTAGTGGTATCCATCATAAGATGAGAAAACCACTATCTTAAAAATTAATGGTTGTAGAGGTCATATCCCAATACAAACTCTACTAAAAAAAGTCTCTTATACTGTTATCCCAATCGAAACTTAATATTATCAAATTTAATATTCAACATTGAAAATAACTTCATTATTATCTCTCTAAATTCCTAAATCCTAGACTAAATAATATGTTCTAGATGTATAACTCTAATGGAATCCATAACTAGATCATCTATATGAGTTTGGTTTCTAATATGCATTTCAAGGGTTATATTGTTTTGAATTTTATTTATTTGAAGTCTCCCCAACCTCACTCAATGTGTGGGGTTATTGAACTATTTTCATTGGTGAAGGTACCCATGGGATGAATCTCAACTCGAAGATAAGAAAGTGACAGTTTTTTAGGTTTGGATTGGGGTAGGGGATGGAGATGATGATAACTTTGGTCAAGGGATTATTTAGGGATTGGATGATGGTGTATATAGTTTGTCCTTTTTAATTTTATATGGGTATCACTTATATATTCTTGATTTGTTGGGTTGGTTTGTGTTTATATATAAATTTGATGTTAATTATCCTCTTGTGATACATAGTGGGAGGGATATAGAAGTGGAGGTTTATATGGGTTTAAAGGGATTTTAGTGATGGTTTTGAAAAGGATTGTCTATTTAAATGGTTATGGGAATGTTTTAGGATATCATTTGGAATATTTTGAGATAAATAAGTTATAATGGGAATAAGAAGGTGCAAAAATAAAGTTAGATAGCATCTTGAAGTTTTACCTTTCCACTTGATAGTGATCAGAATCAGATTAGGTGGAAATGATATTTGATTAAGAAAACACTAATATAATGGGATAAAAAGATTCATGGAATAATTTAGTGTTTATCACTATATATTAAAATGATTTAATTTTTTTATACTGCGACCTTGGTTATTATGGTATGAAATAATATGTTCTAAAACTACAATGTTTTTATATCTTTTTCTTATGGATTTGTTGCACCATGGGTGATTCCATCACAGTGAAACCATATCAATTTATTTGTGTTATGGGGTAAAGTTTTGGTGTAAAACCTACCCTATGAGAGTTATGGGTTCCTTTATTTTTCTCAAAATATTAATTACATTATGAGAAAATACTACCATAAAATAAGTGGTTTTCATGGTTTTTATGAAATCTTATAGGTTCTCATTATTGTTTGAGGCTCACCTATAAAAATTAGGATTTTATATGTTCCAATATCTTTTCTTTGTTATAACATGGTGTTTCTTCATGTATCATGCTTCCCATATATTAGATTTAGGTAGTTTTACATTATGGAATAATTGATCTAGTTGTTCTATGAGAATGATTGATTTGATAATTTTTTATTACTCCTCTTAGTTTAGATTTTTTATCCTTTAGAGCGCTAGTAGGGGAGTGTGGGAGAGTACCATAGAGTATCTACACCACTCTATTACATGAATCCTTAACTTATCCATGTGTAGAATGAGAAACATATAAATAAAACATGCCTGAGTTTCCTCACATATAGAGATTCATTAAACATTTATAGATATATGTACCTTTTTGTTTTTAGTAAAATCAGAGAGAGTAAATGTATCCATCTTAGAAATTGTATACGTATAGTTTCAATAATTTTATGTTAACCATGAATGAAGGTATGTACTATCATTAAAACTCAATGACTCTATGTGAAAATAATTTTTTTACCATGAAGGGTCCTAACCAAAATCACTTCAATTTTCATGAAAATAATCACCAATAAGAGTTAAAAAAGTACCTTGTATATAACACCATGTGATTTTATGAAATATTTTTTTTCAAATAAATTTAATTTCATTGATATCTTACATTACAGGCAACACTGAGATTTAACAAACCATACTATAGTATACCATTATAACCTATTCATTAAATTTGTGGGTTTGAATATGATTATCTAATTTATGAAAATTATATGGATTTCACAATAATAAATAAATTTATTGGTTATAAATATTTTATAAGTGAAAATAAATATAAATTCAAAGTGAAAGAAATGTTTTCTTAAAAAACTGTATTTATGCTCGTAATATGTTTTTATCTTGATAAATTACATTAATAAATATTAAAGAATTATTTTAATGAAATTTATATATTTTTTATTCAATAAAATGTTTATATTTTAAAATATTTTATTATTCATCTAATGCATTTTATGTTCATGGAAAAATTATAAATCTAGTTTTATGCTTAAAAATAGTATTTTTTTAAAAAGCGGTTTCATCGCGTTTTGTAATCTTAATTTAAAATTATTATTTTTTGTACTTTTAGATTTTTTTTTGAAAAAATTGAAATTTATTTTTGAAATAAACATTCCAAAATTATCTTTGAGTGAATTTTTAATAATTTTTTAAAAATATTATTTTTTCAATGAATATTGAAAGATTATTGGTTTTTTATAAAAAATAGTTTCATTTAAATAACATAAAAAGTTCAATTTTGTTTTAATTTTTTAAAAGTAAAATTAGTTTATTTATAATATTATTAATCCAATTTAGGTCATTGGAATCAATTTTTTGATAATTTTTGATGTAAACACTTATTTTTACTTAAGAAAACTTTTTCTTTGGAAAACCACATTTTCTTCACGCATGTGGGTTTAATTTTAAATTAAATCCTACAAATTATATGAATAGAATTTGTTAAAATATATTATATATTTTTAATCATAATAATTAATATTAGGTATTATTTTAAGATTAATTTTTGGTCAAAATTAATAGTAAAAACTGTAAAAATTAATTAATGTGGTTAAGGTTAAAACTAGGTTATATGTATTACATGTGATTATGTTAAAAATAATTTTCCACACACATAGGTTTCTTATTTGGTAAATTAGATTTAATATTTAAAATAAGTGGGTCCAAATTATTTAATAAGGATTATTTTATTTTTAGGCTTAAAGGATAAATGACCTAGGTAAAAAAAATAGTTACCGTGGTGAAAAATAAAATGGTAAACATAAGTAAACTTATAGGTTAAAAGAATGAAATATTTAAAAAATATTTTTTTAGCGTTGGTTGTGTGTATTAACCAAATATACCCTATAATATATTATTTACCAATTTTGTTGGAATGTGCCTTTAGAGTGGCTTCTCATTATTGAACAGTTTTGGGTATTTACAAAAATTATACTCTTTCTCACATATAAAATGGAAAATCCTCACCTATTTTCTTCACAATTAAAAAGTTATTTTTTTAGAAACTAATTACAAAAATACCTTACTTAAATCCACTCCCACGTACAAAAGTCCTTGGTTTTATTTTAAATCCCATTTAATAAGTCTTTTGGTGCCAACCTAAAGAGGTTTTCCAAAGAAGAGGTATCGTTCTTAACCGAGCATTTTTGTTTTATTTATTATACCACCTCGTTAAATTATTATTAAACTATGTTGATATAATAAAAAAATTATATTCCATATAATTAAATTTTATTATATTAATACCACAACCTATATACATCCACTCTTCTATCATATGGGAAATGAAGCCATCGATTATGTGTATGGTGGACTACATCCTGACGAACCAATGTAATTATTTTTCCATCACCTACCCTCAATAATGGATATAATAATAAATTTAATATATATATATGATATTTATGAAATAATTATACTTCTATAATAATAATATCGAATAAAAATTCTTAGCTTTTAATCCATTGAAAAATGAAAATGTCGCTCGTGTGTACGTGTGGACTACCACCTCTACGAAGCGATGTGATATGGTTTTCATTTTATTTTGACATGGATGGTAATAAATATAAATTTAATTAATATTTATGATAAAAAAATTTTCCATAAATTTTAATTAATATTTACCATTCTTTCATTCCATCCGTCAAAAAATGAAAATAGAGTTCATGCGTACATAAGACCTACCGTCTCTATGAATAGTGTAATTAATTTTTGTAACTCTAAATTTTATGGATAAATATAAATATGTATATAATTAATATATATTATATTTTTATTTTTATTAAAATTATAGATATTATGTGACTATAATCAAATTACAACGACCAAAACTATTAAACCAAAACAAACATGATAAACAAAGCACTTATCACACAAAATAATGATTTTAATAGAGGATTGTTAAGAAACCGTGAAAAATGGTTATAATTAAATAAAAAATGGTATTATATATATGATTATGGTTTTTTTATATATTTATAATAAATTTATATTTATTACATAGGAGATCTGAATGTGTATGAAGAAAGTTCAAACTTGAGGTATTGGATTTCTATCTCACTTTTATTTCCATGAAACACATGCCATATTCACCATTTTTCCTTTGTGTGAGTAAATAATACCTATGAATGTATTTTATGATTCTTATCATGAAAATTATGTGATTTTAATATTCATATAAGGGCCTTTATTTCATGAGTATTATGATTCAAAAGTTTTCAAAGTGGTAAGAGTTTTATGTTACAATCTCATTGTTTATCAAGATTGTTTATGATTATGATTATGATGATGAAATATTATGATTTATCTCCTAAGAAAATAATTAATTTTATTATTCTGTGCAAATTTAAATAAATACATGTTTCCCTTTCATTTTACTCTATTTAAGTACTCTAGATTCCAAAATAATGTTTTTAAGAAAAATCAACTTTATTTCTATCTTCATTCTAAAATCCTTTTTCTTCCATATCCATATTTTATAAAAAATATTTAAATAATGTTTTTAATATTCCGATTTTATTTTTAAATTCATTTTTACCCCTAATTTAGTTTTTAAAAAATGGGTTAAAAGGAACCTTCTTTTCATTTTCTGAATGAGGCACTTTTGGATTTTTACAAAAATTCTGAGATGTATCTTTACTTTAAGCAAATTATTTTCTATGATTATGTGTATTACACAAATCTATGTCTTATGGAAATGTTATGTTATTTTGGATCATGTTATTTAATTCCTTTTTGATTCATGTATTATGAACTACCAAGATTTTTTCCATGACTCAAGATTATAACCTGTGATATGTAGGTTATGGTTTTCAAAACAATATGCTTATATTATCATATCCTTATTCTCATGTTATATTCAAGTGATCATTGATATATACCTTTTTTAAAATTACTGAGAATTTTATCTCACCCTTTACTATGTTTTCTTTACCCTAGTTATAAATAAATGTACTATGTATGACGTGTCTAAGAAGGGTGCTAGTTATGGAGAACTTTGTGAGAGATAATGAAGTTCACTTATGAATTAGTTATTTATTCATATAATTTTCCAAAGATACTAGGACTATATTATTATGGTGTGGATAATTATGTTATATAATTAATATTAATATAATAAAAATTAATATATATAAATGAAAAGTGTGGGTTGCTATAGTTGTTATCAAAGAAAAGGAAGGATTCTTATCTTTGGGAACTCTCACATGTGAACGTTGGGTGAATCATGGATCTCCAACTAATAAATTCAAGAGGAATGGGTCTACATTAGGGACAATGGTAAGATTCATTGTTATGAGGTGTATCTACCAATGGATTACTCTAAAAGGTATCAATTATAACCCACTGGTAGTAATTCTAGACTACTATAGTTGGTATTAGAGTAAGGGTTAGTTAAACTTTAGAAACCAATATTAAAGAACTTTAGTGATAACCCTATGGATACGTCAAAGTATAAGAAAATATATTTTAATTTTAGTGGAAAATATAGTGTTTATTTTCCAAGAAATTACATCCCTATTTGGACACTACATGTGGATGTGGCTCTGATACATTTGTACCTAGGGGTAATACCTTTGAAAAGGGTGCATTAGGATTTGACTCGATTATCACCTGGTGTACAAAAATGGGCCTTGATGCACATCTAGTTTGACACTACTGGGGGATATGATTTAGTAATTAACAAAATATTTATGAACCATCCTAAAGTATTTGAATAGATTATGACCATGAATAACATAGGTTAAACCTAAGGTGTCATAGATTGAAAATAAGGTGCATTATTTAAACATTATATGAATAATTTTTTATGATTGACCACTTTTATCAAACATTACTGATGGTCATAGAAACCTTTTTGGTTTTATTATGGTATTGGAGATAGAATGATGAAGTTGAGGTGGAAATAGGTATGCTAAAATATTAATGTTCACTATTTGAACTTAGTTAAATGATTTTTTGTAGACTAGGAATAGTATGAAGGAATACTAATTCATATATTTAACAATTAGATGTTGAATTAGTAGTGAAAACACCAAATGGTATGAAAATCATGTCTCATACCTATGATTCTTATCCGGTTTAAGTTTGTGGGAATGTGCTTCTTTAAAATCATGGTATTCTCTAATTTCTTAAATTTGATGTTATCTTAGGTATGGATTTGATTTATCTATATAATACTAACATCAATTTCCATGGAAGATAAGTTAAATTTTATATTACAAATAACCTATGATCATCTATTAATGCGATGATAAGTATGAACTTATAATGGAAATTGCACCCATTGTATGTGTATTGATTCATATTCAAAAGGGGTGTTTATATTATATGGTTGGGAAAAAATATAATATAGATTCTATACCTATTATTTGTGAGTCTTTGGATATATTTCTATAAGATATTCCTAGAATTCCATTGAATATTGTTTTTTAGTTCTCAATAGTACTAATACTTTATGCTACCCCTATTTAAAATAATCCTTATAGAATGGATTAAACTGAGTTATAGGAATTGAATAAGTAATTATAGTAGAATCATTACAAGGGATTAATTTAGATATTTATTTCACATTAGGATGCACCTGTTCTTTTTATTAAGAATAATAATGGATCAATGTGACTCTTCTTTGATTATTGGGAACTAAACAACATCATAATCAAGAAAAAGTATCCTTTACCCTGTATTGATGACCTTTTTGATCAAATGCATAGAGATCAATACTTTTCCAAGATTAAAATTCATTATGGATATCATCAATTGATGTTAAAGAAGGAGGATATACCCAAGTCATCATATTGTATAAGGTATGGACACTATGAATATATAGTGATTCTATTTGGTCTTGCTAATTCCCCCACTATCATGATGAATTTAATGTACAAATTAATTAAAGATTAACTTGATTAGTTTTTGGTAGTCCTTATAAGTGATATTATTATATATTCTAACAAAATAGAAGAGTATGAATATAACTTGAAAATTATGATGAAGACCCTAACAAAGGAGAAGTTGTATGAAAGATTTACCATGTGAGAATTTTGGCTATAAAAGGTATCATTTTTGGGCCATATAATCTCAAGAGACGGTATATCTATGGATCCATCAAAGACCAAAGTTATTAAACATTGACCTAGAATAAATAATATGATTTTGATATAAATTTTTCTTGGGTTGGATGGATATTATGATTGGTTTTTGGAGAATGTATCATGACTATATAATCCCCTCACCAAGTTAACTTAGAAGGGAACCAAGTTCCTTTAGACAAATGAATGTGAATAAAATTTCAATGAACTGAAGAGAATGTTATTTAGTGCACTTGTTATTACTTTAACTTGTAATGAAGAAGAGTCTTTAATCTATAGTGATGCATCAAATAAGATATTGAGATGTTTTCTCACATAAAATGATATGGTTATAGATAACTCCTCATTAAGATTGAATGTTCATGAGAAAAATAATCTACTCATGATTTAGAGTTAGCTATAGTAATTTTTTAATTAAATATATGAATGAATTATATTTATGGGGAAATATGTGATATATATACTTATCATAATTTTTTAAGTATATATTTACATAGAAGGAGTTGAATATATGTCAGAGAATATGATTGGAACTTATTAAACATTATGATTTCACAATTTGTTACCACTGTGGGAAAGAGAAGAAGGCAGACAATGCTTTGAGTCAAAAGAATCACGATAAATTATCTATGATAAAGATCATAAAATATCCAATATTTATGGATTTTTAAAGGATGGATATGAAAATATTGAAGGAAGGGGATAATTATTATCTTTCTCAAATGAGTATTCGACCATCTATCCAAGTGAAGATTAAAGAGGCATATAAGGAACATTTTGAGATTTAGAAGAAGGTTAGAAATATTCCAGAGTTTAACATTTACTATGATATAATTAGAATATTCAAGTGCTATGTATGTGTTCCATCTATAGTATATTTGAAGGAGTTGTTGGATAAGGATCATATTTCTTCATTCTCTATTAATCTCAGAAGTACGAGATATATATATATATATATTTATATATATATTTGAATGAGAATTTTTCATGAGACAAAATGAAGAGAGATATTAAGAAGTATATATATCATTTATGGGTATGTCAATAAGTTAAGGATGAGAGACAAAAGTATAAGGGGATATTATAACCAATACCTATTCCAGAATGAAAATGGGAAAACATCACCATGGAATTTATCGTTAGAATACCTAAAATGTCTAAATGCAAAAATTTTATTTGGTTTACAGTTTATCACCTAATGAATTCATCAAACTTAATTTATATTAGAGAATATTTCTATCTAGATTAACTTTATAGGAAATACATTAAGGTAGTGGTAATGTTGCATGGAGTACCATATTCTATTGTATATGATCCATATCTAATGTTTAGCTCAATGTTATGGAAAATTCTTCAAAAAGATTTGGATACAAAGTGAAGTTTTAGCACTGCATATCATCCTTAAATAGATGGTTAGTCTAATAGAACCATTTAGACCCTAGAGGATATAATGAGATCTTATTATAAGGATTTCAAAGGTGTCTAGGATCAAGACATTCCTCTAGTAGATTTTTTTACAATAATATCTTTCACTCAAGCATTTAGATTGGTCCTTATGAATCACTATATAGAAAGAAATATATAAATAATATATACTATGATTAAGTTTGATAAATAAAGTTACTTGGATCTAAGATAGTTGAGTAAATGACATAAAATTTAGATCCATTCAACAACACATCAAGGAAGCTCAGAGTTGGCAAAAAAATTATGTCGAGTATCACGAGTGTGATATAGAAGTCAAAGTTAGTGAGGGATTTTTATATTAATTTCAAAATTTAATAAGGTTAATATATTATATAATAAATTAAAGTTAGTACCTATGTATATTTTTCATTTATAGATTATTGATCTAGTAGCTATAGTTTCTTATAATTTGATGCTTCTATTGAACCTCTCTCAATTTCATGACGTGTGATATGTATCTATCTCAAGGAAGTAAATATTAGATCATTCACATGTAATGAAATCATAGGTTGTACCATTGTAGAAATATATCTCTTATATGGAAGAACTAGTGGAGATTCTGGATCATAGGGTGAAATTTTATGAAACAAGATCACTCACATGGTTAATGTTTTTTTTGAGAAACCACCAATTTTAGGAAGCTACATGGGAACATGAGGATATGATGAGGTAAAAGTACCCTCGATTATCTCTATCAAAGTAACAAAATTTTGATGGTGAAATTCTTTTTAAGAAGGGGGTGGGGGGTAGAGTGTAACACCCTAATAATTTATGATTTTTTTTTCAAATAAGTTTAATTTCTTTGATAGCATGTGTTACACACAATACTGAGATTTAATGAACTATAATATAGTATATCATTATAACCCAACTGTTAAATTAGTGGATATGAATAGGAATAAATAAATTAAAAAAATTATATGGTTTACACATGAAAAAAATAAATTCACTATTTATAAATTGATTAAAAATGTAAATAAAAATCATTTGAAAGTAAAAGAAATATTTTCTTGAAAAACTGTGTTTATGAACATAATGTTTTTTTTATCTTAACTAATAAAATTAATCATTATTGGTGAATTATTTTAATGAAATTTATATATTATATTTTCAATCATTTTTTTTACCATTCATCTATTTTTAGCTTGTCATTGGATAAGAATAAATCTAGTTTTATGCTTTAAAAATGTATTTTTCAAAAAAATGGTTTCATCATGTTTTGCACAATTATTTTAAAGTTATTTTTTAAATTTTTAGAAATTATATTTTTCAAAAAGAAATTATTTTTTGAAATAAACATTCAAAAATTATATTTGAGTAAATTTTTGTAAATTTTCTGAAAATATTTATTTATCGATGAATAGTAAAAAACAACAGATTTTTATTAAATGCTATCTTTTAATTTAAAGTATTTAAAATGTTTAGTTTTTTTTTTAATTTTTTTAAAGTAAAATTATTAAAATTATATTATTATCAACAAAATTTATTTTATTTTAATTAATTTTATAATTAGTGTGGATATAAAAACATTGTATACTTAAGAAAACCATTTCTTTAGAAAACCACATTTTCATCACGCTTGTAGGTTTAATTGTAAATTAAATTCTAAAAATTATTTGAATTTTATTTGGTAAAATTGATTCCATATTTAGAATCATAATAATTAATATTTTTTAATATGTTTAAATTAATTCTTTGTTATAATGAATAGTAAAAAACGTAAAAATTAATTTTAGTAGTTAAGGTTTAAATGAGGTTTTGTGTATTACATGCACTTATGTTAAAATTAATTTTCCACACTCATAGGATTATTATTTTATGAATTAGATTTAATATTTATAATAATTAGGTACAAATTATCAAATATTTATAATTTTATTTTTATTCTTGAAGGATAAATTACCTAGGTAAAAAAAACTAGTTATCGTGGTGAAAACTAAAATGGTAAAAGTAAACTTTGAGGTTAAGGGAATAAAATGTTTAAAACATGTTGATTTTTTAGTTTTATAGGTATGTATCAAACATATATTCACTAAAAATAATTATTTATCAATTTTAGGGAAACATGGTTTGAGAGTGACTTCCCATTATGGAATAGTTTTGGGTATTTACAAAAATGACACTCTTTCTGACTTATAAAAGGGCACCTCCTCTCCTATATTATTCAAAATTAAAAAGACTTATTGTTTAGATAATACCTTCAAAAATACATTTATTAATTCTCCTCTAATGTCATAAGTTCCATTTTATCATTGTAAAACCATCCTAGGAATGATTTTGGTGCAAACTTAAAGAGGTTATCTGGAGAAGATGTATCATTCTTAACCGATCATTTTTGTGTTATTTCTTCTCCCCCATCCTTTAAATATTCTTAAAATATGATGAAATAATAACAAAATAATATCTCATATACTAATATGTTATTATATTAATATCAAAACCTATATCAATATCCTATTCCATAAAATGGGAAATGAAACCATCGATCATGTGTACGATAGACTACAACCTCACAAAAAAATGTAATTTGTTTTCCATCATCGCCTCTCAAATATGGTTATAATTATGAATTTAATATATATATATATTTTATATTTATAAAATAATTTTACTTTTTTAAATATAATATCACATCTACCTTCTTACCTTCCAATCAGTTGAAAAATGATAACATCGCTCGAGCGTACTTGTAGACTACCGTCACCGCGAAGCGATACAAAATGTTTTTCATTTTATTTAGAAATGAATAATAATAAAGATAAATTTAATTAATATATATGATATATATGATAAAAAATTATTCTATAAAGGTTAATTTATATTTACCTTTCTTTCATTCCATCCATAAAAAAATGAAGACAATTTTCATGCCTATATACGAGATACCCTCTATATGAATGGTGTAATTAAACTTTCTATTTATTGATTTTATGAATAAATATAAATATTTATATAATAAATATATATTATATTTATATCATGTTTAAAATTAACTATAATATGTAACCATAATCAAATTTCAAGGACCAAAAATATCAAACCAAAACATACATGAAAAATGAAGTGGCTATCTCTCAGAACAATGATATTAATAAATAATTATTAACAAATGGGTGATAAAAGGTTATAATTACATAATATATGGTATGATATATATTATTATATTTATTTAATAAATTCATAATAAACCTATATTTTTATACTAGAGGTTCAAATGTGTACAAAGAAAGTTGAGATTTGAGGTAAGGGATTTCGGTTCACTTTTATTTCTGTGGGACACAGGACATATTCAACACTTGTTTATTTTGTGTGATGTATATACTGACCATGAATATATTTCATGATTATTATCATGAAAATTTTGTGATGTACATATCTATACATTTTTATTTATTTAATGGGGATTATTATTGATAATTAAAAAATTGGTAAGAGCTTTATGTTACAATCTCACTATTTCTCAGGATTGTTTATGAGTATGCTTATGATGGTGAAATATTATGATATATCACTAAATAAACTACTAAATTTTATTATCCTCTATATATTTCTACTAAATAAATTTTTTATTTTCATTTACTCTCTTTAAGCTCTCAATATACTAAAATAATGTTTTTTTTAAATTGAATTTATTTATTTCTTCTGTTGAAAATCCCTTTTCTTCCATATACATGTTTTATAAAAATGTTTCCAAGAATTTTTTTAATATTAATATATTAATTTTATATCATTTTTTACCCATGTTTTAATTTTTACAATTTTTTAAAATTAATCTTTTTTTTTCATTTCTTGAAAGAGACACTTTTGAATTTTTACCATAAATGTGAAAGGAATATTTGTTTTACCATACATGACATGAACAAAATTTTCCACTATAATGATTACTCAATTATTTGAAGATTACTTTAAAATTTTATAAAGTTATCTTCAAATAAAAAATTTCCTTTAGTATTTGGGAAATTATTATATTTTAAAATTGTTTTTCAAATGGGGAAGGGTATTTTCCTCAAGAGTTATTTAATGATATTTTAATGGTAATTCTATTCAACGATGAAAAAATCCTTGATTATACTTATGAAATAATAAGGTTATGATCCAATTATTCCATCCCTATTATTTCTCTATATAGTTTATGATTATAATGACAACATGTTTATGAAACCAACTCCTTTTTCCATAGGTTATGTTATGATGAATTGATATAATGATTATAGAATATGTTTCTTTTCTATGAGTTATTCCTTAATGAAATGTTTATGAATCCTATTTCCTTTTCATGGATTATAATATGATGAGTGTTTTATGATATTATGGTACAAATATATATATTTTTTCACTTGATGGGTGGGGTAAAAATTATATATCCCTATGATATGAAGGTTATGGTTTTAAAATTTTATTCTCATATTATCTTACCCTGATACTTATTTTATATACAAGTGATCGTTGATATCTACCTTTTTTACCTTTAGTGAGTATCTGATCACACCCTTTCATCTAATAAGATGTAATATATTTTTATAAAAAGTATGGGTTAATTAATCATTATACTTATTGGTATTATCATTTTAAATATTTATATTCACATATAAATCTCTATGGAATTCTTTTTCTTCATCCAACTATTTTATTATCATCATTAAAGATTTGTGTAAGTCCATGTTAACTTTATTTATAGACCAATATGATCAATGCTCAAGATATAATGATAAATTTAATGTATACCCTTAGATAATCCTTAACGAGGTTATATATATTAGTTACTTGAATATTTTATTATATGGATATAATTAATCTTCAAGATTTTTTACTCCAATAATTCTGGAATGAACTCATATAATTATAAAAAATTTTCTTAATCTATTTCTTATATAACTCTACTTGCCCTCTAGTTTATGGGTGATTAATGGTGTCGACACCGCATTGAATTCCATAATTTTCAATCAATCCACTAAATTAGTGATTGCTGAATTGGGTACCTTGATCACTAATGAGTAAGTGAGTAACTTTTAATACATAAAATATATCTTTTCCTTAGAAATTGAATCACCATATTGGTTTTGTTAAAAAATTTTCCCCAAATTATACCTATTTTTACATATAATATTCACACAGTGGAATGTATGTGTTGTAAAAGGAGCATAGAAAGGATCCCATGAAATGAATTTCCCACACATTGAAAATATAAACTTCAATAATTGGATGTTACAGAATCCTGCTTCTTTTCTAATATTTCTAGTTGTTTATCATTAAACAATATGATTAGTAAAAACCCTTTCATATTTTTTAGAGTATAGGCCAAATGAATACACTTTATATTATATTTATCATTATTTTATTGGGTTTATGTTTTACTATATAATGTATTCAATGATAGAATAATAGAATAGTTTTAACCTTATACTTGGGCACACATTTCTGAATTAATCTACCTCTACATTCCATAAGTAGTAAGGGATCATCCAAAAAATAATGTGTTTCATCAGCTGAGAATCTCTTTTGTTGTTGATAGGTAAAGTGAGGGTAAAGTTTCATATTTTACAAGTAAATTTCTATGTCTAAAAACCTTATAGGAGCTTATAAATCATCATATAAGACCTTATCATAAGGAAACATATAATCAATATCAATATTCTATTCCTCTTTCACATTAATTAATTATAATCTTGATGGAATATTCATCCACTATATTATTTGAGGCCTTTTATCATTAATTATTATATAAAAAACTTATAGTAATAGGATCCATAGAAAACATGATGTCTTATTATCGTTTTTGTTTAAAAAATACCATTATGTGGCATGATTGATATAGAAAATTACCTTAAAGAGTACCAAACATGACCAGAACTTATCAAAAGTAATGAGAAAAAAAAGTTTCTTCTCCTTAGTAGTGTAATAAATTTTGGATTTGTTAAGTGTGTGGCTTGAATAATATATGGGTTAATGTTCATGATCAACCTAATATCCAAAATAAAATCCAATTGTGAAATACCTTGCATCAAAAAATTAGCTCAAAATTATTCTCCAAATTAGGAGAAATCATGATTAGGGTTTCCACTAAATTCTTTTTCAAAGAAACCAATTTATTTTTTCAAGATTTGTTAATGTTGAAAGAGAATTCCATTAATAAAATATTGGAATGTGGACCAAATATCTTTTAGAAATATTTAACATGGTGGTATTATAATCCCATATGTATAAGAAATATTTAAATAACCTTCACCATTGTTGTCTTGGGAATATCCTGTATAACATTTATTTTTATTAGATAAAATTTAATTTTGTATTTTTATATCCTATTCACAAGGACAATACCATCTTGTATTAGGAAGAATAATTTTTCCAAATTGAGAGCCTAACACTTTTATTCACAATTTCCAAGTACCATATCAATGTTATGTAATAACACTTAAAAGAAACTATTAGAAAATGAAAACTAATCCTTGTAAATTTAAAGAAATTCTTTCTTCATTTTATGAAAACTATGTATAAGAAATATTAGAAAATTCTTTGCTTTATTACACATGATAAATTAAATGCACTGATAGAAGAAGGTTCCATATGGGTAGGTGAATGTTATATTTTCTTGGTTATCCAAATACATTAGTATTTTATTACAACTAGTGTAACCATCTAAAAATTAATAAAACACTTAACCAACTAATTGTTCATGTATTTCATTAATGAATAGTAATGTATAATGGTCATTTCTTGTGTCTATATTGAGATTTAAAATATATATGGAAAATATATATACCATAACTATCTTGGTATAATAATCTCATTCTCTCCATTCAAAATTAGGGGAATGGACACATTCTTTAGAATAAATTGAAATTGACTTACCCATTCACTATATTAGATTAAAAAGATGATCCGTACATCAAGGATTTTAAGAGAATAAATTCTAATAACCTATTTCATTTGAGTTTTTCATATATTCTGTGATTATTGTATCTATTTAATTCCTTCCTCAAGAATATTTTTTCAAATAATTGGGATAATTCCCTTATTATCAGAAATACCCCAAGAAATTTATTACTTCCTTATTTCAAAACTTGTAAGAAAATTTCCCCATTATTCTATATCAAATCTAAATTAATAATTACTTGTAATATATATTTATTACCCAAAAATAATTACCTTAGTCTACTAGTAAGAAACTTCATATGCATCACTGATATATTTATAATTATATAGATTAATTATAGGTAGGAGGCCCTTGACATATATTATGTCAAAGGTATCATTTTATCTCTTCATTCATTCTCTATACACTGTATTTGGATTTTCTTCTTTGTTTTACATTATCCCATTAATGACTTGTATTATATTTTCTAATTTATCCTATAATGAACCCATAATAGAAAATAGAGAATTAATGGAATAAATATTATGGAAGTCATCTAACTCAATTAATAACTTTCCAACCTTCATAAGATTGAAGGTGACCTGTTTACCACTAACTTAGAAAATTAGTCTTCTTTGGTTGAAATTGATTAAATAATTTTTAGTGGATTATAAGGGTGTCCTATGAATAATGGGAAAATTTATTTTTTCTTCAATATTTAGGATTAAAAAATCAATATAGAACATGAATTTTCCCACCATGAAAATAATATCCTAAACAATTCCATGGGGTTATTTTATTAATCTATCAGCCAGTTGGAGAATGAATTCTCTTATTTTCAGTTCATCTAATACTAGTTAGGAAAAAAACTATTGGGCATTAGATTAACACTGTATCCCTAGTAAAAAAGTTCCCTCTTGAATATGGATAAACTAGTAGTTTATAGGATATAAACACTCCATATCTCTCTTATATTTAGAGTTATTTACCTTTAAACTATTATTTAACACTCTTAACACAAATAAATAACTCTTAGAACCTCAAAATTTATATTTTTTTAGAGAAAATACTTTTAAATTTTTTTTATAATCTTATATTAGTGAGATAACATAATTAAAAGGTATTTTGATGTGGATTTGTTAAAAAAATTCTAGAATCTTTTTTGTATTGGATCTTCACTCTAACTTCCCTTATCATTTTTAGAATGGTAGAGGGGGTCTATATGGTTTTTGATTTTTATACACCTCATTATTCTCTATTTAAACTGAATTTTAAATTTTTTCCTACTTCAAACCCTCTTTTTTATCATTATTTCATCATCATTTTTATTCTCTCTTTTTTTAAAATTTTTATATATCTTCTTCATTCTAATTTTTCTCTTTTTATACTTCCTCATAATTCTTATTTTTATTAATTTCCTCCATCCCTCTCTTATTGTGAAGTGGCATAGCCTTCGCCTCCTCCATTAGGTACTTATATATGTTACCTAAGAATGTTCAATGTAATATATTGGGTATGTTTTGATTTATTTGATTCACTTTATGATTAAGGTTGTAGATAGAATATTGTTGATTCATTAAATATTTCTCTTGGTTTGTCATCTATAGATATGAATTCTTAATTAAAGAATTTATCATGTCCCCAAGATATTGTTTTGGGGGTTTTGAGGGTTATTATGGATGAAATTATACATAATATAATTATATTGGGTTCAATGTGGTGGGACTAGTTAGAATAACATCATTTTTTTACAGTTTAGTTTTAAAATGTGGACTAAATTGATTTTAGTTAAAAAAATTTCCCCCTTAATACTTTTAATATTTCAAATTTAGTTTTTTATTAGGTTGTATTAGCCTCCTTTAATAGTAGATATTTTGGTACTATTGAGGGTGCATTATATTAGCTCATATAATTTCAATAATATGATAGTTTTTACTATGAACTATTCCAACATTCTTGGTACACATGAGACACACTATATATATCATACTATTGATAAATGGGTGATGTTGATAGTACTTTTGGTAGTTATGGTTGAAGTGGTTCCATAGAAAATCGAATGATTTCTAATTTATTAGTTAATGCTTCAACTTATGTGCCTAATCAAGATGTTTCCTCTACTTAATGGATTCCTATTCTTAGTAGACCCATACCAGTCTACCATAAACTTTCACCATGAGAGATCACAATAAGAAGGTATTTTACAAATTTAGTTGTTATCATCATTAGTCATCTATTGGATAAAGAATCAATCATGGATCATTTCATAGGTTGTAAAACATATTATAACATTTTCATTTATAAAACAATTCTAATAACATGATATGAGAACTTCCTTATCATTTTTTTGAATAAATATTATGATTATAATGTGTATTATATGTTAATTTATGATGAATTTTGGATTTCATTTTTCTACTTGTACATCCTCATTGAAAAAAGTATTTATCCGTGGAGCATCTTGAAATATTTTCCTATGTTATTATAGAACAATTTGATCAACTTTTTGACCAATATTTTACATGTTATCAAAGTGATAATGGTAAAAATCTTAACCTTATAGAATCTAAAGCCACTTTTTATGCTTTAATTTATTATAAAATGTTGGAATTTAGACAAATGGATTTGTATATATTTGTTTTACTTTCCAATAAATTATCCCATGTTCTAGATCATATGGATGATATTATGTTTGATTTCATTTTTTTTATTATATATATAGAAAAACAATGCTCAAAGTATCCCCTTTTTTTGAAAGTAGACCATGGTGAATGATGGTTCTAGCATGATACATTTTTTCCTCTTTCTAATGGGTTATCATTAGATAATTAATGATTGGGTGAAGTAGGGTATACATATTCTTTTATTGTGGATAATAATAATAAAAATATGATCTTATAGATCTCACAATTGTACTCCAAGGGTTTACATGAATCAATGGTCCTTGATGGAGTTATCGATGTCCTAAAGATAAAACAATCTTAAAATATAAAAAGGAATAAAAAGTAAAAAAAATCAAGTGAGGAGATACATGGATTAATAAATTGTGTTTTTGGATCCTAAGTTCACAATATCCCTTGGAAATGGCATAATATACATTGAAAAACTAATAGATACCATTAATTATAGTGGGTAATCATATTTATAAATTAACTACTCTTGATTTTTACTAAACAACTAAGTTGTAAAATAGTTCAATTTTGAGGTTAATTATAGTAACTCAATCATTTCCTTCATAAATATTACATCTTATTAGATGAATATTCATTATATATAATTATAATTACTTTTATAATAATAATGGTTTAGTATATTTTGAAATTTGAATACTCTAACAAATATTACTTGAATGATATACATCATATCCTACTAATTTCTTCTCAAATTTCACCCTTCTTAGACATATCATACTTAAAAATTTCTTTATATCTTAGGGAAAAGGAAAAAAATGGTTAGCTTAAATGCTTGGTAAGGGTAAACATGGGAGATATTAGTCACTGATCATTTGTTAGAATAACATTATCATAATGTTTTGATAACATTAATATAACAATAAAAATCATACCAAACAATTCATATTTCATAATCATGAGTCATGAAATAAATCATAGTAGCTCAGAGGAAATAAATAACAAGAAACTGAACCATGAGAACATATCATAAGAATATGTTCATGTTATAAAAGAGTGTAATAAAGTGTGGAATAATGATATTAATAGAAATATTATGCCAAGGATACCCAAAAATAATTTTTTTTCACATGTTAGGATTAGGATAACCACCTATCTACATGATTTTTTCTCGGTATAACCTACCATGTAGATTATTTTATGCTTGGTATAGCCTCTCATGTAACCTCTTTTGGGATTGGGATAACCTTCTATGTACCCTCTTTTGGGATTGTGATGTCCTCTTATATACCCTATTTTGGTCTTGGGATACCTCCCATATACCCTCTTTTAGGCTTGGGATAACATTTTTTGTACACTACTTTGGGATTGGAATAACCTCTTGTGTACCCTTTTAGATCATGAAAAATTAATATTTACCCAATTTATTTGAGGAATATAATAAAACAACCTATTATATAATCATTATCCCTTTATATGAAGGCCGAAAGATCGTGAAAACATTTATCATTATATTATAACTTAACACATGGAAAAGAAAACTCATTTTATCAATATTTCATCATTATAATCATAATGCATCCAAATAAATAATAGATATGTTATCATAGAATCATATCCCCCAGTGAATCATAAGTAACATCAAAGTATATGATCATAGATAAAAATTCCTATAAAAGGACAATGAAAAATTTCTTTGGGAAAATAACCTTTTAATTTTGAAACCAATTATTTAAAATTTAAAAAATTCCAAAATATTAAGGAAAATATTTTAATTTAAAATTTAAAATGAAAACATATAAAGGAATATTAAAATAAATGAGTGGTCATGATAGAAATATATTTTTTCATATCATGTAAATTAAAGTAAATATTCCTCTCACATTTTTGGCAAAAAGTCCAATGTACCGCATTTGGAAAATGGAAACAATATTCCTTTTATTTTTTTTATTAAAATCCTAATTTTATTAAAAATTAAATTAATAAACTTTTGGTGAATAGTAAGATAATTCTTGATATAATTTTAAAGAAAATATTGAAATGGAAGAATAGATTCCTGGTCGAATATAAAAGAAGAGTTGTTTTTCCTTAAAAACATTCTTTCTATCACTTAAGTACTTAGAGAGATAAAAATGAAAGGAAAAAATGTATTATAAAGTAAGAAAAAAAGGATAACAAATGAATTATGTTTTTTAGGGATATATCCTATAAATTCATCATCCAAAATTAAAGCATAAACAATCCGGATAAAAAATATATTTTAACATATAAACTCTTATCATTGTAGTAACTTTTGAATCATAACCCATATAAAAAAATAAAATTATAATAATGATTTAAATACCATGGATATAAATATATTAATGATATAAAATATCAAATGAGAAGTATAGAATTATCAAAAACATAAATATAAGTAAAACATCAAACATGCATCAACGAGACAACATTGAGTCAAAGAAACCTTAAAACTTTAGTAATCTATGAATCAAAACCTCATGAAAGTGATAAACTTTTACGGATTCTTAAATAAAAATTATTTTTATAAAAATAATTTTAAAATACATTAATGGATATTATACACACCTCATAAATGAAATAAGTGGTGAATATGGAATATGTGTCACATAAATAAAAGTAAGATGGGAAACTCTTATCTCACATCCATATTGTTTCATAAGTGATCTAAAATCATGTATAATAAATTTAAATTTATGAAAATTATAAATAAGAATCATATTAATACCTATTATAACATATATAGATCACTTAAAAAATTTCAATACCTATTTATTAACCATTTTTTTATGAAATGTCTTTTCTGAGTGTTACCTATTTTGTTTTTTCATGAAAGCTTCGATTTGGTAGTTTTTGTCCTTATAAATTGATCATGGTTGAATCACATCTAGAATTTTAGTCATTATAAAAATATCACATGTTTTCATTAAATAAATATTTATAATCAACCATAAAATTTAGATATAGGAAAATGAATTACAACGTTCATAGAGATGATAGTCCATATATATGCATGAACGTTGATTTTACTTTCAAATAAAAAGAAGAAAAGAAATATAAATAATTTTTTACAAATAATAATAATTATTAAATAATTATTATAATATTTTTTTTGTTAAATACATCATTATAAAAAACCATAAAATTTGGTGATGGAAAATTAATCATATCACTGTATGAAAGCGGTAGTCTACAAGTACGCACAAGTGATACTTTCAATTACCATTTGATGGAAAGGAGGTGGAAATGGCTATAAAATAATGATAATAGAATATAATTATTTTTAGGATATTGTATCCATAATTTTATGATGGATATAGTAGGTTTATAGAAGATGTATGAAGAAATAAAATTAAAAGTACTCAATTAAGAGTTATACCACTTCATTGAGAAACCTACTTTGGATTTCACCTTAAGCCCTGAAAGGATGGTATTAT
Source organism: Viscum album (assembly GCA_963277665.1). NCBI lineage: Eukaryota > Viridiplantae > Streptophyta > Magnoliopsida > Santalales > Viscaceae > Viscum > Viscum album. The sequence goes on from OY728157.1 coordinate 1,472,255,936, forward strand.
AATAAAAACAAGACATATAGGAGATTTTAAGATATTTTTTTGTTGTTTTAGTGGATTTATTCTATAATCAATAAGGATAAAAAATTGTGAATATGGGAGAACATTAGGTTTCCTTTTATAAGTGAGGGGAGTGGAACCCTTGGAATTACCTAAATTGTTAAATTAATATAAATCAATTTCTATGTTAAAGTTGAACTAAATTAATATATTGATAGTATAGGATTATTATGAGTATAAATACTTACATAAAATAAAATTTAGATAATTTTAGGTGTTTTTAACCATTATCTCTTAGTTTTAACCCTTGTTAAACCTTGTTATAATTACAGCTATATTAAGGTTGTTTACTATTTAGTGGTCATGAAAGTTACAATAACAGGAAATGTTACCCATAAGTTTTGAATGGTTAATATTATATAACATATACCATTAACATGTCCAAATATGAGATTTTATTAATTTTAAGGCATTTAATAAATTATTATTTAATATAAGATACCATTAAAATTGCTTTCAGGACTATTCAAATGGTTTGAATTTAAAGACAGAAATATAGAAATGGAATTAGAATAAAAACTTTTAAGAAATAAATAATACTTTATATTTATATAATAAGTTTGTGTAACATAATAATTCATCCAAATTTTATTACATTTAATATTTTTAAAATTATTTATTTGATTTTTCTATTATATGAACATGTATTATTTTGGCATTGTGTGAGAATTAAAGGTAATTATTCCATAATTAAAAATTAAAAATAAATGACTATGATAAAAAAATAATTCTTGTTTCAAATAAACATTTATAACCAAAAATAAAATCCTTTTATCCCTATTAAAAAATATTAGAGTTATTAAAATAATGAGAGTGACTTATTTTATTTATTCTTTATTTTAAATAATATTAAGTTCATTATCAAAAAAATGGAACCAAGTAACTATATAATAAATTATTTTAGGATAATTTTTGCTATAAACTCATCCAATATATATTATTATGGTTTTATATAGATTTTAAAATGCTTTTACATTATTTTTGACCTTAATTACCTAATTTACCCTTACCAAGGTGACAAATATTTACCACAATTAATATTCATTATGACCAAAAAATAAAGTTGAACTATTTAGAAAAGTTATAAATTATTATTACAAATATATAATCAATTTTATCAAACTCGGTACTTATAATTTTTAAAAATTACTTTTAAAATAGACCCTCAAAATACGATAAAAATAGTTTTCTTAAAAAATTCATTTTTAAGTATAGAAATGTTTTTAGACCAAAATTAAGTATAATGATGATTAAAATGAAATTACTTGGATTATTATTTATCAAAATGATCTAATTATATTTTAAAACCAAATAAATACAAAATGTAACTATTCAAATACATGAAAAGAAAATACATTTTCCAGTATTTGTCACTATTTATTCAAAAATCAGTCTTTTTAGAAAAATCACAAAATTTTACCCTAAGATTATTTCGATATAATTATTTCAAAAATAATATCCTTTTTATTAAATTAAAAAATTTAATAAATTAATTATAATATTTTCTCAGAAAAAATAATAATAAATATTATTTAAGAAAACATATTTTTGAAGCATAAAATGACTTTACCAAAAATTGATTTCTTATTTCCTAAGTATTAATCAAAAAATTTGTATTTAGTATAACCATTATAAATATATTTCATAATCTATTTACTTCTATTCATTCCCAGTAATTCAATAGCTAGGTTACAATAGTCATATTTAAATAATAATATTTTTCTGGTATATCAAAACTCACTTAATACTTGGTGTTTTTTATTAAGAAAACAATCATTAATATCATTCCTCTAAACTAAATCTTTATAGTGTCACATTATCCCCCTAAAATAAATTTTACCATCTCAATTTAATCTCATTCATCAAATTTTAAATATTTTAAAATACCATTATTGAAAACCTACATCGTACAAAGGGATAATAAAATTTCTATTGAAAATGGGAAATAGGTAATATAAAGGTTACCTAAAATAACACATAATTGAGTTACCAAATAAGTAGAACATTGGAAGGAAGTTAAAAAATGGACATGGAGGAGAAAAATAATATTTAAGGACTAATAGTGTGTGATAGAGAACACAATCACTATAAAGTTAATGGCCACTCAACCATAAATAAGTTAGGGGTAAAAGAACATAAATTTATCAAAAGTAATTGTAATAATTTTTTTTTCATTTTCACGATTCTATTACTAGAGTTAAGGAATTATAATATCATGTATAATGAGGAATTTTATTTAATTTGTTTCTTAAAATCTATAAATTTATATTTTTGTGGGGTGTTTCAATTAGTTTCCATTGCTTTTCATCCCAAAATCTGATGATAAATGAATAATAGTATTTTTCATGTTTAAAGCACTAAAATAAACATATAATAAACTATAATATTTATAAAAGGATGACATGATTTACCTACTATCTCTAATTATTTAATAATTTCACGACCCGTCCTCAGGGCCCGTGCCGTGACTATCCCAAGCTCGCCTCCCATAGGCCAGGGGCTAGCGACTAGCACCAAGGCGTAAATCCCGACAATAGGGGAAGACATTGCCTTTATAAAGTAAACAAACACCACAGAGTAAGCCAGAAGAAGTAAACACTAAGTAAAAATGGGTATAAGTAAATGCGGAAAAGTAAGTGGGCCAAAATACAAACCCAAACTGAAAGTAAAGTACAACTGGAAAGGAAGTACAACAACTGAAAAGTAAAGCAGCAATGCCGAGCCATCCACTGGAAATCCCACCTAAAGGGTGGGTACAAATAGACTCTTCAACTCCTCGGGTCCTGCCGTCCGCCCTGTATGCGTCCCGTGCAGTGGACCACCTCCAGGTACCGACTCGTCGTGATATCCACCTCCAGGCATCGACTCGTCGTGGGTTCCTCCTCCGGGGATCGTCCAGCTCTACAAGCCTCAACCTCGATCAGTGATGTTCATCGTCTACAACCAACACAATGTAGTACGGGCGAAGCCTGTGTAGGGGTGAGTATACGATACTCAGTATGGACCCTGAGACCCCCGAGGGTCTCCCTGAATCCACAAAGGATAAACCACAAATAAAATATACAATCACGAAGTAACATCCAACACTACTTAGGTATATGCCCATACATATACCCAAGTCATCAGTCCCAGTTCGGCTCCAACATCCGAGCCCAAGTTCGATCACATCCACACAGGATAGCATAACCAATCCACATAGGATAACACAACCCAAAACCACAAGTCAATCATATTGAAGATAATGATTGAAAGTCAAGACTCAGCTCAAACCAGGATTTAATCATGATGTCGAAACCATAACTGCTGGGGAAACTCCTCCTCTATTGAGTATGGTGGGCCTGCCGCTACAACCAAGCACTTCTCAATAACCTTGGACTACTGTAGTACTCCACCTGTCTAGTACTGTGGGCATGCTACTACAACCAAGTGCTTCCCACCATGGGTCTGCCGCTACAACCAAGCGATCCCCCTCATAGCCTCTAGAGGTACTCCTTCTGTTGAGTACCGCGGGTCTGCCGCTACAACCAAGTGCTCCTTTTCCGTGGGTATTCCACTACAACCAAGCGATCCCCCTCATAGCCTCCATAGGTACTCCTTCTGTTGAGTACCGCGGGTCTGCCGCTACAACCAAGCGCTCCTCCGCCGTGGGTCTGCCGCTACAACCAAGTGCTCCCCACTGGGCTATTCGAAACACACCGAGTCGATCTATCAGCAGTCGTCTAGTCTCAGCTAGCTCTAGGGTTTCATAAAGATTGATAGTACCATAGTTTTCATCATCGAACCCACGGAGGTTTCTCGTACGGTTGTCGCCGTCGTCGAACCCACAGAGGATTCCAGTACGGAAGTCATTGTCGTCGCAAACGTAGCCAGTACTAGGGTTCCCGCACACAACATGCTCGTTCTGGGAGGGTCCGATCCACGAGCCAAGGGGGGTCGATACATCAACTGACACGTAGTCTGGAGTTGATGTATCCAAAAGTTCGGTCTCATCAAAAGGAACGCAACGCGACAGACGGCGCGTCAAACAGACGCTCAGTCTGAGAGTTATTGGGTTTTTTGTCCTAGGGGCCCGGTTGGTTTTTCAGTCAAAACCAACCCTAACGCACTCCAAATGCATCCAAACCTCGATTGGAGTAAGCCAAAAGGTCCGTCTCACTAAGAGGTATCCAAAAAAGTCGACGACACATCAATCGGACGTCCGGAGCTCAAATTATAAGCGTTTCCGCTCCGAGGGCCCGGTTGGTTTTGTGTTCGAACCAACTCGGTCATACCCAAAGTTCTCCAAAACCTTTATTGTAATATACCGAAACTACCGTCTCAATCCAAGGATCGCTACACAACTGACGGTGCATCGATCGGCTGTCCGTAGCCCAAGATATGGGAAAAATACTAAAAACAGTCCGAAATGGGGGGTCTGGGCCTAGCCCGGCTCGACCCAATCCCCCCTGGGTCGGCCCGAACCGGGTTGACCCGACCCGAGTCCGGGTCTGGCCTATCAGGGCACAGCCTGGCCTGGATGGCGCGGCCCGGCCCGGCCCAACCGGCGTGGCCCGACGCGGCCTGGTCTGGGCGGCCCGGCCCGGTGCGGCCGGTCCGGCTCAGCGGGTGCCACGCGCGCTGAGCAGACGCGGGGGTGCACTGCCCCCGATCCTTTGCACCAGATGCGGCACTAGCCGCCACGTCTCCACCAGATCCCGCGCGGCCACGACTTCAGCCGCAGCGGCTCCTGCCGGGGGCGCACTGGGGCGCCGCCGCCTCCAGGCGGCCAACCGGTGCCGCTGCGCCGGCATGGCACGCCGACAGCACCTTCCACGGACCACCGGACGCGCTCCGGTGGTCCGTTTTGCCCACCGTCTGCTCCGGCGGCTCTCCCGGGATCCGTAGTTTACTGCGAAGGGTTCAAAACGCCCTTGCGGCCCGCTTCGTCATTGCCCATCGATCCACACACCAATTAAACGATCTGCAGAGCCTTCGAATTGCCGCAACGGTGCGGCGCGATGGCACCGCGCTTCCTCGTCCGTTCTTCATTGTTTCCACGCGGTGCCACTGCACCGCGCCGCCTTTGCTCGTGCTGCAACAAGAACAATCATAAAAGGGGGAGGAGGGTCGGCCATGTTCGTGCGGTCTGGCCTCCTCCCGTTATTACGATAACAGGCGGCTCAATGACTATCAACAATTTAATCAAAGACCGATGATATAATCCACATAAATTAAATTAAACCAAACCCCCTACCTCAAGGTGTTGTCGAACGAAGGTTTGTTGCGGGAGAAGGAACGTCGCAGAATAAGCGTCACGGAAGGAGGATTGTCGGTGTCGCGGTACATGGCGTCGCGTCGTCGATCTCCGAGGAAGGCGTCCCTCACCATCGTCCGTCGTCGGAGGTCGGTGTTCTTCATCAGTGACGGTGCGTTCTTCGCGTTCTTCAATTAGGAAGAACGTTCTTCGGAACTTAGATATTTCCTCTCCAAATCCTCTCGCACAACAAACTAACCTCTCACGAAAAAAAGAGTTGGTCTTATTTAATTAACTCACAAGACAACAATTCATTTGAAATTCAAAATGAATCCAAGAATTAATTATATTGAATAACCTACACAATTAATTAATGAGTTGACTTTTCAATTAATGGGGGTGCGGGTGCGTTACCTAATTAAAAGAGGGGGTTTGAGGAAGTTGTACAGGTGGGGCTTGTGTGGGCCCCACCTCACTAATATCCTACCTAGGAGTTAGGGTATTAGTGGGTCCCACTCCAACCATCAAGCTTAGGGTTAAGCTACCTTAAAAAAAAAAATTTGGTTGCACAAAATTTTATTTTATTCTTTGGTTAACCCCAAAATTTAAAACCCTCACCCGTGCAAACACAACTCCGGAAAAGGTGTTTTTAAGCAATTACCGGTGCTGCAGTTTCATCAGTGCCCTCAGATTTCGATTCTGAGCACCGGTTCAAAAGTTAGGAAAACCCACTCGTTCGTTCACTGAACGTACCCGAGTTAAACTTCGGAAATTGATTCCGGGCACACCGGGCCTCGGAATCAGGTGCTGTCAAAAACTGCGTACTCATAAAATTCCAGAGAAAATTAAGGAAAAAAAATTTCCCTTGAAATTTACAGGTCTTTACAAATAAAACCAAAAATGGTTATTACATGATAAGATAACTAATATAATAAACTACCATTTGAAATATTATTGTCAATGATTTTAATAATAAAACCTAGATATATAATTATTTTTTCAACAAATAACTAAATTAAAAAACTCCTAAAATCATTATTAAATAGCATTAAAACCGCAAAAAAAAATCACAAAATTTCAAAAATCAAATTATCTTTAATCCCAAAAAAAATATAAAGTGGCTTTTAATTTCACATACAAAATACATGAATACCTTGAACATATATTCTATTAAAACATGCTAATAACACGAATCACCCTAAAAACTCAAGAAAAACATATATGAATCCAAAAATAAACTCTATCCTTATTCATAAAATAAAACCATAGACTATAAAATATATTCTATAAATAAAAAAAATGCAATAAACTTCATCACTTTTTTATCTAATCACTAATCATTTTCAAGGTCTCTAATGTTATCCAATTTACTTCATCACTACCAATAATCTTATTATCCCAACTAAATATTATTATCTCAATGTTAGTTATATATTAAGGGTTTTATATCCCTTAATAATTTATTTTATAAAAATATATCCTTACTAGTAAATCTATTTTATAGTTTATTAGTACCACCCAATATATGCTTGAAAATACTTAAGAAAAATATTTATAGAAAAATCCTTAGATGTTTCACGATTCTTATAACAAAAATATAATTGATAAAACAATTATAAAACATAATTATCCAATAAAAATACATAAAAAATTTAATCATTAATCTTTAATTATTGACATTTCTTAAGACCTTCCTTGGAATATGAGTAAACCCTTGGATTAGGGCATTAACTTATATAATTACCATGTTTCCCTCATATAAGAAATTAAACTATAAATGGTACCTTTATGTTTCATTTATTTAAATCTATTGAACTATTTATTTTTTATCATCAATTAGTTGATTTATTACCTTCTTTTCAACTCATAAAACATCTTCCCATTCCTTTGACACATCCCCTTGATTAATTCTTCCTAGATTCTCAACATATAGAAAGCTAAAAATTCTTTTCTCCAGAGTCCTCATAAATTTAAATCTCATGAAACTTCATTAATATGTTTTTATCTATGCTAAAAAACATTCCCAAGTTGATATTGTTAATCATATAATGAGATATTTGATCAGGCATAATCACAAGTTTTCAATTTCTATCTGCTTGTTTCAATTTTTTTCTCACGGGGACAATAATTCTATTTTCTATTAAATTTAGTGTTAAAATGATTCTTCCTAGTTCCATACATTATGTAAAACCAAAAATAATAGTTCGAGTAGTAATAATCATATTGAGAAATTATATAACCATGAAAAATAATTTATAGAATGTAAAAATCATGACACTTATTTTCACTCTATGACACCTTAGGTTTAACCTAGGTCATCCATGGTCATTTTCTATTAAAATAATTTTCAATTATTCATAAGTAAAATGTGAATTTACCCAATAATATCCTCCTAGAGTGTCTATCTAGGTGTTCAGTCTTAGGCTCACTCATCATGCACTAGTGAGGATTGAGTCAATACCCAATATTCCCATTTCAAAGTTGTTTCCATTTAGATCATCTATTAAACAACCACATCCACTTTCTAGTATCCATATTTGAATTTATTTTCTATGAAAACACACAATATATATTTTAACACAACTTTAAAATGTTATCCTACACATATAATTTTACTTGGGGGTTTCACCAAATTCTTTCATTCTTGATCTCTAAATATAGGTAGACCCCACTTTAATACCAACAATACTAACCCGATCATTTCAGACATAAATATTAAATATTGTTAGATAAATATTGATTATATATAATTACTATCCATTCAATAACCATAAATTTTTAGTGACTTTGAAAACTTGTATACATAAATAATTATAACTTAAACGATTTACATCATCTCACACTAAGTTCTTCCCAACTAGAACTCTTATTAGACATATCATACTTAAAACCTTTATTAATATCCCAATGAAAAATAAACATAATAAAGAGTGTGATCATATTCTTAGTAAGGGTAAACATGGGAGATATTAATAAATTATCATTTATAAGAATAAAATGAGCATACAGGTGTGAGAACATGGGAATAACAATATAAAATATTACCAAAAAATTCATGGATAATAATCATGGGTCATGGGATAATGTTTGGAAGTAAATAGGACATAAATAATAAGATAATAAAAATTCAGGATCCATGAGAGTATATCATAAGCATATGTTCATTTCATAAAAGAGTGGTATAATGTTTGGAATAATCAAAATCATATAAATATTATTCCATGGATACCCCCAATATATTCATTACTTGTTAGTATTGGGAAAACCACCCATGTACTTGATTAATACATAGTCTAACCTATCATTTAACCTCTTCCTGGATTTGGATAACCTCTTATGTAACCTCTTTTGGGCTTGGGATAACCTCATGTGCACACTCTTTTGGGATTGGGATAACCTCCCGTGTAACTTCTTTTATGCATGGGATAAACTCTTGTGTACCCTATTTGGGGCATGGGATAACCTCTCATGTACCCACTTTTGGGTTTGGTAAAACCTCCCACATATCCTTTGAGTTAATTAGACATTAATATTTACCCAATTCATTAGTGTTATACATTGAATCCACCCTTGAAATAATCATAATATTTTTATATGCATGCTACATGATCATGAAAACATTTATCTTTCTATCATAACATAACCCATGGAAAAGAAAATGTATTTTATAAATATTTCATCATCATAACCATTAAACATAGAGAGAAATAATAGGTATGGAATCCTAGAATCATTTCCCCAATTAAGTATAATTAAAATCATAGTATATTATCTTAGATGAAAAATTCCTTTTAAATATCATTTGAACATTTATTAAGGAAAATACCAACATCATTTTTTAAATAACTTATTTAAAATCTAAAAATTTCCAAATCATTAAGTAAATTATTTTCGTTGAAAATAACCATGAAAAATTTAAAAGTTATCTTCAAAACATTTAGTGGTCATGATGGTGTTAAATTCCAATCACACCATGTATATTAAATAAAAGATTCCTTAATTTATTTGGTAAAAATTAAAAAGTAATTAATTCTAAAAATAGAAAGAAGATTCATTTTAAATTTCTTTCTATAAAGTCAAACATGGGTAAAAATTAATTTAATAACAATTTAGAGAATATTAAAAACATTATTGAGATATTTTTAAATCAAATATCAACATGGGACAAAATACTCCTGATCGAATAGAAAAACAATGTTGGCTTTCCTTAAAAAAATTCTTTCAGTATATTGAGTACTTAAATAGAATAAATTAAAGGAAAAAATGTATTCTTGAAAAATAAGTAGATCAAAATAAAATAAATAATATTTTGGAGAGATATGTTATATAATTTTATCATTATAAATTTAAGTATAAATATTCCTGGTAAAAATGAGGTTGTAATGTACAAACCCTTATCGCTTTAAGAAATTTTGAATCATAACCCCCATAAAAAAATAAAATTAATTAAAAAATTAAATTCCATTAATAAAAATATGCTAATATTATATTATATCAATGGTGTAGTAGATACATATCATAAAAATAAATTGGTGCATATAATCAAACATGTATTAATGAAATAATATTGAGATGAAGAACCCTTAAAATTTTAGTAACTTATAAATCAAAATCTTATGAAATCGATAAACTTATATGGATTTATAAATTCCCACAATTTTCATGAAAATAATAATAAAATACATTTATGTATATTATACACACCTCCCAAAGGAATAAAGTGGTGAATATGGTATATGTATCGTAGAAATAAAAGTTGGACAAGAAACCCTAACCTCATGTATATTATTCATTAGAAACTCTATAATATCCTATATAATAAATACATATTTTTTATATTTATATATTATAACAATATCCATACCCATCATACCATATTTGGTTCATTTAAAAAAAATTAATACTCATTTATTAATAATTATTAATTTAAAATTTCATTTCTAGGTGTCAACTGTTTTGTTTTTTCATGAAACATTCAGCTCAGTAGTTCTAAAAAATTTACTTTTATTATGGTTACATAATATCAAAAATTTTGTTCATTATATATATATATATAATATATATTCATCATATAAATATTTATAATCATCCATGAAAGTTAGATATAGAAAAATGTGTTGCATTTTTCATGAAGATATTAGTCTGTATATACGCATTAATACTATTTTCAATTTCTTAAAAAAAGAAGGAAATAAATATAAATATTATTATATCATTATAAAATAACTACTAATTCATAAATATAATATATATTTATTAAATAAATCATTTTATACATCCATGAATGATGGTGATGTAAAATTAATCATATCACTATGTGGAGGTGGTAGTCCACATTTATGCATGATCGATACATTCAATTCACACTTGATGAAATTGAGGTGTAAAATTGTTACAAAATCATACTAATAAAATCTCAGTATATTTATTATAACAAATTTATCATTTTATAAGGTATACTATAGTTTTATATGATTTGGATGAAGAAATAAAATTGAAAGTACTCAGTTAAGAGTTATACGACTTTGTTGAGAACCCCCCTTTACCTTACACCTTAAGCCTTGAAAATATGCTGTTATAATAAAACCAATAAATCCAGGATGTGTTAATTTATGATATTATTATATTATTTTAGTATTTTTTAGATATATAATTCTCAAACATTGTGAATAAGTGAGAACAGGTGATGACCTTTTATTTGTGAGGGGAGTGGTACCCTTCAAATTACCTAAAGAATTAAATTAATATAAATTAATTTTCATTGCCATGTAGACAAAAACCTATATATTTATAATATATGGTGATTATGATTCTAAATACTCTCATTAAATAAAATTTAAACAAGTTTATATGTTGTTTTGATCATTATCTCTTAGTTTTAAATCCCACTAACCCTTTTAATGATTATCACAATATCAATGTTTCTTACTCATTAGTGGTCAAGAAATTTACTATAGAAGAAAAATTGACCAATAAGTAGAAATTTTTTGTGATATAAAATATCCCATTAAATTGGTCAAATATAATATTTTTATAATTTTTAAATAATTTAATAAAATATTATTTAATATTTGATACCATTAAAGTCATTTTCAAGACTATTCACATTGTTTGAATTTAAAGAAAATAATATGTAAATAGAATTTGAATACAAGATTTTAAAACAATAATATATATATATATATATATATATAAATTTATAGAACATAATAAATCAACCAAATTTTATTAATTTTAATATTTTTAAAATTATTTATTTGATTTGTCTATTTCTTGCACAAGTATTGTGTCAGTGTTGCATAAGCATTTAAGGAAATATTCTCACCACTAAAAATTAAAATTAAATTAAAATTATAAAAAACTTCATTCATATTTTTAATAATTATTTATAACAAAACATAAACTCCATTTATCCCTATGAAAAAATATTAGAGTGATTTAAACAAGGAGTGTAACATTTTGTATTTATTCTTTACTTAAAATAAAATTAAGCTGATTATAAAATAAAAAATGATATTCCATATCATTTAATATTAGATTATTATGGTACAAATAAACTCATTGAATATAAATAAGGTATGTGTTATATATATTTTTAAATCCTTATCGAATTTTTTAAACCTTAATCGCCCGATTTATCCTTACCGAGATGAAAAATATGTACAACAATTACTATGAATTATGACCAAAAAAAAGTTGAACTATTTATTTAATATGGTAATTATAATTCAAAATATATAATCCATTTTATCAAATTCATTCCCTATAAGTTTCTAAAATTACTTTTCAAATAAATGGAGAAAACACAACGAACACCTTTTTTCCAAAAAGGTGCATTTTTAAGTATAATAATGTTTTTATACCAAAATTAAGAATAATTTAGATTATAATGAAATTAATTGGATTATGTTTAATAAAAATTAAATAATTAAATTTTAAAATAAATTAATAATAAAACAGGACTCTAAAAATATATGAAATGAAGAGACAGTTTTCAGTATTTTAACTATTCAATTAAAAATGAATCTTTTTAAAAAAATCCAAAAATCCCCCATAAAATAATTTTTATACGAAGATTCCAAAAATTATATCCTTTTTATAAAATTAGAAAAAATTAATAATAATATTCTCTCACAAAAGCATTAAAAACCCTTTTTGAGGAAAACATATTTTTGAAGCCTAAAATGACTTTACTGAAAAAGGGGTGATTATTTTCTAAGAATTAATAAATAAATTTATATTGAGTATGAACTTTATAAATATATTTCATAACCTGTTTATTCCAATTCATACCCACCAATTCAATGGATAATTTATAAGCATCAAATTTAAATAATAATATTATTAGAGTATATCACAATTCACTTAAAACTCAGTGTTATATGTTAAGAAAGCTATTGAGATTATTATTCATTTAAACTAAACTTTCAGGGCGTTAAATTGGTCACATGTGTAATACATTATATAATTAATATAAATATTTATTCCTTGATGTGAACCCAATAGTTTCAAGAAAAATTTCACCACATAGAATTAAAATGACAATTTAAATTTGAATTGAAAATTGTGAATAAAAACAGAAACAAGTGATCAATTTAAAAGGATTGTTTACAAAATATAAATATGAATTTAAACCTTGAATTGTTGATATTAACAGGTTTCATGATCATTGTTATATCATCAATTTCATTACGATAAAATTCACTAATTCTATATAAAATAATCTAAATATCAGGGTTATAGAGTTAGACTAACATAAGTGCATTTAATTCAATCTAGTATAGAGAAGAAAAGTCAAAGATAATTTTAATAGATTAATTTTCACAATTAATTTTTACTTCCTCCACGAATAAGTATTTGGGATGGATATATATTAGGGAATAATATTTGGGTTAGAGTAGAAATGTGATTCATAATCAAAATGACTATTAATGAATTTAAATATTATGAAATATTAAACACTCATCCATATACTCTTTACCACTCTCCCCTTAAGTGACTAGACACTAATGGTTGAGAGAAAATAAACCAATATTGACTTGATCATCATAATAATTGAGTGGAACTATAAAGGAATGATACAAAATTAAAATCCATTGAAAAATGGAAGAACCTACCTAGATTAATGATCAAACATACAAAATTAAACTTATAGAATGAAAAATGGAATGAAAATACTGATATAGAATAAATAAATATATAGTAAAGGCTAATAATCCTCCTAAACATGGTTGGTATCTTATATTTATAGAACTTATTTTAATCAAAATATAATTCTATTCATCACTGTGTAAAGAGAATATGAACACAATACATAGTGAATGGTTGTGACTTCATGATAGTTGGATTAGATCTAATTAATGGTTGTAGCCTACATGTGTTTGTGAGAATATACATACATTACATAGTGACATGGGGTTTTCTAAGCAAAAAATCATCTCAATTTTGAATTTTTAGAGTCCTCGGACCACTCTAGGGGTAAAAAGATAAATTCATCCTAGTGTGCGACCTAATAAAAAATTCTTAATGATTTTTTTTGTCTCAAGGAGTAGTGTTTACCCATGTCTTTATATTTGATGTATTTCCAAGCATATTGGTACTTACATGATATTTTATATTTATTACTTAAATAAATAATTATATCAAAGATCAAATGGAGGTGTCACATTCAAAGTTTCTACCTTTTCAAACCATGGAATATTTTTATTAACAATTTTGGGAAGGGACACTAAGAAAACATAGAAATACCAGCATAATAGAGGTTTGATAATAATTTAATAAAAATATTATATATTTTTTGGTTGAGTGTGTTTTTTAGAGAAAATATTGTATCTCATAAAAAATAGACATATAGAGAAATTGATTCTACTTTTGCATCCAAAATGGGGGCTTTACCCTTGATATGGTATAAATTCTATTCATGCTCAAGGTTTCTTAGATATGTCATTAAAGTTATAGATTAATTAATTAATTAATATTTACTATGATTTTCTATGGTGAAAACCCCGAAATTGACATATAAAACTATATTTATGGATTAATATGAGGGATATCCACTATTTTTAATTATATAACCATATATTAAGAGTAATAGAGATATCCTTCAAGGGAAGAAAATGATTGATATCAAATCAAGACCAGATTAACAACATCTATGAGATATATCTTGGTGGTAATAATGGATTTGAGGAATAAATTGGATCTATAATGATATCACTGATTGAATTATGAAATGATGATACTGGAATTAATGTAGTAATGATTCATCAATGAGGTAGGGTTTATTACATAGGATTTCTTCCTCATTATTCATGTTGGGTAATCATTGGGAGATCCCCATGATAAATTTCATTATTTCCCTATTTTTATCATGATGGGATAATATATGCTATGAATTTCCATTTTCCCTTTCAGTATGGCACTATCATTTTATTGATTTTCCTTCCACCCTAAACTAACCACTGTGATAAATTTTTGTTTGATTTTGTGGTTCCCAATATTTTTATTTGTGGATGATTTCGCAACAACCACTAATGAACTCACATTATTGATTGTGTATTTCACCCTTCATTTTTGGAATGTCCATTTTCACCTATTATAGGACCGAATGGCCCGAAGGCCTTTATTTTTTATTTATTTTTGAAAACCCCCCTTCAAAAGATGAGGGGGAACCCTTAAAAGGCTCATAGGCTCAGAGATTACAAGGCCTATAGGATTAGAAGATTACATAACTTGAAGGTCTTAGGGAATTCAACCAGAATATCTATAAGGAACTGCCCCTCCCCAGCATCCGCGTCATTAGTGTAGCTCTCCACCTTTTCATTGTCATCTAGATAGGCTTACCTTTCAAGCACAGGCTGGTCCCGATGGAAAATCCATACCCTCTCATTCTGACAAATCCATTTGGCTCAAATCTGGTAAGTGCACCTACTCTGAGTCCTCTTCTGGAGCTTCTCTTTTTTTGTAGTTTGTCTGGGGCAACTACATGTGGCCTGAAGGCCTTAAGGTGGCCCGAGATCCTTAAAGGTGGCCTAAAATCCCTACTGACCAGAAGGACTGGGTGTCCTGAAATCCTTATGGACTCCAAGCCCAAACCAGTGGCCCAAGCTGAATAGTTCCAGTGATTCAATTACTTATCTGGTTCAAGATACAATTGAACATCTGATCTGCATTGGTTTGTGTGATTGATGAATAATTTGATGACTTGAGAAAGATATGAGGAATAATGGAAAATCATGGATGGAATAGGAGAGGGATTAACCCTTAGATAATTAGATAAAGAATTATTAGTTTCTTATAGGTCAATGGGAATCCCCATTTCTAGACACTGGAGGTAGAAAATTGATGAATAGAGAAGTTTCCTTCAACATAATTTCCTCATATAAGAATTTAGGCACAAAAGGTGGAAGAATTAGTGGAACCAAAAAGATATAGAAATCATGATAAACTTGGTTAGAAATTCCTGACTATACGCCATGTATTTCAAAGTAACACATTCCATTTAGTTTGGGTGTTGTGGAGAAAAGGGGTTTAGATCAATATTAATATCACATGCCATGTGGGTTAGAAAAAAACTTGTTTAACTCTAGTTGGCCAACTGAGTATGTATAAGAGGTACATACTTCTGACTCTGAGTGGTCCCACATGACATGTTCCTCAAGATTCATGCTGTGCATATGGGTTTTCATAGGCCTTGTTGAACATTAGAACATGACCATGAATAGTATTTGGCATGAATGCTATGTTTCCTTGGTGAAGATATTGTGTAATTTTTATAGTGTATTATACCTATCATACCTATATCTTTGGGCTCATATTGGACCCACAAGTGTTCCATTATGAGTATAATTGTTTGTATGATGATATGGCGGCCTTGGTTTTGATATCTAAGATTTGTCATGAGGTGGAGAAAGAACGTATCTTCCCATAGAGATAGTTATCCTCTAGTAGGGTTTGGGTGTGATTGAAAAAGTAGTCCTAGGGTTGGTACTCCTCAAATGATATGACTCTATCCATGCATTGGTACCCCATTATCCTATGTATAAGTTGGGTCGATACACCCACACAATACTGGAGTGTAGTTCCTCAATCTATAGAGTCAACATTCCCCTATCTTAGAGCTATGGAAGGGTGATGTTCCTCTATTAAAGCTATCAATTACTAAACCATGATGTTTATTAGTGAGATATAGAACCTCTATTATGGTTCAAGTGAGGTTACACATGTTGTTTGGTGTTAATAGTTCAGATCTCTAAGTAGTGGGGTGGTATCAATAATCCATATGAAGCATACTACCTTGACCCGAAGAAAATTTTCAGAAATGAATAGATTCCTAATAATGGTTTCAATAGTTTTTGTAGTTTTTAGAAAGAATAATTTATTTAATCCCCTTTAACACTTGTGAATCCTCAAGAACCCGATGGGTTTCCCTTGAGATGTGACATATAACTAGGATATCGACTTCAGACATGTGGACTCTTTGGTATATCGAGATCCTCTAGTTTACAGTGTGACATAGATTCTAATAGATGGAGATGAAATGGTTAATACTCCTTGTTTTTCTATGGAATTTGAATATGAAGCATATTTAGATCCTTTTTTGTTACTTATGGTTACCATAGCTCATATCAGAAGCTTTGGGATGACACATTGGGTTGTCACTTCATTGGTTTTTTAGGAATTCTACTGAGTGTGTTTATACTCACCCTTGCATGAGAATTTTGCTCAAACATTTTGTGTCTATGAAGTTAGTGAATATGTTGGAAATCTATTTTGTGGATGTGGGACTAACATGTCTTATTTAGAGCTAACTTCTGGGGACACTTAGAGGTGAATAAAAGATCATGGTGATCTCTAATAGCGGTGATGGTTGTTGCAGCTGGTGATTGGTCCTGATGTTCACAAAGTGGGGTGGATCTTCCAGTGCATTTTTTTAATCCTAGTATAGAGATTTATCAGATGTACACTTTACCTAAAGATTTCTCCTATGTGGAGATGTATCAGTACTTATTATCTCTCGTGTGATTTGTTTACAATTTGTTTGTTTATATTTATATATCACACTAGTGTTGTTTATTCCTTTAAACATTGAAAAAAAATGTGTTTGTTGTATTTTAATATAGTCTATGGACTCCCATATTGTGTGACATGCCTACTCATTGCTAGAATCTATCCCTTGTACAATTGGATGCAGACATGGGGTATCGCATTCATCTTATGACCAGTCCATATTGGGACCCCATGGGTCAGGTCATGATAGAGTGGTATCAGAGTGGGTTTTTTATGGGGATAGTTTTTGGTGCTAGTAGTCATAGGACGACTTGTTTTGGAACTTAGGCAAACATTATTAAGGGGTTATTTTGTTTGGTTATCAGTCTAGGGAGACTAGCATAGTTTTGGCAGCCAAAATATCCATTCTTTAGGACTCTAATAACCTAATAATCAACACTGAGCTCTACGACATCTATTGAAGGGTGAAACTAGGTTTTTTATATATGACATATAGAATTCATTCATGTTTCTCCATGTTATTATTGTTTCATATCATCTAAATACTCTCTAATCCTTATGGGTCTATCCTATTAATTAAGGGTGATACCCAATAATAACTAGCTTATGCACAGTGGTAGGTTCATGATGAGATCATTCTTGTAGTAGGGACTTTCAATTGTTGGATTGTGAGTAATGAGGCATTTCATTATAAGAATTAGTTAGGAGATTTATCTTTCATATGATCTAATGAAGTTTCTCTCCCCTTCATGAATTATATAGGATTCTTGTAGAGTGCATGACAATTATTGATGAGTGGATCAGAACTACCCATGCTTGGATATGTTGGGCATATTCCACTAATCAAGGAGAGATTGGACCTCAAATGTTTGATGAATGGTTGTATTATGTGAATAAGATTTATGTTTGGATTAGATATCCACTAAAAAATGATTAATATTATATTTATATCCCTATATAAAACCATTATGCATTGATGGATGAAATTACATTTGTCAAACTCATGATGGGTTTACTCTACCATGGATAGATTTTGAGCACCTCTCGAGATACATTTTTATCTAGGATTTTAAACTTTAACACTAGGTATCATGAACATGTTTAATAATGTATCAAGGGTCATAGATCTTGTGATGTTTTTTCCATTAATATTTTACAATAGAAATATACTAACTTAGTAATTTAAAAGATATTTTAAAGGAAAGGATTGTGAATTTTTTCAATGCTTACTTATAGTACCACCCGTATCAGTATCACCTAATATAACATTAATGGAGTGATAATTATTGGTGAAGATGCACCCTAGATATGGGATTTGGTTAGCTTTATACCCAAGGAACGCCCAAACAGTTCCATGGATAGAGATCCTATAACAACCCAATGTTTTATCTATAAAAATTACCTTATTATAATTATTTAATATGGTATAAACACATAAGATAACACAATACAAGCTTTATAAATGATTAATTAATGAAATAAGAAGTGTTTCTAGAAGTTAAGGAACCTATACCAATGAAATAGTAACATGACCTTTGAAATAGTAATGCGACCCTTATGAATAGTAAACCAGTCAATTGAATAGTAACCTAACCAATTAAAGTATGAATGAAATTTATTCATCTTATAAGTGAGAATATGATATAATTATATTATATTATAAGTAAATAAATATTTTAGAAATTATTAATTATGTGTTGGTATTTTTGTAAGTCCTAAATATTTAATTACAATTTTATGATTAATTTAAAAATTTAAAAGAAAATTAATTTTCAAAAAATGTATTCATAAATTAATATTTTTATGTCTTATTATTATAATATAATTTTTTGAGGCCTTCGTTAATTTTTCAAAGAGATATAAAATCAGTTATAATTTTAAAATATGTATTTTTTGAGTAAATTTTAATTTTAATTAAAAATTAAATTTCTCATATTTATAAAATTATTTTCATAAAATAGAGTTAATTTTTTAATTCTATATATTGAAAAATGGTTAGGGTGAATTTTTGGGATTATTCTAAAATACTTGAAATTTTTGTTGAATAGTAAAATATAACAATTTATGGTACATATACATTATAAGTTAAATACACTATTCATTAAGTCATGGATGATATAAGAACAATTGGTTAGAACTCACATGATCTAATTACTGTATTTAGTCTCAACAATCAATACTATTTCTTTTCTGGAGAAAAATAATAAAATATTGAGTAAACTAATGAGAAAACACCCATCTCTTCCATTATAAATACCACCCCTCACCAACCCTTCTCCTCACACCTCTCAAGCATTGAGCCTTGTCCAAATTCTACCTCTTACTGTTCAAAAACCTCTCCCCCACTTCTAGGAGATTTTTTTTTCTTAACAAAATACCATAACTAATTCTGTAAAGAGGTTCTCAAGAAGAAATAATCAAGATGTAAACCCCTCTTCAATTTTCTTTCAATTTCATTTCAAGTTCATTTCTTTTCTTTTTCTATTCTCATATACCCTCATCCGAATGGAATGAAAACTATATTTTATTATATATACTTTAATTTTATCATGTTGATGGAATAATTCTTCATCAATATACTCTTCTCTCTCTCTTTTACTCTAAGAATGAACACATCGTCCATGAGGTGCCGATTTACCACCATCATGGATAACCTGCTTTCATATTTTAATTCTATCTTCAAGGATAATCATGAAAACATTTTTATGGTTGAATCATATTATAATATATGTATTATATCTTATGTAGTGTTCTAGAATCATTTTTTACACATGATATTAATTTATAAAACAAGATGCATTCACTGTGATAAAGAAATGCTAAATTAGTCTAAAAAATTATAATTAATAATTTATCTAATGAATCATCCTAAATTATGGAAAAAATGGAATTTTAATATTATATAATTTAATTAATAACATATATGATCATTTCTTGACAACTATCCTCATTATACATGATTTCCTATACACATATACAAGTAAAATGATCATTAAAACTAAGGAAACTAACACTCTTAAATGATGAAATTAAACATCCTAACCCATAAAAAGGCCATAAATTGTAATGACACGACCCTAGTTACCTAGATCTATTGCATTATCACATAACATTGGAATGATAACAAGAGATCAAGTCCCGAAAGACTGATTAGTTTAGTAGCCTTGGAATTACTAGATACATACATACGTTTCACTTTACATTATGAAATGAAAAAGCAACATAGTGTCTCCATTGAACAAACTAATATTCATTAGACTATCTCTGCTGGTTAGTCATAATATACTTATTCGCATCTAGGGGAAAATAATATATAAGAAAGGGGTGATCTCAGATGCTCAGTAAGGATAACAACATAGTAGAAACTATCATAAATAAGTATAAACATTTAAGGAAATGTATAAGATTAAAACACAAGACTTTTAAACTTAAACTTCAGCATAATATGCAAAATAAAAATAAAATAATGACATTTAATTATTCTCATGGATATTATACCAATTGACTAATCATGTGTAATATCAATAGCTAATCTCATAATGATAGAATGAATAATACTGAATATCTTAACCACAATTTTGAGGTCTCGTGCCAAGACCCTAAATATAAATTTTGTCAAGGCCTTGTTCCAAGACACTAGTTTGTCTCGTTATACCTACCGATGCATCGAGGGGTTATAGAGGGTCCTGCTCGTCACTTACTACGTCTAATGCATTCCTCTTATGAAAAGGGTTAAACATAACATAAACATTCGTATTAAACTAATATATGAAATGTTAATACATTAACCATAAACTGTGAATGAAAAAATAGAACATTCACAATCAAACATATCATAAAACTATCAATGCAATATCGTATCATAATAAATCAACTTCAATTAAACATAAAATCCAACAATATATATTGACATAGATGAAATCAATCCAAAAACTATTTGAGAGAAATATATCTTTCTACTTTGAAATCATTTAAAAGTCGCATAATTATAAAAGAAAACATTTATTTTGAAAATATTTTTATAATATTTTAAGATAATCTTTGAAGGTGTTTTAATGGTGAAAAATAGCTGCACCTACTGAATAAGTTAAAAAACATTCTTTCCTTTATTTGTCAAAAAGGTCATAAAGTACATTGTTTGGAAAACGACAGAAAGATTACTTTAATTTTTTTTATAAAAAGTAAAAAAAGGGTATAAATGACTTTAACCCATGGTCTATGAAATATTAAAAATGTCTTGAAATACATTTTTAGGAAACACAGATGTGGATGATAATGAAGTCCTAATAGATACTTACATATAAACAACCTTGAAAAATAAAGAGATTTTAAAATTAACCCTTACCTTGTACTTTTACTTAGTTGAGGGTACGTTAACCTCCTATATAATGGTTAAATAATTTTTATTAAATTATACAAGAACCACATACATAAATATGATATCATATATGATCCTTTAATATAGATTTGTTAATTATATTATAATATTATCATTGTTTCAGGTGTTAACTGATTCATTATCCTTTATAACTTTTGTTACATAAGTCGTGTTTTTTAGGGATAGGATGTATTTAATTTATATCCAAAATGATATTATGTTCTTAATCATTATTTTTAATCATAAAATGAAAATTATTCTTCAATGGTTACGATGGGGAATGAAACCTCATTGCGTTGTGGACACGGTAAGTCGTACGTTCGCACGAGCGACAATATCATTCTATTGATGGTTAAATCGTAAGTAATTGGATGGTATATTATATTTTAAAGAATAATTAACATGTTATATTTATTATTTATATCAATTATACTCATCATTATACCCATCTAAATAATTAATTGTTGAATAACCAACTATACCATGACATGGAGCCACTAAGCCGTACACACACATGTATGGTGACTTTGTCATTAATAGGATGGATAGAATAATTAATATGGTTATACCATATTTATAATTACATCTCAGTATGTAGAAGGTACTGTATTTATTATTTCATTATGGAAATAACAAAGAAAGAGGAAGTGGAAATAGAAAAGAATTTTGAAAGAGGTGATGAAATAATTTCCTCTTCTTCAGGCGCTTCCTATTGATTTGAACAAAAGGGATCCTTAGGTTGGATTTATAATCAAAGTAAGGAATCTAGGTTTAATTGAGGGTAGTTGGGAGGATATTTGATCAGGGGTTGTCTGATCCAAATGGATTTGGAGGTGTGAATTTGAGAGAAGAGGAAGTACCCTTTTATAAGAGAGATGAGGGGCACTTTAGGAAGAGCTTGAAATATTAATTTATTAAAATAAAAATATCAGTTTTTAATAGCTCAAAATGGATTTATTTATAGAATATGATGTTATTGAGTCGAAATAATCTCAAATAATAGGTTTTAAACAAGTTTATTCCACCATATTAACCTTATATTTTAGATTAAACTCTTAGTTAAATAGTTTAACTTTTACCACTTCTTGTATTTTTATACTACACATTTAATATAGTTACTATAAAATACAAAGAGAACATAAAGTGGTTCATTAATGAAATATATATCATTATATAAGTCCTTTTGACTAATCTTAGATTTTTAGTAATATTATATCATTTAATAAAATAGTATTTGTTTTAAAAACTCATTTATGTCAATTTTGACACTATTTAGTATTTTGTTTTTGTAAAAGTCATAACAACTTTATTAATTCAAAAAAATACATTGAATCAACCATAACATGTAATATTCACCTATAAAATTCGTGTATGGAATCAAAAGTTTCAATTTACAATGATTTTAATATTTATAATATCAATTATTTTAATCTTTCTTTAATAAGGTAATTACTACATTATCATCATGTCATAAATAAATTTAATTATATAATGTCTAAAAACTATAAATAAAATACCATGATTTTGGAAATATTTTTATATTTCTAATGAATATTTATAGTCTAATTTATCTTATGTATAAACCTATATTAAAAATGATCTAGTTATTATAATTTGAATAATAACACTTTTAACTCTTGTTTAAATAAAATATAATAAATTTCCTAATCTAATAAAAGTGGATAAAAAAGAATAATAATTTTGTTATAAATTTGATTTTGGTCAAAATACATTTACCTAATATAATTAGGACATGTTTTAGGGTAATTATAATATTATTTTTACCTTTAATTACCCTATTTACTTTTAAATGTGGTAAATAAAATTCTAAAGTTACTATTCACCATATTTTTTTTATCCTATTGAACCAAATTTTCAAAAATTATGACAACCATTTCTATCATATTTTTGAAACTCAATTCACAGAAGTGGTAAAATTACATTTTATGTAAATTTGTAAATGTGCCTATAAGGTGGGTAAATGACGTTAAGAGTTCAATAAAATTTTATATGTCTAATATTTTTATAAAATTACTCCAATGAGTTACATTGGAATAATATAGGTATTATGTATCTATTTTGACTTTAAAATAAATTTAACTAATAATATTAATTATTTAAATAAAAAGTTGTTTTTAAACATTAACATAGTGTTTTTCACTATTCATCAAAAATTTAAAGTTTTCTAAAAAATACCAAAAATTCACCCAAAGATAATTTTGATATTTCAAATCAAAAAATGAAGTCCATTTTGAATAATAAAATATATAAAATTTCAAAAAGTGGATATTATTATTCATAACTACTTTTTAAACGGCTAGTTTTTTTGGTCGTGGTGTGATAGAACTCAGGGTTATGTACAATGCAAGATATTGTATTATTCCAAGAGAAACATATCGTGAAAACTTGGGGTGTTACATTCTTATCTCCTTCAAATAATTTTGTCCTTGAAATTTGTAGAATATTATTGCATAAAAATATTTGGGTGGTTCTTCATCATAAGTTCCTCAAGTTTCCACATTGTCTCTTCCATTTTATTATTTCTCCAAAGATCTTTTACCAGATGATTCATCCAGTTTCTCAACACTTGTTCTCTGGTATCAATAATTTTGATAGGATCTTCACAATAAGACAGATCAGGTTCCAGTTCTAATTCTTCATAGGTGAGTACATGCGTTGGGTCAGTCATGGATTTTCTCAATAGTGATACGTGGAACACATCATGAACTTTGGACAGACTTGATGAAATTTCCAAATGGTAAGCTATAACATTAATTCATTCTAGAATTTCAAAAGGTCCGATGTACCTGGGAATTAATTTACCCTTCTTACCAAATCATATAACACCCTTCAATGGAGATACTTTCAATAAAACATAATCACCTACTTGAAATTACAAATCCTTATTTTAGTTATCGACATAGATTTTTTTCTTACTTTGAGCTGCTTTGATGTGGGTTTGGATGATCTTCACCTTTTGCATTATTTCCTCAACAAGTTCCGAGCCTACAATTTTTATTTTGTAGCCCCTTGAAAACGTCCATTGAAATATCATCCCATTTTCGCTCAGGAATGGGAAGAGGCTACATGACTTCTTTAGGATGTTGTCTTCCAGCCTTCACCTGTTGAAAAATGATACATATTGACACATAATTAACAATATCCCTCTTTACATTGTCCCATGAAAAGTGTTACTTAAAATATCTATACATCTTAGTGCTACCAGAGTGTATATGGAAATTGGATCCATGAGCATCATCCAACAATCCATTTTTAGATCAGGTATATCGGGAACAGAAAGCCTCTTCCTAAATTTCAAAATTCTATCTTCATATATGAAGTCAATCAATCTCCCATCATTCACAGCTTCAATTTTCTTTTGAAACTCTTCATCATCAGTCTAAGAACATTTTATCCTTTCTAGTGAAGATGTTTTGGCAACCATTTGAAAAGTATGGATGTTTCACATTCCATGGTTATTCCCATATCCATCTTTACTAGATCCATGAACATAGGATCCATTTCAACTCTCATCTTGTTCAAAACACCATGATCCTTTCTGCTCAAGGCATCTTCCACCTTATTTTCCTTCCCTAGGTGGTAGTGTATTGTGCAATCATAATCCTTGAGTAGTTAGAGCCATCGAATCTACCTCATGTTGAGTTCTTTTTGTAAGAAAATATAATTCAATTGCTTTGGACCAGTATATATCTCACATTTTCACCATAGAGATAGTGTATCCATATATTCAGATAAAATATTATAGTTTCTAACTCAATATCATGAGTAGGATAATTTTGTTCATTAATTTTTAGCTTTCGTGATGCATAGGTAATAACTCTATCATTCATCATAAGGACACAACCAAGTCCTTTCTTCAAATAATCACTATAAATAACAAAACCATCATTACTTGATGGTAGAGTCAAGATAGGATCATTTAATAATATTATATTCAATTATTCAAAACATTATTCACACTCTTTTTTCCAAACAAATTTAACCCCTTTATAGGTGAGCTTGGTGAATGAGTTAGCCAATCGGGAAAAATTATGTATGAAACGCCAATAATAACCTGCTAAAACAATATAATTGCATACCTCAGTTATACTCATCGATGATGGTCATTCTTGGATTTCCCTTCATTTTTAAGGATCAAAATAGATTCCATCCTTAAAGATAATATAAAAAAGGAAAAAATATCTTAAAGATAGAATTCAAACTTCCTGAACTTCCCATGTAATTCATTTCTTCTAAGAGTCTTTAGAATAGTGAACAAGTGATTTTTATGATCTTCATATCATTTGGATAATACCAAGATATCATCAATAAATACCACTACAAAGTCATCAAGATATTCCTTTAAAACTCTATTCATTAGATCTATGAAAACAGAGGGCACATTAGTTTGTCCAAAAGGAATTACTGTAAAGTCATAATTCCTATTCCTGGTTAGAAATTCTATCTTTGAAATGCCTTCCTTCTTCATGAAAAACTGATGGTACCTAGATCAAAGGTAAATCTTTGAAAAATATTGATCTCCATAAAGTTGATCAAATAAAACATCAATTCGAAGTAGGGGATACATGTTCTTTATTGTTATAGCATTGATCTCCCTATAATCAATGCACAACCTCATAAATCCATCTTTCTTCTTAAAAAAAATAACAGGGGCTCCCCATAGAGAAACACTAGGTTGAATAAATCCTTTATTACTCAATTACTATAGTTATTTATTTAGTTCCACTAATTCCACAATGGCCATTCTATAAGGGGTCTTAGATATAGGCATTTAACTAGGAATTAAGTCAATGGAAAACTCAATTTACCATTCTGGAGGATGTCCAGGTAAATCCTCGGGAAAGAAATCAACATATTCTTCCACAATATGTACATCCTCTATTTGAACATTCCTTTACACACCCATAGTTATTTCACTCCCTTCCTCCCCAATAATTGAATTTAGTAGAGCTACTGGGGGTGGATCTAGATGAGAATCAGATGGTGATGTTTATTCTATAAAGATAAGGGATTCTTTATCATCATCAAAAATTGTAACTTCCTCCTTCTTACAATAAATTTTCACATAATGGTCTAAAATCCAATCCATAAAAAGGATTATATCAAATTCAGTCATGGGTATGACAATAATATTAGCAGATAAAGCATATCTATATGCTATAATGGCAACTGATTGAAAAAAAATTGTTTCTATAATAATTCCCTTAGGAGTTTTGATTGAAAACTCCCCTATTAAGTAAAATTGGAAATATCTAATTTTCTTGGAAAACTCGTAAGATATGAAATAATGCGATGATCCAGAATCAAATAAATAATTGGCTAATTTCGAGGAAGTGATTAAAGTACCTGCCACCACATCATTCAAATCTTCAACCTCAGTAGTTGTGATCACATAATCCTGGCCTTTCTCCATTGGCCTTTTATGTGGTATGTTTTATTTCATGATTTGGAAATTTGTTTTCATAATTACTCATTTCTTTATAATTGTAGCATTTAACATCGACATCCTCTTTCTTGCCCTTAAAATCACGAGCTTGGTGGCCTTTTTCCCCACAGTTGTAACAAAATACCAATCCCTTTAGGCATGTACCAAGGTTTTTATTCCCACAATTATTAAAGGATGGAAATTCAGATTTTCCCTTCTCCCCTTATTTCCTTTTTAGAGTGTTCATCAGATCTCTTCTTCTCTTGCTTATCTTTGAAGTCATAAGGCTTAGAGAATTCCTTTTCTGTCTTAATATCACATGAGCTATATATTCATACGATGAGAAGGATTGAGAGACTAATGCTTAATGGAGAAATGGTTTTAACCCATAAAATAGTCAATCTATATTACTTCTTGGGTTACATATATAATCTACAGTATTCCTTGATAACCTTGTAAAGTTATCCTCATACATTGTAACATTCTCATCCTCTTTTTATGTCAAACTCAGAAATTTCCTTTCCATATCCTCTCAATGTTCATGAGGAAAGTATTTTTCTAAGAAAAGATCTTTATACTCCCTCCATTCCATATTTGATACTTCTTCATCCTCTTTTGTGTTTTGAATTAATGACCACCATTGATCTGCATCTCTTGAGAGGCGATAAACTGCCATGACAAAATTTTCTCTTTCACTACTCCCCAAATCATGAAATATTTTTTCTAAGGAACATATCCATTTCTTAGACACAAATGGATTTGTAGACCCATTTAATGTTGGTGGTTGTTTCCTCATGAAATGGTCTGACATTGATCCTCCGTTTTGTGGATTGGGGTGCTCTATATGGGTAAGGTTATTATTCATAACCTGAGTGAGTTGTCCCATTATGGTTATAAGATGTTAAACACTAGTTGTATCACCAGATATACTATAATTATCTTGAATTGAAGGGAAATACCTACATGGATTATGTGCGTTGATATGGTTTCTATTACTTACACTGGGCACCATTTCTAAAAAATGGCATACGCTAGATTAGTTTACGAATCACAATGCATAATTATAAACTTGTAAAATACTTAACATAAATTGTACAGTTTATGCATATTATCCATAATCATAAATTTTTTTCTTTGGAGAAGTATTTACTTATAAATATTTCATAATGGGTTGTAAAGAAAATGTGAATTATCCTATGCATATCCCCTAGGAGTGTCAAACCAGTGCACATTAAGGCCTGTTGTCATGTACCAGGATACCCCGGGTCAAGCCCGAAACTCCTTGTTAGAGTTTTCAATCATAGGTACATCTGTTCTAGAAACAAATACACTTATAGTATCTATATAGGGATGTATTTATTGCAAAATCCACATAATATCTACATTACCAAATTTTTTTGGATGTTCTTCTATACTAATCCTCAAAGTATATCTTAGGGTAATGTTATTTAATCAGAGTTTTTTTTTTCTAAATCTAGTTTTCAAGGTTTGTGATAAACTTCATATAATACCAACTATAATGCCCCAACCCTAGTTATCCAGATTTGGTGCATTATATATAACAATGGAATGATCACAAGAGATCAAGTCCCAAAAGATCGATCAGTTTAGTAGCCTTGGAAGTACAAGATACATAAATAAGTTTCACATTACATTATGAAAGGAAAAAGAAACATTGTGTCTCCATTTAACACAGTCATATTCCTTAGCCTATCCCTATAGGTCAGTCATAATATACTTCTTCATATCCATGGAAAAATAAAACATAAGAAAGGGGTGATATCAGGTTGCTTGGTAAGGATAACAATATAGTGGAAACTATCATAAATAAGAATAAACATTTAAGGCAATGTATAAGACTAAAAGGCAAGCCTTTTAAACTTAAAATTCATCATAATATGGCAAAGATAAATCATATAATTCCATTTACTTATTCAAATGGATATTTTACTAGTCTAATAATCACATGTAATATCAATAGATAATCTCACAATGATGAAATGCATAATGCTGGACATCTTAACCACAAAGTCAAGGCCTCGTGCCAAGACCCTAAATATAAATTTTTTCAAGGCCTTGTTCCAAGAAACTAGTTTTTCTCATGATACATTTTAATGTATCGAGGGGCTATAATGGGCCCCACCCGTCGCTTTCTACATCCAATGCATTCCTCATATGGAAAGGGTGAAATGTAACATAGACATTCATATTAAAATAACATATGAAATGTTAATAATTTAAGCATAAACCGTGAATGACATAAAAATAGAACATCCACAATCAAACATATCATAAAAATATCAATGAAATATTATATCATAATAAATCATCTTCAATTAAACATAAAATCCAATAATAGATGTTGACATATATGAAATCAATCCAAAAACTATTTGAGAGAAATATCTATTTCTACTTTGAAATCATTTAAAAGTCGCATAATTATAAAAGAAACATTTATTTTGAAAATATTATTATAAGATTCTAAGGGAATATTTTAAGGCATTTTAACCCGGGAAAATAGCCGCACCCGCTATATAAGTTAAAAAAAATCCTTTACTTGATTTGTTGAAAAGGTCATAAGGTACCTTGTTTGGAAAATGATGGAAAGATTACTTTAAATTTTTTTATAAAAAGTAAAACAAGGGTATAAATGACTTTAAACCATGGTGTAGGAAAAAGTAAAAATGTTTTGAAATATAGTTTTAAGAATCAAGGATGTGTATGAGAATGAAGTCGCAGTAGATACTTACATATAAACAAACTCGAATAATAAAGAGATTGTAAAATTAACCCCTAACTTTTACTTTTCCTTAGTCAAGGGTACATTAACCTCATGTATAATGGTTAAATAATTGTTATTAAATTATACAAGAACCAAATACATATATATTATATCATATATGATCCTCTAATATTTATTTTTAAGAATATTACAATATTATCATTGTTTCAGGTGTTAACTAATTCGTTTTCCTTTATATGCTTTGTTACGTAAGTCATGTTTGTTAGGGATAGGATGTATTTGATTCATATCAAGAATGATATTAAGTTATTAAAAATTATTTTTAATACTAAAATAAAAATTATTCTTGAATGGTTATGATGGGGAATGAAATCTCATAGTGTCGTGGAGACGGTAAGCCGTACGTACGCACGAGCGACAATATCATTATATTGATGGTGAAGTAATATGTAATTGGATGGTATATTATATTTTAAAGAATCATTAACATGTTTTATATATTATTTACATAAATTATATTCATTATTATACCCATCCAAATAATGAAGTGTTGAATAACAAACTATACCACAATGTGAAGACGGTAAGCCGTACGTATGCACATATGGTGAATTTTTCATTAATAGGATGGATAAAATAATGAATATGGTCATACCATATTTATAATAACATCTCAGTATTTAGAAGATACTAGAGTTAGTATTTTATTATGGGAACAATGAAGAAAGAGGAAGTGGAAGAAGAAAAGAACTTTGAAAGAGGTTATGAAATAATTACCTCTTCTACGAGTTCTTCCTTTTGATTTGAACAAAAGGGAATCTTAGGTTGACTTTATAATAAAAGTAATGACTCTAGGTTAAATAGACTGTAGTTGGGAGGATATTTGATCAGGTTTTGTCTGAGACAAATGGATTTGGAGGTGTGAATTTGAGAGAAGGGGAAGTACCCTTTTATAAGAGAGGTGAGGGGCACTTTAAAAAGAGATTGAAATATTAATTTATTATAAAATAATTTTCAGTTTCTAATAGATCCAAATGGATTTATTTCTAGGATAAGGTGGGGATAGGTCTAAATCCTCTGAAACAATAGGTTTTAGATATGGTTTGGTCACCATATTAACCTTATCTTTTAGATTAAACTCTTAGTTAAATAGTTTAACTTTTACCATGTCTTCTTTTATTTTTATACTACATGGTTAATATAGTTACTATAAAATTTCAAAAGAACCTCAAGTGGTTAATTAATTACATATATAAAATTATCTATGTCTTTTTACTGAATCTTATATTTTTAGGAATATTATATCATTTAATAAAATAGTATTCATTTTGAAAACTCATTTATGTCAATTTTGAAACTATTTAGTATTTGTTTTTTTTGAAAGTCATAAAAACACGATTACTTCGAAAACAATACATTGAATCAAACCTAACATGACATATTCACCTAAAAAATTATTATATGGCATAAAAAGGTTCAATTTACATTTATTTTAATATTTATAATATCAATTATTTTAATCTTTTATTAATATGGTAATTACTACATCATCATTGTGCCATGAATAAATTTAATTATATAATGTATAAAAAATATAAATAAAATACCATGATTTAGGAAATATTTTTATATTTCTAATGAATATTTATAGTCAAGTTTATCTTATGTATAACCCTATATTAAAAATGTTTTAGTTATTAAAATTTGAATTTAACACTTTTTACTCTTCTTTAAATAAGATATAATAAATGTCCTAATCTAATATATGTGGATAAAAAAGGATATTATTTTTGTCCTAAGGTTGATTTTGGTTGAAATAAACTTATCTAATATAATTAGGACATGTTTCGGGGTAATTATAAAATTATTTTTACCTTTAATTAACCTATTTACTTTTAACTGTGTAAATAAAATTGAAAAGTTACTATTCACCCAAAATTATTTGCATGCTATTGAACCAAATTTTACTTACAGATGCCAACCATGTCTGCCAGATTTTTGAAATTCAATTCATATAAGTGGTAAAATTATGTTTTATTCAAATTTTCAAATGTGCGTAGAATGTGGGTAAAAGACAGTAAAATGTTCAATAAAATTTTATATGTCTAATATTATTATAAGATGACTCCAATAAATTACATTGGAAAAATATAGGTATTATTTATCTATTTTGACTTTAAAATAAATTTAAACAAAAATAATAATTATTTAAATAAAAAGTTGGTTTTAAATAATAACACAATGTTTTTCACTATTCATCAAAAATTGAAAGTTCTTAGAAAAATACCAAAAATTCACCATAAGATAATTTTGATATTACGAATCCAAAAATGAAGTAAATTTTAAAAAATAAAATTTATAAAATTTCAAAAAGTGGGTATTACTATTCAAAACTTCTTTTTTAATGGCTAGTTTAATTGGCTGTGGTTTTATAGAACTCGGGGCTGCGTACAACGCAAGCTATTGTATTATTCCAAGAGAAACGTACCATGGAAGCTTATGGTGTTACATAAATGAAATTAATAAGGTTATAATAAATCAAATACATGTATAAAGGGTTCTATAAATATTAATTAATGAATATAATTTGATTATTTAAGACATTAAGATTAAGTGTAAAATCATTTCAAACATAGGTTAAGGGACTCTATACGAACCTCCTTTATTCCTTCAGGTTACTCATTCTTTCATTTTTAAAAAATGAAATTATATTTTATTTTTATGTACATTTTCTAAAATCTGTTTATATGTTCCAAAATCATTTATTAAGATCCATTAACCCTTCCTTTTTTGGGATATACATGTTTTTAAAAGGTTCCCTACTAAATTCTTCCCGACAAGCAAACTCGATTTAAGAGAACTTACTGAATTCTTATCCATTTTAAAGTAATATACATAATATATTTTAAGCCAAAATTATTTTTATAAAATAAAACTTTTTATTATGAAAAAAATTCTTGGTTCAATTATAGTTTTATATAAAATATTATGTCATTTTTTGTTTTAAATGCTCTTTAATATTTTCCTTAAACCACACTAAAATGTTTTAATTATAAAGTTTCCTAAGTATTATTTTTATATGTTATCACTTCACTTTGACATCAATTATCATTATCTATGAATAATTCTATTTATTAATGTTCATGTATGATTTAATTCCATTCTTTCATGGTCACTTTTATGATACTCCCATTTATTATGCTCTATGACATTATTATGATACCCATTTCTTTCCATGGGTAACCCTTATGTTTATGTTTGATTTATTATGTAGATTCTTTATGTGGAAATTTTTTTAATGGACATGTTATGATGGGTGAATATAGATAACACTCCAATGTATTTGGAAATTTTTAGTCTCATGAGATATTATGTGCAACTTCCTTGGTGGTTATCCTTGAATCATGCTCCAAGTGCAATGGTCTTGGTGGTTAGCCTTGAATCATGCTACTCTATCTAAAATTATCTTTGAATCATGCTAAAGTCATATATTATGTTTCTTACACATTAGTATGAATCCATAATTATATGATCCCATGTTATGATTCCTTATGTTTAATCATGTTTCATGTCTGTTTACATCATTATGTTATGCCTTCCAACCCATGTGACAAGCTTTATTTTAATATTTATTCTCTTATTGGGGTTTCTAGTTCATCCCATTGTTCATGTTATACATAGGTTATCCTATGAATATGTAAGGGAAGAAAAGAATTTAGGAGCTCATAATGGATGATAAATAAATAAATATTATAATTAGTTCCATGTTTTCAGTTTTATGTACATAGTCTTCCAAGACACTATAATTTATAATCCTTGGATTATAATTTGTTATTTAATTATGCTTAAAATCATGTAGTGATATGTGTAAAAGACTAGGGTCACTATAGTTGGTATTTGAGGAAAAGTTTAGTTATTTTTGGATACTAGGAATACATCACTTTAGTAAGAAACCTAGGGTATAAGACTAA
Organism: Viscum album; assembly: GCA_963277665.1. Taxonomy (NCBI): domain Eukaryota; kingdom Viridiplantae; phylum Streptophyta; class Magnoliopsida; order Santalales; family Viscaceae; genus Viscum; species Viscum album. Next base: position 1,472,289,776 of record OY728157.1, read on the forward strand.
TTATGAAAAATCATATATAAATTTTGGTAAGTATAGAGTAAATGGTTTATCAATAAAATACATCTTTGTCTAGATACTACAAGTGGATGTGGTTCTAGAACAGATGTATGTAGGAGTGAAAAATCTAACAAGGTGTTCTTGGCCTGACTTGGGGTAAACTGGTACATGGCAATGAACATTACTGTGCACCTAGTTTGACACTCCTAGGGAGTATGCTTTTGTAAATTAACAAGCTCATTACAAACCAATATTAAGGAATCAAAGAAAATGCCCATAAGAATACATATTAAGAAACAGATCATAGATAACCTAGATTGAAACCTATGGAATCAAAAGTTAGGATATACCTATTTTTTCAGAGTTTATCCTTACATATTTAAAGTTTCTTCATTAGCTTATTAGCTAAGTATTCAAGCCCCCTGATAACACTTTTTTTCTTAGTTAACAGTTAGAAATAGAAGAACATGTGCCAATAATAAATGTGATAGGGAATGTGATGATTTCCCTAATTAAATGACAAATATTATAGGAATGGGTGCTCAAAACTTCATGATAATACTTTCTCTACTAGATCAGGTTATAAATAATAACTTGAATCACTTTGAATAAACTCCTCTTAAGAGAGAAAATGTTATCGTCGAATCCTTCATGCAAAAAAGGCCTCCCAAGTTTAGTGGATCTTCTGATCCTCTCCTTGAAAAATAGTGGAATAAATCCACTGAAAAGATGTTCTCTATCCTTCAATGCTCATAAGAATAGAAAGTTGTATTGGATGTATATCATTTTGATGGGGAAGCTGATCAGTGATGGACACTGATCAAGAATAAAAATTCCAAGTAGGAAATTAATTCCATGGATTGGGAGGAATTTAATAAAATGTTTTTAAATAAATATTTTCTCTGAACCCTCCATCTCAATATGGAAATAGAGTTCCTCAGACTTAAGAAGAAGGAAGATGAGTCTATTGGGGTGTATACAGAATAATTTAGAAGGCTTTCAAGATATGCCTATGACTTTGTCATGAACACTAAAATCAAGGTAGATCACTTCTTTAGAAGACTAAAGTTGAGTCTATAAAAAGAATTAGTGATGTGATTCTTTAAAAGTTATGAGGAGATTTTCTGTTGTGCCCTCAAGGTCGAAATTGAGATCGGATACTCTCAATTGTCTCTTGGGACCAGTGAAAAATAAAATAAAAAAATAGAGTCTAATATGGGTGAATCTACAAATAAATCCCATGATGGAAAGAACACTGAATATGCCACATGTTAAAATTGTGGGAAGAAGCATCTTGGGAACTAACTAATGGGAACCAAAAAATGATTTAAATGTGAAAAAATGGGTCATCTGTCTTAGAACTGTAGAAGGGATATGAATAATCTCACTAACGTGGAAGAATAAAGGAAGTTTCATATCAACACTTAGCTAGTAGTGTAGTGTTTCAACTACAAGGAACATGGGAATTTTTCAAACCAATTCCCTAAGCCCTGGGTTTTCAAAGGTAATTAACAACAACCTCCAATGAAATAAGGAAGATCTTATGCTATCATTACAACTTCTATGGAGTCCGACAATGATGTGGTGACATGTACACTGGCTATTCATTAAATAATATCAAACATACTATTTTACTCTAGGTCTATGAATTATTTCATATCTTTCAAGTTCAGTATAACTATTCAAACACCACCTCAAAATTTGGAGTTTGAGTTATTTGTGAGAACAACTAATGGTTCAATTATTAAATCCAAAGTACATAAATCCTGAATGGTTAATGTTTGTGGACTAAACCTCCTAGAAAATCTTATATTACTTCATTTGGTGGAGTTTGATGCTATTTTGGGCATGTATTGGTTATCTTTATACAAAGGCTACATCAACTATGAGGAAAGGGAGATCAATCATCACATCTTGAAGCATCCTACAATTATTTACAAGTGTAAGTAGGAGGATAAATATTTTTCAGAATCATTGTCTCAAGTGTGGATATTACAACCTTATGAGAAAGCATATCTCATTCAAATGATTGAGACAAAGTAGATGATAATGCTCAAAGACATTCCCATCATGAGGGATTACACTGATGTATTCCTTGAAGATCTGTATGGTCTTCCCCCTGATCGAGAATTTGATTTATCAATTGAAATTATTCCTTGATATCTTCCTATATCAAAGAAACCTTATAGAATGGACATTATTGATCGAGAAGAGATAAAGAAGAAGTTACAGGAGAATTTAGAAAAGGGTTTTATATGTCCAAGTGCTTCACCATAGGGTGCACCAATCCTCTTTATCAAGAAGAAGGATATATCAATGCACCTTTTCATTGATGATAATGAGCTCAATAAAATCATTATAAAGAAAAAGGATCCACTTCTTTTGATAGATGAATTGTTTGATCATCTATGTTGGTCTAATTATTTCTATAATCTTGAACTTCATTCGGGAAATCACTAATTAAAGGCAAGGAAGGGATATATTATCAAGACTGCCATTAGAATGAGGTATGGAAAATATGAGTTCATAGTTATTCCATTTGGACACACTAATGGTCCAACCATTTTTATGTATTTAATGTATAGAGTATTTATTTATTACCTAGACAAATTTGTGGCAGTCTTTATTAATGATATTCTGATATACTCTAAGAGAAAGGAGGAACATGAGGAGCATTTGAATATCATGTTAAAGACATTGAGAAGGAATAAACTATATGAAAAGTATATTAAATGTTATTTATGGATGGAGGAAGTATCATTCTTGGGGTATGTTATCACCGACGAAGAATTATTTGCAGAAACTTACAAGATAAAGGTAATCTAAGAGTGGCCCAGGATAAATTCTGTAATAGAGATCCATATTTTCCTTGTTATAGATGGGTATTACCAATGATTTTTGAATAAATTATCATTATCTTCAACCCCAATAATTAATATTACATGGAATGGAGTAAAGTTTGTTTGGACTCAAAAATATGAGGAAAGATTTAAGGATCTCAAAAAGAGGCTTATCACTATGCCAGTACTCACACTCCCAAAAAGTGGAGAACTCTTTGTGGTGTTCTAAGGTGATTCAAAGAAAGGATTAGGATATGTACTGATGAAAAATTATAAAGTGATGTCCTAAAACTCAAGGTAGTTAAAAATTCATGAGAATAACTATCCTATGAATGATATGGAGTTGGTGGCTGTAATCTTTGTGTTGAAAATCTAGCAGCATTACCTATATGGGGAGAATTGTGAGATATATACTGATCATAAAGTCTTAAATATATATTCACATAGAAGGAGCTTAATATGCGCTAGAGAAGATGGTTAGATCTCATCAACTATTATGACTGCTCAGTCCACTGCCATCCTGGTAAGGCAAATAAGGTGGCAGATGCTCTACGTAGAAAGGATCCTTTATCTTTATCAATGATGATAATTGAGAAGGATCTAATCATCTTGGACTTGAAAAGGATAGACATGGGAATAATTAAGGAAGTAACATCATCAATCCTTTATCAAATTATTTCTCAACCATCCCTAATAGAGAAAATAAAGGATTCTAAAATAAATTATATAGAAATTCAGAAAATGGTGGAAGCTATCTAAAATGGGAAATCCTATTAGTTCAAGATCATTGAGGATGAAGTCATAATATTTGGTTCATGACTATGTATACTATCAAATTTAGAGATAAATAAAGATCTTTTGAATGATGCATATAACTCAACCTTCTCTATTCACCTAGGGAGAACAAATATGTATTGAGATCTCGAGGAGAACTTTTGGTGGGACAATATGAAAAAGGAGATTGCCGAATATACATCAAAGTGATTGGTATGTCAGAAAATGAAGGCTAAAAGGAAAATTATTAAGGGATGATGAAACCATTACCCATACCAATATGGAAATGGGAAAACAACACCATGGAATTTTTCCTTGTACTTCTAAATATATCCAGAGGAAAAAATTATATATGGGTTATTGTGGATCATCTGACATAGACAGATCACTCTATCACAATTCGAGGGGACTTCTAATTAGATAAACTTTCATAGATATACATTAATTAAGTGGTAATACTACATGGAGTACCACTATCTATTGTATATGATCAAGATTCAAGATTCACCTCCAAGTTATAGAAAAGTCTCTAACATGCTCATAGCAATGAGCTAAACTTCAATATAACATATCATCCTAAAATTGATGGCCAATCTGATTAGAATATTTAGACATTGGAAGAAATGTTGAGATCATGTTCTATAGACTTTAAAGGAGGATGAGACCAATATTTTCCCCCGGTCTAATTCTCCTAAAATAATAGTTTCCCCTACAACATCTGAATGGATCTATATGAATACCTTTATGTGAAAAGGTGTATAACACCGACATGATGGAATGAAGTCAGTGAATGTAAGCTACTAGGACTTGAAATGGTCAAAGAAATGGTGGAGAAGGTGAAAACCATTCAGTATCACATCAAGGAAGACCAAAGTTGACAAAATAGATATGAAGACAGTTTTCGATGGGACCTTGAGTTTAAGGTTAGATACATGGTATTCCTCAATATATCTCCATGGAAGAGGATCATGAGATTCAGGAAGAAAGAGAAGCTAAGTCCCAGGTACATAGGCTCCTTTGAGATCCTTGATCGTGTTAGAGATATGAACTATCGACTAGAACTTCCACCAACCATGTCTCAAGTAAATGATGTATTCCACGTATCTCTCTTAAGGAAGTATATACTGGATCCTTCACATGTACTAACTTCATAGGTGGTACAGTTAGAGAATGATCTTTCTTTTTAGGAACAACCAGTGAAGATCATGGATAGTAGAGATAATGTTCTCTACAAGAAGACTAATCACCTATTCAAAGTACTTTCGTAGAACCATAAGTACAAAGATTCAACATGGGAACTGTATAAAGTAATGAAAGATAAGTACTCACACCTGTTTTTAACTTAGAATGTAAAACAAAACTTTGAGGGAGAAATTTTATAAGGGGGAAGAGTGTAACGAGCTAAAGTTTTATCTATAGATATTTCTTTCTTATAATTATTTAATGTGGTATAAACACATAAGTGAACATAATACAAGATTTATAAATGATGAATGAATGAAATAAGAAGTGTTTATAGAAGTTAAGGAACATGTACCAATGAAATAGTAACTTGAACTTTAAAATAGTAATGTTACCTTTATGCATAATAAACCAGAAAATTGAATAGTAACCTCACAAATGAAATTATGAATAAAATTTATCCATCTTATATGAGACAATATGTTATAATTATATCATAGTATAAGTAAATAAACCTTTTAAAAATTATTATTTATGTGTTGGTATTTTTGTAAGTCATAAATATTTAATTACAATTTTATGAATAATTTAATAATTTAAAAGAAAATTGATTTTCATAAAATCTATTCATAAATTAGTATTTTGACATTTTATTATTATAAGATAATTTTATGAGACATTAGTTAATTTTTCCAAGTGATATAAATCAGTTATAATTTTAAAATCCGTATTTTTTGAGTAAATTTTGATTTTAATTAAAAATTTAATTTCTCATATTTAGAAAATTATTTTTATAAAATATAGTTCATTTTTGAATTGTACATGTTAAAAAATGATTAGGGTGATTGTTTGGAATTTTTCTGAAATACTAGAAATTTTTAGTGAATAGTAAAATACAGTAATTTACGTTATATATACATTTTAAGTTAAATACACTATTCATTTAGTCATTGATGATGTAAGAACAATTGGTTTGAACTCATATAATTTAATTACTGTATTTATTCTCAAGAATCAACACTATTTCTTTTCTTGAAAATAATAATAAAATATTGAGTAAAATAATGAGAAAACACCCCTCTCCTCCACTATAAATACCACCTCTCACCACCTCTTCTCCTCACACCTATAAAGTCTTGATAAATTTAAAAATTATTTCCAATACTCTTCCTAAACCCCCCCATGTACAGGAGATTTTTTTCTTAACAAAAGACCAAAAACCAGTCCCCTATGGTGGTTCTCAAGAAGAAGGAATCAAGAGGTAAAACCTTCTTCCATTTTCATTCAATTTCTTTAAAAGTTCCTTTATTTTATTTTTCTATCATCACCTATACTAATAAAAATGGAATGAAAACTATAGTGTCTTACATATACTATAATTTTATCATGTTTATGGAATAATTCTTCATCAATCTCTTGTTCTATTTCTTTTACTTTAAGAATGAAAACATCGTCCGTGAGGTGCCGATTTACCACCTTCATGGATGATGTTATTTAATCTTTCAATTATGTATTAAAATCTGGTCATGAAACCTTTTTTATGGTTGAAACATATTATAATATATGTATCATATCTTATATAGTTTTCTGGAATCATTTTGTACACATTATATTAATTTATAAAATAAGATGAGTTATTTGTAATAAAAAAACACTAAATTAATCAAAAGGATTATCATTAATAATTTATCTAATGAATCATACTAACTTCTGGAAAAAATGGTATTTTAAAATTAAATAAGTTAATTAATAACATATGAGTTCTATTCAGAAAAAATATCCTCATTCTACAAGATTTTTCATACACATATACAAGTAAACCGACCATAAAAACCAAGAAAACTAACGGTCTTAAACGATGAAATTGAACCTATTAACAACTAAAAAATCAATAAATTAACTTAGTAAGGTTATAATAAATCTAATACATATAGAAATGGTTATGGAATTATTAATTAATGAATCTAATTTTATTATTCCGGACAATAAGATCAAGTGAAGAATCGTTTTGCACATAAGGTTGGGGATTCTACCTGAACCTCCTTTATTCCTTCAGGTTACTCTTTATCTCTTTTTAACCAAATAAAATTTTATTTTATTTTTATTTACATATTATAATTTTTTATATGATCCAAACTCATCTATCAAGATCAATTTATCATTATTTTTTAGGGATATATATGTTTTTAAAAGGTTCCTTACTCAATTCTTCCCGATAAGCAAGCTCGATTTAAGGGAACTTCCTGAATTCATATCCATTTTCAAGTGAAATCCATCATATATTTTAAGTCATATTTATTTTTATAAAATAACTCATTTTATTTTTAAAACCTTCTTGCTTAACTTATTGTTATATATAAAATATTATGCCATTTTCTATTTTAAATGCTCAAATATTTTTCTTAAACGACACAAAAATGTTTTATAAAGTTTCTTAAGTACTATTTTTACATGTTATCAATTAAGTTTGAAAAAACATATCTTGATCTATTCCTAATTCTATTTATGAATTTCCATGTATGATTTAATTCCTTTCTTTCATTGATACTTTTATGAATCGCCCATTTATTATGCTCTACAACATGATTATAATACCAATTTACTTCCATGGGTAACCCTTCTGTTTATGTTTGATTGATTATGTAAGATTATTTATATGGAAAAAATATTCATGAAAATGTTATAATGGGTGCTCCCATATATCTCACCAGTTCATTGGGTAATTTTTAGTCTCATGAGATGTTATGAGCAATGGTCTTGGTGGTTATCCTTGACCTGTGCTCTATGTGCAACGATCTTGGTGGTTAGCCTTGAATCATTATACACTATGTGAAATTATATTGGACTCATGATAAAATCATGTTTTATGTTTATACCAAATTATTTTGAATCCATGATTATATGGTCCCATGTTATGATTCCTTATGTTTAATCATGTTCTATATCTTTTTTATATCATTAAGTTATGCCTTCAAACCCATGTGCCAAGATTTATTTTAATATTTATTCACTTACTGGGATTTTTAGCTCATACCATTGTACATGCTATCCCCGAGTTATCATACGTAGATATAAGGGCTCAAATGAAGTTAGGAGATCATAATGGTAGATAAATAAATAAATGTTTTAATTAGTTCCATGTTTTTAATTTTATGTACCTAGTATTCAAAGACACTAGAATTTATAATCCTTGGCTTGTAATTTGTTCTTTAATTATGCTTAAAATTATGTAATGATATGTTTAAAAGACTAAGGTCACTATATATCTACTCTATATATGGTGATGAAATTATAAACATCCTTGTGGTGGATTTTTTTGGTTATCCAAGACATGTTTGAGTAAGGGAACAAGTGGTGTGATCAATATTGGAGTTGGATAATGTACAAATGCTCTATTATGATATCCAATTATAGTTAATTCCCATTTAGAAAAAGTTTTTTGAAATTAGAAATATGAGATGATTCACATAAAGTGTTGATTAAAAATGTTTTTAGGCTTTCCCACTCATATTTTTGTTTTGGAAATAAAAAATTACATGTTGTTTATTATCGTAATCACATATGATATTTCTCATCAAAATCACATATATTATTTTCCATCATAATCATATATGTTGTTTTCCATCATAACCATATATGTTGTTTTCCATCGTAACCATATACGTTGTTTTCCATCATAACCATATATGTTGTTTTTCATCATAACCTTATATGTTGTTTTCCATTGTAACCATATATGTTTTTTCCATCATAATCATATATGTTGTTTTCCATCATAAACTTATATGTTGTTTTTTATCGTAACCATATACATTGTTCTCTATCGTAACCATATATTTTGTTTTCCATTGTAACCATATATGTTGTTTTCCATCGTAAACGTATATGTTGTTTTTCATCGTAATCACATATGATGTTTTTCATCATAACCACATGTATTGTTATACATCATAATCATGTTATACATCATAATCATGTCATACATCATAACCATGTTATACATCATAATCCTGATATGCATCGTAACTGTGTCTCGTATCCATGATATACCTCGTTATTATAGTACGTATCATAATCACTTTATGAATCATAACTATACTATGTTTCGTATCCATGATATGCATTATAACTATGTTATGTATTGTAATCATGAATCGCTTTGTACTTGTGTCTTAATTCATTACCGCATATATGTTTCACAGTATCCTTTTTCTCATACTATACATATTCATCATATTCATTCTTTTATACTTATGTACTTATCATTTTCTAACCAAAATGATGTTGTTGAGTTAGTTATATACTAATCAAAATGATGTCTTGTATTCTATTTTTTTTGACCTTTATAATTCTAAGAGTCTAAGTACCTCCAAGTTTTTCAGAGAAATATGACAATTGAAATCAAATATGACCATTAGATAGGAGGACCATAAATAGGAGGTCATTTGAACTAGAGAAAAAAAGACTTGAATGATTGAACATACAAGACACTATTGTGATTCTAAAGAGAGATGGTGTAACCTATCTCTTTATTTGTTAGAAAGTCCTTGAAGATACAAGATGTAAATGACTTATTCCTAGTTGTTGTATTTTAATAAGTGCTTTTTATTGATTTGTGTGACCGATCATTGTGATAACGATCGAGGGATTCTGGGGATAGGAAGACGGTGCTTCCGATCCTTGTATTGAGGGCTTTTAAGTAAGTGAGAGATAGAGGTTCCGATTACCTTCTTAATCAGGGGCTTCCATGGATAGGAAGATAGGCATGCTGCTCATCGAATCGAGGGATTACCTAGGTCGTGGTAAGATAAACCTTTTATCCTAGGTGGAAGGATACCCTACTCTTTGGGATACAAGAATTTTAATACCCATTACTTTTTGACTGCTATTTGTAATAGAAATGGAATCATTTTATTTCCTCTTTATATTCATATTATTTTCTATTTTAATTATTTTAATTACTATATATTTATTTAAATTACATATTTTATTAAAAGATTATATACATTGTATGGTAGAAACATTTAAATTTGTTACACTCTGATCATTGTATTTAATTAAAATAAAATTGTTTTTAATAACATGTGGTATCATATTATATCCATAAGATCTAGGACCGGTTCAATCATTTGTATTTTTTTTGAATTGTATTATTTTAAGATATCTTAAACTAAGTTTTTTCTTAGGATTTTAATTACAAAAATTTTAAACCTACAATTCACCCCCTCTTATATTGTTCCATCTCATATACATTTACATATATATTTTGATCCAAAAATTGGTATCAGAGGAGGTTTCCATTGATTTTTTTTACTTGCTTTATTTATTTCTATAATACAATTATATTTTTGTTATAAACCCTTTCTTTATATTTACTTACTACACTAACGTGTGGAGTTGAAAAGTGTTGTTTTATAAGATGATAAGAATGAATATTGGGCCAGTTGATAATCTAAACCCATCTAGACCATCTATTTTTGATGGGAATGATTTTGAGTACTGGGGAGATCGAATGAAGATTTTTTATTAATACTGGAGTAGATAATTTTGTTATAATCATTGAAGATTAAAAAATTCCAGACAAGGAAGTCAAAACCTTTACAAACCAAGAGAAACTAGACTATCAACTAAATTACAAGGTATGTAATACTCTGTTATGTTCCTTGACTAGGAATATATATATTTAGATATTATTATACAAAATATCCAACTATATCTAGAAGTAACTAGAAGTTACACATTTTAGTACATATAAAGTTATAGAAACAAGAAGTTCCATGCTCCAAGATGAATATCATGGTTTTGTTTTTCCCTATAGAGAACCTCTATGCAAGATTCAACAATGATTTATAAAAATCATCAATAGTCTTCAATATATGGGAGAAAAAGGACCTGATGATGATGTTCTTGTGGAAAATATAATTGATATCATGCCCAGTGAGTGGGAATAAAAAAGGACAGATACTACTAAGAACACAAAAGTTACTCAAATCACTCTTGAGGAATTATTCGGTACTCTATTACAACGAGAGACAAAAATGTAAAGATATGTATAATTTAATTAGAAGATTAATGGTAATGGAAATATATCTTTTAATACTACATCTAAATACAAGACACCAGAAAGGGTAAAAATATCCAAAGCTAAGAAAGCTGTTGTTATATTAGAATCTAGTGAAAGTGATCATTCAGAAAATAAACTAGCCAATATTTATCGAATAATGAACAAGATTGCGGGAAATAAATATTTTTAGTACAAATTCAAAAAGAGATATAGAAAGGATAAGAAAGGCTCAGAAGTAAATTTTTATGAATGTAAAAAAGTAGGTTATATAAGACTAGATTTCCCTTTGCCTAAAAAGAAATAAAGGAATAATAATCATTCTTAAATAAACAAGAAAAAGTATTACAAGTCTAAGGATAAGAAATTATTGAAAGAAAACAATACTTGGAGTGAAAGTTGTGGTGATTCTTAAAATGAAACTTCTGAATATGAATCTTTGGATTAGAAGAATATTAAACTTTTAGCCAAACTACCTATTGAAAATCATTGTCTCATGGCTAAGGTACACAATGAATAATATCTTACAAATGTATCAATAAATTCCAATCATCCTGATGAAAAATATTCTTACTATTTGGATGAAGGATCTTACTCAGTAGAGGATAATTTAGTTTCTTTTGAATAAGTATCTAGATTTTCAAAACTACCTGAGAATAAGAATTTCAAACTCAAGAAAAATCTTGATAAAGAAAATTATAGAATATCTATCCTTGAAAAAGAAGCATTAGATCGTTCAAAAGATCATGATCATAAAAATCTTGATTTTGGAAATATTTCAAAAAACCTTATGTAAGTAAATTTTGAGAAGGATAAACTTTATAAGGATTTTGAAAAACTCTTTTTATATAAAAATGTTTTTGAAAAAAATCCAAATTCAAAACAATTTCATGTGAAAATGAAAATTTATTCATTAGACTAAAATCCGAATTTTTTTCTCTTAATAAACTTTTATCAAACATTACTTATGGAAAAGAAAACTTTGACAAGATGTATTCTCAAATTCTTCCTCTAAGAAATAATTTTGGAATAGGTTATTCTTGCTCAAAACCTATTTTTAGACATAACTATTTCATTCTTAAAAGTTCCCCATTTTGCACTAAGTGTCGTAGTGGAGGAAATTGGGAAAGAAATTGTTCCCTTAATAAAACCTAATCTTTAGTTTTTTATAAAGCTCACTTTGAAAAAAATGTGTATTCTTAAATTTATTTTATCTAACATTTCTAGATCCAAACAATTTTGGGTTCTAAAAATCTAATTGTTTCTTTTTTCAAGAAAAAAATGCACCAAGAATAAGAATATTTGGTACATGGATAGTGGATGTTCTCAATATATGACTATAAATAAATATTTATTTGAAAATATCATTGAAATGAAAGGTGGAAGAGTGACCTTCAGAGATAAATCTCAAGGAAATATCATTGGTATAGGTAATATTGTTATTTTAAGATTTTTTAATATAAAATGTTTTGTTTGTTAAAGGTCTTAAGAAAAACCTTATAAGCATAAGTCAATTATGTGATGAGGGTTTACATGAGGATTTTAGTAATGATAAATTTTTAGTTCACAAACACATGGATGAATTCATTCTATCTACCCATAGGCATGAGAATGTATATACACTTAACTTTAAATATCTTAGGATCCAAGACATACCTTTCTTAAGTGTAATGAAAGACCAATATTTGTTATGGAATAGAAGTTTAGGACACTGTAACATTAGAAACCTTTTCAAACTATCAAAGAAAAGGCTTGTTAAGGATCTACCAGATCTCAGAATTAATTATTCAAAAGTCTTTGAAATTTTTCAATATGGAAAGAAACATAAAACTATATTTAAATCGATTAGTGAAGTTTCAGCTACTAATAAATCATAGTTAGTGCACATGGATCTTATTGGTCCTACACAAACTATAAGTATTGAAGGTAAATAATATGTATTTGTTTTAGTTGATGACTACACCATCTTTACATGGTTATATTTTCTAGAAAATAAATCTAAATCATTTTTCTATTTCAAAAATTTTAGATCCCATGTTAAAAATGAGAAAAATTTACCACTAATAACTATTTGAAGTGATCATGGTGGAGACTTTCAAAATTCAGATTTTGAATCCTTTTTTAGTAAGAAAGGAATTACTCACTACTTTTTTGATCCAATAACCCCTCAGAAAAATGGTGTTGTTTAAAGAAGAAATCATATTCTCCAAGAAATGAAAAGAACCATGTTTATTTAATACTCAATTGATAATCATTTATGGGCTGAAGCTGTAAGTACTGCATGTTATAAAATAAATTGAGTTTTAACTAGACCTTTTCTTAATAATACAACTTATGAATTATGGACTGAACAAAAACTCAAAGTTTATTACTTTAGAGTATTTGATTACCAAGTATTCATATTGAATACTAAAGATAACCAACATAAATTTTCACCCAAATCCGACGAAGGAATATTTCTAGGTTATTCTGCTACTTCTAAGGCTTACAGAGTTTTTAACAAAAACTCTTGTACTGTTGAGGAAACAATGCATGTTAAATTTGATAAAAATGATCCCTTGATTTTTAAAAATACCCTACCTACAACAATGGATGTGTTTTTAAAAATTTATTATCAAACTTTGATTGAAAACTCTTCTAAAAAAGGAAATATTCAAGAAAAAATTTCTAAAATATTTAACCCAGAATACTTTCTATATTATGTTGATGAAAAGGTTTTACAAAACTGAAATAAATTATTCCTTAGGAATAATCCTAGTGATAATATCATTAGTTATGTAAATCAACCAATAAGGACTAGAAATTTCTTGAGAAATGAAATAGAACATCTTGATTTTCTCTCCCAATTTTAACCTAAAACTTCTAACGAGGCCTTAGGTGATGAGGGCTAGATTAAAGCAATGTAAGATGAACTAAATAAATTTAAAAAGAATAAAGTATGGAACTTGGTTGAAAGACCAAAAAAATAGCTGTAATCAGAGTAAATTAAGTTTTCAGAAACAAGTTTGATGAAAATGGAGTCATTATAAAAAATAAAGAAAGACTTATTATGAAGGGTTATAATCAACAAGAGGGAATAGAATATAAAGAAAACTATTCTCTGGTAGCTAGACTTGAATCTATTCATATTATATTATCCTTTGCTACATTTTTTAACTTCAAACCTTTTCCAATGGATGTAAAATATTTTTTTCTTAAGAGATATATACAATAAAAGTTTTTAAAGAACAACCTCCTTGTTTTGTATACTCAAAACATCCTGATTATGTTTTTAAACTTACCAATGATTTATATGGCCTTAAACAATCCCCTAGATCTTGGTATGATAGACTTATAGGATTTCATTTACAAAAAAAATTATGCAAATAGAATAAAAAATTCAACTCTTTTTATAAAAATGGAAAACAAAAATATTTTAATTATCCTAATCTATGTTGATGTCACTATATTTGGATCAACTCAGCAATCCATTATAGATTCCTTTGTGAATCTCATGAAATATATGTTTTAAATGAGTATGATCGGTGAGTTAACATTATTTTTAGGTTTTCAAATATCTAATAAACTAGAATAAACCTATTTATGTCAACATAAGTATACGAAATATATTCTTAAAAAGTATGGATATGACAACACTAAAAGTATAAGCACTCCAATAGGTACATCAAATTCAATTGATCTTGATGAAGTTGGGAAACCAGTAGATTAAACATCTTTTAGAGGTATGATAAGAAGTTTGTTGTACTTAATAGCTAGTCATGAAGACTTAATGTTTTCAGTATGATTATGTAAAATATATCAATCTAATCCAAAGGAATCTCATTTAAAAGTAGTGACAAGAATTTTTCTCTACTTAAAGGGAACCATGGATTTAATAATATTTTATTCTTCTGGAAATGATTTTGTTTTGAAATGTTTTTTAGATACTGACTTTGGTAGTTGTAGAATGGATTGAAAAAGTACTTTATGAAATTTTCATTTCTTAGGAGGTTCATTAGTTTCTTGGTCATGCAAAAAAAAATCAGTAGCACTTTCTACTTATGAAGTTGAATATGTAGCAATTGGAAGTTGTTGTGCTCAAGTGTTGTGGATGAAACACACACTCATTGACAATGGAATGAGTTTTTCAAAAACTCAAATACTATGTGATAATACTAGTTATATTTATATATGTAAAAACATTACACATCACTCATGTGAAAAAACATAGATTTTAGGCATCAGTTCATTAGATACCACACACAAAAAGGAGATATTATTTTACAATTCATTGGAATGCAAGAAAAACTTACTGACATATTCACAAAACCATTATCTTCCGATAGATTTGAATAAATTAAACAGAAGCTAGAAATGATCAAATTAAAGTAATCATTAATATATACTTCTTGTTTAGACCATATACTTACATTAAGTTACTCCTTTTCAAAGGGGGAGTATACATTTTTTTATCAGTTTTACATTTTTTTGGTTTTATATTTTATCAGTTTTATATTTTATCGGTTTTACATTTTACCAGCTTTACATTTTATCAGTTTTAAATTTTATCAGTTTTACATTTTATTAGTTTTACGTTTTATTAGTTTTATATTTTCTCAGTTTTACATTTTATCATAATTATAATTTTATTGGTTTTTCAATTTTATCGGTATTATATTTTAATCAGCTTTACAATTATATTGGTTTTAGTATTTTTTATTAGTTTCATATAATTTTTAGTATTAAAATTTTGTTTTTTTATTATGATAAGCGCAATATAATGAAACTAATATATCTATCTAAATACTTCGATGGGTAAAAATTCTAAAACCTTATATTGTCCATTATATTTCAAATTGTTGTTATTTCAATTCTTTCTTTTAACTTCTAATCAAATACTTTCTGAATATGATTTTTTAAGAAACCTCAATAATTGAAATTCATTTTCAACCATTGGATATTTTAGATATAATATTGACTGTCAAATTACTTTTTAAAAGAACCCCTACCCATCCCACATTGAAATCATTATGAATTTCTCAAAAAGTTTTGATGCTCTATAAATAGCTAGCACAATTTTTATTTAGAGTTTACCTCAGTTTTCATAATCAGAGAAGTCCTCAACTTTGGTAACTAGGAAAAATATTAGTGTTAGAGATTGTTTTTCAAGTATTTTATGTTCAAGTCAACTACTTCATCTCCGAAACAAATATCGCCAAAATATTTCTCTTCTATGACCTTTTGAGGTGAACGGTTAGTTATCAAGATATTTATGAGTCTTATGATTCTTCGTTGAAAAGGACAAAAAATTTCCAAGGATGGGAATATATGTGTAGTGAAATACCTGAATCAGATCAAGATTTTGGGTTTTATGAGGAAGTTTTACAATTCTATAAAACAATGGAGATAGATAATGGAATCAAGATATTGTTTATGATGTCTGATAATAAATAAAAAACCTAAATAAAACAAGAATCTTCTTTCTTAGGAGTTCTTTCTAAGGGATATGCTCTTTATCCTTCCCACAAATAATCAGAACTTGATGAGAATTTTGATAAAAGGAAATAGGAGGAATATCTTTTTGAGATTCATGATGACAAGAGAAAGGTAAATCATATATCATCTGACAATCCTCTCATTGACCTCTGGATGCAAGGTTTCCTAGTACCAAGAAAGGGAGATAGGGAAACTCTAAAAGTATCTAATGTCTATGTTCTTGACTACCTAGTGAATATGATAAAATTCAATCTTTTGTGTTTTATTTTCTGGACCATCAATAAACTTAAATCTGATGAAATAAAGTCTCAACTGATCATGTTTCCTACTATCTTAAGATTTTTTTAAAATAATGCCTAAGTTTGTGAAATTTCTCAATTAAATAAGATCTGAAAGCCTTCAAGGAGCCTCTCATTTGTAAGGATACAATCAAGAGACTCATGTTACAATTTAGTCCTGAATCCAAAATTTTTGAAAAAGATTCGGAAGTTGAAAAGTCTAAATAATTAGTTGATGGGAGTGAAAAACATTAAAATCCATCTAAATAAACATCAAGAAAAAGAAATTTAGCTATGGATAAAAACCCCATGAAATCAAAGAATCAAAAAGTAGTATCAGATGATGTTTTAGTAGAGTGGATGAAAAATAAGGAAGAATGGAAAGAAAGTGATCCTCAATTCAGTTTGGACCCTACTGAAGCCCTGACTGAAAAAATAAGAACTGAGGAAATCTTAAAATAAGAAGAAAAGAAGAACAGAATGAAGAAGAGAAAGGCTCAAGATATTGATATTGATATTCTTATTAAGATAGATGATGAAGACATAACTAGAATAGTCAAAAGGGAACCATTTATTTAAACTCAACCGAATCCAGCAGAGAAAGGGAAATAGAAATAGGCCTATGAACAATCGGCTAAAAAAAGTCTCAATAAAGAATCTAAAGAAGAAGAAGTAGAACAAGGTGATAAATAAAAATGACAAGAATAAAAAGAAGTAGAATAAAATGAAGTTTAAAACATGAAAAATAATTTAGTAGAATCATCAAAAGTACCATATTTTAAGTTTCCATCTCCTGATCCCTAATCATCAAAAGCAGTTTCTCAAAATAATACTTCCAAGAAAGTTATTCAAATATTAGATAAAGAAGATGAAGAATAATCTGATAAGAATCAGTATCAACCATCTAATTTTTTCTATATTGAAACTTATTTTGGAGATTTTCTTGAATAAAACAAAGATACAGATTCATAAAGGACAATCACAGTGAAGATAATTCAATATATTGAACAACACTTAATAAAATTGGAAATTATTATATTGTTATTTCCAAAAATTGAAGCCATGATAGATATCATTGCTGATAGTTATAATAAAAGAATGGATTCTATCAAGACTACGGTGGACATGTTTTTTAATATTGAATATGATTTTAAATTATTCAAAGAACGTGCTGTTAAGAATAGAAATTCTTATAACAAATTTGTTAAATATTCGCACAAAATTAATTATAATCTCAAGTATCATGTGAAAAATATTTATGAATTGGTTATGTATATAAATGATCTCAATTTATTCTACAAAAATTTGGTTAGTTATTTGAATTAAAAAGTAGAATCCTTTCAAAGACAGAGTACCTCAAAAGAAATATACTATGAAGATCATGAATATCTAAAGGAAAAATTGTAAAATCGATGTAATGAGATTGTTTTTCTATCAAATAGGGTAGTAATCTTAGAGAAGTTTTACATATTCAGAGTAGATGATTTAAATTCCCAGTAATTTATTCTTAAAACACATGAAGTAATCAATCAACTTCATGAAGAAAGGATCCGGAAACAAGAAAGGATTATTACAGAACAGGATATGAAGCTGAAGGATCAGTAAGAATCACTTGAAAAATTAATGGAGGATAGAAAAAAAGTTCAAGAATATGAAGCTCTCTGTGTTCAACATCTTAGAAAAAAAGAGAAAGAATTAATTTTTGAACTCTTTTTGTAATAGAAAATTATTTCATTACAAGTAATTTATATTGTTTCGTATACTTTGTTTCTCTAACTCCTTGTAGGAAAAGAATGATTTCCCTTATTATTTTTGAAAATCACAAAGGGGGAGAATAATTTGGAAAATAAGGAATGACTTTATAAAGAAGTTTTTTTCATAAAAAGGAAAAAGGGTTAAATACCTTATTAAGGGGGAGAAATCAGAAGTAAAAGTAAAGAGAATATGATCCTTAGTGATATTATTATCCTAAGTTGGAATTAGTTGTATTAACTATTACTTTTAGAAGAGTTACTAAACTCAGGGGGAGATAAGTCTTTATTATTTGTTTGGTTTCGTGCTTTCCAAAAAGGGGGAGATTATTGAGTCAAAATATTTTTAGAATTTCCCAATCATCTATTTTGTTTTGGAAATCACAAATTACATGTTGTTTCTCATTGTAATCACATATGATATTTCTCATTGTAATCACATATGATGTTTCTCATCGTAATCATATATGTTGTTTTCCATCATAATCATATATGTTGTTTTCCATCATAACCATATATGTTGTTTTCCATCATAACCATATATGTTGTTTCCATCATAACCATATATGTTGTTTTTCATCATAACCATATATGTTGTTTTCCATCATAACCATATATGTGGTTTTCCATCATAACCATATATGTTTTTTCCATCATAACCATATATGTTTTTTTTCATCATAAACATATATGATTTTTTCCATCATAACCATATATGTTGTTTTGCATTGTAACCATATATGTTATTTTCCATTGTAACCACATATGTTTTTTTTTCATCGTAACTACATATGATGTTTTTCATTGTAACCACATGAATTATTATACATCATAATCATGTTATATAATGTAACCATGTTATACATTATAATCATGATATGCATCATAACCATGTATCATATCCATGATATACATTTCAATTATGATACACATCATAATCACATTATGCATCGTAACTATGCTACGTTTCATATATATGATATGCATCGTAAACATGTTATGTATTGTACTCATGAATTGCATTGTACTTATGTATTACTACAATTCCGTATACATGTATCACATTATCTTTTTAATCATACTTTACATATTCATCATATCCATTCTTTTATACTTATGAACTTATTGTCTTCAAACAAAAATTATGTCATTGAGTTATTTATATACTAATCAAAATAATGTCGTGTATTCTATTTTGTTTTGACCATTATAATTCCAGGTGTCTAAGTCTCTTTAAGTTTTTTGGTGAAATATGACCGTTGAAATCAAATATGACCATTAGATAGGAGGCCTTTAAATAGGAGGTCATTTGAACCAGAGAAAACCATACTTAGATGATTGAAAATACAAGAAACTATTGTGATTCTAGAGAGAGATAATGTAACCTATATTTTGATTCACATGAAAAGTCTTAAAGATACAAGTCTTGAATGGCTTGTTCCTAGTTCTTGTATTTTAATAAGTGATTTGTATCTCTTTGTGAGACTGATCATTGTGATAACAATCAAGGGATTCTAAGGATAGGAAGATGGTGCTGCCGATCATTGTATCAAGGGCTTTCATGTATTTGAAACATAGATGTTCTGATTAACTTCTTAATCAAGGGTTTTTTTTGGATAGGAAGACAGATGTTCCAATCATCAAATTGAGGTCTTACCCAGGTGATAGTAAGACAAACCTTTTATCCTAGGTGAAAGGATATCCTACTCTTTGGGATAAAAGAATCGTAATACCTCTTACTTTTCAGCTACAATTTGTAATAGAAAGGGAATAATTTTATTTCCTCTTTCTATTCATATTGTTTTATATTATAATTGTTTTAATTATGATACATTCATTTACATTACATATTATATTAAAATATTCTATACATTGTATGGTAGAATCATTTACATTTTTTATACTCTGATCATTGTATTCAATTCAAATACAATTGTTTTTAATAACCTATTATATCATATTATATCTATCAGATCCAAGACTTGTTCAATCATTTGTGTTGTTTTTGAATTGTATTAGTTTAATATTTCTTAAAATAATATTCTTCTTAAGAGTTTAAATACAAAACTGTTAAACCTACAATTCACCCCCTATTTTATTTTGCCATCTCAAATATATTTACATATATATTTCGATCCAACATATAGTATTCCCATGGTTAAAAGATAGTTTGTATAAATTGGACTATAACCCTCTTCTATTCATTACAAACCCTCATTATGGTTTATATAATTGTATGATGTTTATCCTATGTAATGTTCCCTAAAGATAGAAAATTCTAGTGTAACCTCATGAAAGACTATGGTTAGAAACAAAACATACACTAGTGGTAAGAGTCTTTCACTCATCCCATTTGGTGGAGTGAATTCTTTTTTGAATAAGAAAAATAATTCTCTAATATTCCTTCACAGCAGGGAGGAGGTTAGGTGGTAACCATTTTGGTTTTTATTGGTTAATATATGTAGATATCATGAGGATTTGGTGTTGTGTTGATGAGGTAGATTCTATCTATAATAATGGAAGAGACCCCATTAGGTATGGTGAGAGGATTCAAACCTATGGATATTAAGGCAAACATTCTATTAGTTGGTGGGAATGGTTTCATGATCTATGTGTGAGGAGAAGAAATTACCTACCTATGAATTTTTAGTAATACTTTAATTCTCTTAAATGGTCACCCATGGTCAACCCCAAATGGGGGGTTGGTTCTCACATAACCTTACATTACTTGAATTATGAACACCATTGTGGAAATGTGATGCATTTAATGGTATCTATCCTTGACATGATGCATGCCTAAGCCTATTGATATTTTGATAATTCATTTGGTACTACCATGAAGGTGGTTATGTACTCTTATTGGGTGAGAAACATAATCATATAGAGATGTTGTGATTTGTGAAATTGAACACATAGAAGGTAATGAGATCAAAGTGGAACAATAGTGGAATTGTTGTAGTGTTTCCTTACTAGTCCCGTGTGACTAGATGTTCCCAGGATATGGACCTAAAGGTGGGGAGAACATATTTTATTTTCCCAAAGTGGATGGCGATTACCCATTGATGCTCATATTATTTTTTATGGCTATTCTGCATAGAGATCACTCTAGTAGATTATGGTACTCTATATAACACAACCATTGGATCCTATTGGATATATCTATCATGTGAAAAACCATTCCATGCGATAGAGTAGAAGTATTCCTTGAAATTTTGTGGATGTTGGTATCCCAGTTAGGTACCCTCATTAGGTCAAGAGTTGATAGAGCCGAGTCATCTGAATGGTTAGGACTATCCACTTTGGATTGTGTTAGAGTGGGCCACCCAACATGCAGTGGTTAAATATTTATATTTTGGTGGAAATTTTTACAATGTCTCATTTTCTCATTGGTATCTTTTGTAAATGATTGATTAAAACATGACTGGGATATTTTTGACTAAGTATGAGAGTCTGATGGATGTTGTGATGCAAATGGGGAATTCACATAGATTTTTTGTAAATGGTTGGACCATGCTGGTGTTGAGCCTTGATATAGTGATGATGGAGAATATTCCTTGTTGTTTAGAGTTGGAAGAGCATCTGATGTGGATTATGAAGATTATGTGACATTACAAATTTTCCAATATCTTCATGGAATCTAGTAATCACATAGTGTAGTAATATAATGTGGATGGGTTTCTCAATTACTATATGAAAATATTGAATGGTCTTTAAAGGAGGATAGAGAGGTGATCCCACATATATTTTTCCATATTATCAAACCCATAATGGAGGGAGGTAGTAGGTTTGTGGATTCCTTTATATCATGCGGTAATGGGACTCCCAAATAGATGGTTATGTTTTCCTCTTAGGAAATGGGGTGGAACCTTATAGGAAAAGGAGGTTTGTGTGATGGTATGTTGAAAATTTAAGAGTTTTTAGGATTTTCATTGTTCAGGAAGGAATTCTTTTTATTTTTCAAGGATAAAAAGTCATAAGGTTGGGAGAATGTAGTGAACCATGTTTTTCTTATCCAAGACTTAGCTCAAGCATGAGTTTTTAAAGATTTGGGACCTACTTAGGGGTAAAAATGTAAATTCACCCTATAGAATGACCTTAGTTTTTTATAATGATTATAATGGTCTTGGTGAATATTTTTTACCCCTTAGTTGAAATTTAGTGAATTTTTAAACATTTTGGGATTTACAAGATATTTGATATTTATCATTTAAATAAATATTTTCCCTTAAGATCAAAAGGTGGTGTTTTGATCCATGATTCTACTATTTGAAAACTTAAAATATTTTATATAATATTTTGGGGATAGGTTTCTAAGATAACATGTAAATATGAGTGCATTATAAATTTAATAGTAATATAATAAAAATATTATATTTTTTAGCTTGTGCATGTGTACTTTCAAATAAATGATTATATTTCTTAACAAGAGTGCCAGGTTGAGAAAACAATGTTGTGGATATGACACGAATAGGGGGGTCTACCCTAGGTATGGTAAAATATCAATTTTAACCCAATGTTTCTAATATATGACTTTGTAGGTGTTGATTATTTAATTAATTAATCTTTCATATCATTTTATATGGTGAGAACCCTAAAATTGGACTATAAATCTCTCTTTATGGATTCTCTCTCGGGTTAACCACTCTTTTCACTGATATAACCCTGAATTGAGTGTGATAGAGATATTATTTTAGGGAATAAAAGGATTAGTAATAAATCAAGAAAATATCCACTACATCGATGAGTCGAATATTGGCAGAAATGGTGGATTTGAGGACCAATAGTAGATCTAAAGAGACACCGATGATGAAATCATACAATAAAAAAATTGAATTGAGGTGATGATGGTTCTCCATTGTGGCATTTATTATTTCCTTGTATTTATTCCTCATTCTTGATATTGGGTTATCATTTGGATATTTACATGATAAATTTCATCACTGCCTTTTTTTATCACAATGGGTTAATTATAAGCTATAGATTTCTATTCTTCCCTATAACATGACCCTATCATTTTTTTTATTTTCCTTTAGACAAAAAATAATCATTATTCTATATTTCTCTTTTCTTTTATGGTATTTGTGTTTGTGATTGGTGGTCATGTTCAAAATTACCACCGATGAACTCACTTCATTGATTGTATTTTTCTACCCTCATTCACCATGTGTTTGTTGTTGGCCTATGGTATGAAAATTATTCGACTAACAATTTAGGTTTATATATGATTGAACCTTTGATCCATGTTGGTTTGTGTGATCAATGAAAGAGGTGATGCATTGAGGAAGTGATGAGGAATAATGGGGGACCACATATGGTGGATTAGAGGGTCAATCCATTAAAAATGATGTAATGTGTCAAAATATTTTCATTGGTTTATGAGAATTCTGATTTCAAATTATGAGATGTCAGAAATCATTGAGCATATAATTTTCCTTCAAAATCAGGGCATTGAAAGAAAATTTGGGCAAAAACAGTTGGGGAATCAGCTAAAGCAGAAAGATATAGAAAAGTGTATGAACCTGGTACCAACTAAACTCTATGTATTCTATAGGAATACACACTTTTTAGTTTAGATGTTTTAGTACCTATGGTTTCCAACCGAGATAAATATCATACACTATGTGGGAGGGGCCACACACCATGTGGCACTAGTATGCTAGATGAGTGTGTACAAGATGTGCTTTTCTAAGACTTTGAGTTGTCCCACATGCCATATTACTCAGTTGAAAAATCTTTTATATAGGTCATCTGGAACAGAAGGACATGACCAAGTCTTATCTTAGGTGTACGGACCATGTTCCCCTAGCGACCTTTCAATGTGTTTTTTTCTAGTGTGTTATACCTCTCATATATTATTTTTTGGGATTTAAATTGAACCTAAAATATTCCTTTCTAAGTATAATTATAAATACAATGTGATGGTGACTTTGTTTTTGATATCTAATATATGAAACAAGGTGTAGAAAAAATTCCACTTCCTTTAGTGATAGTTGGCTAGTGGTAAGGTTCAGGTTTGATCGTCAAGAACACTACTGGGGTAGATACTCCCCTAATAGAAGGACTATGTTCAAGAAACTTTCTCCCATTATCCTAAGTATAGGTAGGTTATGTACACCCCCACACTACTCGGACATGCATCTAATATATGTAGAGTCAGTATTCCCCTATCTTAGAGATCTGATAGGGTGCAGGTACTCTACTGGAGTCGATACCCACTCGAATATAGTTTCCATGAGTAAGGTGTTGGTCCTCCATTATTGTTCATGTGAGATTATGTGGGTTTCTTGAAAATGATAGTTTGGATTCATGAGCAGCGATGTGATATCAATAGGCTATATGAAACATGCTACCACGACATGAAATAATTTTTTAGTGATGTACATATTCCACATTTTTATTTTAGGTGACAATGAGGTTATTGTAAAGGTAAAATTGGGACAGCTACTTGAACACTTTTGAGTCCTTGATCATTCCATGGGTTACCCTTTATATGAAATATATAATTTGGTATCAACTTCAGACATCTAGGTCAATTCAATATAACGAGTACCTCCAGTTGCTTGTGTGACATGGCTAGTGAGAGATGGAGTTGAGATGGTCCTGACTCCTTTTTTTCTATAACCTTTGATTATAGAGAATATCCAGATCATTGTTGTTTCTTTTGGTTACTCTTTAAAATATTTAGATATTTAGATGACACACTAGTTTGTCTATTCATTGGAATTTTAGGGAATCCTACTAAGTTTATTTACACTCAGCTCTGCATAGGCCTTGTTCCCAGACATGTTTTTTCTGTGTAGTCGGGACATAGGTTATTGATGGAATTGGTGGACATGGGGATGAAATGGATTATTCAAATATGGATCCTAGTGACTCTTGGAAGTGCATGTCAGATCTTGGTGATTCTTTATGGTGGTGATGAAATTTTCTACTGGTGATTGATATAGGACTTTATAATTTGAGGTAGATATTATAGTATATTTTGTCTTCCTAGTGCAGAGAATTATTGGATGCTCACTTTACCCCTTTGTTTCCCCCTATATAGACTTGTATTATAACTTATTATCTCATGAATTATTTGTATACAATTTAGTTTTTTATATTTATATATCCTTCAGTGTTGTTGCTTCCTATGTGTATTGGAGAATTATGTTTATTGCAGGCTGATATAGATTAAGACCTACCATGTTGTATGATATGCCTACCCATCAATAGTCACCATCCTTTTTCCTACTGTAGGTAGCCTTGGTGTGCCACACTCAATTTACTACTAGTCCAGGTGGAACACCGATTGGTCGGGTCATGGCATAAGATGGGTGGATGAAATTATTTTCCTCTTTCTCTTTCCTAAAAATCATTGCTACATGTCATAAGAGGGTGATAATGAGAGGTCTTCATGGGTGATCATATACCTCCCATAGTGTGGAATATTATGGAATGATGGACCTTATTGTGGAATGATATATTCCACCTCATATTCATTCATACCATTATAGTAAACCTTTTGGGGGTTATTTCCTTCCATGTCATTAAACTCATCTTCAGTCCGACTACTCTCATTGTAATATGACTTGTTCTGGAATGTTTTTTCTATAGTTTTTTAAAAATATATGAGAAAATTTTCAAAGGAATTTCAGATCTATAAACATGAAAAAATCATTGAATGTGCACAAAATTAGGTAGTATTAAGATTATTTATAAGTAAACAACATGATGAAAACACATGAAAAATTAACTGTTATAAGCTTTTTTGGGTGGATAACCAACTCAGTATAAATATATTATGAATTTATACACAATGAAATACTTTTTATTAGTGTTGTGTGAATTTTATTTGACATTTATTTATGTTAATGCCTTATGAAATTTATTTTAAATGTATGATAAAATTTTTCTTATGAGTATATGATCACATGAGTTAGAATGTGATTGGGTGTAATTTCAACTTAAGGGATTGTTTATCACGTGGTTGTGTGAAGGGATTGCTTATCATGTGGTTGTGTGAAATGAAAACTTTAGTTTATTTTTTTATATGGTTGGATGTAATTATAACTAGCGGTATTGATTGATATGTAGTTGGGTGTAATTCCATCCTTAATGTATTTTTTGGCATGCGGTTATGTGTAACACCAAACGAGAGTGGTGATTAACATGTGGTTAGGTGTAATTCTAACCCTGGGGTATTATTTGGTATGTGTTTGGGTGTAATGGAAATTGGTGGTGTTGATTGATATGTAGATGGGTGTAATTAAAATATTGGGGTATTTTTTATTATAATGTTTCATGTAATTCTAATCAAGGGTATCGATTTCTTTGTGGTTGGATATTATGGAAACCTTGTGGTATTATTTATTATCTTATTGGTTATAATTCCAATCAGGGGTATTATTTATAATTAGGTTGGGTGAAATGATAACTTTTTTCTATAGGTGTTTTATAGGTTGGACATGATCTGTCCTGATATTATTATTATGTGGGTTAGAAAGGATCCATTCTAAGACAACATTTATATAGGTTGACCATGGTGTATTATGAAAGGATTATGTATGTTAGGTGGGATGTATTTCTCCCTAGGGTGTAGATATTGTTCATGGGTTGGATGTACTTCTACCCACTATTGATATGAGTTATGCATTATGTTGACTATATTTTTAAGGTAGAACTGCTTATAGAATGTAATCCTACATTGGAAAATCCTAAATGAGTTGATAATTAGGGTGGATTATACAGTACCCTTGGTGTATATTACATGTGATGTTTATAGATTCCTTTCCATTTAGTATATACAAACACACACACACACACACACACATATATATATATGGATACTATTAGTGGTGTTCTACTATGTTTCATGCTCACAACTTGTAGATGAACTTTGATATGTGTGATGATGTTATAGTTGATATACAAGTTCAGGTGGTGTACTTAATACTGGTGGTTGAGGAAGTAGAGTTCAATTGGGTTTCAAATATAGACATGTTGAAAGGCTGTGGATAGTTGTGGGATCTCTGTTTATTTTATTTCTACTTTATTCTGTATTATATAATATTGGACCCATTGGTTGATACAAAAAAGGTGAATGAATTTATGTCTAACATGTTTATATTTTTTATACTACGGGTTTGATATTATTATAGTGGATTTATGAAGTAATTCAATATTTTTTACTCTGAAGTGATATATATTCTAGATGCACTGGATTTTTTCTCTATTATTGTGTAATGATATGAGAGGGTATAGTCTCCCCTTTTGGTTCTTAAGATCCTCATTGTAAGCTAGAAGCCTCTAGAATATGAGGATGTGAACCTAAGGTATTTATCACTCTAGTTCATTCATGGTTGGGGTGAACTAGGTTAGGGATGTTACAATGTGATACCAGATCCTTGTCTTATTTTTCATACTATTTGGGATATTGTAGAATGAGATAGGATCAGTTAACACATGAGTTATAAGCCTTGCTTGTGTGAGCCAACGTGCCCATGAACTTAAGTCTAAGTTTCCCATTAGTTTGGATTGTTGATATTGGTTTTTAACAATATATTTGTGTTGATTTTTTTTCCAAGGATGAAGTATGATTTATTGATCAATTGGTTTTCCTCTTATCCCTAGGGATAATACCATTAAAAAATTCCATTTAGATACATTTTTTGGATTTATGCAGCCGTTTAAACCACCATTAAATGATTCTATATGGTTTTATAAAGCCACATGTATAACTGTGTTATATATTATTTCTTAATTATTTTAGATAATCACTATAAATCATTTAAAAATGGTTTTTTAATGAACAATTTAAAATGAAAAATATTTAGAAGTGGTTTTTAAAAACACCAACAATTATTTAGTGGGTATTTTTTATTTCTTATTTTAAAACATAATTTATTTATTTATTACTATAGATTTAAACATATATATGTAGGGTGAAATTTGAACCCCTTTCCACTTGGTTACTCTGCATATCCATTACCACTCAATCACGTTATTCATGTGGTGATAAATCATACTTTAATATACTTATATATATATATATATACAGAAGAATATAGGTAAACACACACACACACCCATATATATATATATATATATGTTTGTGTGTGTGTGTGTCTGTGTGTGTGTGTGTACATATAAATTTACATACATATAGTTATATATAAATTTATATTTTTTTGTAAAATTTATATATATAAATATATATATGTGTGTGTGATTATATAGATATATGCACAGACATATAAATATACTTGTATATATATATATATACGGGCATAATATATAAAAATATATGTAAATATAGATATAAATATTTATAAATATAAATAAATATATATAAATACATACACATATATAATTATATATTAGTTAGAGGGTATAATAAATTGCAAATAACACACATACCCAGGCACACCAGTAGGTCAAGACTCATCCCTCCTCACAAGGAATAACAGGTAATAAGTGGAGCTATTTTATTAAAAATTTAAACCCCAAAGGTCAAATATATTGGTAGTATGAAGGTATAGCTAAATGTTTCTTGATGACACTCTATAAAAGATAACCTAAAGACTCTAAAGAGTAGCCTACATCATGTCATCACTCTAGTCTTCTATCGTGTTTCCCCAGTTGTCAGCAATAATTGCATCATATCACCAGTATAGAAATATCCCCTCCCACACACACACCAAGGAGGAAGAAATCCCTTGGCCCCAAATAGGTAGTCTATATGGGAATAGGGTCAGATGATTGGTGTTATAACACCTATCACTCTTTCGATATTCTCACCCAGCGGTGTCTGTGAGGTGCCTCACTACATCGCTTGCCAAGTCACACCACATTATCTGACTAGTTTGACTATGTGTATCATCATGTAACAGGTCACTCTTTCATTCCAAATTAGAAATATGGGTGGGTAAAGGTCCATTTTATTGGAACAAATGCATCGATTTCTCTTTTGAGTCACCCATCCGGCAGCACATGCATGCTTTTATGCTGCACCACTTCCCTCTAGGACTGCACTATCAGTTTGGTCCCCACCATAATTCCTTCTACCTATATCCATACATTAAATTATGCATAAATATATATCTACACATAAATAAATAAATATATATATATATATACATATAAATAAATAAATAAATAAATAAATAAACAAATAAATATAAATACACACACATATACATGTATACACATATATGTATCTATATATATGTACACACAATCATATAATGTATATATATAAATATATATAAATATAAATAATTATACATTAATACATATAAATTTCTATAAATAAATATAATTATAAAAAATATGCATTAGTATTAATAAATGTAGTTACACACACACACATACATATATCAATATACATACATATATACATACATGCATACAAATATACATACATATACATATATGTGTATATATATACATGTAGTTGGGGGGATCACTTGGTAATGTCACTACATAATCTTATATGAAACCTAGGTTCGTATTTGAAAAAAGGATAATTATTGTTGTGGTGTTGTAGTAATGTAGCATTGTAGTAGGTACTATTGTGGGGGGTACTATAGTAGAAATACTATTCATCCAAAATGGAATTTTAGGCCATCAAATGTAGAGAAATAGCTTTCGACATCAATATTTTAATGTCATTTTTAAATGAACTGACATGAAAAAGGATTTAACATCAGTTTTTAGAAAAACCAACATTGAAAGATACTTTAAAACTCAATTTTTAAAAAATCATACACTTTTTTTTTAAAATTGATATTAAAAGTACCTATTCAAATAAATTTTTAGAAAACTAATGTGAAAAGTTTTTAAATACATTTAACATCATTTTATCTAAAAATAAATGTTAAAAGTATACATCTAATGATCTTTAATGTCAGTTTTTCAAAAAATCAATTCTAAAAGTCAAGGTGATTTTTTTTGAAAATGCATAGTTATTGAATTTTTAATTTTTCGAATCAAAAGTTAATGAATTTTGTCTTCCTGCTTATGAATTAATTGCATGATTGGGAACTTTTTCTTCTCTCCTATAAATAAATCAACCTAACCAATATCAACAATTTTGATTGAACTATTTATTTCCAACACTTTTTAATTATTTATCTACACCTTATTCATAATTTGACTGATTTGAAGTGTTAGTATCTCTATATTGTATTTTTTTTTGTTTTTGCTTTCATGATATACATTTTTTTGACATTTATCATTTTTTGGATGAATTTAATGCTTTCAACGATCATCAATCTTCCATATGATTTCTTCATGCTGGTGCTCAAGATACGTCTTGAAAATTTCATCATGGATCAAATTAATATCAATAAATGACCTCTAATGTTAAAGAAAATATGTGAAAGTATGGAGAAGATGGAAAAATATTAACTCTTTTTTTTTCATTTCATTACTGTGATCTTATGATATTAATATTATTTTTCGATCAATGTTATGTTTTGTGAACTACTTTTTTTTCATTTTTTTAACTTTTCAGACTAGTTATCTATATAACTGATGTGAAGAGTTACTTTTAGTGTCAATTATATAGAGAAGAGATGTGGAGAGTGTTCTTAAATATCAATTTGTTGTGTTTCCAAGGCCCTACCTCTTTAGTTTTATATCATTGTAATTGAAATATATTTTCAATGTTAGTAGCAACAAAATTGGATAAAAACCAATGTTAAAATATAGAAAAACTGACATGAAAATAACTTTTTTATACTTGTGAATTTATTGGTCCTTTGGGCCATATGAATTTTAAGTTTCAGGGACTAAGAGCCATAATTTGATGGACTTTAGGCTATCAGGAGATTCTTTAACTTGTGGATATGATAGTGAAATGATGATCAACCCCATAACTAAATGTAGAATGATCATCTGTGAGACTCGTCACTGGTAACAATGAATAGATTTCAAAGCACACTAAGATTCTTTATGTGGGGCAGAGATGGTAGGATAAAACTTGATGTTAGGGAATCAAGCTGGAAAGAGGATCTATTGAAAATTAAATACTTGTTCCTTGGAGCCTTTGGGTCATGTACTCTGGATCCTTTAGGAATACAATGAAAAAAATGTAATAATGCATAAATTATTAAACTATTTTTGGATATAGTCTTGATTCCGGTAGAAATAAGGGAATTATATCAGATAATTCATTCTTAGAATAAGTTTTTAGGATGGATATATCTAAAAAAATGACTAATTCAAAATAAATAAAACGAGGGAACTATTTATAAAACACCCTTCCTTCTATTTTTTATGTTTTTTATTTGTTTTGCTTTGTTTATATATATAAATATATATAAATATATATAAAAAATAAAAAATAAAAAATAAAAAATTATATTTAACTATTTATATATTCTATATTAATTTTATTAAATTATTCATAAAATATTACATAAAATCTCACTCAAGACCCCCTTTTATAATAGTGCGGACCTTCAAATCTTTTCCAGATTCTCAATATGGGATTCAAACACCTCTTTTTCAAGAGACTTGAACCTAGATAATAATTTCAAGATAATAATAAAGTCATGATAATAAAATTATTATTAAAATAATATTATTAATAAATTCATTATAATAAAGTCATGAACCACAATTCTCGATATTGAAAAATAAAATATATTAAATGAATGATAATTATTAAAAGACAATATTGTCATGAAATTATTATTAATAAATTCATGATAATTATAATTGATAATTAATAATAATTACTAATTATTTAATAATAAAAAAATATAATTAATAATATATAAAAAATCAATAATAATTAGTTATATATTATAGGTACTTAGGGGTATAATTACAATGAAACAAACACACACACATCTCACCCACATGGGCTAATGAGAAGGTCATATCCCCCGCAAGGGATAAACAGTCCACATTTTTATTCACATCATAGACCCCTTACTATAGTGGCCAAAAGATCCAATCATGGTAATCTTGGATAACCTGTGCACTGACATTCCCACCACTGTACAGACCTCCACTAAAAATCAATGATGTACAATCTACCTACCATCGTCACATCAGACGCTGTGTCGCATTGACACACACAACTACCATACCACTTCCCCTACCATCAGGTGGTGGTTCTCCAATCCCATTTATTAGTCACCACATCATACTGACCCTATTATCAGTCCCCATCATCACTACTCCCATTCAGCCGTCGCTCTGCCATTGACCCCTTGCATCCAAGATATCATACAAAAACCTGAAGCACATAGCCATTATGATGCCATATGAGCACCATTGATGGAACATCCTCTGTCCACCCATCACCACTGCAAGAGCATCCAAACTTAAAATGCAAGCATGTCACCACCCTCCCTTCATTTGGTGATGCACCATCTCGATCATCGCAACCCACCATGACTCCCCCTCATCATTGTCAGATGTTGTTACAAGTTCATGCATAATCCCCACTCAAAGAACACTATAATTCTTGATACTAGCACGCATAACTAATGCCATTTCCCTTCGATGACTGTAACTACCAACGACTTACAGTTGCCGACATCATTACCTATTTCCAATGGATTATTTCGTGTCGTCCCGTGATGCCTCAATCCACACTCCCACCATTTTTAGCATTAAATATCATTACCTCCCTTCAGGGCCACCTACAAATGTGGATAATCTACACATAGGTAAAAGGGGTAATGTGATCCATCACGCAACACCTCCAAGAAGCCTCTAATAATGGGGCACCATCCAAAAATTGATCCCATAACATCATGTCTTAGTGGGAATTAGAAGACCATCTCACCTTCACCCCATTGGAAAATTGAATTATAACATAATAAATAATAATATTTTTAATATAGTGTTAAAAATGAACAACTAATATTTAATAATAAATATCCTTAATATAATTTTTTTTATAATAATATTTGGGTAAATAATAATATCTTTTCTTAATTATAATTCATGATGAAAATTTAAATCATTGATAATTATTAATATTAATGTTGTAATAATTATTATAGTGAATAATGTAAATAAAAATATTTAGTAATTAAATTTATAATATAATTATTAAGGTTGTTAAAAATTAGTGCATGGGAACAAAGACCACTGGTGATGACAATTATTGGCAGGGGTGACAATGCTCTGAGTAGGGGAGCGGGGACATAGATTGGATATTTGGTGACAACACATGTTATGCCATCAAACCAGATGATGAGATTATGGTGGAGAAGCCACAAATACTTTTTTGGAGTAAGTAGTGCATTTGGATCATGGACCATATGGTCCATTTTTGGGGGCCTAATAAAACTGTGTAATGGAATTCTCTAATTGGGCCTTGAAGCTAAATATTTATAATAAATATGACCAATGATTTCTTTCCAATCCTAGGGGGAGGGATGAGGCATGACCCAATGGGGTTCCTAGGGTGTGTGTGTGTTTGATTTCTTATAATCT
The DNA here is from genome assembly GCA_963277665.1 of Viscum album. NCBI lineage: Eukaryota > Viridiplantae > Streptophyta > Magnoliopsida > Santalales > Viscaceae > Viscum > Viscum album. The sequence goes on from OY728157.1 coordinate 1,472,323,575, forward strand.
CTTACCTATAATAAATAAATAAGCTAATTAATACTATAATTCAAAATAATAAATATTTAAATTTATAATATAATTAATATTTAATTATATAAATATATAAAAATAATTTATTATTTTAATAAAATTAATGTATATAATAATAAATAATAACTTTCTTAAGATCATGGAGGTTACAAGAAACAAAATAACACATACCACAAATAATAAATAATAATAGTAATATAATAAATACTTTAAAAATCATTACTAATTAAATTTATAATGTTGAAAATATAGTTATTAATAATAAATTTATTATTAACAATTAATTATACAATTAATAATCATTTATGATATTTATTAACAATAATACAGTTAATAGTTTAATTATAAATAATTAATAGTTATTATAAATGTTATATATAATATAATTTTTTCATTTAATAATAATTAATTATAATATTATTAATAACTTATTTAATTATAAATAATAATTACATACGAAACATTTCATGGGAAAAAAATTATATATAAATGGAATGATATAAAAAAACACTGTTTTGGGTTGTTTAAATTACCTTTGTTTACAATTTTTCTGAAATTATTATTTTTCAAATTATTTTTTATGTGTTACCGTAATGTATTAAATTTCATTTAGAGACTATCTATGGTTTGTATTTTATAATCTTTCAAATTCACCTACTCAAAACATAATAATAAATCAAGTATGAAACATTGAAATATTATAAAATACAAGCCACATATACAATCCAAATGAAATTTTAAACCTTGGACGAACACATAAAGAATAATTTTTCTGACAAGTTAGGGGAAAGTCCCTTTATTAAAATGAAAATAGGAGCCCTTTTTTCAACTAGATTTTAAGGTAACCCATTACAATACATTAGTCTCATGCACATATGGCTCGACAATGCCTTTAAAAAATAATAGAAAATAAAAATATTTTCATAAAAATAACAAACACAAAAAATTTCAATTACAAAAAAATGTTGTTTCAAAATTTAGCATTTATTATTAATAAGAAATTATTTACACTCTGTGTTTTTTTAGGTTGTTTAGGTATGGTGGGGTTTGGGTGTATGTCCCTAAGATCAAGCCTCCACAGAGGCGTATTTTTTTTAAATTACGTGAGTTGAAAACATACTTTGATTAATTAGTAATTATTTATTATAGTATTAATCACTATTGATTACATTTTTTATTTAAATTATTAATGAATAGTTAATTATATTATTAAATTTTTAATTATTATAAATTAAAATATTAATTATTATCAATTATATTAATAATTGATAATTAATTTTTCATTTAATATTTATTAATTAGGTTATTATTATTTTATATTATTGATTTCATAATTAATAAAATAAATATTTTTAATAAATAGAATTATAATGTAATTAATTATGTTATACTAAATAATATTAATTTATAATTTTTTTAATGTGTAAATGTTATGTTTTTAAAGAATAATGTTTCAGGCATGTAAATTATTATTATTTTTATATTTTTGAAATTATTTTCAATTTAAACTATTTCTATTTGTTTAGTTTATGTTTTTGGTTTCATTTAGATTGTACTTATAGTTTATATTTTATAGGATTTCAAAGATACCTACTTTAAACATATTTTTTTATGTTTCAATTATTTTAATTTAAAAGATTATAAAATATAAAAATATAAATAAAATTAAAATGAAATTGAAAATAGACTAAGAACATATAATAAAATTAAAAATAATAATATTTTCATCAAAATAATTAGAAAGGAATAATATTTATTACAGAAAAGAAAGATGTTTCAAAACATAACATTTAGACACCAAAAGATACATGTGAATTTAAAATATCTTAAAATATAAATTATAAATAGATTCTAAATAAAATTTATGACATATAATTAATACATATACAATAACTAAACATAAAAATAATTTCACAAAAATAATAATAGAAAATATTATCTATTAAAAAAAATATAACTTAATAATAATATTATGAAATTAATTAATTAAAATAATTAATATTTTCTATTTAACAATAGTAATAATCATTATTAATTATTTTGTTATTAATATTTTTATGAAGAAGTGGTCTGTGATGTCGCATTTCTTTCTTACTCTACATCTCCATGGTTATTAGGCGAGATGATTGCAATGAGTTTCAATCCAAATTGTTTCTTCAATAAGAAAGATGTTTTTATTAGTCCTATAGAGAAGGTTGATACTAATAATGGGTTTGATTAGGGGAAATAATCTAAGTCCTTAGATCATGTTGTGAAATAAATTATTGAATCATCATCACATATTGTCTAGGATAATTTTATTTTTTCTTTGATCATCAAGATGGATCAAAGTGGTTGAGTAGGTGGATCATCTAGAATGACTATTTAGCCTTTATTAAATCTAATTTTAAAGTCCTCGAGGATTACCTTATGGAATTAAACTATTCAATAATTTCACTACTAATCATCTCATAGAAAGAAAGTACCTTGAATCTTGAAAAATTATATAAGAGACTCCATTAAATATGGGGATTTAGTGGCTGGTGCATTACCTTAATCAGTAAGGGTATTTTTTAAATCATTACTACTACTAATGAAGTTAAACCTATAGCTTAGGGATTTAATACTATTATTATTAAACCTAGTACCATAAAATTCTATGATTTATAACCATTAGTTTTTATAATGTTGTATGACAATTCTATTACCCAAACATGAGTTAGGATTCATGTACTAATATGGTTTTTTTGGCACCCCTAGATTTTATGGGATATAGCCTCAGTTTTAGGTGTCCCCATTAAGTTTAATAGAGAGGTTGAGAATTCATATTGTGGGAACTTCTCAGGGATATTGGTTTAAGTTTATCTTTATACTCCTTTGATAAAGAATGTTATATTGGTTATTATAAAACATAGACATTACCTCTCAATTGAGAGTGATAGGATTCCTCTTTTTAAAATTAATTACAAATACATTCGGCAAAAACTTGGAAAATGTCATATGAATATTATTTGTGTAAACTAAAATGAGGTTAGACACTTGATTGAAAATTGCATGTTTATATTAAAAATGGGTGGGAAAGGAATTATGAATAATTACAAAGGGAATTTGGATGTGGAGGCTCAAAAGTATATACCAAAGGATTCTAGTGGAGAATCCTATACCGTTGTTCTTATGTATAAATCTGATCAAGCTAAGGAATTTGAATCCAAGTAGACATCATCTCTGAATGTCAATTCACAATTATGGATTCGAGACCAATGTAATGGTTTTAGAAAAATCACTACTTAAATTTATAAATAGGATGTGATCTAGGTCATATCTTGTGAAAGATGAATATTGTGAGCCCTAGTGTTGGGGTAAACAATGATTTGGATCATCTTTATAAAAATATTGAGAAGGATAATAGATAGTATGATCGATGGTCATTTGGGGATAACAATATCAATTTTTTTTTGTTTTTCATAAATATATATTTCTATATTATGTCAATATAAAAGGTATTAAGCCTATTTATATCATGGTATCTTTTCCCATTAATTTAAAGATGAAGAATCATGAGCAGTTAAAGACTAGTTATTCATTAAATTCACATGATCTGAATAAACTAAGCCCTTAAAAAAGCTTCAAAAAACTTCTTCTAATAAAGTGATCTTAGATATGGGTGCTACTATAAAGGAATATTTACTATCTAAAGTGGTAATTAATGTGACTAGAGATAATATATGTGTTATTGTGGATCATTCCTAGGTGATTAGTGAAATTAAGAGGTCTACACATCTAGAGAAATCAGAATTTACTATGCTTATCCCTTCACCAAATCCAATTAGGACTCCTCAATCTATATCATGTTTATACAAAGTAGATGTGAATTCTGGTCAATCCCAGGTGGTCAATGATATTAGGAGATATTTTGTAGTTTATGATTGGTATGGTGATTTTATTTATAATCAATAGAATATACTCTCGTAATATTATTCCCCCATAGATATAAATATTAGGTAAAAAACTTATCCTCCAATGAAAGTGTTTGTCCATAATTTAGGTAGTGTTGGAATAAATGTAGCTGGATCTACACTTTCTATAATTATTAGGATATAGAAATTAAAAAGTTGTTTGGGAACTTATTATCCATTATAGATCCATTAAATGAAAGAACCTAGGTTTTATTATGAGGTAAAAATCCCTTCTTTTTCAGTTTTAATGTTTATATATGGACTAAAGTGAATGAATTTGCGGTCAGGGAGGTATTATGGGTGTCCATTGATTTTTAGGATCCTAGAACCCATGTTTTAGGGTGATTTAAGCTTGGCACATAGTTTGTGTAATCCATATGGGAAGACCACACAATTTAACAAACTGTGTGAGTTGTGGGTAGTGAGCCAAGGAAGGATACATGGTTAGGCCAAACCATGGGAAATGGGACACACGACCATGTTTCCATGTCTATAATTTTAACATAGGGGGTTTTCATGTGTTCTACATGGTTAGTCAAATCGTGCAAGGTAATCATGAAGGTTCCTTACTACTACAAATGACTATGTAGTTTGGCACACTATTTTTCTAACCATGTGCCTAAACCATTCCACCCTTTAAATTTTGGTAAATTTTATAATTTTAAATTAAATTAAAATCCTTTTAAAACCTAAATTACATCTTCTTCCTTCAACACAACAAGGAAATTTTCTGAGAGATCCATGGAAGCCAAACCTTGGATTTGAGCTAAGTTATCCATCTGATATCCAAGTCAAAGATTTTTCATCTCATTGGATTTGAAATGGTAAGATACCATTACATTTTTATCCATTATTCATTCCTCTGGATGTCTGTAATGTTATTTAGGTGAAAAATGATTTTCCCTAATTTTAGGTTATTTGTTTATTCTTTATATTTATCCTAATTTGAGTCAAATAAGGAGTTAATATAGGATGTTCAATCGACCAACGATCTACGTTAGATGGTATATACTTATTCCTTGAGTTTTGATATTTTATTGACCGAGCTACCAATGTGTCGCTTGCTAAAACTTTTGGTACAACTCTGAATTTGAACTGGTTAATTGAATTAAATGTATTTGGAGCTGTTAGGGATGACCTTAGGTTTCTTGGAGATGCATTGGTGGTGGTTACCCCACCCAAGGCTACCCATGGGGCGTGCCTTATAAATTTACCTTGTTTATTACTTGTTAAACTATCCATGGGATGGGTTCTAATGATTTCCTTATAGAGGATGATTAATTATGATTAAATGGAATTGAATGGATTCATTAGGAGACGTACTACCTCCTTGATTTATGTTATCATGATATTCTATGGTTGATTAGATTAAATGGATTAATTTGAAATGGATTGTTTGTGTGGGTATACTCAATGGTCGCTGGATTGTGAATTGTGGTAAATGAGGTGGTATACTCATGGTATGAAATTGAAATGAAATTTATTGAAGAATGTAATCAGAGGTAATTGAAATGATAGTGGATTCCTAGGTTGGTATATCTAGGGTATTGATTCATTTTTATGCCTTGCATGTTGCTCTATATTAATTGATGCAGTAGTGGATACCTTGGATAGAATATGCTTCTTTGGTCTTGATTTCATGGGATGCCTAAATATTTTCTACCCATTAGATCCAGATTTCTTGAACTCACATAGGACATGTTCGGTATGACATGCCCCTAAGACTCTAACCAGTGTCTAACCAAGTTTCTATCGAGATTCTATTGGAACTCAATGACGATTCCTCAGTCTTCAACACCTTGGATCTGTACCTTTAGGGTTTGGTACTTTGACATATAAAACAATCTTGAGAAATGTAACATCCTGAATCCGGAGCCCCTCCACTGGTGCCCCGTACCCGGTTAGCCACATGACCTCAAGTGCATTTCCACGAATGCCAGAGGCTGCCGACTAGAAGCGAGGGCCTTGATGAGTCAGTGGGGAAACTATGCCCTCATTCAGTAAGGCATACAAGGTAAGAAATACCACAATAAACAGCGAAAGTAGTAGACAACATGTATAACAACAGAAACCAAACAACGGAAGCAATGTAGATATATAACTATGATGACATTGATGCAGCAGGTACAAGTATCTAAGGAAAACAGAAAACACAACAACATGCTGAAATAAAACTGAACCAAGTGCAAAAGAAAAGTAAAGTAATCTTCTCAGCATCGCGATCCACAGATCGGTCCCATGCTCCCCAGCTCCCGATGCAGTCAAGGTCCTGAAGTAGAAGGGCGCTTTCCCTTATCCATACTTGCAGCAACATAGTCTGCTTGGGCCCAAAATCATGGCCCAAACAGGGTGTGAGATACAATCCCAGTTGGAAATCACCCAAAGATTTGTTCCTAATAGTCAATGAATAGATGGCAGTAATAAATCAAGAAGCAGTAAATAGAAAATTACAAGCAGCTACAATCCACAGTTCTAGCAAACAAAGTACACAAGTAAACAACCAGTAACAAAGGAAAAAGGTAGCCCTCTGGGTAGCTCTCACAACCTAACCCCTATGGTTCAACCTATAAATAATAGAAACCCTCTAGGTGGAACACATAGTCTCACCCCTCTGGTTCAGTTACATAATTAAGTAGACTCTCTGGGGAAGCACACACAGTCAATTCCCCCTATAGTCTCGTATCGTGCTAAAGGCTCTCTGGGGAAGCACTCAACGTCAATTCCCCCTATATCCCGCATCGTGCTAGTGGCTATCTGGGGAAGCACTCAACCTCAATTCCCCATATAGCCCGTGTCGTGCTAATGGATCTCTAGGGAAGCACTCAAAATCAATTCCACCTATATCCCGTGTATCGTAAATAAAAGACACTCTGGAGAATCCCTTCTGTCAATTCTCCCTTTGGTCTACTACTCTAGGTTCTCACAGTCCTGAGTGAAACTAAATATGCGCAGCGCATGTGTATCCTCCAAGTAAACCTCAAGAACTACTTGGATATCATTCTAAGGCTCAACAACATAATAAATTAGCAGTTCCACTATCCTACAACTAGGCATGGCAACTGAAAAAAAATGCCTAATAAGCAAAACATGCAAGGCATAACACAAGAACATAGTATAAATTATCCAAATTTACAAGAAATGATCACTACTCAAGCAATCAAGAAAGCAGACAAATAACAGGGGAAAAACAGGAAACCCACAATTCCCCACCCAAGGGAATTGGTGGAATTTTCACAAAATATTCACAAACTTCCTACGGAAAGGCACAAACCCCCTACCTCGATCCTAGGAGATCGATATACATGAACCTCGATGACAGATTCCTCTTAAAACAACGTAGATCTGAGAAAACACACAAAAAACTAAACCTACAATAACTTGGAAACGAGAAGGAATCAAGAAACAAGGCTAAAGCAAAAGGAATAACTCACTGCTGTGATTCCAACACAACTGACCGTGCTCGAATCGGAGAACGGATGGCGGAGCAGGAATCCGTTGAAGGTTCGGCCGTATGGGTCGCTCCGGATGGCAAAAACTGAAGAAGAAGATGGATATGGGGGTTAGACGCGACCCCGATCTGTTTCATGAAATAAAAGAAAGTACACGGCGTGTAATTTTTGAGTACACGACGTGTACTTCTAATTTTTCCATAATCCGAAATAACCAGCCTCCACCTCAGCCTTACACACTGTGTGTGTGGCCTGGACACGACCAACACATGGATTTGGACCGGAAAAGAGTAAACGACGTGTACTAAGAAAGAACACAGTGTGTACTTCTGAAATTTACAGAAAATTCATTTTTCTCAAAAACTCTAGAAAAAAGGGAAACATACCTGAAAAAAGATCCGGGTTCTTACAAACATCCCCCTTAAAGAAATTCGTCCCCAAATTTCCTTAATAAGACGGAGCAGAAGAAACCCTGAACAGCTCCGGCCATTGCGATCATACGTCGACCTCCCTCTCTCAGGTCTCATCCTGTACTCGCCCGTGCTGCCATAGCACCCGTACCAGAGGAACATATCGCTCGCGGAGAACCTTCCTACTATGATCGACAATCCAGATAGGATGCTCCTCGAACGACGCATCTGCTTCAAGCTCGACTTCCTCGGGCTGAAAGACATTAGACGGGTCTAAAAAGTAACATCGGAGCTGAGAGACGTGGAAGATGTTGTGCATGGCCCGATACCTCTGAGGTAGCTGCAACCGATAGGCGACCAACCCCACTCTCTCCAAGACCTCAAACGGCCCGACGTACCGCGGTGAAATCTTACCCTGTCTCAGAATCCTTTTGTGTCCCAACCTCGGTGCGACATGTAGGAAGACCTGATCACCGACCTCGAACTCCAGAGGTCGTCTCCATTGATCAGCATAAGACTTCTATCGAGACTGCGATGTAGCCATCCTCTTCCGAATCAGCTCTATATGCTCTGAAGTCTCCTGTACAAGACGAGGTCCCAGTAAAGCTGCCTCTCCTACCTCCAGCCAGCATAAGGGTGATCGGCATGGCCTATCGTAAAAAGCCTCATATGGAGCCATCTGAATGGTCGCCTGGAAACTGTTGTTACAGGCAAAATCCACCAGAGGAATATGCTTCTCCCAAGAACCGCCAAAGTCAAGGATTCAAGCTCGGAGCATATCCTCAAGCACATGGATCATGCGCTCGGACTGGTCATCAATCTGGGGATGATATGCTATACTCATGAGTACCTATGTACCCAAGGCCTTCTGAAGTCCCTACCAGAACCGAGAGGTAAAGCGCACATCTCAGTTTGAAACAATAGAGCGCAAAAATCCATGTAGACGAATGATCTACCTGATGTAAAGTTGGCCCAGATCATCGACACTGAAGGTCTCCTTGATCGGTAAGAAGTGAGAAACCATCGTAAGTCTGTCAACAACAACCCAAACAACATCGTTCCCTCGGGGCATCCTCGATAACCCAGTCACGAAGTCCATTGCGACATCGTTCCACTTCCACTCCGAGATGGGTAGATTATGTAAAAGCCCCACTGGTCGCTGATGCTCTGCTTTCACCTGTTGACAAGTAGAACAGCTCATGACAAAACCAGCGACATCCTTCTTCATACCTGGCCACCAGTATTGGCGATGCAGGTTTCGATACATCTTGGTGACGCCAGGATGAACTACCCAAACAGAGGAATGGAAATCCCGCATCAGTTCCTTGCGTATGTCTGCTGGCACCCATACATGTCCTTGAAAATGCAAGATCTCATCCTCACCCACTGTCCATCAAGGAAGAGGGTCCTCTCCTGAAACACCCTCCCACAGGACTAAGAATTTTGATTCTGATAGCTGCCTCATCCGTACCCAATCAAGTAACGTGGAGGTAACAGCTACAGAAGATAGAAAATTTTGTCCCTGTTTGTCATGAACCTCCAGATGCATCTCAGGGAACAGTGACATTAGCTGCCACTCACTACTGGCCTCCTGAACTGCCTGAATTTGAGTTCTCCTACTCAATGCATCAGCCATAGCGTTGCCCTTTCCCAGCATATAGGCAAGCTCGAAATCAAAAGACTGAAGATACTCGACCCACCTGCGCTGCCTCAGATTCATATCACCCTGAGTGAAGATATATTTGAGACTCATGTGGTCAGTGAAGACCACAAAGTGTTCTCCCAGAAGATAGTGTCTCCAACAGCGCAAGGCATGAACAATAACTGCCAACTCCAGATCGTGCGTAGGGTAGTTCCTCTCATGTGGCCTCAACTGCCGAGACCCGTACGCAACGACTCCATCTCCTTGCATAAGCACAGCTCCCATCCTGATACCCAAAGCATCAAAGTAAATAGTGTAGCTCTTGCCTGGCTCTGGCAAGACTAGTATCAGTGCTGACGTCAACCTTCCTTTCAGCTCCTGAAAGGCTGACTCACAAGAATCTAACCAAAATAACTTTGCCCCCTTCTTGGTCAGACCTGTCAAAGGTACTTCTAGATGAGAAAAGTCCCGAATGAAACGTCTGTAGTACCCAGCCAGCCCTAGGAAAATCTGTACCTCAAAGACGTTCTTCGGCTGCTCCTAGAAAACCACATCCCTGACGTTCTCTGGGTCTACATATACTCCTTCCTCTAAGATGACATGACCCAAGAAGTGAATCTGATCCATCCAGAAGTGTCACTTCGAGAGTTTAGCATAAAGCTGATGCTCTCTCAGTGTACTCAGAACGATCTCAAGATGTGTGGAATGGTCGTGTCAAGTGTGAGATTACCCCAAAATATCATCCATGAAGACCACAACAAAAGAGTCCAAGTAAGGATGGAACACTCGGTTCATCAGTTCCATAAAAACTGCAGGTGCGTTCGTGAGTCCGAACGACATGACTGTATACTCGTATAGACCATACCTGCTCCTGAAGGCTGTCAGAGATATATCTGACGGTATAACGCACAACTGATGATAACTGGACCTCAAGTTGATATTCAAGAACACCCGGGCTCCTCGAATATGATCAAAAAGGTCATCAATCCATGGCAAGGGATATCGGTTCTTGACCATCAACTGGTTCAACTTCCGATAATCCACACAAAGCTGAAGGGTACTGTCTGCCTTCTTTGCAAACAGAACAGGAAAACCCCAAGGAGAATTACTGGGTCAGATGAAACCCTTAGCCTGTAGCTCCTCCAACTACTTTTTGAGTTGCTGCAAATCTAGTGTGGCCATCCTACAGGGAGGAATGGACACCGGTGCCGCTCCTGGCACAAGCTCAATAGAAAAGTATACCTCACGCTCTGGAGGAAAACCTGAAAATTCCTCTGGAAAGACATCCCTAAAGCGATCCACCACTGGAGGAAAGTCCAACTGTGGAGTCCCCTGATCATTCAGATAGACTATAAATCTGGGCTGTCACCCCTCCTAGCCCAAGATGCTCGAGTCCTGCCTGACTCACCTAAACATCCCATTCACCTCTATGAAGAAAAGATTCACCTTCAGGTGAAATGAAACTGACTCTGCGGCGATAACAGTCGACAATAGCCTGAAAGGGATTCAACCAATCCATGCTGAGGATGACATCATAGCCTGTCATCTCTGGGATATAGAGATCCCATAATAAGCGATACCCTGCATCCTCGAGAGGGCACTCTCTAAACTGGAATACACTAGATGTCCTCATTCCCAAAGGTGTTCCTAGTGTCAACGAGTCGACAGAAGAAAGGATGCAGAGTGAAAGGCTCTCCACTATAGCAACAGAGATAAATCTATGCATAGCACCAGTATCGAAAAGGTCTGAAGATAAAACTGATGCTACTAAAATCGTACCTCAAATAGTAGAAGGGCCGGGATCCTGCTCCTGATAAGTCTGCTCCACGACGAAAGACTGGCCTGTACCGTGGCCCTACGCCCCTGGCTGACCACTCTGCACTGAACCGCCCTACTGGTGCTGAGGAACTAGTGGCTGACCGCCACGACCTCGACCTACACCTCGGCCCGAACGGCCAAAAGAACTCCAGTTCCCTAACTGGTGGGAAACTAACGGTGCTGCTCCTGAACGAGGAGTCATGGAAGAACCCTGGTCACCAGCTACTGGTGAGAATACCTTACAGAATTGCTGAAGGTGACCCATCTTGCCACAAGATCGGCACTCCACGAGGCCTCTCTGGCACTGCTGCCTCATGTGCCCTGCCCGGCCACACTGATAGCTTGTCACCTGGTTGCCTGGTGATGCGTCTCGCTTCCTCGAATCACCACGCGTAGGCTCCCTACGACGCTTCTTGCTGTCATCTCAAGGATGGATAACTCTAGAAGCAGAACCGCCCTGGATTGCAGCTCCAGAGTCTCTCATATTGCGCTCTGCAATCAATGCCTGGTTGACGATGGAAGTAATGGAAGTCATCTGGAAGATGTTCACCTGCGAGCGGATCTCCCACTTGAGTCCATCCTCAAACTTCCTCGCCAAGAACACCCCACTCCCATTCCGAAGGGGTGTAAAACGCTGCATCTTAGTGAAACGAGAGGAATACTCCATGAAAGATAGAGTACCCTGCTCTAAGCTCATGAACTCCCGGGCTCGATCGGCCCTCAGGGTCTCTGGGTAGAAGTAGTTGTAGAACACGTGCTGGAACTCCTCCCAAGTCATATCCTGCTGCTGACCCGCCTGTGAGATCACGTCCCACCACCTATTGGCCGAGTCTTAAAGCATGTATGTGGCGAGCTTGACCCGCCTCTCTGGAGGCATCTCCAGATGCTCGAAGATAGCCAGCATGGCTTCCAGCCATGACTCTGCAGCCTGAGGTCCTCCCTCCCCTGAGAACATTGAAGGATGCTGCTGCTGAAAGACCCTCATCAAGTCTCCTTTAGATGAGGCAAGAGGCAGTGCTCCCTGGAAGGACTGCATCATCCTCATGAAACCTTCCCTGAACTGCGCATCAATCCCCGCAATTAGTACAACAATCGGTGCCAAGGCTGGCTCGGCTGGGGGATCGACAGGAAGTTCTCGATCAGCCCTGTCCGGCATCTGATCACTTCCTGACGACAGACGTATGACTGGAGGACGTCTCGGAGGCATAGCTCTGAAAGATCAAAATCACACCTTAGATCAGTAAAACAAGGACAGAGAATACAAGAGTACAAAATGGGAACAGGAGAAGAAAAACATACAAGATTTCAAAACACGACTACACGGCATGTATAAAACTACACGGCGTGTCTTCTTAAACCAATGACATGGGTGTGTACTCCAGCCCCACAAGTCATGTACACTACAACCTACATGGCATGTTGACCCCCACACATGACGTGTACTTAAAACTATTCCCCTGCCTGAGTCTCCTTACACGACTAACCCACATGGTCCGACTCAACGTGAGACTACACGGCGTGCACTGGTCAAGGCTTCGGCGGTCTGTGTTGTTGAGTACACAGTCGTCTACATAGCTGGACCATACACGGCGTGCTCCGAACAAGCACGACATGCATAGGCGAAGGCGACACCATCCCGTGTTGTTCACGACACGGCTGGGTACCTGGGCAAGACTACACGGTGTGTTCCGAACAAACACTACGTGTGGACAGAAAGGTAACGACGACTCGTGTGGTTCGTGACACGTCCGGGTACCTGGAAAGGACAACACGGTGTGTTCCCTACTGACACGATGTGTTTTACCCAAGCTTCCCCAACCCGTGTTGTTAGTGACATGGTCAGGTACATGGCTCCTAACCCACACGGCGTGTACCAATGGTACACGACGTGTCCCCGAAGTTACTCCCACAATACCGTGTTCTGCTCACACAGTCAGGGACACGGTCTGAAAACTACACGGCATGTTCCCAAAAAGTACACGCCGTGTATTCTGGGTTTTTCTGGGCAGTATCTCCGAAACTGCACAGAATTCCAGAAATAGTGAAAACAGGCGAAAAAAGTGCAAAATTTCGATCCATGTGGGAAAATAACACCTCAAGAACCAAAATTTGGCGTTAATTTAAGAAAGAAACAAAACAACCATTTTCTAACACAATAGCAGAGAATATATCAAGCATCTATCACAACAGCATGCATAATCTACACAGATCCTATCACAACAGCATGCAATCGCTAATGCACCCTAGATGGCATGGCAAGAATGCATGAAATGTGATTTCTTCAAGTGCCTATATGATGCATGAGATGGCATAACCTCATCTCATCGAGTTGCGACAGAAATTGAATCAAAATATCAAATCAATAACCAAACAATTCATACGAATCACTCTAGGTGAAAACATACTAACCATAAAATCTCAAAACCAGAAAGCTGAATTTAACGAGGTAGTATGGCTTTTCCCTGTACACGGGTTAGCTACTCCCGGACACAGCTTAATGCCAAGTACCAAATCTGAAATATCCTTGGATAAATTCCCCAAATAGTAAAGCAAGAGAAAAGAACGCCTTTGATACCACTTTGTAACATCCCGAATCCGGAACCCCTCCACTGGTGCCCCGTACCCGGTTCGCCACATGACCTCAAGCGCGTTTCCCCGAACGCCAGAGGCTAATGACTAGTAGAGAGGGCCTTGATGAGTCGGTGGGGGAAACTATACCCTCATTCGGTAAGGTATACAAGGTAAGAAAAAAAACAATAAACAGCGAAAGCAGTAGAAAACATGTATAACAACAGAAACCAAACAACAGAAGCAATGTAGATATATAACTATGATGACAATGATGCAGTAGGTATAAGTATCTAAGGAAAACAACAAACACAACAACATGCTGAAATAAAACTGAACCAAGTGCAAAAGAAAATAAATGTAATCTCCTCAGCATCACGAGCCACGGCTCGGTCCTATGCTCCCTAACTCCTGATGCTGTCAAGATCCTAATGTAGAAGGGCGCTTGCCCTTATCCATACCTGCAACAACATAGTCTGCTTGGGCCCAAAATCAAGGCCCAAACAGGGTGTGAGATACAATCCTAGTAGGCAATCACCCAAATATTTGTGCCTAACAGTCAATGAATAGATGGCAGTAATAAAGCAAGAAGCAGTAAACAGAAAAGTACAAGAAGCTACAATCCACAGTTCTAGCAAACAAAGTACACAAGTAAACTACCAGTAACAAAGGAAAAAGGTAACCCTATGGGTAGTTCTCACAGCCTAACCCCTATGGTTCAACCTATAAATAATAGCAACCCTCTAGGTGGCACACACAGTCTCACCCCTCTGGTTCAGTTACGTAATTAAGCAGACTCTCTGGGGAAGCACACACAATAAATTCCCCCTATAGTCTCGTATCGTGCTAAAGGATCTCTGGGGAAGCACTCAACGTCAATTCTCCCTATAGCCTGCATCGTGCTAATGACTCTCTGGAGAAGAACTCAACATAAATTCCCCCTATATCTCACGTATCGTAATTAAAAGGCACTCTAGAGAAGCCCTTCCATCAATTCTCCATTTGGTCTACTACTCTAGGTTCTCACTGTCCTGAGTGAAACTAAACATGCTCAGCGCACGTGTATCATCCAAGTAAACCTCAAGAACTACTTGGCTATCATTATAAGGCTCAATAACATAATAAATAAACAGTTCCACTATCCTACAGCTAGGCATGGAAACTGAAAAAAACACATAATAAGTAAAACATGAAAGTCAAAGAACAAGAACATAGTATAAATTATCCAAATTTAAAAGAAATGATTACTAATCAAGCAATCAAGAAAACAGATAAATAACAGGGAAAAAACAGGAAACCCACAATTCCCTGCCCAAGGGAATTGGTGGAATTTGCACAAAATATTCACAGACTTCCTATGGAAAGGCACAAACCACCTACCTCGATCCTAGGAGATTGATATACACGAACCTCGAAGACAGATTCCTCTTAGAAAAACATAGATCTGAGAAAATGAACAAAACTCTCAACCTATGATAACTTGGAAACGAGGAGGAATCAAGAAATAAGGTTAAAGCAGAAGGAAGAACTCACCGCTGCGATTCCAATGCAACTGACCGTGCTTGAATCGGAGAACAGACGGTGGAGAAGGAATCTGTCGAAGGTTCGGCCGTACGGGTCGCTCCGGACGACAAAAACTGAAGAAGAAGATGGATATGGGGGTTAGACGCAACCCCGGTCCGTTTCATGATAAAAAAAGAAAGTACACGGCGTGTACTTTTTGAGTACACGATGTGTACTTCTAATTTTTCCGTACTCTGAAATAACCGGACTCCACCTCATCCTTACACACCGTGTGTGTGGCCCAGACACGGCCAACACATGGCTTCAGCCCGAAAAAGAGTACACGGTGTGTACTAATAAAGTACATGACGTGTACTTATAAAATTTCTAGAAAATACATTTTTCTCAAAAACTTTAGAAAAAAGGGAGACATACCTGAAAAAAGATCCGGGTTGTTACAAGAAATGTGATATGATTGGTTTAATTGCTTAACAATGGAAGTTTTTGACACTTCAGGTTATACAGTAAGGTTGTGGTTGAAATGGTTATATGGTAAGTTTATGGAATTTAATTTCTTTTACTTATATCTCCCTTTAATAGGATCTTGAATATCTTTTGTAGGGATCCTTGAGAGGCTATTCAGGATTTCTAGTTTTGCGTTTTACATGCCATGGAAATCTTCACATTTTTTACTGCTTACTTTATTCACTTGAACAATTTTTATATTGATATATTACACAACCTTTATTTTTATAGATTTTTGGGTGGTTACCTAATGGGATTATATCTCACACCCTATTCGATCCACAATTGGGTATCTGAATAGACATTTTGAATACAGATAAATATAGGGGAAAACTAAAACTATCTGAGGTTTGAATTTATACGATGCCTAGAAGTATGAGAGCATGAGACCGAGATGAGGTTCATGATTCTATTCAAATAAAAAACTTTTTTGGTCTTTTTGGTATTTTGGATAAGTGTATTTTATTGTACTTCTATATTTATATTTTGGATGCTTTCTTAGATGCATAACATGTATCATAATTGTATATGATATTCAATCTTGGAATTGTTATCTATTCCTATAGTTATTCTATTGTCTGATCTTTATTAATACTTCCTCTAATTTTATGTTACTTTATTACTAATGTTCTAAACTTAGGTGATAACGGCATAGTATCCCCACTGATACACTTAGGCCCCCACCGCTAGATGACAACCTCTAACATTTGGATAAATGTGCTTGAGGCTATGTGACCCATAGAGATCGGGGCACCATTCAATGGAATATGGGTCTAGGACATTACAAAGTGGTATCAAAGGATTTATTTTATGGTTTTATTTACTATTTGGAAACAATAGGATAGGGATATGAAGTAATTGGAATTTTGTAATGAGTTTCTCTTGGGTGTAGCTAAACCTCGTATAAGAAAAAGACCAATACCTCAAATTAAAATTCTATTTTATAGATTTGTACTATTATAGTTGATTTGATTCCACCATTAGGTGACAAAATTGATTTGTGATGTTATTTTTGATATGATTATGGGTTCTATTTTGTTGAAACTCGACGAGATGAGGGTATTCTATCTCATTAATTACATATTCACTTGTTAGAAATCACATTCCATGCATTATGCCATGCCATCTAGGATGCATTACTTGTTTCATGCTATTGTGATAGGTGTTGTGATAGATATATCTACTATTATGGTATATTTTTTGAATTTGATAGAGAAGTGACACCTTGTTTTAGTTCATAAGAAGTATGTAACCTTTTGGATTTGAAAGTGACACACCTTTTGATTCAATCATTTAAAGTGAATTTTATTTTGTATAAATTATATAGGAACGAAATTTTGGTTCTTGAGGTGTTAAGGGGCCTCATGGATTGGAACTTGGAAAACCATTTAGATTAACTTTTAAATTAAATTGTGATATAATGGTAATTAAATGTTAAATGAAATTAAAATGGAAAATTGAACTCGGAAGTAGAGACTTACATTCCTAGATTTAGGAGTAGGCTATGTGGTATAACCTGGTTTTAGGAGGGTTTTAACCTATAATATGTTTTTTACCTGTGGAAATTGATGTTTTTAATTTATAAAGTGTCTATTTGGAATTATAGAGGCATGTCTCTATGATGAACACAAGTCTTAATCTAGGAGGGTGGAGACAATCATGCTCTAGAGATGGTGGGCCATGGGATACAAGTGGATGCTCCTTTAGTGCTAGCTACATCGCCAGTTTTTATTCTAGACATAGGTGCTAATCCATAATTCCTTAAGGGATTATATTTCTTCATGAATACTATCCAAGGATCACCAAAATATGCCTTATCTATGGATGATCTAAAGGGTGTGTTCTAGAAGCAACAACCCCCACATTCTTATCGGATGAAATTCCATAGTCTATTGAGCTATGGATAGAGACTACACTATTGATCTTCGAGAACCTTGATACACCTCCTAATATGAGATTGAAGCTCGTGACTTACATGCTTTATGGAGAAGACAAGTGCCGGTGGGATGTTATAAACTTAGATTATATGATAGAAGATATGGTTTGGGATGATTTCCAAACAAGGTTATATGATTTTTTATATCCCAAGACTCTATAAGAAGAGTGGGATAATGAATTCATGCATCTGGTGTAGAGAACTATGACAATTATGGGGTATTCAACACGCATTATAGAGTTCCAATGTTTTGAATTGTCGTACCTTACTGATGATCTATCGAGGTAAAGATACTTTGAGGAAGGTCTCTAACATGTTATCAGATCTTTGGTCAAAGTGTTTAGATTGACCTCTATTATTGAAATTGTGAATTAGGTATTGATAATATAGTATAACCTAAGGTATGATGGGGGCATAAATAAGGGAGGTGCCGTCTCTTAACCCAGAGGTTCAACATCTTCAGACAGGAAGCTTTATTTTGATGCTTCTCAAGAGATGAGTTCTAGTCAGGATATGAGTACTAGTAGTTTATTTCTTGGTATTCACTGTGGTAGGTGGGTATATATAAAGAATTAGTGTGACCGTGACCTAGTCGAGTGCCAATATTGCGGTATGATTAGCCACATGTGATGTTTCCATGGGACCTTCCCTTCAGATGTGAGTGGTAGGGGGTCAGGTACCACACCATGATCAGGAGAAGGCTTCTCAGCTCCATATTATGTAGGGAATTGGAGTAGTGTCAGTCGATATGGCTGAGGTAGTGGTGGTCATGGATGATGTATCTAGAATCCAGTTAGATTAAGACATCTGAGTGGTCTACTCCAGGCAGTGAGGATGCGTCACATGGCCATGGTTCAGGAAAATATGTTCTATATGTCCTACCCCAAGGAGTAGGGTGCATGACTTTATATGGTGAGAGGTATGATATTAGTATCCTATACTATTACATATTCTCTTTTTGATATAGGTGAATCACATATTTTAAAATATTAACTTGTGCTGAAAATCCTTATACTCATTATACTATCTTATAAGAGATCTATAATGCTAGATACTCCATTGGGAATCAAAACAAAGAGTGTATGACAATGTAGGGAGTCCCCCCTTGAGGTTGGTGGGTGTCACTTTGTCTGAGATCTTTATGTCCTCGAGATGACCGGGTTTGACTTTATACTCAAGATAGTCTGGATAATATATTATCAATATTATGTTGACATCTCTCACTAGAGGTTGACTTTAACATCACCATAGAGTGAATTTTACACTCACAAGGGTGAATGGGATGTCTAGGAGAGATGATATAGACCAAGGCATCTTGTTCTGGGCGGGATGACAACCCAAATTGCTTGTTTGTATCTGGATGGTCATGGAGCACATCAGATGGAGTTTCCCTCAGTGGTTGATCATTTCAGGGATGTGTTCTGAGATGATTTTTTTTGGTTTACCTCCATAGATAGAGGTTGATTTATCTATCGAGATAGTACCAGTAGCTACACCGGTATCCATTTCTCCTTATAGGATGGCTACGACAGAGTTACAAGAGCTCAATTGATAACTAGAGGATTTGGAGGAAAATAGGTTTATCTAAATCAGTACTTCTATGTGGGGTTTACTGGTCCTTTTTTTTGAAAACTGTGGATAAAAATCTTAGGCTATGTGTGGATTACTAGAAATTGAACTAGTTGACGGTTAAGAATGGTATCCCCTACCATAGATAGATGACCTTTTTATTAGCTTCAGGGAGCTTGGGTTTTTTTGAAAATCAATTTGAGGTTTTTATATAACCATTTATGTGTTAAAATTATATAAATAACTCATACAAATTTTCTTATAATGTATCTTTTATACAAGTATATTTTAATTACATTCGGTCTCATGAATATTCCAACAGTTTTCATGGCACTGATGAACCAAATCTTCCATACTACTCTGGATTCATTTGTGGTGGTTATCATGGATAATATCTTTCTATATTATCACAATCTACATGAAACATATTGATATCATTTCAGATACACCGATAGAGCCTCATTTATATGTTAATCTCACAAAGTGACACTTTTGGATGGATCAGATTCACTTCTTAGGCCACATTATTTTTGATATAGGAGTATCGGTAGACATAGAGATGGTGAGAGCTATTGTTTCTTGGGAATATCCTAAGAAAATCATTGAAAAAATGAGTTTCTTGAGGCTAGATGGATATTAAAGGAATTTCATACATGCATTCTCACACTTAGTATCACTTTTGATGGGCTTGACCAAGAAGGTTGTAAATTTTGTATTGTTAGAATCATAAGAGATAGTATTTCAGGAGTTGAAAGTGAGATTGACTTCAGTTTCAATACTAATACTGCCATATCGATGCATGAGATACACTGTGTATTGCAATGCATTAGATATCTATCTTGGAGAATTACTAATGAAATAGGATATAGTCATGGTGTAAGGGTCTCAGTAGCTAAATCCACATGAAAGAAATTACCTAATGCCCAATCTCGAGTTAGCTGTGGTTGTTCATGCATTGCACTATTAGAGACATTACTCACTGGGAGAGAATTTTGTGGTATACAAAAACTAAGAAATTCACAAGTATATATTCACACAACATGATCTGAATATAAGGAAGCAAAGGTTGGTGGTGTAAATATAGTCTTTTGACTTTTATCTTTCCTACAAACATGTTAAAGGAAATGCTGTGGCTGATGAAATGAGAATGAGGAATTAGATATAGGCAGTTCAATAGACCATTAGTGAGTGTAAGATCAAGGATTTTTTCCTAGATTGACTTGGAGGTTTCAGATAGTCCAGAGCATACTTTTCTGTCATCCTTAGCTATGACCTCTACCTTGTCAGATAGAGTGAGGATGATGAAGCTATCAGATTCAGAGGGCCTAGTCCAGCGGGAGAGTGTGGTAGGCAAGGATCTACCTCATGGTTAGACAGTAGGAGGAAATGATATTATACATATCCATGGTCATGTTTGGGTTATAGTGGACATACTCAAAGAGATGATGTAGGAGTTTCATACCTCATATTGGGTAGTGCATCCTATAGTCACCAAGCTGTACTTGTACTTAATCCATCAGTGTTGGTGGCCAGATATGAAGTATGAGGTAACTGGTTTTATACCGAGATTTTCCACATTTCAATTGATGAAGGGTTAAAATTAGTGACCAACCATACTTTTATAGCATTTATATATTCTAGAGTAGAAATGGGATGATTTCACAATGGATTTCATGACCGGTTTATCATGGTTTCCCCAAGGTAATAATACCGTGTGGGAAGTTATTGACAGAATCACAATGGTTTCTCATTTATTTCTGATCAAGGAGACCTTCATTGTGGATGATTTTGTGAGGTTGAATATTCATGATATAGTATGAATCCATAGGGTCCCATGTACTATCATTTCTGATAGAGATGCCCAATTTATGTCCCATTTTTGGATGATTTTTTAGAGATAACTAGGTAAATAGGTTCTTCTAATCACAACATACTACCCTCACACCGATGGCCATTCAGAGCATACAATAAAAGTGCTTGAAGACATGCTGTGATAATGTGTCCTAAATTTTAGGGGCTCTTGGGGGAGGCATATTCGCCTGGTTGAGTTCAAATAAAATAATAGATATCAGGAGACTACATATATGACACATTATGATGAATTGTACAATAGGACATGCTGATCACCCCTATGATAGTTAGAGGAATGAGTGACAAATTTTCTAGGACCACATCTCATATAGGAGACTTATGAGAATATTTATCTGATTCATAGCTGGATGGATACTGCACAATATCAACGAAAGTCATATGCTAATTTCCACAGATGAACATTAGATTTCAAGGTTTGAGATCAAGGTTTTATACATGTTTCACTATGGTTGAGACATAGGAGGATCAATAGATGGGGTAATATTTCACCATGATATGTGAGGTTGTTTGAGATTCTGGGTAGAGTTGGTCCAATATCTTATCGATTATAGTTACCTCAAAAGGTACTGAGTCATGAACAATATCTTCCACATATCTCAACTGCATCATTATCATTCAGACTCGTCTCATTATTTTCAGACCAAGGAGGTAGATTTATAAGTAAACATATCCTATTCATAATTTTGATAGTAGAATGAAGGTTCTATATGTCTGGTCATTTCCACTAGTATAGGTTCTTTGGAAGCACAACCATTTACAGGATGAGACTTGGGAGTGTGAATCCGACATATGTGCTCAGTGGACATAGTTTTTCTCAGATGAATCTTGACCAACATTTAGAGGGAAATTTGAGGATGAATTGTTTAAAGGAGGGAATATTGTAAGAACCAGAGTTTCCGTATGAGGTACGGATCCCTTCTTTTTAAGTTTTAATATTTAAGTGTGGACTAATGTGAATTCCTTTGTGGTCATAGAGGTATCGGGGTTGTCCAGTTCTTGGTTGGAGCCTAGAACCCAAGTTTTGGGGTGATTTAATCCTAAAACACAGTTAATATAAACCATGTGGGGGAATACTACATGATTTAAAAAATGTTGTGAGTTATGGGTTGTTAGAAGAGAAAATCACACAATTAGGAAAAATGTGAGAACCAATCCAAACAACCATGAATCAAAGTTTTTAATTTTAATAGAGGGTTTTTTTTCAAATTTTACTCATGGTTAGTCAAACCATGAGAGGTAACTATGTGGGTTCCGTACTCCTATAATTGACCGTGTGGTTTAGCACATGGTTAGTATAACCGTGTGCCTAAACTATGAGACCCCATAAAATTTTGGGAAATTCTATAATTTTAAATTAAATTAAAATCCTTTTAAAACCTAAATTACATATTCTTCCTCCCACACTACAAGTAAATGTTTTTAGATCTCTGGTGATGCCTAATCTTGGATTTGATCCAACTTCTCTATATAATCATCAAATAGAAGGCCTTTCTTCTCATTGGATCCACTGCAGTATGATCCTTTTTTCTAGATATTATTTATTTCTCTAGATATTGGCAATGGTATTTAGGTGAAATCTGATTTTTCATAATTTCAAGTTCTTCTTCCATTATTCAGATTTCTCCCAATCTAAGTCGAATTTAGAGTTGATGCCATACGATCAATCTACTACTGAGATAAGGTATGTGGTATATACTATTTCATTTAGTTTTAGTTTTTTACAAGCATAGATTCTATTATTTCACCTGATAGATATTCCAGTACAGACTATAATTTAAACTGGTTAATTGAATTAGATGTATTTGGACATATTAGGGATTCCCTTAGGTTCCTTTATGATGCATTGGTGGTGGTTACCCCACCCAAGGCTACCCATGGGTGCATTCCATATGATATTTCATTTTTTATTCCTTGTTAAACCATCCATGGGATGTGTTCTCATGATTTCCTTATAGAGGATGATTAATTAGGATTAAATAGAATTGAATGGATTGATTAGGAAATTTAATGACTCCTTACATTATGTTATCATGATATTACATGCTTTACTGGATTAAATGGATTAAGTATAAATGGTTTGTTTGAGTGGGTATACTCATTGGTTGCCAAATTATGAATTGTGGTAAATGAGTGGGTATACTCATGGTGTGAAATAGTAATGAAATGAATTGAATAATCGAATGAGATGTACTTGAAATGGTAGTTGATTCTTGGGTTGGTATACTAAGGGTATTGATTCCATTATACTCCTTAGATGTTTCTCCTTAGATATTGAGGTGACAGTGGATGCATTAGATATGGTATTCTCCTTAGGTATTGATTCTGTGGGATGAATCGAGATTTTCTACCCCTTGGATCTGAATTGCTTGGACTCATATAGGAAATATTTGGTATGACATGCTCCTAGGACTCCAACCAGTGCCTAACTGAGTTTCCATCAATATTCTCTTGGAACTCGATGAGGATTCCTTGGTATTTGACACCTTGGATTCGACACTTCTTGGTCTGAAACTTTGACATATGACATGACTATGAGAAATATGATACTCTTTTTTGAATTACTTGACTATGTATGTTTCTGACACTTCAGGTTGTACATAAAGCTGTGGTCAAAATGGTTCTATTGTTGTATGGTGAGGCTGTGGAATTTACCTTCTTTATTTTTTTTTCTGGATCATCACATTCCTTTATAACTTCATAGTTTTCTATAAAAATTATATATTTTCAGTTATCCTTAATAAGGGAGTTGTCAGTCAAAAACCCTAATGGAAGTATCATTACAATAAATATGTTTTAGGTAGTCCCCATTATCTCATATAAATATTCTTTATATGTTTATTTTATCATCACACCTATGGTCAAATTTGACATTTTCCTTGGAATAGATTGTCTTTAAAAATATGATGTGAAAATTTATTTCAAGAAGAAAGAAATTATGATTTGTGAGGAAGGTGTAGAATATCTTATCTTTAGAGAAGAAACATCACCATCTAATTCTTATGTTGATCCAACCCCAGTAGTTCTACTGAAGGCAATTCTTGAGGAGGTGGAGAATGAATTATCTATGGGCGAGGAAAGAAATCTTCAAATTGAAGATGTACCTATTATTAAAGAATACATTGATTTATTTATAGAGGATTTTCCTAGGAATCCTTTAGAGAGGTATGTTGAGTTATCTATTGATTTAATTCATGGTTCAAGAACTACATCAAAGCCTCCTTATAAGATATCCACAGTGGAATTAATAGAACTAAAGAAACAATGGGAGGAATTGAGTGATAAAGGATTTATCCACCCTAGTTTTTCTCCATCAGGAGCCCATATTATCTTTGTCAAGAAGATATATGGATCCATGTGGCTGTGCATTGACTACAGAGAAATAAATTCTATTATGATAAAGAAAAAATATCCCCTACCTTGTATTGATGATTTATCCAATCAAATTAGTAGATATAAATATTTTTCAAAGATTTAACTTTGATTTGGATATCACCACTTACGTGTGAGGAAGGAGGATATTCCAATGACAATATTTTAAACTAGGTATATGAATTAAAAGTTTACAATAATGTCATTTGGATTGACTAATTCACCTTCTGTTTTCATGGATCTATTAAATAGAGTTTTCAAGGAATTTATTGATGACATTGTTGTTGTATTTATTGATTATATCATTTTATATTCCAAGAGATATGAAGACTATAAGAATCAATTTTGGATTGTTCTAATAACTCTTAGAATAAATGAATTATATGGGAGGTTTAAAGAGTGTGAATTTTAGATTCAATTAATTTCCTTTCATGGATATATTGTCTCAAAGGATGGAATCTCATTTGATCCTTCTAAGAAAAATGAAGTTTAGGAATGGACTACACCAATAAACAAAACCGATGTAAGTAGTTTTATTGGTTTAATAGGTTATTATCGACATTTTGTTCGTAACTTTTTCTGATTTGATAACCCATTAACCAAGATTACTCATAAAGGGGTTGAGTTCAAATGGACAAAATAATGTGAATAATGTTTCAAAGAATTGAAGAAGAGGTTAGTGAATTCTCCAATATTTACTCTATCATTAGGAAATGGTGGATTTTTATTTATAGTAATGCATCAAAGAAAGGACTTGTTTGTGTTATTATGCATAATGATAGAGTTATTAATTATGCATAAATGTTGTTAAAAATTCATGAATAGAAATATACAACTCATGATCTTGAGTTGTCATCTACAATCTTTTCTCTGTAGATATGGAGACACTATATCTATGGTAAAAGATGTGAGATAAATATGAATCACAAGAGTTTGAAATATATCTTCTCATAGAAATAAGTCAGTATGAGGAAAAGGTGATGGCTCTAACTACTGAAGGATTATGATTGTTTAATACACTACCACCCTAGGAAGGAAAATAAGGTAGCAGATGCATTGAGTAGGAAAGATCATGGTGTTATGAGAAAAATAAGGATTAATAAGGACCGTATGTACATGGATATAGAAAAGATGGATATAATAATTATATAGTAAGGTAAAACATAATTAATTTTTCAACTGGTTTCCTAAACATACTTATTGGAAATAATTAAAAGTTCTCAATGTGGCGATGAGAATATTCAAAACAAAATTAATGTCGTGAATGATGTCAAGTTTCTAGACTTCATGTGTGAGGATGTAATTCTTTAATTTTGGAGAAGTCTATGTGTTCCCTCTACAGGCGAGCTAAAAAAATGAGTTATTAGATGATTTTAATAGCTCAAATTTCTCTATATACCATGGTATCACTAAGATGTATATAGATCAGAAGGAACATTTCTAGCAGGATAATATGAAGTGGGAAATTATTGATTATGTATCAAGAAGTTTAGTCGGTTAATAGGTGAAGGATAAAAGAAAACATTTTAGAGGTGTCATGAAACGCCTGCCTATTACTACATGGAAATGGGATGAAATCAATAGGGATTTTGTTAATGGGTTACCAAAAACTCTACGAAATAATGATGCAATATGGGTGATTATTTATCAACTTACCAAATCTACACATTTCCTCACTATATGGGAGGATTTTACACTAAAGTGCCTCTCACGACTATATATTAATGAAGTTGTAAGACATCATGTAGAACCTATTTATATTGTGTATGATCATGATCCATGATTTAAATAGAAATTATAGTAAAGTCTTCATAAATATTTGGATATTGAGCTTAGTTTGTGTAATTATTATCACCCTCAAACTAACAAGAAGTCTGAAAGGACCATTCAAACATTATAAGACATGATGAGATCATGATCCCTTGACTTTAAAGGTCTGTGGGATCAATATTTTCCTTTGGTAGAGTTTTCCTACAATAATATTTTCCATTCTAGTATTAATATAGAACCATATGAAGCATTGTATGATGTTGTACACCATCTTATTGGGATGATGTTGGTGAAATAATTCTTGTAGGACTAGATATTGTGGAGGAAACAATAGAAAAGACAAAGACTATTCAAGCCCATATCAAAGAATCTCAAATTAGGCAAAATATCTATGTTGATAATAAAATGAAGGATTTGGAATTTCAAGTGGTAGTTCATGTTTTCTTGAAAGTATATCCATAAAAGGGTGTTATAAGATTTGGGAAGAAAGAAAAACTAAACCCCAGGTACATTGGTCCTTTGGAAATTATGTAGATAATTGGAGTTATGGACTATAATTTGGAAATGAAAACTAGCCTTTCTATGGTACAAAATGTGTTATACATCTCATTTTTAAGTAAGTACATGCTAGACCCAACACATGTCCTCACTTCTGAGGGAATAAAATTGGAACTTGACTCATCTTACTGTGAAGAGCCTATCCAGATTCTGGACACTAAATAAAATGTGTTGAGGAATAATATGGCTAGGATGGTAAAGATACATTGGAAAAATCATAAAATTGAAGTGGTGAAGTGGGATCCTGAGGAGATTATGATGAAGAACTACCCAAATATTTTTATGGGGTGACAAACTAGAAATTTAGAGGACAAAATTTTTATAGTAGGGGAGAATGTAACGACCCAGAACTCTATCAATGAAATTTCCCTTCTTATGATTATTTCATATAGTATATATCATATAATATCACTTATATAACATATTAAAAATATAATAAATGAATAATTAATGAATTAAGAGGTATTTCTAGAAGTTAAGGAACATATATTGATGAAATAGTAACTTGACCTTAGGAATAATAATACGAACCATAAGAATAGTAAGTAGGACTAATAAATAGTAACATCACTCAAAAAAGTATAAATAAAATTTAGTCACCTTATAAATTAAAGTATCATGTAATTATATCATAGTATAAGTAAATGAATATTTTAGAAATTATTAAATTAAGTGTTGATATTTTTGTAATTCATAAATATTTAACTATAATTTTATAATTAATAAAATGATTTAAAAGAAAACATATTCATATAAAATTTATACACAAATTAACATTTTATTGTATTATGATTTTAGGATAATTTTATGATACCTTAGTTAATTTTTAAAAGTGTTTTAAAATCAATTATAGATTTAAAATCTATATTTTCATGTAAATGATAATTTTAATTAAAAATTAAATTTCTCATATTTAGAATTTTATTTTCATAAAATGGAGTTCATTTTTAATTCTTGACATCGAAAAATGGTTAAGATATTTTTTTTGGATTTTTCTAAAATATTTGAATTTTTGGTGAATAGTAAAATAGGATAATTTATGATAAATGAAAAATACCAATTTCTTATGTCATAGGTGATGTTTATATGATGTAAGAACTCTTGGTTCAAGATCACATGCACTTATTTCTGTATGTAGTCACAAAAATCAACACTATTGGTTGTCTTGAGAAAAATAATAAAATAATGAATAAAATAATGAGAAATCACCCCTCTCCTCCACTATAAATACCACCCCTAACCAAAACTTTTCCATACAACTTCCAAGCATTGAGAGTTGTAAAAGTTCTACTCAATACTCTTCCCAAGATAATAACACACATCAAATAGCTCTTGGTATCATAAAAATACTAAAAAAATTCTCTTAAGGAGGTTCTCAAGAACGTTTATTAAAGAGGTAAAATCATCTTCCTTTTCCTTTTAGTTTCTTTTCAAGTTCTTTTATATTATTATTCTCTCATCAACTCCTTTGTAAAAATGATCATGATAACTCCAGTATCCTCTATATACGATAATGATATCATGTTAATGGATTTTTTATACTCAAACTCCTTTATCACTCTTTTATTTCAAAAAACAAATCATCGTCCATGAGGTGCCGATTTACAACCTTCATGGATGATGAATTTTTGTTCTTCAATTTATCCTTCAACGTTGGTACTGAAACCGATTTTATGGTTACAAAAGACTATAATATATGCATTACAACCATTTTTATATTTTTTAAGTGACATATTTTCATAATACTAAATGATAAAACTAAATAAGTTCGTTATGATCAACAACTGCCGTAATAATGTAAACGATTATCACCAAACGTCTTATCTATAGATTCATACTCATACCATATAATAAAATGATATATATAAAAATTTAAACTTATGGATGTTAATTAATGTCACATAAATTAAATTCTAGATAATTATACCCATTCCACATGAACTACCATACTTACATACAAGTATTCCAATCACGAAAACCAAGGAAACAAACACCCTAGAGCAATAATATTATATATTATAACACATAAAAAAGAATATAAATGAACTTAATAAAATTATAATAAATCAAATACATGTATATAATGTTATTATTTAATTAATTAAAGCATGTAATTAGATTATCCATGACTTTAAGGTTAAGTGCAGAACACATTCAGACATAAGGTAAGGGATTCTTCCTAAACCTCCATTTTTTATTCAGGATTGAGATTTATCTATCTTTACCCCATTTAAATTAATAATTATTATTATCTACTCCTCATAAATTCATTTTTAATGTTCAATATATGTTTACCAATTATAATTCCTTCTTTATTTGATGGGGGTCTATATGTTTAGAAGGATCTTTCTAATTTATTCCCATTACAGAGTCCCGATTAAAGGGAACATCTCGATTTCTTACCCATTTTTAAGTTTCATCTACAATCTATTTTATGAAACCATTATTTTTTAAAATTACTAATTTTTTCATGAAAAACTATATTTGTTTATTAATATCTTTATACAAATAATTATGACAAATAAAAATGATTTTTCTAAAAGATATATTCTTTGCATGGTAAAAAGGGCGTTTCTCTCAAGAATTCCTTAATTATTTTATTAAAGTATTATAATCTACTTCAACACCTTTATTGAATTTTATGATTTATTGAGATTTATATATTATTATTTTCATCTACCATATGTTATTAAATTATTTATGTCTATTTTGACTGTGGATGCGCTATCATGATACCACTCACTATGCTTCTCAGATTGGTTAGTGTTTATGATTATAGATTGGGGAAAGTTATTTACATTTCATGCATTCATGTTGTTTATGTTTAGCCCCAATCATATTATGATTTCCTTAGAATTATAAAGTGATGTATTGGGACTGTTATAGACCCCCGATTCATTGGTAGGTCTCATGAGACAAAATTAAATTGGGTTTTGGCTGAGGCCTTACCCTTATATTTTCATACATCTTGGCCAGGGCCTTGATAATATGTTTCAGATGTTCATCATTATGAATTCCCTCATTATGATATTAAAAATTGATAAAACGTTTGATATTTTAATAGTAGAATATCCTTGATTATGTTTCATTCTCTTATGACGAATTATATGGATTTATTTACTCAGGTTCTACTTCTTCCATATCATGATCATGTTTTTTTAAAGGCATGTGTTTTTAGTTACTCACCAGGTCTAATGTTTATTTTTATAGTAACCTTTTCTCTATTACTTACCCTTACTGAGCATCTGAGATCACCCATTTCTTATGTTTTATTTTTCCCTAGGATGTGACTATATGTATTATGAATGACATATAGGGATAATCTTGGAGTTTATGTGTGATTTAAAAGAAGTTGATATATTTTATTTCACTTCATGTTGAAATGTAAATTTTTTGTCTGTATGTAGTTTTTAAATGCTACTAATCAATTTGGTCCTTTAGGATGCGATTCCTTGTAATCTTACCAATATAATAAAGTAAGGCACTGACTCTGATCTATTGGGGTCAGGGTCCTTACATTTATGATCAATTTATTTCTTCTGATATTGAGAACATCATTTGGGAGATTGTGTTTTTGGTTCAAAATGAGTCACCTATTAGGGAGGATTCTGATAAGGATAACTTAAAGGATCCAAATGATTATCAGATGTTGGTCAGATCTTCCTTATATAATTCCCCCTCTAGTAAGAAGGTTGGTACCCCCTGGTTAAATATTGTGATCTAGATACTAAGAGGAAGGCTGACAGGCTTCCCAAATCTTCAACAATGAAATTTATTGATGAAAGGAAGAGGGACATTATCCTAGAATACATGCCTACTGTGATATCTCCTGTATCCAAGGATATTTCCTTATTCAGTATTGTTCAGGATATTACAGCTGTTCCTGTTCATGGAGGGAAAGATTTGAATAGAGGATCTATAGGATATTTAGAGCAGGTTAAAAAATAAAAATGGTAAGAAAGAATAAGATTCTGCCACCAAAAGAAATTAATTAGAGGTAGAGGGTAGGATAATGAATAGATGACATAGAATTAAGGGAATAAAATAAGATGAAATTCTCTTAATAAATGAATATTTTATACTGTAACTAATAAGGGTTGGGGAACACCCCAACAGTCATGATGCTTAGGCATCTTATTATGACACACAATCCTCCTCTTGTTGGGCATGCTGAGCCCAATATTCTTTTTGAAAAGTGTACCTCTTTCAATTAGGAAGCTCTTAGATATAGTTTTGTTGCTTTGATCTCTCACATAATTGACATGTATCATTTATGGGTATTAACACAATACAACATTCTTGTTATTTATTGTAATAGAGGATCCCAATTCATTATGGTGTCTCTTGATTCTCAAGTATAATTTTTACCTATATCATTCATTTAAACCTCAGTTTACTACATCATAATAAGGGATATCTAGAGGGATTTAGGCTTATTGTATGAGACTATAAGGTAGATGTGTATTCTCTTTGAGAATTTTAACACTATCTTGAAACCTGAAGATATGGCTAGAACCAACTTTCATAGATCAGATTCCAATAATTTCTCTATGTGTATTGATCAATGTAAATTTGTTGATGTTCATATTTATGGGGGTAATTTTACATGGAATATGTATACTCTGAATAGTATACATGAAAGTAAACTTGAAATTTGATTTATGTAGGGTAATTATGGTAATTATTTAGGTGGTGTTTCAAGCTTTATTGTCCCGATAATACACTTAGATCATAATACCTTGATTATTAAAGTTTTCACACAAATTGTAACGGTCATACCCCTACCCTTAAAATTCAATAACAGTTGGCTTGTCATCCCTGGGTGTAGAGAAATGGTTTAGGAATCCTGGTATATAAATTATCATGGTAGCCCAATATATGAATTGACATGTAAACAAAAATCTATCAAAGGAAAATTAAAATGATGTAGAAGGAAATACATTTTCAGCCTTGATGATGACATTAATTCTACTAAAAATATTATTTCAATATATAAAATTGCTAACCAAGATTAGGATACACCATCAAGAGATGATATGAATTCTCTATCCATTTTGGATGATTTGTTGACTATCCAATAATGATAGATAAGAAATTAGTTCAATTTGAGGAGGCTGCAAAATGGGGACAGTATGCCAACTTGTTTTAGAGAATGTAGAAAGAACAGAGAATAAGGGAAGGGGTTAAATCCATTAGTATTAATGATTTAATTTTCACAATTGAGAATGAAATTTATATTTTAGTGATTGAGTATTTTCAAAATATTTATTTTGATGATGGTTTTGACAACACTCACAAAATGGCTAATGTTATTCCTAAGTTTGTTGAAGAGCAGCAAAACCGTGAGCTCTCCTTAGTTCCCTATGAGGAGGAGGTTTGTACGACTCTTTTTTCTATTAATATTGATAGTATTCTAGGTCTTTATGGGTTCTCTAATGAATTATTTATGCTTTACTGGTACATTATTCATAATGAGGTGTTTATTGATGTTAAATAATTCTTCATTTATTCTCATATGCCTTATGGTCTAAATTCTAACTTCATTACTCTTATACCCAAAAAAGAGAATGTTTTTGACATTAGGGATTTTCGAACTATTTTATTAGAAACCAAATCCTGAAAATATTTAGCAAAATCATTTCCATAAGGTTTAGGAAAGTGGAAAATGATATTATCATTATGAATTAGTATGGGTTTTTCCCTTATAATAATATGAAAAACTAAATTTTTACTGCACTAGGGAGTGTAAATCTCATGAAGAGGAAGACTAAAGATGGGAATTTTTCTTTAATGATTGATATATCAAAATCAATTGATACTTTAAAATGGAATTTCATTTTTTAGTTCTCAAGAAGTATGGTTTCTCCATGGTCTTCAATATGATGATCAATACAATCCAATGATCTATGAATCTTTTCATTCTTATTAATGGTTCCAAAAGAGGATTCTTCATATAAACAAAATGAGTTAAGAAAGGTGATGTTTATTAGGAAATCTCTTTTCCCTAGATGAAGAGTACCTTAGTAGATGCATGAATGACATGGTTAATATTTGTTTATTTAAATGGATCACGACTGGAGGAGGTATGTTCACTCCTTCAAATCTATTCTATACTGATGATATTCTTCTCCTTATACAGGCATCCTTGAAAACTTTAAATGCCATAAAGCTTATTTTTATCATTATAATGAGGTTTTGGGGCAATATATAATTTGTAAGAAGTCATCAATTATGTTTGGTATGGAAACTTTGGTGGCAAAGAAGAACAAAATTACCTGAATGCTTGGTGTTAGGAGGGGAGACCTTCATTTTATTTATCTTGGAATTCCATTATTTTGGGGAAAGGTTAGTAGATCTCATATTTAGGATACTTTTTCTAGTATTATTAATCATTTGTCTAAGTGGAAAGGTGAATCCATGTCTTAAGTGGGAAGTGTATTCTTGGTCAATTCATTGATCACTTCAAAGTTTGTGTATAACCTTTATATCTACAAATGACCTAATATACCTATTAAACAGCTTTAAGGCATGATCAATAATTTCATTTGGATTGAGAAAATTTATGTGAGAAATATCATTATGGTTGCTTGGAAGGATTTTGTCAAATCCAAGGATAGTGGAGGTCTAGGAAATATAGATCTCATGATTTTTAATGATGCATTACTTTCTAAGTACACTTAGAATCTCTTTACCCTCAATGACCCCTCTATGATGATTACTTCCATCCGGTTCAATTCAAACATGATAAATAAATACTTTCATTATATGGTCTCATCCACATGGATTTATGTGAGGGAATTCTTCAATCTAATAATTATTTACTCAAAGTGGATTGTTTCTAAACATTCCAACCTTAATTATTGGATAACCCATTGGCTTGATAATCCCATAAGTGAGAGCATTATTATCCCACCCAATAGAAGGCATATAACTATTGCTGATATTCTTAGCAATAGGCACAGATATGAAGTAAAATTTACTAGCTATGTTTCTTGTGAAATTTAGAGGTACATATTTTTGGATAGAGACATTCTTGTTTGGATCAAGAATAAGAGTGGTGTTTTCAGCAGTAGGGATTTTTATAAGATGAATAATGATGGTGGTTTTAATGTCTCAGCTAGGATTTCCTCATTTAGGATACCTTTCATACATACTGCTAGGGAAATTATGATTTAGAAAGTTTAGAAAAAAATATTTCCCACCCATGATCAATTATAGGGGTGGGAATATCAATGGCCTAAGAATGTCACTTGTGTATGGGTGTGACCAAGTGAATCTAGCAACCGTTTGTTAACAACTATTTCATCTATATCTTATGCGATTATATTCAGGGTCTGTTTGAAATTTAGGTGGACAAGAGAAACACATTTGACATAATTATTTCTATCCACACAGCTGGAAACAACTATAACTATCAGATACAAAATATTTTATTTTTTTCAGTGTCGTCAGTTGTCTCTTTCACATGGATAGCCAGGAATTCTATTTTGTTTGATAACATTAACCCCTTGGTTCATGTTGGGAGGATGACAATTCATCGGGACATTTTTGCAGCTTACAAGGTACAAACTAGAATGATTAATAATTATATATATGATCTTTTAACTCTTGGAATCTTGGGTGTGTAATGAAGGATGATAAGACCTATTAGTCTAAGATTCATCATATGGAACCCTCCTATTAGTCTATGGATTAAGGTTAATTTTGATAGATCTTCTTTTGGATCATTGAGTTTATCAGGCTGTGGCAGTGTTTTTTTGCACATACCATGACTTTGTGAAAATATGTTTTTATCATTAAATTGGACATGAAACTGAATTTGAGGATGAGTTATGGGATTTAATTTATTCCTTTAAGCATGTTTTATAGCAGAATTGGAATAAGTTTTCTATTTAATATAACTCCCAAACGGCTATTGATGCGATAAGGGAACATACTAGAAATGTGTCATGGAGTATTTTTCCTCATTGTATTTATTTTTTTAATTATATGGAGAAAATAAGGTGGAGGGTTTCTCATGACTATAGGGAAAAAACTATGTCGCAGATTCCTTATCAATGATGGAAATTGTTCAAATGAGCTCAATGTGGTCTTTTAGATCTACTTATTTTTTCTTATCTCTGGTTGATGCTGATATATGGGGTGTTTTACATTATTGAGTTGTTATAAACTCCTTGTGGCCTATTTGGAGTAATTCAATTCACTTTTTCAGCTACCATGGAATTCCATATTTGGGTGTTGTCTCTTTTCATTTTCATCTGGCATGGAGTGGCCTTCTTTTTGATCACTGATGATCATTTATTCACCTGGAATGCTAGGAGTGGCTTGCTTTGTTACTGCATCTCGTATGTAAGGATTGTTCTACTTCATTACTGCACATAGAGAAGACTGCTTCATTCCTACACCTGGAGTTCCTTCTTCATTACTACAACTGGAATGAAAGGAGTGTCCTACTTCATTGCTGCACCTAGAATGCATGGAGTGACATGATAATCATTTTGTCATTTTTATTGTGAATAATGTCCTACTATATGATCACTATACATCATCCCATTTTTATTTTTTGGTTCATTATGCTTTTAATGTGAAAACTGGTGTTTTTTACATCCACACCATAATACTTAATTCATTAAGGTTATTGGGTATTCTATGATTGTATCATTTTATTGTACTATTTAATTTTTCTATAATAAATTTTAGGAAAAGGTTCACCCAAGTCCTAATCCCTTCTTTCAATATCCCCTTAAATCAAGTTGTAAAAAAATGACAAGTTTTTATTTTTTAACAAAACAATTCCCACTCTTTATATTATGAACAAAAAAATTGTTTATGCTTCATGTTGTGAACAAAAAGAATGTATATACTTAACATCTAAGTCTAATGAGATATAAATTTGTAACCATTTAATTAGAGGGATACATAGGACCCATTGATCAATTATCCATATATATTTGTTCCACTTGAAAATATACACTCATCATATCATAAAGAATCTACATAAAAAATGGATGTCTTTAACCATTAAAAAACATAACATAACATGAACTTGAGGAATCATAGGATATAAAAAGTATAATTTTACAAAATTAATCATATCAAAATAATATATAAATTGTGATAAAAACATCACTTTTTGAAATATAAACCTTGGATGGTAAAGATAATTGAAAATAAAAATGCTATCACAAAACCATTTAAAACATTATTATAAAATATGAATTATAATTTATTCTCAAATATTTTTTTGAATGGAAGAAGAATATATTTAAAAACATTATTATAAAGTGTTAAAAATAAAATATCCTGGAAAATAAATGAATGTTTTTTAAAAAGTGTTGAGTGAAGGGTAAAACATCAGAGTATAAAATGATAGAAAACACATTTCTTAAAAATATATACTTTGAAATACATTTATTTGAAAAATCATATAGTAAAAAGAGTATTAAATTTTAATTTTAAAATTTAATAAAGAGGACTATGTAAATAAAAGAAAATAAACCATCATATCATTACTAAAAATAGAGGACAACATTAGAAGTAATTAGAATATAGGCATGGATGAAATGATTCATTGGTAAAAATGTTAGTTATTATTATCAAACATAAACTTATATTTCAGAATATTTTTTTGAAATAAGTGGTTATTTATGTTGAGAAGTAATTTTACTTAAAAAAATGAAAATACCATATAAAACAGATTAATCTTAAGATGAATTAATTCTCTAATGGTATATTAATGTATGAATGACTATGAATCCGGGATTCAAAAATTGAATTGATAAAACTCTTATGGAATTTGAAAGTTAAGAATCAAATGATATTGAGAGAAAGATCATGAAATATACATTAAAATCTCATGAAATGGAAGATATTTTCATATGTAAAAGCAATTGGGGAGTGAATACACTATAAAAAATAAATTATGTTTAAAAATATCTAACATATCCCATGGTATTGAAAAATTGAAAAATAAACCCTTGCAACTTGAGGAGAATTTAAATAAGAACTTATTAAAATAAAGTGTCAGTATTGGGGAGTGATAATTTTATTACATTAATAATTTTGGTAAATTAAATCTCCTCTAATTTAATTGTTTCTATTTTACTTTTATTAAATTATAATTTCCCACATTTACTATTTTCATGTTTTAGAATATATATTTTTTCTTATGATCACTTTTTTTTCATACGACCACTTATTTATGTTCACATGGTCACTTATTTTGTTCATGCAACCAATTATTTTTTTTATACTATTTCTGGAAAATATATATCTTGTGGTCACTTACATATATATATTTCAGTCACATGAATATATATACTATGGTCACTTGCATATATATCTTCTAGTCACTTAAATATATATCTTAAGGTCACTTGAATATATATTGTTTTAGTCTTGTTGATATTGTGACCCATCCCACTGCATGAAATAATTGAATTTGCATCATAAAGTTACATCACCTTTATACTAACCAATCACTTGAAACTGCCATTCCATTGAAATACTACGAGATACTGCATGTTGTATGAGAGATTACCTATCCAACAACATATTCTCTTAAATAACCACATTACATGTAGTGATAAACTTGTAATTATATGAGAATTAATATAGAGAATCATGATTCAAAAATTTGAACTATATATATATATATATATATATGAATCTTGCTACATCTTGTAGTTATTTAAATGCACTAGATAAATGTATCCAAATTGATTCACAAATCCAATTATGTGACTTATTATAATTAGTTCATTTAACCAATTTTGTGATAGGGATGATTGTGATGTAGTTTATTGTTGCAACATATTTGATTTCATGAAGACATGGAAATCTCAGATAACTTTGAATATTTACTACAAGAATAAAAGAGTTTAATATTTCTCTAATAATGATTATGATATTTCAAATAATAGTTAATGAGTATATTTTCATGTTTATTATTTTAAAACATGGAATATTGTTATTAGTTATTTAGATGCTCCTTTATCCTAAAAAATCTCTTGATGTTAATTATGTGGGATCAACAATTTAAATATGATCAAAGGGGAATGTGATTAAACAAACTCTACATAGTTTATTCAATAGAGAGATATAGAAAAAATACTACATTCATACAAAAAGTGTGAAGTGGTGAATCCCTCATATAACTAATATTTCATTGGTATGTTCATAAATGAATTTATTATTTTATCATTTACTACTGAAGTGATCAAAGTTCTTGAGCTAAATCAATATTCATCATTATCATCTCAACTGCTATTCTTAATTTATTTGGGGTTTTATTATTTTATCTTATTATTCTTATATTTTTTAATTTTTTCCCATCAAAAATACTTATTACAAGTTATTCCTCCTATTCAAAATGAAGGCCAATTTCTGTCTCCAAAACAAAAGTCATTTTTTCATGGGTTTGGAGTTCTATAAAAGTTAGTTGGGTTATACCACCAGGCGAGAAAAAAGTACATTTATAACTGGGTTATAACACCAAAAAAAGTTAGTTTCTAAGTTAATACCAATATAATCACTAAGTAGAGAAGATTTAGTTGTATAATAGGATATTGGTGATTCGAATCAAAAATAAATATCACCTTATCTCTATTTTATTTTTGTTTCACTATTTATTTTCACCATTTCACCATTTATTCCTCTCATAATTATAATTAGTTAAATTCTATTAAAAATGGATATTAACTCCCCCACTAGTACATTATTCATATCACATAGACCTAATGATTGGTATTAGATTATAGTGTCTTTTAAGATTTTTTTTATGATTATTGATTCATTATCTTTTTGTGCCAAACAGTATTCTAGACCTAACAGTCTATGGAAAGATCCACTACATTGTAATGGAATGTTAGGAATTTGAGTTATTGAATCTCACCAGAACATATTATTTTAATTGAAATAACTTTTTTGTACTAAAAGGATAGGATGTAGATATTTTGAAAAAATATAGGCCTTGAATTTCAGGCTATCATGTAAAAATCTATAAATTTATTGAGGCTGATTTAGAATCTCTAACTAGATATAATTATACAAAATTCATTATAAATTAAAAAGTTATGAATTACCTATATTTTACTTTAAGTATAAATATTTTTATCCATATTTTTTATCATATAACACAAAATATGAAATTTAGAGGACTTTAAAAGTCACTTATCAAGGGACTAATATGTTGTAGAAAATGAAGTTGGGAATTCACATGGAATAGTTTGAAGAATTTAGAATGAATGATCCACATAATATTAAATAGATTTACAATATATTCAGTAAAATTTTAAACAAAATGGTTGTACTTTTGGAAGACATAAATAATTATGCCCTTATCAAAATAATAATTTGATCCATACATAAAAGGAGGCACTCAATGAAGGTTGCAATTGAAGAAATTAAGGATTTTATTGAGTAATCAATGGATGAAAATATATGATTAATTATTCAATATAAAATGAATTTTAAGAATGATAATGGTGAATAAAATGACCAAATTATATATATATAATTCAAATATAATATAATTTTTCTTATAAATCCTATTATTTTGAGTTGTAGAAAAGTGAGAAAGATGAATTAAATTTTTTTACTAAATGATTTTATAAGTTTATAAAAAGAAAGAGACTTTAAAAGAAGAATCCTATAAGTGATCACCAAAAAGATGATAAAAAATATGTAATAATTATAATAGTAGTATGTGATATTTAAAAATTAATAATATATGGGTGTATAAAAAAGGGACATATCAAATAATATTTTCTAAAATTGAAACAAGAATTGGAAAGACAAGAAATACAAGAAGTTAAAAGATGAATTTTAGGATGAATGGAATTTCATAGGGTCAGACTTGAGTAGTGATGATTCTAAGAGTGGAAAATAATCAACTAATATATGTTTGTTGGAAAAAATAATGAATGTGGTAATAACTGATTCTGATTCAAATTCAGGTTATGAGTTTGATATTAAAACAAAATTTAA
This sequence comes from Viscum album, assembly GCA_963277665.1. NCBI lineage: Eukaryota > Viridiplantae > Streptophyta > Magnoliopsida > Santalales > Viscaceae > Viscum > Viscum album. The sequence continues at coordinate 1,472,363,510 of OY728157.1, forward strand.
AGAATTAACTAAACCAAATTAAAATGTTCAAAAGGATATTTTGAGAACAGATAGATTTTATAGATAATTTCCAATATTAACAAATAAAATTAATGAAGAAAATTAAAAACCGAATTTTCCAACTTTATTTAATGTTAGAGGGAAAAAGATTTCAGATTCTGAAATGATAAAGCTCAATAATTATAATGAAAGAATGAAATATTTATTTTCAAAAAATTATGAAGATAAATATATTACATTTATGTTAGTCTGTGATGATTTATTTAAAATTTAACATGAATTTAAGAAATTGAAATAATAAAATTATAAAGTAAGAAATAAATGATCACTTTCAAAAAGGAAATTCTGTGATGACATGAATTTTATTAAAAAATGAAAATCTTAAAATGAAAATTAATGGATTAAAATAAAGTTTATCTATTTTTGTTCAACACAAAGGGAAATTTTATAATATTATTTCTATGAACAAAATAATAAAGATAAATAGATATTTGGTTATAACTGTGAGATTATTAAGATGTTAAAAACTAATTTTTTTAACATAACTACAGGAAATGCCTTAAGTGTACTATGAATTTGATTTAATTTGAAAGGGAATTATGAAAACAAATGATCATTAAGTATTAATAAGTCATTAGTCCAAACAGAGACATTTATTTCCAATAATCTATCTTCTAGATTAACCTTTAATAATTGTCTTAAATTCGATTGGATTCCTAATTTTTTTTATCATCAATCCATTTAGAACCAAAATAGATTTTATACTAAAACAATTATCTATATAATCTATTATAAAGGACATCTTTCTAAATAGTTATTGTAACACCACGACCCCTATAGACCAGATCCCGTACATTACTAATTACGTTGGCATGGTTAGAAGGAATGAAAATCCCAAAGGAAAGATCAGTTTAGTAGTCTTGAATAAACTAGATACAAAGATGTAACTCAAATTACATTGGAAAAGGTTACAAAATAAAATACATAACAAAAACTAAAAACTGCATCCATAAGAACTCAATAAATGATCTTCTCTTCATCACCTGTTGAAATTAAACAATGAAAGGGATGATATCAAACTCTCAATAAGGGTTAAAAATATCAAAAGAATGAATCAATAATAATTTAATTATAAATAATTTGACATAATCAATATGGCATGGGGAATAAATGAAAAACTCAGGCCATTAATAAACTGAGAATGAAACTACATCCATAGATTTTATAATAGTGAAAACCTCATGGATAGTAATAAATGGTAATTAATAAAGAGAATTATTATTAATTTAACATCATGTATCTGGAACATGATACCATAATACCGTAAAAACGGTTTAGTTCTGTGTGTAGAAACCCATCTGATTTTTGGAAACAAACTCGAAGGGTTTGCTGCCAACTGATTTGTCTCATGAGACCTACCTATACATTGAGGGTCTATAGCCTGCCCCACCCACCATTAAATGTACAAATATTTATTTATACATATATTCAATAAAAGATAAATATACTTTTACATTATCTATACAGAATAGAGGATACAGATTCATCAATATTTCCACAGTCAAAAACAACTTTCAAAATGAACACCACATGTTAAATGATATAAGACTTAGACAATAATCATATCCATGATATGAGAATATGGAAATTTAAATGGAATAAAATTTCAATTTAAAATTGATCTCAAATGGATATTAGTTACACCACATAAGAAAGAGTAGGTTCACAATACCAAGCAAGTCACAATGAAGTGAAAATTGAGACAAAGCACGTTACCATGTTTTAATCAACGGAGTCGTATGACCAAAAGTCAATAAATTCCAAATGAATGACGTAATACCATGAATATAAATAGAATAATGATAATATATATAAAATGTAAGTATAACTATACCACATATAATAAATAAGAGGTAAGCAATGGAAATCCAACAAAATTGAAAGTGAGATGAGAAAAACCCCTTACAGACATTTTGGCATGGTAACGAGTGTTCTTATGAGGGATTAATTTGAGTTAAAGGGATATACCATTATTTATATATCCTAATGGAATTATGGTAAAGGTGTTAAAACATACCCTATAATTATGTATTAAAAATAAAAGATCACAACATAGGAGAGATTCTTGAAAAAAAGTGAGAGAGAGGATCCCTTACCTTATGCTTGAAAGTGTTCTTGATTGTTCTTAACAACTTGAATAATCAAATTTAGTTTAATTAATTAATAAGTACATAACCTCATAAACATTTAATTGATATGTTATAACCTTATTAGGTTCATTAATGTCCTTTTTGATGGGTTTAAGAGATTCAATTTTATTGTTTTGGTAGCATTTTCTTCTTTGGTTTTCTTGATCCGTTTACTTGTATTCATGAAAGGAAGTTCATTTGAAATGTGTTTAAACATATGAAATCATTAATATATATTATTAATTAAATTATAGATATATAAGTGATCTTATAATGATTCTTGTTATATACCATGAGGATGACTCATTCAATGAGTAAATGATAAACCATTTGATTTGTCTTGGCAGTTTTGTGCACAATGAACATGTTTTGTATTATTATTCCATTTTATGAGTGCATAAAGATTACAAAACATTAAACATGATAAAAATAAATATTTTATGATCTGGTTAAACCATTAAAAAGGTTTCATGACTAGTCTTAAAGATAGTAATGCAAATTGAAAACATGTCTTCCTTGAGTGTGATAAATTAACATATCTCGGACAGTGTTTGCATTTATAGTATAAAAAGAGTGGTAAAAAAGAGATTATAATGAAATATTCCATTAGAACAATTAAAATCCAGTACATGTTTGGTAATATAATTATCATGGCATTTGGATGAGGTGAGATGAGAAGAGAGAACACAATAACGAAACTTGTAAAAGGAATTGAAATAAAAAGGAAGAGAGGTTCACCTCTTGAGTACTCCTCTTTGAGAAACTCCATAAGACCTTTGATTTTGGAATTTGGGTGAGAAAATTATTTATTGGCCACGGGGGAGGAGGTTAGGGAGATATTTGAGCAGAATTTAGGCAAGGCTTGAAGCTTGAGTAGTGTGGGAGGAAGAGGGGGTGAGGGGTGGTTTATATAGTGGAGGGGAGAGGAGTTTTCTTAATATTATAATTATTAATTTATTGTTTCTTCAAAAGAAAAGAAATAGTGAGTATTACATGAAAAAGAATAGTAATATATGCACATGAGTTTGATATTTGGGTGCTTACATCATTCATGATTCTAGTAATAGATAATTTAAATTATAATGTATTTATACGGTAAATTAATGTATTTTACTATTCACCAAAAATTAAGTATTTCAGAAAAATCACAAAAATTCACCCAAAATATTTTTGGATGTTTAAAATCCCAAAATGCACTCCATTTTTCAAAAATAATTTTCTAAATATGATTAATTAAATATTTAATTAAAATAATTATTTAATCAAAAAATATAAACACTTAAAATTATCATCTTCATTTTTAAGGTACCTAAATTTATTTATAACTTCATGGGTGTGGATACCATTCATAAGAGTCATATTAATATTCATAAGGGTATGTTACTATTCATAAGGGTAGGTTACTATTCATAAGGCTAGGTTACTATTCACTGAAATTTAACTTAATTCCATTAGATTCTAAATAACTCACTGATCGCAACCGTGTATGTCATATTTTCAAAATTCAAATCACAGAGCTGGAAAATTTAAGTTTAATGACTATGTTACAATGAAGTGGTGTTTTTTAGAGACTCAATGTTTAATGCATTCTATTTTAAATTTATTTGTAATTTATTGGGGTATTACATTATCCCCACATTCGGGAAATTGCATCCTCAAAATTTTATTTACTTATTAAAAAAGAGAGGGTACCTTGATCATGGTGTCCATCTAGTTTCATCATCATCTTAATCACATAAATTGAAGGTCCATGAATTGAAAAAAATGATTTAGAGATACATTAAAATCATTTTCTTCCTTCATCTAGATACACCTTGTACAACTTGGGTTATATGGGTGTTCATAGAAAAATAATTTCAGAAAATAATTATTTATGACATATAATTTCTAAACATCTGATAAAACATGATTTTTATAAAATAGTCGTACCGAATTTGAGTTGAATCTTTCAATCAACGGTCCTTTTAAAATTCCACAAGTATGTGTCGAAAGATTATATTTCAAAAGTAAATATAAATAAGTTGCACAAGGGTCTCCTTTTGCAGCACCTTTTTCAAAATCATAATATGCTTCAAAATCTTGTGATAAGGTAAAATATTTGAAAATGGCTTGATAATATTTACCATTCCTGAAAATATGAGAATATTTAGAAAAGGTGATTTGATTAAATACAACCCATGATCCATGATGGTATCGAGGTATATTAGATGTGTTTGATATCTCAAACAATTGCTTGCAAGTGAGTTTCATGTTAGAAAATGTTTCAGAATTTTCAAGAAATGAATTTTCAATAATTATTGTAAGAAAGTCATCAGGAAGGGATAAAAATTTCATTTGAGATACTCCTCCATCCATTTTTAATTTAATTTCCTTGATCTGAAAACTTATAAAACAAGGATTTAACTTAAATAATTGATATAGAGACTAACCATATGTTTAATGTAAACTCATAATACCTAAAGTTTTCTACAAGTATTTATTCGCGTTCTTACATTAGGAACCATTTCTAAATAATGGAATACAATAGATTAGTTTATGAATATAATATAAAAATAAATTAACATAGATTGAAATTCTATGCATAGATAATCTCATAAACATAATTTCTCTGAGGAAAAACTTACATTTCAATTCTTCATAATGGCTTGTAAACAAAATATGAATTATCCTAAGAATATCCCCAGGGAGTGTCGTAACAAAGATTGAAAAAGGCCTGTTTTCATGTACTAGGATACCCCGGGTCAAGCCTGAAACTCCTTGTCGGAGCTTTCACTCCTAGGTACATCTGTTCTAGAGCCACCTCTACCGGATCATATCCAGATAGGGACGTGTTGCTTGAAATATCCACATAATATTTTCCTTACCAAAATTCTCGAATTTTCTTGTATGTTTTTCCTCAAATTCTACCTTAGGAATTTGTTCCATAATTTATATTTTCTAATCTAGTTTCCATGGTTCCAACTAAACTTCCTCTAATACCAAATGTAACACCCCAAACCCCCCTAGACCAGAGACAGTTCATTACTAATTACCTTTTCATGGTTAAAAAGAATGAAAAACCTGAAATAATGACCAGTTTAGTAGTTTTAAGAAACTAGATACATAGATGTAACTCAAATTACATTGGAAAAGGTTACAAAATACAATACATAACAAAAACTAAAAACTACATCCACAAGAACTCAATAAATGATATCCTCTTCATCACCTGTTAAAATTAAAAAATGAAAGGGGTGAGCTCAAATACTCAATAAGGGTCACAAATAGAGAAAGCATGAATCAATAATAACTGAATTGTAAAAAATTTGACATAATCAATATAGCATGGTGAATAAATGAAAAAATCACACAATTAATAAACTAAGAATGAAACCGCATCCATAGATTTTTTCATAGTGAACACCTCATGGATAGTAATAACTGATCATGAAAAAATAGATTTATTATTAATTTTATATCATGTATCTAGAACATGATACCATAATACCAAAAAATGGTTTAGTTAAGTGGGTAGAAACCCGTCTGATTTTTGGAAACACACTCGAATGTTTTGTCGCCAACTGATTTGTCTCGTGTGACCTACTGAAGCATCGAGGGGCTGTAGTGGGCCCACCCAACTCTACATATCCAAATAATTCTTTATACCTATATTAAACAAAAGATCAATATTCCTTTACATTATCCGTATATAATAGAGGATACAGATTCATTAGTATTTCCACAGTTAAAACAACATTCAAAATAAATACCGTATGTAAAATGGTATACGACTTAGAAAATAATCATATCCATGATATGAGAATATGGAAAGTTAAATGGAATATAATTTAAATTTAAATGTGATCTCAAATGGGCAATATGTACACCACATAAGAAAGAGTAGGTGCACAATACCAAGCAAGTCACAATTAAGTGAAAATTGAGACAAAACTCGTTACCACGTTGTAATCTATTGAGTCGTATGACAAAAAGTTAATAAACACCAAATAAAACACAAAATACCAGAATATAAATATAATCATGATAATATATATCAAATTATAGTACACCTATACCACATATAATAAATAAGAGACAAACAATTGAAATCCCACAGAATTGAAAGTGAGATGAGAAAAACCCCTTACAAACATTTCATCATGGTAACGAGTATTCTTGTGGGGGCTTAATTAGAGGTAAAGGGGTATCTATTTATATATCATAAGTGAATTATGGGTAAGGTGTGAAAACATACCCCATCAATAGGTATTCAAAATAAAAGAGCACAACATAGGGGATATTCTTGAACAAAAGTGAGAGAGAGGATCCCTTACCTTATGCTTGATGGTGTTATTGATTGTTCTTAATGACATAAATAATAAAATTTAGCTTCATTAATTAATAATTAAATAATCTCATGAATATTTAACTGATATTTTATAACCTTATTATGTTCATTAATGGTATTTTTGATGGGTTTAAGAGATTCAATTTTATTATTTTGGTAGCATTTTCTTATTTGGTTTTCATGATCCGTTTACTTGTATTCATGAATAGAAGTTCATTTGAAATGTGGTTGAACATAAAGAATCATTAATATATATTATTAATGAAATTATATATATATAAATGATCTTATAATTATTCTGGTTATATTCCATGAGGATGACTCATTCGATGAGTTAATGATAAACCCTTGGATTTGGCTTGGTAGTTTTGTGCACAATGAACTTGTTTTGTATTATTATTCCATTTTATGAGTGTGTAAGGATTACAGAACATTAAATATGATAAAATACATATATTATGGTGTGGTTAAACCTTTTAAAATTTTTATGACAATTATTGAAGATATTAATGCAAATTGAAAACATGTCTTTCTTAAGTGTGATAAATTAACACATCTTAGACGATGTATACATTTATAGTATAAAAGGAGAGGAAAAAGAGAGATTATAAAGAAATATTCCATTAGCACAATGAAAATCCAGTACATGTATGGTATTGGAATTATCATGGAATTTATATGAGGATATATGAGAAGAGAGAACAAAATAATGGAACTTGTAAAAGGAATTGAAATAAAAAGGAAGAGAGGTTCACCTCTTGAGTACTCCTCTTTGAGAAACTCCTTAAGACCTTTGATTTTGGAATTTTGGTGAGACGGATAGGTATTGGACGTGGCGGAGGAGGTTAGGGAGATATTTGAGCATAATTTAGGCAAGTATTGAAGCTTTAGTGGTGTGGGAGGAAGAGGGGGTGAGGGGTGATTTATATAGTGGATGGGAGATGAATTTTCTTAATATTATAATCATTAATGTATTATTTCTTTTCAAGACAAGAAATAGTGAGTATTAAATGACCAATAATAGTAATATATTCATGTGAGTTCTAGATTTGGGTGCTTGCATCAGTCATGATTCTAGGAATAGTTAATTTAAATTATAATGTATTTATATGGTAAATTAATGAATTTTACTATTTATAAAAATTCAAGTATTTCAGAAAAATAAAAAAAATTCATCCAAACCATTTTTCAACGTGTAGAATTCCAAAATGAACTCAATTTTTTAAAAATAATTTTCTAAATATGATTAATTAAATATTTAATTAAAATAATTATTTAATCAAAAAATATAAACACTTAAAATTATGATCTTCATTTTTAAGGTGCTTAAATTTATTTATACATTCATGGGTGTGGATAATATTTAGAAGAGTCATACTAATATTCATAAGGGTAGTTAATATTCAAAATTGTCAGTTACTATTCATCAGGGTATGTTTCTATTCATTTAAATTTAAGTTAATTTCATCAGACTCTAAATAACTTACTGATTGAAACCGTGTATGTTTGATTTTCGAAATTCAAATCATTGAGATGGTAAATTTATGTTTAATGGATAGGTTATAACAATGTGGTGTTTTATAGAGACTCGGTGTTTCATGCATTCTATATTAATTTTTTTGTAAATTCTATGGGTGTTACAGTTATTAAGATCCATGGTATATTTAAAATGGGTTATCTAGGAATATGAAATATGATATTGATAACTTTTTATCTTTTAATTCATGTGAAGGAGGTACTGTCACTTTTAGTGAGAACATTAAAAGTCATGTCAGATGGTTTGGAGAAGTAGGAATAATAAAATATTTTATAATTTCTAATGTAATGTATGTAAATGTATTAAAACATAATTTAATTAGTATCTCACATCTTTGTGATAATGTAACAAGTATAAAGTTTTATGTTAATAAATGTCTTGATTATAAATATAATACTATTTTATTTTATGATAATAGAAAAGAACATATATTCTATATAATGTCATGAACCTTTCCCTAGGGCTCGTGCCTTGACTACCCCAAGCCTGCCTTCTATAGGCCAGGGGCGGGTGACTAGCACCAAAAAGAAATATCCCATGAAGGGAAGGCATTGCCTTTAAACCTATATACAAAAACATCCAACCACACCACAACACACGGAAAGGGGAAACAAGTATTCTACTAAAACAAGGCTGAGTGCAAGTACAAGTGATAGTAAGTGGGCTAGAATACAAATCCCACAAGGAACTAAAAATTTCAAAGTACAAAGGGAAACTATAATGGCCATCCATGGAAATCCCCACCTGATCGTGAGAGTAGTGAACCTACTTGAAGCAAAAGTAGTATATCCTCCCCACCCGGCCCTATTAGGAGCCACCTAATCCTAGGCCACCAAGTCCATCATTGTATCATCCATATGTCCTGTAACATCCCAAGTAAGTAATGAATAATAGATATTTTTATCTATGTCTATTAATGAATTAGATAGTGTTTTAGAGGCTTAAAATGAAAATAAATCCAATCTTAAGCATGAAATACACTAATATTTTTAAAAGATTATTTTGCTGCCTTTTGATGGAAAACCATTTTTAAATATATCTTTTGACAATTTTATAATCTATTTTTGTCAAAATAAATGTATTCTTTATGATTGGGACATCAAAATTTACATTGTGTGAATTTTTGGTATTTTTCTGACAATGTTCACTTTTTAATGAATAGTGAAAATACTGCATTTTACATCAAAACTGCTTTTTAATCTAATTTATTTATATGATTAAATTATCTTTAGAATTGGTTTTAAAGTGAAATTAGAATATATTTTTACCATTTAATCCAATAGTGGTCATTTAAATTAATTTCACTATGAAATTGGACTTAAACTAGTGTCAATCTTTTGATACTTATTGTTTCATAAAAACACGCTATTTGCTCTGACAGCGGGAATTAATTATTAAATTAATTAATGAAACTTATATGTTTTGAATTTTGTAAAATAGACAATATTTTTGAAATCAGAATATCAAATATAGCTTAGGGTTAAGTTTTGGTATTTTTCTGAAAAACTTTAATTTTTGATGAATAGTGAAACCACTAAGTGGTACTTAAAAAACTGATTTTTCGTTTAAATGAAATTTTACCACCTCTGTGATTTGATTTTCAAAAATCTGACATACATGGTTGTAATTAAGAAGTAAAATGTGGTTCAATGAGATTAAAATAATTTTTTGGTGAATAGTAACTTTTATGTTCTTAATCGAGATTAGTGGTAATTAGTGTAGTTTAAGGTAAAAATAATGTTTTAATAGTATGAGATGAGCTTGACACATGTCCTACCATCATTGGATGTGTCATGGCCGACCAATAAAATCCATGGTTCAGCTTGGGGACCCCATGGAGCCACTTTGGTTGGGAAATGACATAAATAACTTTTTATTTAATGAAAAAGTAAAACTGACACAAACATAATATGTTTTACAAAAACAATTTTTAAATGGGGTTATACAAGTCAGATTTTTGACTATAAATATTCATTGGAAATATAAAAATATTTCCTACATCATAGTATTTTTTTATAATTTTTAGACTTTAAATAAATTAAATTATTTATGACATCATGATGATGCAGCGATTACCTCATTAATAAAGGATTTAAATAAAATGAGAAGATAATGTAAAATCTATGACCTACACATGTCCAAAACCTATTGGGTGGGTATATTTAGAACCATTATCACCTTATACTTGAATTATATCAATGTGGGACCTTTTAAATCCGAAACCCATTTTCAAATAAAGTAATATTTCTTTACTTTCCAAGAGTGCCCCTCCTCTCCTCTTATAAAAGGCCCCCACCTCTACCTCCTTACCCACACTTCCAAAGCCTTTGGCTCAGCCAAACCCTGCCCATTTTGTATCTCCACTTCCCTATATTACTCCTTGAAGCCTCACTTTGGGTAGAAGTCTTCCCAAGGAAACCTTTGAGCTCAAACCAAAGGGAGTTACCCGATTTTAAGGTAATGTCTTCACTTGAGTCCTTTTGTTTTATTTTGCTTCTCCAACCCCCTAAACTATTTTTATTTATTTCTTTTGTAACAACTCCAGTATATTCAATATACTAAGATGTTTTTATAAGAAGGATTCAAGCTACAGTTACACACACCTACATCTAATGGTTAAAGAACATACTATTTCCGTGGATGGTGAATTTATGCCTCCCGAAACGATGATTGTTCAACATTCCTTTAACACCTTCAAATGTGGCCATTAAGATGTCACTATATTTATATATGATATATAATATGTTTATGTTTTCCTTAAGCTTCTGTATTTTTCATTTTGGGTATACCTTTATGGTTTCCATTATGGGTAAAAGCGATATCTTCATTTAAGGAAGTGCGGACTACCACCCCCTCAAAGTGATTTGATTTCGTTAATGCCATATATGGGACGTATAAAGGATTTAATTAATGGTATTATATATGATATTATACTGGAATTATAATATATCTTTATATAATTATTATTCTGTTCCATAAAAAAATATGAAATATAAATGAAAGTAGCGTTCATGCGTACGTACGGCTTACCGTCTCCATGAACGGTGCATTTCATTTCTTACCTCTAAAAGATTATGTGATATTATAAATTCAAATATATACTGGATATATATGATATATACATAATTATTATAATTCTGGATATAATGGATACATGAACAACTTGTTATTCTAAAGGGTTTATTTTGACTCAAGTACCAATGATCGTTAAAATGACCGTTATTAACTTAAATAATTACATAGTGTTCATGACATGGAAATAAGTGATATAAAAGGAATAATGAACTTTAATAAGGTTCTTAAGAAAGTATAAATTAACTCAAGTTTATTATTCAGGAGATTAAAGAACGACCGAGTCAAGTTGGACCCGAGGTATGGGACTTCGTCTCAATCTCCTTTCATTGAGGCATATTTTGTTTTATACACAACCTCCTTTATACAGTGTATAAACCCCTTTGACTTTTATGTTTATTCAAAAGGATTATTTTTATACGAACCATTTACTAAATGAAAAAAGGGAATGTTTTTGTCGTACGTATGCGGCGACAACGACTTCTCCGCCGTCGTGACCATTATTTGGGTTTCAGCTTCCTCTACAAGCCATACCTTCTTTTTAAAAGAAAAATAAATACCATGTTTTACTTTTCTTTTATTGTGGTATTGAAAATGGATTTCATAATGTTTTTATTACATCAATGTGTTGTATTGATATCACATGATTGAAATGGGGAAATGTTATGTTTTCTTTATGCATGTTTTATGTGATACGATTATGTTGATGTTCTTGGGCATTATTATGAAGACGGGTGGTTCCATGATAAACTATGGGCAGGTGAGCCCGATATAGCTCTCCAATGCATTGGGTAACGCGAAGGAGTGAAACATTAAGGTTTCTCCGAAGAGATTTAGGGAATATACTGTGATGGGTATTCCAAACGTAACCACGAGGGTTACTCCCTACATAAGAATGTTATGAATGCCTCAAGTTACCTTTATGTCTTATGATTTCTATGATTTATTCATGATTTGATGAGGTATGTTAAAGTGCTTATGTTTTATGGGTAAAGTATGATCTCATTATTATGTATATATGTACCCATGTTTCCTTTCCATATTTTTATATCCCTTACTGAGCTTTTTATGCTCATCACAAGTTTTTTTGAAACGTTTTTCACAGGTCAAGGGAAAGGCACATGATATGATGATAGTGTCAAGGAAGTGTCAAGAAAGAATCCATGTTTTATTTTAAATATGTTTCCATTGATGGGAATGAAGAATACTATCTTTATGTAACCACTTTGTTTATATGTGAAATGTAATGCAAGTTTTATGATCTAATTCCCTAAAACTCTAAACCCAAAAAGATCCTCAATGTGTAATCTTGTAATAACTCAAGATTAAGTAAGGTTTAAGGCTGGGGCCTTATAGTTGGTATCAGAGTTCGGTTTAGATAACTTTAGGAGTTATAATTCTATTAAATGATTATCCAAAAATATTTTTTTATGAAATGATATAGCGTTTGAAGATTACCATGTTGCTTCATCTAAGACATGTTTGTTCAGAATGGTTTTCCGCAGAGGAAATAGGGAAGCAGTGCTAGGAAGTCATACGGAAGGAAATAACCTTCCGAATCAGCATCCTGAGATGGTTGGAATTGGAACTGAACAGTTTGTTGCAGTAATGGAACAATTGGATCAGGCGATAAATGGTGGTGGTATCCATGCATGAGATCAGCCAGATCAACCGCAAAGGAACATGTCAGTGGTGGAATATTTCATGAGGCAACATCCCCCATAATTCAGAGGATCATCTGACCCTGTGTTAGCTGAAGGGTGGATTAAAGCACTAGAGAAGATTTTCGATGTCATGGGGTGTTCAGATAATCCAAAGGTCAGTCTTTCTATTTATCGTTTGGAGGGTGAAGCAGATCAGTGGTGGTCGATGGTTAAGAGTATCAGGGATGGTAATGAGATTGATGCTCTCAACTGGTATGAATTCAAAGGTATGTTTCTTGGGAAGTATTTTCCTAAGGCTGTTCGACTTAGGATGGAAAAGAAATTCTTGGAATTGAGGCAAGAGGAAGACTCAGTGGCTGCCTATGAAGAAAGGTTCACTCGATTGGCAAGGTATGCTCCAAATTTTATCCGAGACCTTGATTGTAAAATCAATCATTTTTACTCCAGATTAAAGCCAAAATATCGAAGGGAATTAACTTCTTATGAGTTTAAAAGTTATGAAAAGCTTGTTTGATGTGCTGAGAAGGTGGAAATGGAGTTTGCCGATGATCAAGTGTTTTATAACAACCAACAGAAGAAGAGACCGAGGTGACAGGAGAAAGGTAAGAATTCATCAAAAAAGTCTAACGGTAAGAAAACTAAGTTTCTAGTTTGTGATAAATGTGGCAAAAGGAATGATGGGGAATGTCTTCTGAATTATGGAAAGTGCTACCGATGTGGTAAGATGGGACATAAGGATCGTGATTGCATTGAAAAAGATCAAGGTGAAGGTAAGACCAAATTTGATTTACAGTTAGTGAAATGTTATAAGTGCAATGAGACGGGTCACTATGCAAATGAGTGTCTGACAAAGAGCTTGAGTGATGGGAAGCAGTTAGAATACAAGAAGAAAGGGGTGGTTAAATCCTTTGCAACTACTTCAGCAGATGTCAGGCCATCAAATGAAGTTGTATCAGGTACTTTGTTTGTTTTTTCAGATTATTCCAGTGTTGTTTGATTCGGGGTCTACACATTCTTTCATCTCTGAAAACTTTTCTAATAAAATGGGAATACCATCTCAAGAAATGACTCCTGAACTTATGGTAAAAACACCTGGGGGAAATGTTGAGGAAAAACGAATTTATAAGAATCTTCCTATCCTTATCTGTGGAAAGAACCTACTTGGAAACCTTATTGTTCTACCTCTAGTAGAGTTTGATGTTATCCTGGGTATGGATTGACTCTCTATTTACCATGCTAAGATTGACTGTAGAGCTAAAGAAGTTTCTTTTCAGAAAGACTTTCAGTTTGTTTACAAGAATGAACCCTTACTGTTGATAACTTATCAAGAGGCCAAGAAACTTGTAAAAGATGGAAATGAATGTTACCTTGCACACATCATTGAAAATAAAGGAACTATTCAGATTAATGATGTGCCAGTGGTAAATGAGTATCCTGATGTTTTTCCTGATGAGTTGCCTGGAATAATACCAGATCGAAAATTTGAGTTTACTATTGACTTAGTTCCTGATGCTAATCCAATTTCAAAACCCCCTTATCGAATGGCTCAAATTTAACTTTTAGAGTTGAAGGAGCAATTGCAAGATTTATTAGAGAAAGGTTTCATTCGACCTAGCACATCACCATGGGGTGCTCCTGTTTTATTTGTTAAAATGAAAGATGGTTCTATGAGACTTTGAATTGATTATAGAGCCTTGAATAAAATCACTATTAAGAACAAATATCCTTTGCCTCATATAGATGATTTGTTTGATCAGCTTCAGGGAGCTCAGGTTTTTTCAAAGATTGACCTGAGATCGGGGTACCATCAGCTGAAGGTAAAGGAGGAAGATATTCCGAAGACCGCATTCCGTACGAGATATGGCCATTATGAATTTCTAGTAATGCCTTTTGGGATAACCAACTCACCTGCTGTATTCATGGACTTAATGAATAGAATTTTCCATGAGTTCTTGGATAAGTTTGTGGTGATTTTCATTGATGATATTTTGGTGTTTTCTAAAAGTAAAGAGGAGCATGAAAGACATTTAAGGTTTATCTTGAAAACCTTAAAAGAAAAGAAACTGTATGGAAAATTCAGAAAGTGTGAGTTTTGTTTGCAACAAATTTCTTTCCTTGGTCATAATGTTTCTAAAGATGGAATAACTGTTGATCCTGCAAAAACAAAAGTTGCGGAAGACTGGCCAAGACCCACAAATGTAATAGAGATTCGTAGTTCCCTTGGTTTGGCAGGCTATTACCAAAGGTTTGTTAGAAATTTTTCATGGTTATCTAGTCCAATGACTAAGCTAACTCGGAAGGGTGTTAAGTTTATATGGACAAAAGAATGTGATGATTGTTTTTATGAATTGAAAAGAAGATTGGTGAATGATCCTGTTTTGGCACTACCTTCCAGGAATGGTGAGTTTGTTATATATAGTGATGCTTAATTTAAAGGAATTGGTTGTATCCAAATGAAGAATGATCAGGTAATTGCTTATGCTTCACGTTAGTTGAAAACTCATGAGGTAAATTACCCTACACATGATTTGGAATTAGCTGCTGTTGTTTTCGCTTTAAAAATTTGGAGGCATCATATGTATGGAGTAAAGTGTGAAATATATATTGATCACAAAATTTTAAAGTATATATTCACTCAAAAAGAATTGAACATGAGACAGAGGAGATGGATATAATTAATCAAGGATTATGATTGTACAATTCATTACCATACGGGAAAACCAAATAAAGTGGCCGATGCTCTGAGTCGAAAAAGCAATGATTTATTAGCAATGTTTCGTTTGGAACGTGATCCTTTGGTTAAGGATTTGATGAACTTTGGAATAGAAGTTGTTGGTGCAGGAAGTTCTTCTATTTTGTTTCAGGTATCAATGAGATCATCTCTATCAGATAGAATCAAGCAAGCACAGAAGCAAGACAGTGAGTTGCAGAAAAAGGTAGAGCTGGTTGAGAAAGGTAAGTTGCCTGAATTCAACATTGATAATGATTGTGTTTTGAGATTTGGAAAGAGATTGTGTGTGCCTTGTGATTCACATTTGAAGAGAGAGTTGTTATGTGAAGCTCATAGTTCTCCATTTTCAGTTCATCCTGGCAGTAATAAGATGTACAAAGATCAGCGGGAGTATTACTGGTGGGATGTAATGAAAAGAGATATTGCTAATTCTACTATGAAGTGTTTGACTTGTCAGCAGGTTAAAGCAGAGCGGCTGTTACTGAAAGGGATGCTTCAGCCTCTACCAGTTCTAGAGTGAAAATGGGAGAATATATCCATGGACTTTGTTGTGGGATTACCGAAGACATCTCAAGGTAATAATGCAATCTGGGTTATTGTTGATCGCTTGACCAAATCTGCTCATTTCCTTGCTATACGAGATACTTTTTCCCTAGATCAACTTTCCCGTTTGTATCTTAAAGAGATAGTTAGGTTACATGGAGTTCCTCTCTCCATTGTATCTGACCGTGATCCCAGGTTCAGTTCTAACTTTTGGAAAGGCCTTCAGAAGTCGTTGGGTACTGAATTAAATTTTAGTACAGCTTTTCATTCTCAATCAGATGGGCAGTCAGAACGAACAATTCAGACCTTGGGGGATATGCTACGAGCTTGTTCGATGGATTATCAGGGAAGTTGGGACCAATATCTTTCTTTGGTTGAATTTTCATATAATAACAGTTTTCATTCCAGCATACAGATTGCACCATTTGAGGCGTTATATGGGAAGAGGTCTCGAACTCCAGCTTTCTGGGATGAAGTGGGTGAAAGGAAGTTGATGGGACCAGAATTGGTAGAAGAGATGGCAGAAAAAGTTCAACTGATTCAGAAGCACATGAGAACAACTCAGATCAGGCAGAAGAGTTATGCGGATAACCGAAGGAAGGATCTATCTTTCGAGGTAGGTGATCATGTTTTTCTCAAAGTATCACCATGGAAAAGTGTGATGCGATTTGGTAAGAAAGGAAAGCTGAGTCCAAGGTTCATTAGACCATATGAAATTCTGGAGAGAGTTGGATCAGTTGCTTACCGAGTGGCTTTACCTCCGAGTTTATCTCAGGTACACAATGTTTTTCATGTTTTTATGTTGAGAAAGTATATGCCCGATCTATATCATGTTTTGAGTCCAGAGGTAGTTCAGTTGGAAGAGAACCTATCTTATTAGGAACAAACGATCCAGATTCTTGACCACAGGGAGAAAGTGTTATGGAATAAGGTGATTAATCAGGTAAAGGTTTGGTGGAAAAACCACATGATGGAAGAGGCAACATGGGAATCTGAAAATGCAATGAGGGATAAGTACCCCCATTTATTTGATAAGTAAATAAATTGCGGAGATGCATTTTTCTAAAGGGGGGAAGGATGTAACATACCAAGTAAGTAATGAATAATAGATATTTTTATCTATGTCTATTAATGAATTAGATAGTGTTTTAGAGGCTTAAAATGAAAATAAATCCAATCTTAAGCATGGAATATAATAATATTTTTAAAAGATTGTTTTACTGCCTTTTGATGGAAATCCATTTTTAAATCTATCTTTTGAAAATTTTATAAGCTATGTTTATCAAAATAAACTTATTCTTTATGATTGGGACATCAAAATTTACTCTCTGTGAATTTTTGGTATTTTTCTGACAATGTTCAATTTTTAATGAATAGTGAAAAATACTGCATTTTACATCAAAACTGCTTTTTAATCTAATTTATTTATATGATTATATTATCTTTTGAATTGGTTTTAAAGTGAAATTAGAATATATTTTTACCATTTAATCCAATAGTGGTGATTGGAATTAATTTCACTTTGAAATTGGACTTAAACTAGTGTCAATCTTTTGATACTTATTGTTTCATAAAAACACGCTATTTGCTCTGATAGCGGGAATTAATTATTAAATTAATTAATGCAACTTATATGTTTTAAATTTTGTAAAATATACAAAATTTTTTAATTCAGAATATCAAATATAGCTTAGGGTGAAGTTTTGGTATTTTTCTGAAAAACTTCAATTTTTGATGAATAGTGAAACCACTAAGTGGTACTTAAAAAACTGATTTTTCATTTAAATGAAATTTTACCACCTCTGTTATTTGATTTTCAAAAATCCGACATACATGGATGTCATTAAGAAGTAAAATGTGGTTCAATGAGATTAAAATAATTTTTTTGGTGAATAGTAACTTTTATATTTTTAATCGTGATTTGTGGTAATTAGTGTAGTTTAAGGTAAAAATAATATTTTCATTGTATGAGATGAGCTTGAAACATGTCCTAACCTCATTTTATGTGTCATGGACGACCAAGACAATCCATGGGTCAACTTGGGGACCCCATGGAGCCACTTTGTTTGGGAAATGAAATAAATAACTTTTTATTTAATGAAAAAGTAAAAATGACACAAACATAATATGTTTTACGAAAACAATTTTTAAATAGAGTTATGCAAGTCAGATTTTTTACTATAAATATTCATTGGAAATATAAAACAATTTCCTACATCATAGTAGTTTTTTTTATAATTTTTAGACTTTAAATAAAGTAAATTATTTATGACATCATGATGATGCAGCTATTACCTCATTAATAAATGATTTAAATAAAATGAGAAGATAATGTAAAATCTATGACCTACACATGTCCAAAACCTATTGGGTGGGTATATTTCAAACCCTTATCACCTTATACTCGAATTATATCAATTTGGTACCTTTTAAATCCGAAACTCATTTTCAAATAAAGTAATATTTCTTTACTTTCCAAGAGTGCCCCTCCTCTCCTCTTATAAAAGGCCCCCACCTCTACCTCCTTACCCACACTTCCAAAGCCTTTGGCTCGGCCAAATCCTGCCCATTTTGTATCTCCACTTCCTCTATTACTCCATGAAGCCTCACTTTGGGCAGAAGTCTTACCAAGTAAGCCTTTGAGCTCAAACCAAAGGGAGTTACCCGATTTTAAGATAATGCCTTCACTTGAGTCCTTTTGTTTTATTTTGCTTCTCCACCCCCCTAAACTCTTTTTATTTATTTCTTTTGTAACAACTAAAGTATCTTAAATATACTAGGATGTTTTTATAAGAATTATTCAAGCTAAACTTACACACACCTACATCTAATGGTTAAAGAACATACTATTTCTGTGGATGGTGAATTTATGCCTCCCGAAACGATGATTGTTCAACATTACATTAACACCTTAAAAGGTGGCCATTAAGATGTAACTATATTTATATATGATATATAATATGTTTATGTTTTCCTTAAGCTTCTTTATTTTTCATTTTGGGCATACCTTTATGGTTTCCATTATGGGTAAACGCGATATATTCATTTAAGGAAGTGCGGATTACCGCCCCCTCAAAGTGATTTGATTTCGTTAATGCCATATGTGGGACATATAAAGGATTTAATTAATGGTATTATATATGATATTATACTGGAATTATAATATATCTTTATATAATTATGATTCCATTCCATAAAAAAATACAAAATAGAAATGAAAGTAGCGTTCATGCGTACGTATGGCTTACCGTCTCCATGAACGGTGCATTTCATTTCTTACCTCTGAAAGATTATGTGATATTATAAATGCACATATATAATGGATATATATGATATATATGATATATACATCATGATTATAATTCTGGATATAATGGATACATGAACAACTTGTAATTATAAAGAGTTTATTTTGACTCAAGTACCAATGATCGTTAAAACGACCGTTATTAACTTAAATAATTACATAGTGTTCGTGACATGGAAATAAGTGATATAAAAGGAATAATTAACTTGAAGAAGGTTCTTAAGAAATTAGAAATTAACTCAAGTTTATTATTCAGGAGATTAAAGAACGACCGAGTCAAGTCGGACCCGAGGTATGGGACTTCGTCTCAATCTCCTTTCATTGAGGCATATTTTGTTTTATACACAACCTTCTTTATATGGTGTATAAACCCCTTTGACTTTTACGTTTATTCAAAAGGAATCTTTTTTATACGAAGAATTTACTAAATGAAAAAAGGGAATGTTTTTGTCGTACATATGTGGCGACAACGACTTCTCCGCCACCATGACCATTATTTGGGTTTTAGCTTCCTCTACAATCCATACCTTCTTTTTAAAGAAAAATAAATACCATGTTTTATTTTTCTTTTATTTTGGTATTGAAAATGGCTTTCATAATGTTTTTATTACATCAATGTGTTGTATTGATATCTCGTGATTGAAATGGGGAAATGTTATGTTTCCTTTATGCATGTTTTATGTGATACGATTATTTTGAGGTTCTTGGGCATTATTATGAAGACGAGTGGTTCCGTGATAAACTATGGGTGGGTGAGCCCGATATAGCTCTCCAATGCATTGGGTAACGCGAAGGAGTGAAACTTTAAGGTTTCTCCGAAGAGATTTAGGGAATATACTGTAATGGGTATTCCAAATGTAACCAAGAGGGTTACTCCCTACATAAGAATGTTATGAATGCCTCAAGTTACCTTTATGTCTTATTATATCTATGATTTATTCATGATTTGATGAGGTATGTTAAAGTGCTTATGTTTTATGGGTAAAGTATGATCTCATTCTTATGTATATATGTACCCATGTTTCCTTTCCATATTTTTTATATCCCTTACTGAGCTTTTTATGCTCATCCCAAGTTTTTTTGAAATGTTTTTCACAGGTCAAGGGAAAGGTACATGATATGATGATAGTGTCAAGGAATTGTCAATAAAGAATCCATGTTTTATTTTAAATATGTTTCCATTGATGGGAATGAATAATACTATCTTTATGTAACCACTTTGTTTATATGTGGAATGTAATGCAAGTTTTATGATCTAATTCTGTAAAACTCTAAACCCGAAAAGATCCTCAATGTGTAATCTTGTAATAACTCAAGATTAAGTAAGGTTTAAGGTTGGGGCCTTATATGTCCCACCCCCCTGAGAACCTCTATCTAAACATCAAACATCTGTATGATACACAACATGTGCGGGTGAAGCCCGTGTAGGGGTGAGTATAAAAATACTTAGTAGGGACCCTGATACTGTGAATGTGTCCCAGAATTCCTCAAAGGGAAAACCACAAAGTATGATCTCAAACACAAAGCATAAAGTAAAAGACAACTCACACTAGGTATATAACATAAAGAACATAAATAAAGATTATTAGTCATAAATCTTGATCATCTTATCCTATAGAGAGGCTTTTGATACTAAACCACACAAGGTCTCTAGGTGTTGAACCACGCAAGATTTCTAGGAGCTGACCCACAGAGGGTCTCTATGTGCTAACCCATAAAGGATCACTTACTACCGACCCATAGAGAATCACTAAGTTACGTCCCACAAAGGATCACTAACTGCTGACCCACAGAGGAGCGCTGGGTACTTCATTAAGTCACAACCAGCCACTGAATTCCCACACTTAGCACACTTGATTCTGGTAGGATGTTATCCTCAAGCCATAGGTCATACCTCAACTTCCACAATGTCCCAAGAATAAGTAACCTGAAGAACAAAAATTTCATAGCGGTTCTAAAGCAATAAACGACACGTCAATCAGACGCCTGATCTGTATGTTATAGACATTTTAGTACCGAGGGCTTAGTTGGATTCGGGTTTGATCCAACCCAACCATACTATAACTTTCTCCAAAGCCCAAGTAGATTACCTCAAAAGGAACGCCTCATCCCAAGGGTCCCAACTCCATAGACAACACATCAATCAGACGCCTTGTTTGCGAGATATGCCCAAATTAGCGAAACGGAACCAGTCAGGTCCTGGCCCGGTAGTGGTCTAGACCGATTAGTGGGTCCGGCCTAACTGGTGGGTCCGGACCACCTAGAAAACCCAGCACATGGTGAAGGCTAGTCTTCCAACTGGCGGTGCCAGTGAGGAGCCCCCTCCCTTTCGAAACGACCTACACTGCCGGTTGTTTGCTGTCCAGCCGAGCAGCCCAAGCAAGCCACTCACCTACCCTACGCAACACTAGTGCTACATTTATTCCACCATTGTAGCCCTATTGGACATGGATCAAGCTACCATGGCACCTGTGACCACTGCCTCCGCATCGAAGATGCTTCTTTGGGCCACCAGTGAAGCTCCGTTGGTCTGATTTCATTCCCTTTTGTATCAACAGGTCTCCCGGGATGCCGCCGTCACTGTGCATCCTTTGGTTTTTCCTTGGCACCGTGTTTCTCGATCTCCCATGAATAACACATCAAAACCAAGGTTGGTCGATGGTATAGGCCTTATTCAGATTGACCTTCCCCCCCTGTGTTTGCATTGTATCATGGAAAGAAGTATAATAATCATTAAAACACCATAATGGAAACCCCACATCAACCTCCCACAAAAAACAAGTGAATCATGGATCAACCTATTAGTTAGTTGATTCACATTTGTCATATTATTATATTACGAGGTATGATGAATCTTTAAACACTTATAAATATTAATTCCCCTAACATGAACAAGTTGGATTCCGCTGATGATGAAGGAGGAGAATCTGTTGTTCAAAGAGATTAGTCAAAGTTCTTCATCACCTGTCGATGTCTAGTTTGGATCCTCAATGGTGTCGTCGAATCTCCATTCTTCATTGGAGGAAGATTTCATCAGAGTTTCTTCAGATCTTCCTCTCATAGCTCTCCCAAAACCCATTCCAAATGTTTGATTAAATAAGAGGGAAAGAACCACCTACGTTGCGTTCATTAATGTGGTTCATTAATGAACTTCAATTAATGTTACATTAATTCTATGAGTTTCATAGTAACAAAACTAAAAGATCATGTCAATACATAGCTCTCAATAAAATCCTGACATTACGATGCAGTCTCACCACCATCGCTCAATGGTTTAAAAAATAATAAAATAACTTCTTTAGTTATTTTATTATTTTTTTCTAAAAGTCCAAAAAATAAATTTTCTGTCTGACTTTTTCTGAACAATGTTAAGCTTTTCTTAAGTGAATCCTGAGGTTAGGAATTCAACGGTGCCCTCATATTTCAATTCTGAGCATCAGTTCAAAATTTAGAAATTTGTGTTTTCACATTTACTGAATGTACCTTAAAAAATTTAAAAACTCTTTAACAGTCTCCCTCGACCCGTTCCTGTCAATGTTAGTCTCCTCCTATGGGAAATACACCCTCACGAGATCAATAGTACCCTTATATTTTCAATCCAAGTTACCATTTAGGAGTTTTAAGTATTTGACAAAAAAAATAATTGTTACTTAATTATTTTATTTATGTCCAAAAACTAACTTCCACTGTTGGCTCATACCATCCAATTCAAGGATCTTCCAAAGGAAATAAAACCCTCATGAGTTCCGCGGTGGTCTCAAATTTTTAATCTAAGTCTCTATTCATGAGTTATAAGCAGTTGAAAAATAAAATAATTTTATTTAATTAATTTATTTACAAATATTCCATTTTTGGGTTTTCTCACTAGAGGCCTACACCGACTAAACATAAGTCACACTTAGGGTAAAATATTTATTATGAATGCAATAGTGACCTAATATTTCATATCCGTGCTGTTTAATAGTTTTTTACTTTTTCAGGAAAACTATTCACACATGCTATTTAAAGCTTAAGATTTTTCGACGGATCATTCCGGCCACTCCGGCCCTCGGAATCACATTTCATCAAATTTCTCTATATTGAAAAAATTCAATATAATAAAAAAAATTATACAGAAATTCTGAGATATTACATTCTCCCTACCTTTGATATTTACTTCCCCGAAATCCAAAATAAAGGCAAATCCAACAAGTGGGGGTACTGATCATGAATCAGAGCCTCCTACTCCCTCATTCACTCTTGAGGATTCCCATGATACCACTGAACGTGAAATAAAGGAATCAACCATCCCTGCAGAATTTGTTCCTGTCGATCCTCTATCTCCACTGGGAACTCCGCAAAAGTTTCCCCATCATAAATGTCCTGTTTTTCCCAGTTCATGATGTGCGATGGATCAAGCGTGTATCTACTCAGCTGTGACATGTTGAAAACATCATTCACCCTATGAATTTGTGGGTGAATAGCTTGGATGTATTCCACCTCACAATATCTGCTCAGAAACTAAAAAGGTCTGATGAACTTCAGAGATAGTTTTTTGCTCTATCCAAATCTTCACAATACCCTTCGGGTGAGACCCAAAGGAAAACATGGTCTCCCTCCTCAAACTACAAGGGTCTCTATCTCCTGTCGGTATAAGACTTATGTCTGCTCTATATAGTCCTAATTATCTCCTGGATGATCCACAACTTCTTAGTGGTATCCCATACCAACTCTGGACCCATGAGTGCGGACTCCCCAGGGTCTGTCCAACATAGAGGTGATCTGCATGGCTTCCCATACAAGGCCTCAAATAGTGGCATGCCAATGGTGGAGTGATAGTAATTTTTTTATGCAAACTTTACCAGTGGTAGGTGGTCCTTCCAATTGTGTCCAAAATCCAGGACACAAGTATGAAGCATGCCCTCCAAGGTCTGTATGGTCCGCTCTATTTGACCATATGCCTGGGGGTGAAAAGATGTGCTCAAGCATGATGGAACCTGATGCTTAACTTTAACTTGCTGACAAGTGAGGCATCATTAAAAAAATCAACTACCATTTCCTGCATCCATGACAACCAGTATTGGCATCGGAGGTCCTAGTACATATTTTCTGCACCAGGATGTACCCCCAAAGGGGATGCATGGGATTCCCTCAACACCTCCTCCCACAACGTCATTGGTACCATGGTGCATCCTCTGAAAAGGATGACGTGCTCCCCACTTATCAGAAATACATTAGGAGCATGTACTAAGGATATCTGAGCATGTCGAGACTCACAGTCAACATCCACAAGATATGCCTCCTGAACTCACTGAAGGCGTGTGGGAGTGACAGTTATAGACCAGAGGTAAGATGCTCTATCATCATCAACAAAGGATATTAGCATCAAGACTAGCTGCTCTGTCACCTCACTAGAAGTTGTAAACCTGAACTCCTACTGAGCACATCTATCACCACATCCCTCGTCCTAGGAGTATAGACTATCTCAAAGTCATAGACCTAGAGGAACTCCAGCCATAGCCATTGTCTTAGGTTCAGGTTCTTCTGTGAGAAGATATACCTGAGACTCTTGTGATCAGAGTAGACAGTAAACCATTTTCCCAACTATAATCTTAGCTCCCAGAGATCCATGGGAGCCATCTGATATGCAATTTTATATATTGGTGTCAGTAGTCCAAACATAACCTCTAACACTAGTTGTTACTAATCCCTTCCTCTAGAAGTCCTCCACCTATGCCCCCTACTTGCGAAGCTCTACAAAAGCCCTATGATATACTAATACTAATATCAGTGCCATCTCGGTGTGTAGAATGATACATAAGTCCATCCCCCTGTGGGGAGGTAATCCTGAAAATATCTTTAGAAAGGATGTTCCCGCACTCTATCACTATTATTGGGAACTAAAAACACAAAACACCTACTGCCATGAGGGTAAGGCTATATGAATCAAGAGTGATCGGCTACACCCACCTATGCACAAGTTTATCCCGTGATGTCTGAGTTTCCTTTTACTCCGACCAAGGAAAACCCCATTCCAACATTACAGATATACCACATCCTTTTTTCCTAAAACAGTCAATCTGATCATGAAAAGTGGATGACCAGTCCATACCCAAACTAACATCGTAAGGCCTCAATGCTGCCACCAAGAGGTTCCAACCGAAACACTCACCTCAAGGGTCAGATCAAACCATTGATGTAAGTTTTATTATCAGGTATCCTCCCATAGGTATCTCTATATGTAAGGGTCAAGTCAACAGTTTAACCAGAAACTCTAGGTCTTGAACAAGATTCGTGAAAAGAAGGAATGATTAGTACCTATGTCTCTTAATACAACAACTGGTAGTAGACACATACTATACCTTGAATCATTCCTGGAGCCCTTGGGTCATACTCCTTGACCACATGCAGCTACTCCATATCACTTCCTATTCCCAAAACATTTCAAACCTACAAGTCTTTGAGACTAACTTCGGTTTCCATCTTTCCCACTACTGACATTCACTATCTGTATATTTTCTGCAAAAGAATTTTCAACCACAAAGGTTATCTCTAAAACCCTAACATAAGTAGGAATGAATAGAGAAAATAGTGCTGGATCAGATGTATCTAAACACATATCTCTCAGAGGTCCGAGACCTGAAGCACTAGTCGTATCGTATTCATCAAGTACCTAGAATGGTCAATTCACCTCGACGAATACTCAGCTACTGATATGTTGTCCTGTCGAAGCTATAGAAGCTCTTGGGACACACAATCCTTATATTTTTATGAAAAAATTCCCATTTATCTAAGGAAGTATCTCAAGCTCTGTCCATGAAAAAGTCACCCCATTATAAGATCAGGGTAACCTAAACCCTTTCATCAACCTGCTGAGCCACATAGAAGGCTCTCTACTAGAACCACTATCTGATCTAATGGTTCCATGACAAGATGGTAACATAGTCACCACCTCATGCCAATCCTTAGCCACCTCTGAGCTTGGTTCTCCTTGTAAACTGAGGGGTATCTATCGCTAAAACTCTTGTAAGTCTATAAGAATACATGTTTCCTCTATCAGTAGTGCTGGTAGTTACTGTTGAACAACAGGCAGTGGTATTACTGGGACACTTCCTGAAGGTACCATCTTAGGAAATGGTCCCTAGACCGAAGCCTCATCACTATATGGACCATCCTCATGGTCACATACTAGAATCCTGGATTGATGTTTGCGTGGAGGCATCTTGAAAGAGAATCAAGATAAACCACAATCAATAAGTTATACATGGTGAGATGACTCAAAAGTGGTCAAGAGAAAAACATTTTCAAAACACATTCAAATAGTGTTTTCATGTACCCTGTTAGAAAATAGAATTCAGGGTCCTTGTGTATGGATACGTCAGCTGCCACACCAACTCTGAACTCCCTAAACTGAAATCTGAACTCAAGACAATTAACACTATTTCCCCCATTGAAAAATATAGACTCTCGTTTCTTCTTGTAGAACCTACCACCTTTTGATACCATTTTCTCATGAACAGTCCCCTAGGGCCCATGCCAGGACTATCCCAAGTCCGCCTTCTATAGGCTAGGGGCCGGTGACTAGTACTGAAAAGACATATCCCCCAAAGGGAAGTCATTGACTTTAAACCTGTATACACAAATGCCCAACCACATCCCAACAAACTGAAAGAGGAAACAAGTATACCACTAAAATAGTGCTGAGTGCAAGTAAAATTAAAAGTAAGTGGGCCAGAATACAAACCCAACAAGGAAATGAAAACAATAAAGTAAAAAAGGAAACTATGATGGCTATACATGAAAATCCCTACCTGATCATGAGAGTAGTGAAGCTACTGGAATCCGAAGTATTATATCCTACTCGCATGGTCCTGCTGGGCCCCACTTTGTCCTAAGACACCAAGTCCATAGTCATAGCATCCGTCTATCCCGTCCCCCTGAGCACCTCTATCGAAAAATCAAAATTTTTCCCCAAACAAAACATGTTCAGGTGAAGCCCATGTAGGGGTGTGTATAACAATACTCAGTGGGGACCCCAAGACCCCAAAGGTCTCCCAGAATTACACAAAGGAAAAAACACAAAGCATGATCTCAAATACAAAGCATAAATTAAAAGATAGTTCACCCCTTGTATATAACATAAAGAACATGAATAAATATGATTAATCATAAAGATAGATCATCGTATTCTGTCAAGAGGCTTTTGCTGCTAGACCGCACAAGGTCACCAGGTGAAGACCCACAGAGGATCACTAGGTACTGACCCACATACGATCGTTAAGTGCTGAACCACGGAGGGTATCCAGGTACTGAACCACAGAGGGTCGCTAGGTGCAGACCCACAAAGAGACGCTAACTATTGAACACATATGGTCACTATGTACTGACCCACAAAGGATCACTAACTCCTGAACTAAAGAGGATCGTTAGATGCTTCATTAAGTCACAACAAGCCACTGGATTTCCGCACTTAGCATGCTTGATTCTGGGAGGTTCCACTCCTCAAGACACCTTTCATACCTGAACTTCCACAAAGTTATATTAAGAAGTAACCCAAATAACCGCCATGTCATAAAGGTTCCAACATAATAGACGGTGCGTCAATCAGATGCTCAATATATAAGTTATAGGCATTTTAGTATTGAGGGCATGGTTAGATTTAGGTTCGATCTAACCCGGCTGTACATAAACTTTCTCCAAAACCCAAGTGGAGTTTCTGAAAAGGACAAACTCATCCCAAGGGTCCTAATTCCGCAGACGGTGCATCAATCAAATGCTCAGTTTGTGAGATACACCCAAAATAGTGAAACAGGACCAGTCGGGTTCGAGTTCAAAATGGGTCTGGCCCAGCCGACCAGTTGGGACTGCGGGTCTGGCCCGACTAGTGGGTCTAATCCAGTTAGAAGATCCGGCCTATTTGGAAGACCCAAACCCACTGGAGGGTTCAGCTCGACCCGCGGGTTCAGCCTTACCAACGGGTCCAACCCACCTAGAAAATCCGGCTCGCGGTGCGGGTCAGTTCTCCCAACTAGCAGTGCCAGTAGGGTGCCACCCTTCCTTCTGAAATGGATGGCACAAACGGATGTTTTCTTTCCATTTGAGTGGCCCAATTTGTCCGCTCACCTACCCTACGCGGCATTGTCACACCACGTCTTTAACCACTGTGGTGCCTACGGGTGCCGTTTTTCCCACGTGGCCGGCTCGGCTGACAGCCGCCGATGGCCACTGCCACCGGCCACCACCACTGGTCGCTGGCGCCACCATGCCAGTGGTGCTTCTACGGTCCCCTGGTGAAGCTCCGGTGGTCCGATTTCTTTTCCCTCTACGCCTACAGGCCTCACAGGATGCTGCTGTCACTGCATGGCGTTCGATTTTTCCTTGCATTTGTGTTACTTAGTTGACCATGAATAAATCTTCAAAACTAAGGTCTATGGAGGGTCCTAGACTTGTTAAGATCAGCCTTCTCCATTTTCGTTAGTGTTATATCATGGTAAGAAGTATAATAGTCATTAAAACCCCATAATGGAGACTCTGGATCAACCTCCTGCAAAAATAAGTGAATCGCGGAACAACCTGTTAGTCGGTTGATCTGTGTTCATTATATTATTCAAAAATGAGGTATGTTGAATCTTTAAACACTTATAAAGTTTAATTCACATACCTTGAACATGTTGGATTCCGCTGATGATGAAGGAGGAGAATCCATTGTTCAAGGAGGTTTGTTAGCGTTTGCCGTCGCCTGTTGATGTAGGGATCAAATCCTCAATGGCATCATCGAATCTCCGTTCTTCGTTGGAGGAAAGAATCGTTGGCGTTTGGTCAGAGCTTCCTCTCATATCTCTCCCAAAACCCATTCCAATCAATTGATTAAATAAGAGGGAAGGAACCACCTACATTTCATTCATTAATGTGGTTCATTAACGAACCTCAATTAATGTTCCATTAATCCTATGAGAATTGCAGTTACACAACCAAAGGATAATGTCAATAAATAGATCTCAATCAAAGACTAAAGTTACGCTTCAGTCTCGCTACCATCTCTCAATGGTTTCAAAAAGAATAAGATAACTTCTTTAGTTATTTGTTTTTCTGAAAGTCTGAAAAATAAATTTTTTGTGCAACTTTTTCTGAACAAAGTTTTGCTCTGCCTAAGCGAATCCCGACACCATGAATTAAATGGCGCCATTGGATTTCAATTCCAATCACCTATTCAAAAGTTAGAAATTCACGCATTCATGTTTACTAAACATACCTTAAAAAAAGTTCAAAAATTATTCACATTCACTCTCAACCCACGTCGGTCAAGGTTGGACTCCTCCTAAGGGAAACATGCCCTCACGAGCTCAACGAAACCATCAGATTTCCAATCCGAGTTACCATTTAGTATTTATAATGACTTGAAAATAAAATAATTGTTAATTATTTTATTTTTAGCCAAGAACTAACTTCCACTATTGGCGTGTTCTGACCAATGTTTGGATCTGTCTAAGGAAAGAATACCATCACAAGTTCAACAGTGGTCTCCTATTTTAAATCCAAGTCACCATTCGTGTGTAATAAGCATTCAAAAAGTAATATAATTTTATTTCATAATTTTATTTACGGTTATTCCATTTTTGTGTTTTCTCATTAGAGACCCATGTCGACTAAACTTAAGTCGCGCTTAGAGTAAACCCGCTATCCTGAACACAACCATACTTTCATATTTCTAATACGGACACCCGTTTAAGAGTTATTATACCTTTTCAGGAAAACTTCTCATGCATGCTATTTAAATCTTAACATTTTTCGATTGATTATTCCAGGTACTCTAGGCCTTAGAATCATATGCCTTCCAATTTTTCAGTCTCAGAATAATTCGATATAAAAAAAAGAATTATACGTAAATTCTGGGACATTACATATAAATTGCTCATAACTAACCTAGAAAAATGTAAAATGTTCATATTATATAGAAATAGATCATATTATTTTTCACAAAATATTGGGACATGTTCATCCACAATAATTGTACAAGTAGTAAAAACATGGATAGGTTCTAAAACTTTCAAAATTTAAAGAAAGTAAGTATTTTATGTGTGATTCTTCTATAATAGGTATAGAACAAAAAGATACATTTAGAACTATTAATATTGTTGATATGGTAGTTTTTTTATAAATAATTCATCTTGATTTACTTGGAACTATGAGAACTACTAGTTTAGGATATGATGAATATGTATATTTAATTGTAGAAGATTTTAGTAGACTCACCTAGATTCTTTTTCTATATCATAAAAGTGAAAACCTAAAAAAATTATTATTTTTTCATATATATATTGAAAATAAAAAATATCATATAATAATATCATTTCAAAATAATAAAAGAGAATAATTTATTAACTTATATTTTGAGAAATTTTTATGAATACTGTGGATACTTTAATAATATTATGCCTCTAGAACACACTAACAAAATGGTGTTGTAGAGAGGAAAAATAGAACTATTATTAAAATATAAAGAACTATGATAAATGAATTCAATTTACCATTTTTTTAATTTAATTTTTTAATAATAATTTCTAAATATTAAATATATTTTACATTATACCATTGACAAAGAAAATTATTTATGAAATTTTTAATGAAAAGAAACCCAAGATTTTTCACTTTAAAGTTTTATGTTGTAGTGTGTATATTTTAAATAATAAATATAATTTAGGCAAGTTTGGTTCTAAAAGTGATGAATGTATTTTTATAAGATATTCAAATAATATTAAATCTTATAGAGTATATAAAAATCATAACCATGTCAATGGAAGAATATGTGTAGGTAATGTTCTTTGATAATAATGAAAAATAGAATACAAATTATTATAATATCAAAAAAGAATTTAAAGAGTTCAATTTTAATGAAGAGAAAACTACAAATGATAATGCATCCATTCAAAGGGAGGAAATCTCTTCTTAATATTATCCCATGAATTAGAAAACTCATAATGATCATTATTTAGAAAATGTAATTTGAAATTTTGAACATCTAATAAGAACTAGAAAATCAATTTTGTTTTTTTGTGCCAATTATTAAATAGTTACTGATTTTGTGTCTATTTAAAGAATAACTGAATGATTCAAATTGGAAAAATTATATACATGATGAACATAAATTTTTTTAAATAAATAAAGTCTAATTTTTTTTGAGTTTCCAAAATATACACATTTCATTTGAATGAAATGGATTTTTTGAAACAAAATAGATGATTCTGGTAATATATTAAGAAATAAGGATAGACTAGTTTCTCAAGAATATTCACGAGAAGAAGGTATTGATTTTTAATATTCAATTATACAAATTTATATAATATAATCCATTCATATTATATTATCTTTTTTCATATTATAAAAAATTTAAATTATTTCAAATAGATGGTGGTGGTGTATTTTTAAACAGTGTAATATCTAAAGTAGTTTTTTAAATTAAACATAAATTAATTTGATATGACCTTAATGGGTGAATTAAATTTTTTCGTTTTTTGTATATTTTATAATGAAAAGATGGAGTATTTATAAATAAAATTAAAAATGCTAAATATTTTTTTAAAAAATTAATCTTGAATCATATAAAAATATGAGAACTCCAAAGAGAACCAATTCCAAACATGATAAGGATGAATCTAGAAAATATATTAATGATAAAATGTATAAATGTTTGATATGAAACATTTGTTATTTAACTACATCATGACATGATATTATGTTGTAATTTTCATGTTTTTAAGATAAAATTACAATCCCAAATTAAGTCATTTAATGGAAGTTATAATAATAATTAGATATGTTAAAGTAACAATTAACACTGGTCTGTTTTACTCCAATAAGAATTATTTTAATTTGTTATCACATTTTGACTTTGAGGTAGGAGGATGTAGAATTTATTGGAAAATAATTTCAGGTATGCTTCAATTACTTTGTAAATGATTAATATCATTTAGTTTAAAAATTGAATTTCTAGTTTCATTGTCCACAATTGAGGTTAAGTACATTGCTGCGGTAAATTTTTATGCTCAATGAATTTTCATAAAACAAAATCTATCTAATTTGATTGTTTATTTATAAATATTTCATATATAATGTGACAATAGTTCTAATATTTAAATATCTATAAATCCATCACAACTTTATAGGATAATACATATTGGTGTTATATTTCATTTTTAATAGATCATGTTCATAAAAGGGATATCATTATTGAATATGATCCAATAGAAAATAAATTTGTAGATATCTATAATAAAGAATTTTATTTGATGTTGATTGATAAATTAAAGGTTGAACCCAGGTTGATAGATATTTTTGTTAAACTGTTTAGTTTTCAAATTCTTAATATTATATTAAATAACTAATTGATCTAAAATTTTCTGACAACTATTTAAAATTTAAAATTTAGTATCATGTAAGGATACCAATTATGTGTTTTGATGTTCTTATATTTTTGTTATATAATTATGAATTTAGGGAGATTTATCCCTATCTTGCTAAATTTTTTATTAACATGTTTTTATTTTTGTACATTAGTGTTGGGTAAATTTTAGTTTAATCAGTTTAATGTTATTATCAATCAAAATTCTATTATATCAAATTGTTTCTAATTTTTTAGTATTATGTGTAATTGTGAATAAAATTATATATAAATTTATATATATTTTTCATAATTTTTAAAATGGAATATTTTTATTATTAGTTTCTAGAAGTTTTTTTTCTTTTTTATAAATTTCAAAAAGTTGGAGAAATAGGTGAATTAATTATTTGTTTTTTTATTTTTCAAAAAGGGGGAGATT
This sequence comes from Viscum album, assembly GCA_963277665.1. Taxonomy (NCBI): domain Eukaryota; kingdom Viridiplantae; phylum Streptophyta; class Magnoliopsida; order Santalales; family Viscaceae; genus Viscum; species Viscum album. Next base: position 1,472,396,676 of record OY728157.1, read on the forward strand.
TTTTTTTGGGGAATTTTTATATTTTTATGATAATAATTTTTATAAATTGAAATATCTTTCTTTCATTATTTCTATTTTAGTTTTGTTAAATTAAAATTTCTCACACTAACACTATTTATATTTTAAATTATATAATTTTTTATTACTATTAGTTATTTTTTTTCTTCTGGTCACTTATTTTTGTTTCTACTACTACTTATTTTTTTTCACTTATTTTTTTTCATAATTTTACTTGAATATATATATATATATATCATGTGGTTACTTTTATTTATATCCTATGTTCACTAGAATATATATCATGTGGTCACTTGCATATATATATATATATATATATATATATATATTCGTGAACATACCATGACCTAACCTACCACATGAGATCCTTAAACTAACTACATGAAGCTATTGTGCCTTTATTATAACCTACCATTCTAAACTACCATGACATTAAAATACTGCAAGATATTGTATGGTGTATTAGTGCTTATTCGACCTACCATATCTCTATATAACTAACCACATTACATGAAGTTATCCACTTATAATTATCTGAGAATTAATAAAAAAAATAACAATTCAAAAACCCACAATATACATATATAAAGATTTATAAAGGTTGAAAAAGATGAAATTAATTAGATAAACACAGGTGAATTGTTTCATATAGCCAATTGTAAAGCATAGCTAAATTGGTTTACATAGTCGATTGTGAGACATAACTGATTATGATGTAGCAGATTTCTACAATGAAGCTGATTACTATGATGTAACTAATTTTATGAAGACATGAAAATCTTAGAGAATTTTGAATATTTACAACAATAATAAAATAACATGATATTTTTTGGATAATTATCATGATATTTAAAATAATAGTTAACATGTATATTTTCATGTTTAATATTTTTTAATGTGGCATACAATGATTTGTTATTTAGACACACTTCATAACCAAGAATATATTGGTGTTAATTATGTTGGATAATCCATTGGAATTATTTCAAGGGGGAACATGATTAAATAAATTTGAAATAGTTTATTCAATATAGAGACATAGAAAAAATATAACATTCACATGTGAATTAAGAAGTGGTGAATCCCTATTATGACTACTATTTCATTAGTGTGATCATGAAGGAATTTATTATTTGATAATGTACTTATAAAGTGATTGAAGTTATTAATCTACATTGATATTCATTATAATTTTCTCAACTTCTATTATTAATTTATTTTTTGTCTTCATTGTTATATCTTCTTATTCTTCTATTTGTTCCTTTTGAGTCAGTTTAAGTTGCTACCATCCAAATATAACTTTATAGGTTATTCCTAATATTCAAAAGGAAGTTTGGACTGTGATACCTAAACAAAGGTCGGTTGGTCATGATTTATGTCTCCTATAAAAGTCTATTGGGTTATAATACCAAGTGAGTAAAATGTACATTTGTAATTGGGTTATCAAACCGAAACAAAAGTGAGCTTATCAGTGAATACTTGTCTTCTCACTGAGTAGATATTATTGATGAGTAGTGTACGACCTTAGTGAACCAATATACTATAAAAATTTTACATTATCTTTGTTTTATTTTTCATTGTATTATTTTTTTTCATCAATTAACTTTTTATTAATATGATAATTATAATTTGTTTAATTTATTTTAAAAGGACTATTCATAGCTCCTCTAGTCTATCTTGCTATCTCACATAGACTTAATTGAGATAGATTTGCATTTAATCCTTAATTAAAATGAATAAAATGTATTTCCTGATATAATATCTCAATTACATAGCATAAATAATATTAAAAATAAATTACATACAAAATACAAAACATGCCTAAAGAGAAGTATTTGAGACAAAAACCCCTAACTTGGTCCTAACCCATTCAACACTTACACACCAAATTTTATAAATAATTAAATTAATTTTATTAATTACATACACAATATTTTTTTTCATAAATATAACAATTTATACTTTACATTAATAATTATTAAATATATATATATATATATATATTTATTAGTTTTTTTACCCATTTTCCCACATTAGGCGTTTATAATTTTAATGGTTTATGTTTGTTTCGCTAGAGAGGCGTTCATATTTGTTCTTATTAAAAAATTAATATTTAATAAAAAAATAATTTTCTTATAGTGGTTTATTTATAATTATTTATAGATTTTAAATTTCCTTTAATGGGAACATTAGTCTTTATCCTTTATGATGAAATCGACAACAAGCATTTTGTTTGTAATTTTTAACTTATGTTGGGTGTTTTATTAATTAAAGAGTTAAATATTGACACATAATTACAAAAAAAAATAATTATTTAATTATTTATATAATATTATATCATTAATTTATTTTTTATAAACATCCATGATATAATTTCACAACATTGTTCAAGTAGGTGGTCAAACCGACCTAGAAAAGAGTATACCGAGATTAATTGATGATTATGAAGTGATTAAGTTATAATATCATTACACCAGTGACATAATGATAAAATTTAGTTTTTATTAATATTATATATCATAATTAGAAATAATTAGGAGAATAAGTGATAGATACAAAAAATTTCATAGTATGAATAAATTATTTTCCACTTCATTTTCTTCTTTAAGATAAATAATTTTATAATGATTGTTTATAATTTATATCATCAAAAGAATATTCATTTTTCATCACAAAATAATTATTCATATAATAAAAATCTAATTTATACTTTAAAAATATACTAAAAAACATCCTCTAAAAGATGTAATATAAAATAAAGTCATTTATTTGTTAATCTTGTACTCTTCACACATGCATGATTCACGTTTTCATTTTTTTTAATGGAAAAGAAAAGATGTGGTTAATTTTTGTACCATAATTATAATAACATATAATAAGAATAAGGATAATAATGTTTTTAATTTAATATTTTTAATTAAATTTTTGAATAAAGTAGTGCACAAAAATAAATAGAAATGATAAAGAGAGGCCAGGAATGTATAACTCACTTTTTAGATTATATCTTTTGAGTAGGGGGTTATTCCTTTAATGTATGGTATTTTGAGAAGATCATGAACTCTTCAAGGAGTATTGAAATTTTTACACTTGGTTTAATCAGATTTAGGTTTGAACATAGTGTATTGTGGTGTGAGTGTATGTGAGAAGAGGGGAGCCCCTTTTATAAATGAAAATGATGGTGATTTTTATAAATACACAAAACTTTCCAATAATGGGAATTCAATCCCAAAGAAAGTGGATCCAAAATTGAAAAAAATAAATTAGGTAGGTTATAAAGTCAATACACTCCTAAAAAATACAATTTAAAACTTTTTTAACATTTTAATCCCTTTACCTCTTAGGTTACCTATTTTTACCAATTTGGGTTTCACCACAGTAACTAGTTTTTACCTTGGTAATTTTTCCTTTATTACAAAAAATAAAATGGTCATAATTATATAATTTTAACTTAATTATTCCAAATTTTAAATCCATTTTATTTTATTCAATTTCTAAAATTAATAAAATTTAATTTTAAAATACTAATTATATGTTATATTAAAAATATTTTTTTTTAAAAAATCAATCATGTTATAAAATTATAATTATTTGTTTAAAAAAAATTTAATATTTTTAAATTTAATATTTAAATTATAAGAAATTATTTGTTTAATATAACGGTTTCAATAATTTATATGTCATTATTACACACTAATAATTTCATAAAGGTCAAAATATTCATAAAAATTGTTTTTTAACCATTGACTTATAAATAAATAATTTTTAATAAATCCCAAAAAAATTTATCCAAAGATAATATTATTTTTAAGAATCAAAATTTGAAGTTCATTTTGTGAATTTAATTTCAAAAATATAAATTTGAACGTTTAAATAAATTTATAAATCACAGTGAAAACTATTTTTATATTATAATAAATTCCTCAAAATACTAGTTATCTTATCCACAATATCTACCAAACAATAATAAATTTAGAATTAATTAAAAAATATTATATCCTATTAATATTATCCTTTAATAATATACTTAGTTCTATTTGATATAAATTATATGATATAAAAAATATATTCATAAACAGAATAATCAATTAAGTAAATTTTTATACTATAACCATTATATATAAATATATATTGTTTTAGTTCATAATTATATTAATATTATTCATATATAGTAATTCAATGGATAGTTTTAGAGGCCTTATTTAATATTTATAATATACTTATATATACATACGTGCACACGAATTGTTTTTAGTTAGGTGTTGTGGTTGGAGTAATCTGTAGAACATATTTGACATAATTTGGACGACATATATTAAAATATTGTTTCTATATTTGTTTCTCTCCATCACACGTGGGGTTAATAGGATAGGGGAAATTACTTAAGCATTCCCCCCTTTATATAAAACACCATTGAAAAATGCAATCCTTTTGTCTGTAAGGGTTGATCCAAGTCCTTTAGTTGATATAAGACATAATATAAGAATTCATTAATCTCCTCCTACATATATCACAAGAACCATAATACTATAAAATAAAATTAATCAACGATTTAGGGAAGTCATAATTTAAAATTCTAAATATAATATACAATATTAGGTAATGGATGATATAAAATCCCAATTAGAAACCATTAGAGGTCATCACGTACTAATATATATTGAGAGAAAATTAGACCATAGGTGGGTATATTTAACCCCTAATAAAATTTATAAATCATAGTTTTACATACTTTAAAGGTATTAGTGATAAAAAATAATATCATTCACATTTTAACCAGGTGTAGAAAACTACGAGGGACTTATTAAAAACAAGCAGCTATTACACTATAATGTTTTCTCTAGAAATTGGATGGTCATGAATTAATTTGGGATTCTAATATATACATGAGATAAATATCAAGTAAAGAATATATTATATATAGAGACCCAATCCTTTTATATATATTATTACATGATTCAAATCATAATTATCCATAAAATAGAAACAATGGATCTAAAAGTCTAGTGTCCTTGGAAAACTAGGTACATAATTAGAAAACACAAAACTAACAATAAAAATATTTTTTTTAATATTAATAATGAGATACTAACTCTATTTGAGCTTCTATTACTATATAGGATAACCTGGGGAAGTACATAGACAAAAGGGATGAGCTAAAAATCCCAGTAAGAGAATAAATATGGAAAAGAAGCATTAAAAATGAGTTAGAGGGAATAGCATGGTAACATAAAATGAATGGTTCATGTATAAACATATGGATACATAACATATAAAACCCTGAATAATATGATCATTACAATATAGTAATGTGGAAGCAACATATAACATAACATAAACATGAGTCAAGGTTTACAACTAAGACTATATCACATGGTGGATAAAGTCCCATAATGGATTAGGTGTACTCCCTAATACCATAAATGACGTCTCATGAGACTAAAAAATTACCAAATGCATTTGAGTACTATCCTAGTGCACCCATAATAACATGTCCATGAATATTCATGCCACATAAATAATCAAACATAATGAATAAACACAAGGGATACCTGTGAAAAGAAATGGGTATCATAATCATGTTATAAAGCACAACCAAAGAGTGTATCATGATGTTACACATGAAAGATTGGATTTAAATCATAATTGGACATTCATAAGATAAAATAATAATAAATAATGATAGATATTGTCCAAATTAAGTGAAACCATATAAAATATCTGTTATATAACTTTGGAAATGAGCCGATTTAGAACGGTTTTTGGGAAAAGATTAAAAAGTTATTAAAGAGGAAAAATTAATAATTATTTTCCTAAAAAAAGAAATGAATTAAAATTGGTTTTCAAGAAAAAATGAGTGATTTTATAAAAATATTTTATTATTATAATATTTTATGTTGTGTACTTGAAAATAAGTAATAAAAAGATAAGTTCCCTTTAATAGAGTTGGCTTATCGAGAGGAATTGAGAAGTGACCCTTATAAAACATGTAATTCAACAAAAAATAAAGATTAATTGGTATAATTACATATGTGTGGTACATAAAAATAATAATAAAGTAAATTTATTTAAGAATAATTGAGGAATAAATTGAGGTAAAGATAGAGAAAGTGTAACCTAAAGGAAATATGGTGGTTTGGAGAGGTCCCTTACCTAATGTCCGAAATCATTCTTCACTTGTACTTAATGTCCTAAATAATAAAATTTGATTAATTAATAATTTAAATAAGAACCTATTATACATTTATATTTACTTTTTATAATTTTATTAAGTTATTTATGTATTTTTTGATGAATTATAAAGATCAATCTCATCATTCCAAGAGAATTCATTTCACGGATTCATGATTGGTTACATTATGTATAATTATGAAAGTTATTGTATAATAGAAATAAAACTCTATAAATGAAATGAAATTGTATTTCTAAACTTAATTATGTTTTAATGGTACCATATATAATTTTTTTATTTTATCATGAGGATTATTCATTGGATAAAACATTAATGATAAATGTTTAGCTTATTTTAGCAGTTTTTCCATCGATCATGAACTACTTTTATTTTATGTAATATTATATATATTTATTTGTTTAATAACATTAATAAAATTATAATATATATAGTAAAATATTATTTATCCATAATAATGTTTTTATGTCCACCCTTGAATATGGTATTTTAAAACCAAATCTAAATATACAGGGAGATGGTAAACAACTATAATTTGGACAATAATTTTGTTTATTTGAAAACGAGGAGATGAAAGAGGAAGTGAAAATAATATTTTACACTAGAAATATAAAATTATTGTATATAAATTATAATTGTGTTATTACTATTTTTTGGATTAATGAGGTGAGGATAAGGTTTAAGAAGAAAAGAAATTAAATAGGTTGTTAAGTAAAGTTAAATCTTGAATAACACCTCCATAAAGGAACCCTTGAGAAACTTATAATTTGTATTTTGGTGAGAAAAGTATCAATTATATGTGAAGATATTGGGTAGGAGAGTATTTTTTTGTGATATTTGAATGCTTAAAGTCTTGGAAGGTGTGAGAAGAAGAGGTTGTGAGTGGTGATATTAATAAGGGAGGAGAGGTGTATTTTTGGAATTTCTCAAAATATTAAATTATAAAAAATTTCATTTCTATCATAATACCACAAAATGACAATATATTATAATATAAGATAATATAATGTTGTAATCTCATTAAACAATAAAATTTATTCTTGTTTTGGTTTTATTTTATACCTTATCTTTTTAATTAACCCTTAGTTAACCTATTTTAGTTCTAATTTCAGTAACAAATTTTTCAACATTAAAAGGTTATAATTTTTACATGCATGGTGTCAATTTTACCAGAAATAGAAAAATAATGACATTATAGATCATATCATAATTATTTTTATATTTTTAAATATTTATTATTTTTAAATAATTTAATAAATATTAATCCTGTAAAATGACATTATTATCAATTTTCTTACTATTCACTAATTTTACATTTAAATACATCAATATAGAAAAATTCAAAAAAACTATTTTATTATATCCTAAACTTGTCATCCTTATATAGATAATTCATTTATCTATTTAATATCTCAATTTATATTTATTTTAATATGTTTAATATCATTTATTTGATTTTTCTATAAATTAAATAATTACTACATCATTATTGTGTAATCATTTAAGATAATTATTACTTAACTAAAATTTAAAAATAAATTACCATGATGTATAAAAATATTTCAGATTTCAAAATAATATTTATTATTGAAGACATATCTTGTTTAACCCCATATTAAAAATATTATACTTATATAAAATAAGTTTATGAAATCAATTTCTTTGATTTTAACAATATCTATGTCATTTTCATATAAAAATATCCATTAAATGATTAAATTTAGAACCTTAAGTGTTAGGGATATAATTTAATTCATCCAATAATATTTGAGAAAGTGTTAGGGTAATTTTATAGTCCTTATCATATTACTTTTACCCTTAGTTAATCAATTTACCCTTAACCATGGTAACAAAAATTTACCAAGGTTACTATTCATATTTACTATAAATAAAAGGGGTCTTTTTAATAAATTTGGAAATTTTAGATCTAAATATTTAATTAATTTTTCCAACTTTGAAACACTTAAGTGAAAAATTTTTGTTTAAAATCAAACTGTAAAAATGCAACATGAAACAATTTTTCCCTGAAAAATCCCCCTTTTAAGTCTAAATTATGTTTATACTAAATTCATGAATAAATTTTTTTCTCAAAGGCCAAAATTAGATTATTTATAACTAAAATTAACTATTTATATATTAAAAATTAATCATAATATAATTTTACATTTGCAATGTTTTTAAAGAATAAACAATTTTCAATGTAAATCAACATTTTTCCAAATTCATTATAGTTCTGAATTTTTTGGAAAATTATAAAAAAATTCATCCCAAGATAATTTTTAAATGATTAATTCATAAATGAAATTTATTCTTTAAAATAAAATTTCTCAATGTTTCATAATTAATTATATTTATTTTCTCTTAAAAAGGAATAAAATATTATTTTGAAGAAAACATATTTCTGAAGAATAAAATGAATTTATTAAAAATAAAATATATTTTTATTATATTTCATATTTTTTTATTACTATTAATACACACCAAATAAATGGATAGTTTTCTAATTTGCATGTTGAAATAATATGTTAATATAACATGGTTTGTCTAATATCAGTGTTGCGTACAACACCGGCTACCAAAGAAATTAAATTATGCAAAAAGAAGTATTTCATTAAAATATCAAGGTGTTACATTAATATCCCCATATGAAATATCTTTTTTTAAATTTCATGTTACATACTAAGGTGAAAAAAAGTTATATTAATTCTACTTAATCGCTTCCTCTGGTTCCCATGTTGCCTCTTTGTATTTTTGGTTCATCCATAATAATTTAACCAGATGAGTGGTATTGTTGCGTAAAAAATTATCTCTATGGTCCAAGATCTTCATTGGATACTATTCATAAGAGATATAATCTTCCAATTATACCACCTTTGAATTTATTACATGTGAGTTATCTTTTTTGTACTTCCTCAGGATGGATACATGGAATAAATCTTGTACATAACACATGGTTGGTGGAAGTTATAGTCGATATGGCACAACTATGATGAAATACAAAATATAAAATGGTATGAATACATAATAATTATCTTTCACTTATCCATAGATATCACAACTCTATTTCATTGATATATATAGAGGAATACTATGTCTCCAAACTCAAACTCCAGGTCCCATTTACGATTGTCTATATAACTCTTCTACCAACTTTGGGAATCATGAATATGATACAAGATGGTCTTCAAATTTTCTACCATTTCCTTAGCCCTTTTAGATCCTCATAGATTTTGTTCTCCAACTTTATACCAACATGAAGATATTCTAAATCTTTTCCCCTAATGGGATTAATATTGGTCAATTTGGATACTTAAGTCAAAACAATTGTTTTAAGAGAACTTGACTAGTGGGAAATGTTGATCCCTTTATCCTTTGAATTACATTGAGAATACTATCAATATGTATTCTAGTGTCTAAATGGTCTACTCAGAATGGCCATCAATTTGAGGCTGGTAGGCTATAATGAAGTTCAGTTCAGTATTTAGAGCATATTGGATAGTTTTCTAGAATTTGGTGCTAAATATCAGATCTCGATCATATATAACCAATAATGGCACTCCATTCAGCCTTACCACTTATCTAATGTATATCGATGCAGTATGATTGAATAATAAGTCCTATAAAATTTCAAAAAAGTGATATATCATTGTAATATGATCCACAATAACCCATTAGAGCATTATTTACTCTCGATGTCTTCAAAAGTCCAGTGACAAAGTCCATGGTGATGTTTTCCCATTTCCATTTTGGTATAGGTAATGGTTGCATCATCCCCTTAAAAGTTTTCCTTTCATCTTCCACTTTATGAAATACCAATAACTTTTATGTATATTTAATTGTCTACTTCTTTATATTTTCATATAAATAGTACTCTTGAAGATCTCAATACATATTTGTGCTCCCTAGGTGAATAGTGAATGTCGAGAAATGTACATCATTTAAGGTACCCCTTTTTTATCTTAGGATTTTATGTTACAATATGTTAGGACCCAAATCTTATAACTAATTCCTCATCAATTTTGAATTTTGTGGATTTACCATTTTTGATAGTTTCAGCCTTCTTTTGAATTTCTACAACATATCTTTAAGCTCCCTTTATCTTCTACATAAGGGATAAATAAGAAATACTTTTAGAATAAATGATGATATTATTTCACTTATGATTCCTTTTTCCATCCTCTATAAGTCTAATAATATAGTATCCTTCTCAATTATAATCCTTGATAAAGTTACATGTTCTTTTCTACTTATAACATCTACCACTTTATTTTCTTTACAAATATGGTAGTGAATTGTGCAGTCATAATCCTTGATGAGATATAACCATATTAATTGGAACATATTAAGGTTATTCTATGTGAATATATATATTTTGTTCTTATGATCATTATATATCTCACACTCTTCCCCATAGGGATAATGCCACCAGTTTTCACCATGAAAATCACAACTTCTGACTCTAGATCATGCATGGGATAGTTTTTCCAATGTAATTTATGTTACCTTGATGCATAAGATATTAATTTATTATTTTTCATTAGTACATATCATAATATTTTATTTTATGAATTTATGTATATGAAAAATAGTTCTCCCCTTTTGGGTAGTGTGAGTACTATTGTAGTGATAAACCTCCTTTTCAACTCTATAATGTAGTCTTCACATTCACTGGTCCAGAAAAACTATACTCCCTTCTGTGTTATCATGGTTAATGGGTTTTATAATCATGATTTGTTTTCACATATCATCAGAAATACCCAGTTAGACCATTGAAACTATGGATACCCATTACAGATTTTGGTTAGGGCCACTCCTCAATTTACTTTATCTTAGAAGGGTCTAAAAATATTCCATTGTTGGGGATAAAATTTCCCTAGAATGATATTTATTATATCTAGAACTCACATTTATTATAATTTACATATAGTTTCTCCTTATGTAATGTCTTTTTCATAATATTAAAATGCTACTCATTCTCCTCCTTTATCATAGAGTATATCAAAATATCATCTATAAATACTACCTCAATTTTTTTAGGTAATCATTAATGACTCTATTCATTATGTCCATGAATATTTATGTAGTATTTGTGAGTTCAATAGTCATTACTACAAACTCATAGTATTCACACCTCATTTAAAATGTAGTCTTGGGAATATATTCCTTGTTTACCTTTAATTGGTGATATCCAAATCGAAGTTACACTATATATAAATACCTTTCCCCATGAATTTGTTCAAAAAAGTCATCTATCCAAGGAAGGGGATAATTTTTATTTTACAAGTTTTTTTGAGCTCAATATAATCAATGCATAGAAGCCTTGATCGATACTTATTCTTGGTGAAGAGGGCTGATGAATCCCATAATGAATCACTCAGGTGTATGAAACTCTTATTAAGATTCTCTTTCAACTACTTATTTAGTTATTCCAACTCAATGGTGTCTATCTTATAAGAATTATTTGACATGGGAAGAGATACATGTATAGGTTCAATTATTAACTCAAACTCTCAATCAGGAAGAGGAATAGTAAATTCTTTAGTGAATACATTGGTGTAGTCCCTCACAATAGGCATGTATTCATGCATGATACTCCCTATTGTCTCAATAATTGGAGATGAATATACTTGGTCATAATTTATTAATATTCATAATTGAGATAATTATTTTGAAGCATATTCATCCTCCTCCTTAAACTTGTATATAAATGGGGGATTCCTTGAAATGTGAAGAGTGAACTCTCTATCCCATAAATTGATGTTGTATTTGTATAAGGATAACCAATCCATACCAATATATCATCAAACCCTACCAAATTAATTAATATGAGATTTTTTAGGAAGTTAAGTCTAAAAAATTTGATAGAGGAGGAGTTATATACTTTAGATGCAATAATTTACCTATTATTTATTCTCACAGATAATTCAACTTCCATATTTTGAGTTGGTGTTTGAATTGTTCTACTCAACTTGAAAGATATAAAATAATGAATAAAAATATAATAAAAAGTACTTTCACTATTATTGAATAAATAATTAGCGTACCTATCACCACATCATTTTCGATTTCCACCTTAGTAGTAGTGATATCATATTCAATTCCTTGTTGTTTTGGAGGTTGTTTTGTTGATTGTCTCTAAAAACCCTTGAATTATGGAATTTGATATCATAATTCCCATGTTAATTATAGTTAAAGAACTTCCAGAAATCCATATTTTTCATCTAAGAATTATTTTGAACTTCCTCATAAGTTGGATACTTAATTTCACATCGACAATAATTAGATTAGTGTCCCTATTTTCTACACTTGAAGCACATTCTAGTTTCCCTAAGGAAATTTCTAGGATGATTACTCCCACAATTTTTTCAAGTGGGATGTTGGGTTTTCTTTCCTACATGATAACTTTTTATTATCCCCATAAATATAATTCTATCTTTTATTTCTTATTTTTAGTCTCACAATACCACTGAGAATAACTGATCGCTATCTCAATATTAAGGGAAGAATGAACAATCGATTCATAAAAATCAAAGTCTTAAATCACCAATGATTTGCATGGATTCAGTTTAAACCTAATAAAGAATCAATCTACATTAAATTAAGTGATTATGACCAAGCTAAAATCATACCTTGTAATACTTGTGATGTTTACCTCATATGCTCCGATATACTCATCTTGATTTTTCTTTAGTTTGAGGAACTCCCTCTCCATATTAAGATAGAGAGTCCAAGGAAAATATCTATTGAAGAATATATTCTTGAATGCTTCCCATTACATGGAATCAATTCCCTATTTATACTTTATATTATTGATTAGTTTCCACCACTGATCGGATTCCCCATCAAAACAAAAAACCACTAGCACAAATCTCTCTTCTTTTGAGTACTAGAGAACATATAATATCTTCTCAATAGAGTTAATCCATTATTCCAAGATAAGGGGATTAAAATATCTACTAGAGATATGAGGAATTTTCCACATAAATTATTTTACTACAACTTGATCTCTATTAGGATAAGGAGGGAATTCCACATAATTCAATTTAGTATTCATTACTTGAGAAAGCTGATCTTGTACTATCATGAAGTTTTGGACTCTTGTCCTTATTAGGTTTGGTATCTCATCAGGGAAATATTCATATTTCCTATCACATAGGTTGTTAGAATGTTTTCTCTTATTTCCATCCATTAAATAAAAAAGATTAATAAAATTAGTTGGGTATGAATACTTAGCTAAAATGAATATAAAAATTAAAAATATAACATAGGAGGATAAACTTATAAATAAAAAGTATATCCTAACTTGTGATTCAATAAGTTTTAATATAGAATATCCTTGGTGATATAATTATACTTAGGGTTCTTAATAAAGTCTTATAGTCCAAATCACCAAAAATAAATAGACCATCCTATGATACCAACTATATATATCCAATCTTTTATACATTTTATTACATGATTCAAAGAATAATTATCCATAAAATACAAACCAAGGATTTAAATGTCTAGTGTCTTCGAAAGATTAAGTGCATAATTAGAAAACATGAAGCTAAAATTAAAAATATTTTTATTAGTCTTCATAATGGGATCCTTAATCTATTTTAGCTTGTAAAACATCATAGTATAACTTGGGGAAATACATAGACAAAAGAGATGATATAAAAATCCTAGTAAGGGAATAAACATGAAAATAAAGTGTAAAGCCTGAGTCATAAGGCATAACATGGTAACATAATAGCACTAGTTCATATATAAACCTATGGATACATAACATATAAAAAATGGAATAATATGATCGTGGAGATATAAGAATGTGGAATAAACATGAAATATGAGTTAGGGTTTACTGCTAAGACTATATCACACAGTGGAAAAAGTCTTCATAATGTATTAGGTTTACTCCCTAATACCATAAATGACACCTCATAAGGATAAAAAATTAACTAAGGAATTGGAGAACAATTTGGGTGGACCCGTCATAACATGTTCATTTATATGTGCGACACATAAATAATTAAACATAAGGTATAAGCATAAGGTATACCCGTGAAAAGAAATGTGTATCATAATCTTTTCATAAAGCATAACCAAAGGCTATATCCTGATGGTACTAATGAAATATTAAATTTAAATCATAATTATATATTCATAAGGAAAAATACTAATATTCCATGATAAATTATAAGTGAAACCATGTAAATGAGTGGTTAGGTAACTTTAGAAATGTGAATATTTAACACTGTTTTAGGGAAAATAATAAAAAACACTTAAAGAGAAAAAATGAATAATTATTTTCATAAAAATATAAATGAAGTAATTTTTTTTCATGATAAAATGTGTAATTTTAGAAAAATATTTCAAGATTATAATATTTAATGGGTTGTATTGGAAAATAGGTAAGAAAAAGAGAAGTTCCCTTTAATCAGGTTTTCATATCGAGAGGAATTGAGAAATGAACCTTATAAAACATGTAATTCCCCTAAAAAAGTTTAATTTAGGTACATAAATATGTGTGGTATATATACATAGAACATAGTAGAAGTATATAAGAATAATTTGGGAATATATTGATCCAAAGAGAGAGAAAGTGTTATCCATAGGAAATATGGGGGTTTGAAGAGATTCCTTAGCATATATCCAAAAGAATTATGCACTTGTACTTAATTTCATAAATAAACAAATTTTATTAATTAATAATTTAATTAATAAATTATTCTATAGGTATATGACATATTAAAATTTTATTAATTCCATTTATGACCATTTATATGAGTTATAAAGACCGATCCTATCATTCTAGGAGCGTTCGTTTCACGGTTTCATGATTGGTTAACTTGTGTATAATTATAGAAGTCCCTTTTAATGTAAATAAAACTGAATAAGTGAAATGAAATTAAATTTATTCACTTAAATATTCTTAAATTATTCCTTATATAATATTTTATTCTAAAATTAGGATGATTCATTTGATTAAACATTAATGATAAATGTTTAGTTTGTTTTGGTGGTTTTCCGTCCTCTAAGAATTTTTTTTAACTTAATATTATTTCTATATATTAGTTATGGAACATGAAAAAAGTTATAATATACATATTAAAATCATATTTAACCATAATAATGGTTTTATTACCAGCCTTTAAGCTAGTAATAGAAAATAAAAACTCATTATCCAAGAAGATGTTGAACTACAATAATTTAGACAACAATTTTGTTTTTTTGAACAAGAGGAGATGAGAGAGGAGGTGGATTGAAGATATTAAATTAACAATATAAAATTTCATTAAATAAAATATTCTTTATTTATTATGATTTTATGGATTAATGAGTTCAGGAGAAGGTAGAAAAAGAAAAGTAATTAAGAGAGGTGGTTAAAGAATGTTATATCTTGAATAACACCTCCTTGAAGGAACCCTCACAAGAAAAAAGAATTTGTATTTTGGAAAGACAAGAATAATGTAGACATGGATATAGTTTAGAGGAGAGTTTTGTTCAGATATTTTTGAAAGCTTCATGGATTTAAATGTGTGAGGGGAAATTATTTTGAGGGTGGTATTTATAAATGAGGATCGGGGTGTTTTTGGAATTTTCAAAAGATAAAATTATATTAAACTTATTTCTATCCTAATACCACTAAATTTACATGGATTCAAAGCTAAGATAATATAAGTTTGTAATATAATCAAATAATAAAATTTATACACATTTTTTTTATTTTAAACATTATCTTTTTGATTAACACTTGGTGAACCTATTTTAATTTTAACAACGGTTACATATTTTTCAATATTAAAAATTATAATTTTTAATTTTATAGTGTAAATTTGATAATAAATAGAAATATTATTAAAATTTTGATCATATAATAAGTATTTTTAATTTTTAAATATTATTATGATTTTTTATTAATTAATAAAATATTAATCCCATAAAACATCATTATTGTCAATTTTAATACTATTTACAACTTTGACATTTAAAAACATCCAGAAAATAATTAAAATTGGAAATAACTATTTTATTTTATCCCAAACTTATCATGGTTATTTATTTAATTCTTTTGTTGGATTTAATATCTAAAATTATATTTATTTAAATATTTTTAATATCATTTATTTTATTTTTTCATAAATTTAATAATTACTATATCATTATTGTATAAGAATTTCAGGTAATTATTTATTCAATGTAAATTAAAAATATATTACTAATATGTATATAATTATATTATATTTCTAAATACTATTTATTATCTAATATATCTCTTGGTTAGAACTATATTACGAAATTTCTACTTATATAAATAAGTTTGACATTTTGTCACTTTCTTTGATTTTAATAATATATATGCCATATTCATGGAAACATGTCCATTATATAATTTAATTTTAAGCATTATGTGTTAAGGATTGAATTTAATTCATCCAATATGATTTAAGAAAGTATTAGTGTAATTTTTGTGTCTTTATAATACTTTTTTTACCCTTAATTACCCCATTTACCCTAAATTATGGTAACAAAAATTTTCCAAGGTTACTATTCATATTGAAAAAAAATAAAAGAGATATATTTAATAAATTAGGAAATTATGATAACAAATATGGAATAAATTTTTCCAAATTTAAAAAATAATGTTGCAGAATTTAATTTAAAATTAAACTGAAAAAACCCAATGAAAAATTTTTTTCCCAAAAAATTATCTTTTTAAGTGTAAAATGTTTTCATACTAAATTTATTTATAAAAGTAATTTGAATTAAAAAAATAGATTATGTATAATTAAAATTAACTAATAAATGTTTAAAACTAATTCATAATTTAATTTTACTTTGTAAATATTTTAAAAAATATAAATTTTTTAATGTAAATCAATATTTTTCACTATTCATTAAAATTATAAACTTTTTAGAAAATTATAAAAAAATTCATCCTATTATAATTTTGACATGATGAATTCAAAAATAAATTTTATTTTGTAAAATAATGTTTCTAGAAGTTTCAAAATTAATTTTATTTACTTGCTCCTAGAAAGCAATAATATCGTTTTCTAAAGAAAACATATTAATGAAAAATAAAATGAATTTACTAAAAATAAAAAGTTTTATTAATATATTTCATAATATGGTTATTATTATTCATACCCTCAAAATAAATTAAAATTTTATAATTTTCATGTTAAAATAATAATGTCATATATCATGATTCGTTTAAGCTCAGTGTTGCGTGTAACACATGCCAATAAATAAATTAAATAATTAAAAGATAAATGTTTCTTAAAAATATTAGGGTGTTACATTAACCATTTTTTTATTTATTCATTCATATCTATGTTGAGAAAGATGATTATTCATGATCAATATAATTAGAACAATAAATGTAATGAATGATTTGATAATCTAATTACATAATGGAAGTGTCTGATATACTATATTGATATATAATTTCCATGGGAATAGTTTTTATACATATGCATGGAAAACCTATAAGAATACTTTTCCACAACATTGAGCTCATAGAAATATCCTGGATAATTTTTTTAATTAACCACAATATAAAAAATTCTATGTAGATTACATGTGATGATCCAAGAAAAATTCTTTTAAAACACCACCTCTTTAAACAAGATGATATATATAATCGGAGGAAACTATAGTCTTTGTGAAACATTACCCTAAAATGATTATTATTTGTGTAGTACCACCATAAAATGTTCAATGGTTACATGAATTCATTAATCTACTAGTAAATAATGATAATAAGGTTCAATTTTTTTTAGAACATTGAATGTAGAAAACCATTTGTGTAGTATTCCCAACCAGAATATGTTATCGGGTATTTCATATGTGCTATAGAGAATAAATAGTTATCATGAACTTTATTTAATGAAGTATTATCATTATAAGATAATTTTAATTAGTTAAACCCAAGATATAAGTGGAATTTTTGTTACCCATTCGTATATATCATAAAATAGACAATGAGGGAAAATTATAGAGCATTCCAAAATAAGGTTGTAAATTCTTTTAGAGATTAAATTATATGAAATTTAGTTTCTCCTTCACATAAAAGATTCACAGAAAACTGAATTAATTATCAGTATATTTTATTTCCCTATTAGATCCTATGAAAATATCCTTAAAACTATAATCATTTTAGAAAAGGTGAAACTAACAACATCAGTATAATGTAATTGTGGATGGACATTTTCAATAACATAAGACATCCCTTACCATCTTGAAATTTATACGTCAATCCTTTATAAGAAAATAGATAGCTATTTTGGGGTTTTATTTTTTATATAGAGAATAATAAATATTTTATCTTGTGAATATCTTATAATTATAAGATATATACATAGAATCATGGTACCAAAATTATAAATCACTAACATTTTTTGTTTTTCATTAGTAATCCAATTTGAGAGGTGATCATAATCAAAGAATATCCCATAGTAAAAGTGTCATCCCGAAGAACATATTTTATTCAACTAAAACAAGTTTACATATGATTTTGAGATATTAATAGGAATAATGAATTGATAGAAGAACCATTATTAATTTCATTACCCCTCGAGGATTATTTATAAATTATTTGAGTCATAATCCTACAACTAATATCAATATTATATTAATTTGTATCTTCATATCCTATAAAAAGTGTAATCTCCTCCATTTCATTGTGTAGAAGGTTTATCCTCTCAATAACATGGTACTTATATACCCCATGATAGGGGTAGGCCTTATATTGAGATGTGTATTTCCTTAGAATTAAAATATGACTTTTTTAAAATACCCTTATATCGCCCCAACATGAATTTCAGTGTTGAATTTGATATGTTTTCTAAAGGAACAAAAGGAATCCATCATTTAAGACATTACAAATCCTTATGAATTTTATAACAAATAATTAAACATTGAGGATTTCAATGTTGAGGGAACTAGGCTTGGGGGATATTACTTAGAAGTTTCTTTTTTAGAAAAAAGATAATGTAATAACTATAGAAGGACACATTAAACCTCTATATACATCTGAGAAGCATAATGATTTAAATATTTATCAATATTTAGTGGATAGTGGTACAAGAATCAATATTACTTTGGATTGAACAATTATTCATTTTAGACATATAAAAATTGGTATATCTCGATCCAATAAAATGAATCCTATTTATGATAAAAGTTAGCAGAAACCCAAGGATTTTTTTACTAAAGACATAATTTAGATACCTTATGTCTAGTGGTATGTTTTTGGTAATCATATAAGATACTAAATTCAACTAATAATATGATTAGTGTTTGTACCACTCACTCAATAGAAAAATAGAGGTATTAAATGGTTATTATTCTCCTTTCAATGCTTGTAAATTCCACTACATTGATGTTTGAAATTATAATAGAGAAGTAACTAATTGAATATAGAGTATAAGTTACAAGTGGAAAACCCAAATGGTTCGTAGTAATCCCTTGAAATACTTAAGATTCTATTAAATATAGATTCACATTTCTCAATAATCAAATTTAAATGACTCTATATGATTTGGTAAATCATCTATATCTACCATTGATTTTAAATAAACTTATAAGTGCCTTTTTTTCTTATAATGATACATATGATTTTATCCATTAATTATCTCTAAAATATGAAGGAATAAAATTTTATCCCATTATAACCAATATATACATGACATATATATACAAGAATATAGATTTGGTCATCATTCAATCAACTAATCAATGGTAAATTGATAGAATAAATGAACATAATAAAGAAATCATAGAAATTTAGGATACTAAAGTTAGTACATATGGTTTATGTAGGACTAAATGGTTATATTTATCCTTATAAGGATCATAATTCCATTAGAAAGGATGATAAATACTATAAAAATCACCAATGTATGAGGAAATAAATATAAAATCCACTTACCTGGATTTTTATATTGAAATATTTGGTGATGCTACTCCTTTTGAAGTAGGCTACTCTATGACTATAGATGATTTGATTCATGTAAATAGATAGACTAATAAAGAATCATAATATATGTTAATGAGAAAGAATGACACATAATGATGCATAAAAATACATTTATTTTTTTAGGAGACACTATGAATATTTTCTTGGAATTATATAGATATTTCAAGGTTGGAACCCTAAGTTTTTGTTAATAACTTATAAAAAATAGTTAATAATCAAGTTTACAAGAAGGTGATAAGAAGAAGGAACTCAACCCACTCTGTCATGAAAAAATATAAGAAGTGAATTTTGATAAAATCAAACATCATCATGAGGTTCAATACCGTAAATAGAAAGTATATATCTTCCCAAATAATAAGAATTAGATAATAATCAATGATAATGTTTGCTATAAGGATCTCAATTCTCATTATCCAAAGTATGATTTTCTCATCCCAATCATTGATTTTTTTATCATTATAATAAATGGTTATCATGAAATTTATTTAATGGGTGACTATTTCAAATAACATAAAATCAAAATAACCCATAAAAATGAATAATACATTAAATTAAGTTCACTATAATGATTGTACTATTATTTGGCGATTTCCTTCAGTAAAAATACTGTATGTGCAACCTACTAGTAGGCCGTGTACTTCAGATTTAAAACCATATAGGGTAAAATCTTAGAATGTTATATAGATTATTTGGGGTAAAATCTTATCAAGAGATTAACTATTTTACTATAATTAAGGAGGTTTTTTCTATACTAATACATTACAAAATAAAGATGAATCCCTTCAAATTATTCCCCCGATTTTGAGTTTTGTAAAAATATATTAAAATTGAACCTAAAAAAACAATGGAAATCACCGAAATGAATCCATAATGGAATCTAAGAGAGTTGATATGATTCCAACAACATCTCATATACATTATATGGTTTATTATACACACTTTTAGATTATGTAAACGAATTTCAAATTTGATAATGAAAAGTAAAACTGATTACTAGAATAAGGAATAATAAAATTATTGTGATTTTGTTAATAAGTGCCTATCATGTCATCCAGTTTTGATGTTTCTCATAGAAGGAAAACATTTTATCTTTTCTGTTATAACGATAGAATTTATTGGAGAACTTTTATCCAATTAAAATATTGAAAGAATGGAAAATAATCTATATTACCCCATCTAATCCATTTTAGAATATTTAGTTTTAATTAACATATTTGAGATGAGATTTATTTCCATGTTATTTATAGTTTAGAAGCTATATCATTACTTATTACATTATTAAGTATCATTAATTTAAAATTTAAATGAGTTGAAATATATCCCAAATCACCACATCCTGACAAGGTGATTAACATGATGGATAAAGATATATAAATAGTTTAACATCCATTATAACCCTTGAAAGGCAATTAAAGAGAAAAAATGGAATATTTTATATAAGTTCATTTATTATTGGAAAAAATTCTCCTCGATATATAATTTCACTATAATGAGTTATTCTTTTTCAAAAAAACCCCACACTTATGGGATATATGTTAGGTTAATCCATTTTGTATCCAAACTAGAATGATATTGGAGAATCCTAATCTCAATAAGGTCAAACTCAAAGTTATATTAATTTCTTTAGAAAAGTCACCCAAAACATACTCATTCCTCCTAATATTGGATTGAACCAATAATAATGAAAAATACAAAACTCTTATTACAAGTATTGGATTTTCCCTTGAACTCCTAATTACCTATTTTCATGTGAAGTGTAATGCCCTGAGTTTTTAGTACATATTTTCATTTAATTAAATATTATGTTGAAAATACTTCTTCACATAAAAAACTAAACTAAAATAAACCATGATATATTTTAGATACAATATTATAATACAAGATAAATATTGATAAATTATGAGAATTAAATCTAAAACACACATAAGATATTATGCAACTATACCATTTTATAACAAAAAAATATTCAATTATTTATACGTTATGAAATATTAGTACTATTATTTTATATAATTATTTTATTTATTTATAAAATTAAAATAAGTAAATATAATAAAATTTATATAAAAACCTTAACAAATGGTTATAAAATAAGTAATAAATCATAAATAATTAGGAATACAATCATTTGTTTGAAAAAGTAATTTTTTATAAATAATTATACATTTTATATTTATTTTTTATTTTTTAAAAAAATTTATCACCATCAAGTAATGTTTAATATTTTAATCTAAATATTTTCAATTAGTGTGAAATATAAATAATTTCTCATTCTTTTTAAAAAAATTAATGTTTTCAAAAACTAATTTTATGCGTTATGAGTGTTATTTTGAAATTAAATTTATCAATAATAGAATTTGAGTTTAATAAAAAAATTCCATGTTTTAATCAAAATTCCTTAATTTTATATTAAAGTAATTTTCATTTTTAACATAAAAATAAATTACCAAAGAAAATATTAGTTAACACAAAAAACAATTATTTTTCAAAAGATTTTTTTATAAACAATATGTAATTTTACATAAATAAATTTAATTGATATATTAAACATACCAAGTATAATCTTATTTTTAAACATATAAAATAAAAACATTACAACTCATATAATTAGAAATAGATAGGAAATAAGAATTAAATCACTCAATATATAAAAAGATATTTTTTCCATATGTTATATTTCATGTTCAAAGTTATTTTTATATTTATTAGATATTTAATTAGATTAAAAGAAGTTAAAATTGGGATTCAAAATGTAATTTTTCTAATTGGTGTCATATTATATTTTTTGTGAGAAAATAATTACAATGATAAATATTCAATCACGGTTAATAAGTGTTAAAGAGGTAACTTAATGTGGCTAAAATTTTATTAAATTTACATGAAAATTAATCCTTATTGAAATATGTTTTTAGGTTTTAATGTCATAAAGAAATTTCTCATCAACCATATCTCACCCAACACCCCTAACTCACAGGTGATTCCATATTTACCCCTCACATATCATTCAATTACATGGAAAAGTCCCACTTTTTCACTAATAAATAGAGCCCACATACACCCAGATCAAGACATAGTTATCCTTTGAATTACTTCAAAAAATAGACCATAGTAACTATCATAGATTGATTTTACATTTTTGCAATCTATTTATTACAATAAAGTTCCCCAAGTCCTGTGATTCCAAGAATTCTATCAAGAGAAGACTCTAATCATCATTGGGATTATTATCCCCAACTTAGTCTTTTATTATTTATAGTTTTCATCCATTCTACCCTAAAATTATTATAACCATTTTAATATAATTAAATAACTATTATTTTTAAAATTAAATGTTATTATATTCATAGTAAAACCATGATCTATTCCTATCTCATCCATTCAAAAAATAAAAATTTCACTTGTGCGTACACATAAAATACTACCTTCAAAGATGACATGTTATATTTTTCATCACAAACATAATTTAATGGTTATAAAAATAAATTTAATTAATAAATATTATATCTATGACAAATTATGATTTTGTAAAAATAAATCAGTATTTACCTTCATTTCATTCTATCTTTTGAGAAATAAAAATGTCACTCGTGTGTATATGTGGACCACAACCTCTATGGAAAATTTGTTTTGTTTTCCATAACCACTATATATGGATGGTTCTATAAATTTATTTTATGAATATAGATGAAATTAAAGAATAATATATATAATGAGTATTATTATAAAAGGATTACATAAAATTCAATAATCATTATAGTATAATCTTTCGATTATGTTAAATTATCCAAAACGTGATCATCCTCGATTTCTTATTCATGAATCATGACTAAAAATAAAATGGAATGATATAATAAAATTATTAATAGTTAATTAAAATCTATTAAATTACCTCAAGTTGTATAGTAATTATGAAATCTGCATCTAATTATGGGGATGAAGATCAATATTACGAAGCATGTGCAAAGAAATCACAATCACTAACATATCACGATGAAAGAAATAACTAATTAATAAATATATAATAAAAGATTATAAATAATGACATAAAAGGTTATAGATATGAATAATTTTGTGAAATTATTTATTAAAATAGTTATATTTACTATATAGGATGTTGTTGCACATTTGTATAAGCCAAGAGTTAATGTAAGAGTTTCTAATCTCAAAATTTCTTTCTTTGAGATGTGTTTCATATTTGGAGTATTTTTTTATACTTTTTTAATAATTAAAAATTTACATATTATATCATGTTTTTAATTTTATTTATTTTATTTTATGTTTATTTCATTCTATATTTTTTAATATCATTCTATTAACAAGTTAAAAAATCCATAAGGATGTTTCTCATCTCAGTTTTCTTTCTTTGAGGCACATTCCATATTCAACACTTGTTTTATATTATATGGGGTATATAATAACTTATGTATTTTTATCACAAATTTCATGAAATTCAATGGATTTAAAAATCCATCATGAGTTCTCTTTTTCATGATTTTTTTTTCTATTGAAGTGTTATTAAAAATATAAGTTATTTGGTTAACTAAAATCTCATTTCATTCAGTTATAAAGTTTCTTCTTGATTTTTTTTATATTTCTTGTTTATTCGAATATAAAATTATATAAAATTACAATTTATTATTTTCTACGAGGAGATTAACATTTTTAATTCCAAGCCTCTTCCTTGATTAATTTATTTCACATAAGAGTATAATGTTGTTAAGAATAATTATCATATGCTTTAAATACAATTTTAATTATTTTACTCTATTATTTATTTCCAATTTTGTTTTGAAATTCTTAAATTTTATTTATTTCATGGGTTTTTGATAATTTTGTTTTCCTCTATTAAAAATGATATTTTACTACTATATTTATAATGTGGGTTTTAATAAAGGTATTTTAAAATATTAAAAAGGGTTTTCTTTTCTTGATAATATTTTTTATCTTCAACACAAAATTTTCTTTGGATTACATTTAAATATTTTTCATTGATTCATTACTAAATAAATTATTTAAAAAATAATATTTTTTAAAAGTTTTCACATAATATTTTTGAAAATGTCTTTAGAATATAACCCATAATATCATCTTTTGTGAAGAAAATAATTTCATTTTTAAAAAATATTTTATAGTTTCACTTTCATTTTATCCTTATAAAAAGGATTCTTTCATTATAAATAATTTTCATTAATTTCCTTCAATATTCCCTTATACTATTTTTATTTTCAGTGATTAAACTCATGGTATCAAGTTATAAAATTCTTTATCTCTTCTTATATAATACAATTTGAATTGTTTTACATATGAATATGATTTCCATTTATGTTAAAATCATTCAAGATTTTTAATATTCAATGGTGATATTTTGTTATAATACCATAAACATAATTTCTCTGGATTGATTATGAATTTTATAGTGATTTGTTCTTGAATCCAATATCTTTTACATGAGTTAATTAATTAATTTTTGATACATGATTATTTTAATTTTCTATTGGAACACAGGAGTATTGGTTTTTATTAAGTAATGGGAGGGCCCTATATATCCCTATAATTCGTTTGGTAATGTTTTATATCTAATAAGATTATGATTTTGTGTGTGGTTGTGATTTTGGTTATGATATGGTCATATTATTTAGTGTTTGTGTAATTATGGTTTATCTAGGAACATAAGATTATGTGTGGGTGTAATTATAATTATGATATGATCCAAATATTGTTACTATATGTAATTTTGGGTAAGATATTCTAAAAATTGTGTGTGTGTGTGTGTAATTTTTGTTTAGATAATCTCAAAACACTGTGAGTGGTTTTAATTGCAGTTAAGATATTGTGACAAGGTTGAGCATAGAAAAAATGTGGTTAGCATGGATCAGAAGGTTGGTCATGGACCCAGTGCAGTTATCTGTTCTCATAATATTGACCATGAACATGATGGGATTATCTATGATTACAATATTGAGTGTGGACATGATAAAAAAACCATGATTACAATATTGAGTGTGGAAATGATATGACTAAAAATATTCACAATATTATTATTTGTTATAATTATTCTTAAGCCAATTTTATATATCATATGCCTCTATTATAATCCATGGATCATGATTATTATCTCACGATTACACACTTCTATGAAATGGTATATGTTTAATCATTTCAGATTACATGTCCTTCTATTGTGACTTTTTCGAAAAACATAATTTTATATGTTTATTTTAATCAAACATTTATCTCCTTGTCATGTTTTATCAAATAATCCTAAGTTAATAGTTTATTTTTTTCCTTTACATAGTTTTCGATGAATAACATAACCTATAAGAAGTCTAGAAAGTAGTCTAGTGTGGTTTGATTTATAGATAAATGTTTAAATTATTGTAAAATAAGTTGTTTATATAGATAATATCCAATTATACTAAAAAATTAGGTTCTAGGATTCTATGATTATTGTGAGATAGAACGTTTAAAGTATTGAATTATATGTATTTTTAGATTTTTTTTATCTAACTTGGTTTCAAAGATAGTATTTTTTTAGCACCAGATCTAAGAGTGAAAGATTAGGGTGCCTCATTTGGTATCATTGCATGGATTAGTTATTTTTTATGATTATTTTAGTTATTTATGGGGATTAAGACTATAATTTTTTTTAAAAACCATAGGTATAATCATGAACATAGTAAAACATCCTAAAATATTAGTTAATTATAGAGTGTTTATAAAACTATCAATGATATACTTTTATGGATTAAAAAAGTAGATATAGTCTTTGGAATAGATGTATATAAGGGAAATAAACCTAAAAAGGTTTGTTGAGTATTAAATTGATTCTAACTTAGTGAATGAAAAGTAGGCTTAGCTAAAAACTTGTTTTGAAACACCCATGGCATATTATATGGTGATTAACTAACTCTTTAAAAACATTATGGAGTAAAATAGAATTTGAGGATGTAATACATACAAGTAGGTTAAAAAACCTAATATTAAAATAACCATATAAAACCAAGGTTAAAATGATTAAGTTACAGGTTTATTTAACTATAAAAATTTTACACTGAAAGTGTCATGGGTTTAAATAGTGGTTACATAAGAGAAGATTTATTAGAATTTCATTTTCATATTCATATGATCATGTACTCTGATTTTATTAGATATTATAATAACCATTTTGGTTTTATTTTATTGTTTCAAATAGTATTTTGAAAATAAAGTTGTGAAAGGTACGTTTTTACATGCTCATTAGACTTATATCTAGATACGTTGGAATAAAGGGCACAAATGGTTGAGAATATAAACATATGAAAATTTTAATAAAAAATACGAGAAACTAGTCTTATACATTATAGTGTTGTTGATATGTCATTATAAATTGTATATTGAGTCATGTCTATCTTATGGATTCCCTTAGTTTTTTAAATACTGAGTTATAATTAAAATTATTATGAAACAATTTAATTAGGGGGAGAATGTATTACCTTAATATTTTTAAATATAGTTTTCATTTAATTAAATATTATTTTGAATAAATTTCTTCATAGGTAACACTAATTTAAAAGGTACCATAATAAATTATAAAAAAAATATTAAAACACAAGATAGATATTGAGATATTATGAGAATTCATAATGAAACAAAGAAAGATAATATTTAATTAAAAAATTTTATTATATATATATATTTGAGTTACATATTATTATGTTTCTATTTTTTAAAATAATGATTTAATATATTTAAAAAATTAAAATATAGAGTTTTAATACCAATGTATTGATAAAATAAAACTAATTCTTAGTAATAAAGTAATGAATCTTAAATTATTTGTAATAAAATCATTTAATGGTAAATTTTTTTCACAAAGAATTATAGATTTTATGCATGATATGTATTTTTAAGATAATTTATATGTATTGAATACTTTTTTTAAATATATATATATATAATAAAATAGATTAATTGGTATGTAAATATTGATACCTAGCATGGAATATGAATAAATTCATTTAATTCTTAAAAAATTGATTTTTTTAAAATCTATTTAATGAGTTATGAATGATTATTTAAAAATGATTATTTATAAATTCAATTAATTATTTTTAATAAAATGGTTTTCATTTTTTATTCAATATATCCTCTCATGACCCCAACCCCCTGAAGGTACCCCACCTGGGTGAAAAATGATTAAAGGGAGATAATGACCCCTACATCCCACCTCTAATAGGCCACAAGTTGGAAACAAGCATTGAGAGTATATTATATACAAAAAATCAGAGGCATTACCCTCCAAGATTTGAGAATCTGAGAGATAAGATATAACCTAAAAAAATGTGTCATATAACAATGGTAAATATCTGAGATACATTCATGTGATGTCATACAACTGAAAAGATATAGAAAAGGAATTTACAGTACCAAAAGAGAACTCAACATCAACCAAATAGCTCAAAAAACTCTTGAAAAAACCATGAACTAGTAATGTAAAACCAGATCTTTAAACTTATCTTGATGAACTATAAAACAGTATATATATATGTAGGATGAGTATAACATGTATACTTAGTAGGATCCTCCCTTGAGACTCTAATGAAAAATATAAAGAATGAATACAAAAACCCAATGAACAATAAGTGAAACTAACTTATCAGGTAAATATGCTTCAAAAGATCAAAACCAAACCATTGATATCTTTCACCAAGTATTTCATACAAGAGAACATAAAATATAATATCAAAATAAGATATCCCACTAAATCTTTCCCACTAGTTTTCCACTCTTCCCCAATGTTGCACGTTCTGATCCATCTCTCTCCAAAAATAATCCATTCCAAAGACGCATGAGGTAATATATTATAACATGCAACATGTTCACCATATCATCTCATTTTTATATTCCATTAACCCTATGAATCACATTATATCACCATCCCATGCCACATCTCCATATAGTAACCTAGAGGTTTTAGGAGATACCAAACATGTTTGTTGTGTATTATACCTCAAGATATCATACCCCATATATTTCATATATATAATAATCAATAAGATAATATATATATATATATTTGTATAAAATAAACAAAAAACATTTCATCCTTATTTATAGAGATATGGGATAGGTAACCACTATGCATACCAATACATATTCTATTGGTATAAGAGAGTGAGGATATATGGGGTAGTCAGCCATCCATTCCTTTCCAACATGTATATTGGTGAAAAAACCCTCCCCAAGTCCATTGGGTGCCTTTTTCCCTACCAACATGGGTGGGTTAACATATGAAATCTCATAATATAAAAGATATAATATACCTCATGACTACACTATAGGCATTAACCTACTCTTAATATCCACTACAGTTATCATCTCTTGGACATCCGACTACCACAACTAAATACTTGATATCCTATAAGCACACAAGATTTCAAGGTGTTGAATTTAATGAACTATTTATTTTTAAAATTTCACTTTACATTAATTAATTCATTAATCATTAATTTACTTTATTCCATTAACATTTCATTAACCACCAAGTGATGTCCATGCCCTCTAGGAATAATCCAATCGATTCAATGGTTCCACAAGATTATTAAAATTTTTATTCAATTAATCTATCAACCCCATGGGTTAATAAATTTATCAACCAATATCATTCTATAGTTACACATACTTTAGAAACATATTAAAATACCATAAAAATAGATGCATAAACTAACCATAACTAGCTATCTCATATAGCATGGAAAGGAATACATGAAAATAATAAACCTAACAATATGGCCTTTAAATAAGAACATTATCAAGTGAGAATCCAAAATTCCCCATAATAATAGAAAATACCATATTGAAACCATTCCATTAAACCCGATGCCATCTTCGAAACCACCATTCATCTATCCTACCATTACTAGTATTAAATTTTTCCATAAAATCAGGCTTCCCCATCTATATCTCACTAAACTATCAGTTATCCCATGCTCACATGACATCATCCATCCACAGATAAATTTTTATTAATCCAATTTTAAGGGAATGTGGGAATACATAGTTTACAAAATGAGGACCACTACATGCTGAAATAGATCACAAAATTATTGAACATAAGACTAAGATTATTTGAGTCATACTTAATATAATTACCAGTGTAGAGTACTAAACCAGGTGTCTAGATCCTCCCTAACAAGTTTTTTGAGGTGAAAAACCATTCTTTCCATTTTCTGGATGAATTCCTCCATAGTGATTTTCCTTTGGTTTATGGATCGAGTGATGATTTAGTATTTCTTGTCTATCAATGCCTCTAGCTCCTCAATGGACTCAAGCTGCAACCTTTGTTCATAAATCCTTAAAATATCCTCATTTTAGGCATTGGGATGAAGGATTTTTTCAATAATTTCTTACTTGGATTGTACTATAAGCATTAAACACTCCCCTACCTCTTCTTGAATCACTCTTGGTTCACTTCTTGGATCTACACTTTCCTCATATTATGGGTCTTTGCTTTCCTTACTTCCACCTTTCTTGGTTGACTTGGATTCCATCATTTATGGTTGGTGAGAATAATATTTGCATCCCTTGGGTTTTCCCCTAGAACATAATGCATTTCCCTAAGTCACACTTTACTTTTTACCCTTCTTCCTTTTTGGACTATTCGGACATTTCCCTTGGAAATGGTCTAAACTATCCTCTGAGAGTTGGATATAACTGTCATCACTTGAATCATATTCCTCATGCATCAATGTTTGTTCTTGATCTTCTAGACCTTCAAAATGGGTTTTCATCACATGACATCACATATCTAGGATATATATTATATAAACATAAAAGTAAGCATGGAAAGAAAAAAATAGTCAACATGGTATCTATGCCCTAAAAACCAAGACATCCAGCACTTTCAAGAAAACATTCATGCTCAACCCCCAAAATTTATATTTATAAAAAAACCGATTTTATTACCATTTTAATTAATAAATTAAATTTTCATAGGTTAAAAATATGGGTAACCTAAGGTATCAGATATAAAAACTAATTTTTTTTAAATATCTTCTTAAACATAACTTCCAATTCTAATGAACTCTAAGGGGAAAAAATTCTTTTAACATACCTATTTATTATTATCAATACATGAATTTCTTGCTTCACATTCCTTATCTAATTCCATTAACATATGGAAGAACAATTTTTATTAAACATACATCATACATCATTTGATTTCTATCAAATTATAATAATCAACAGATTCATTAAACATGCCTCTTTAATTATTTATATGAAAACATTACCAAATTTACATTCTTAAACATTTTAATTAAATTGACATGCTAAAATCAAGAATAACAAACATTATAATCAAATTATAAACATATATATCACTGAATCTAGTAAAAAAAGAGTCAAACCATTATCATAGTATAAACACATGTGATCACTATAACCAAATACCACAACTTTTCATTAATCCACATTATTCTTACTAAAGGTTAATTTAACCATATCCCAAAGAGATAAATGATGATTAAATTATTATTGGACTTAAAATAATAAGGTAAAAAATCCCCAATCTCAAGGATTTTTATATTCCTCAAATGATAACAGGTTAACAACGTAGATCTTTGGTCACCTATCCTATATGGAAATTACATTACTACAAGGACTTTACACCATAAACCAACAATAGAACCAAATGAGAATAAATAAGATCAAATTCAATAACATGAAATGATAGAACATGATGAAACAAGGATGATCAAAGAAGAAAACTTAGAATAATGAGGGAAAACTGACCATGGATCACCACATATCAAACATGGGAAGCCAAGGATAAATTCTTATCGAAGGGGATTAAAATCACTTAGAAGAAGAACCTATAGATTCCTAGATTTGGGAGGGAATCATAAGGGTTATCCAAAAATTGAGAATGTGATTATATTTATAGGCACACTTCCACACGTAGATTCATAGTGTGAATTGGTAATTCATATAATGAATTTCCCATGTATTAAAACTCTTTGAAAAATTCTTTACATCAATCTAATAAATCTAGATAAATTCATATCAGGAACTTCATGTTAACATTATGATTTTTAGGGGTATATTCATCAAATAAAATACTCCATCATTTCATGTAATTAATTTATGGTTCATGTCTTGAATCACACACTACAAGTTTCCCTTACCGGGACATAAATTACTATTTGGGGTTTGATCCAAAATCTCACATTATGATTATAATTCATGTTTATAACTTCTCATATATTTACATTACATCACCCCACATCCTATGATCCAACTATAGGTTTCCTCCAAGTACATGGAACTTGGAAACTTGTTGAATAATGGGATATATGGACCCATTGCATTACATTATATACATATCAAATAATTCTTATCCTCAATAATTTAAAACTAAACCTGGAGGGAAGAAAATAAATAGGGTTTGTATGAATATCCACCCTACAAGACACATATTAAAAATAATAATATCATAGGAGATGGACCACCTCACTTAGAAGAACAAGGAAAAAACTAAGAAACACCAAAAATTTCTCCTAAACACTCCCATGGGGGAGATACCTCCCAAACAAGAGCCAGACCGAAAAAAATCATCATGGAAGAGAAAACCATCTTAAGAACTAGATATATGTCAACATACAAAAATAATAATTTCTACATGAGAAGATATAAACATAAAAAAACTTGGGATACTAAGAACATATCATTTATTCATATTCCCAAGTACTCACCTCCTTGACACCATATTGCGAAAGGACACACATCAAAGGAATAATAGTCTTGAGAAACACCTTCTCCTGGTGGTCCTGGTTCTCCACAGGTCGCTCCATGAAGGTAAAATCATCATCTATATCAATCATCCCACAATTGATGATGTGAGGGTCATCATGAATATAACAGTGAAGCCATGCCACATGGAAGATATCATGTATCTAGATCATTTGTGGAGAAATTTTTATCTGATACAAAATTGATCTAACATGATCCAACACATCAAAAGACCCAACAAACTAGGGTGAAAGATTTCTAAAACATTCAAACCAATGATTCACAAGAAAATTAATCTTCAAGAACACATAATATCTCATTCTTAACTCTATATATTTCTTACTTTGATTGATGTAGGACTTATGATGATCCTTCAATGCTGTCAACATCTCATTAATCACCTGAACAATCTCTATTATTCAATTTACTAGTTTTGGCTTGAGAATTTAGGACTCTTTGAACATTGTCTACCATAATGTAGAATGTAAATGATGACCATAAAAATCTTTATATGGTTCATTTCTAATGGTAGTGTGGAAACCTCTTTTAAAAGAAAAATTGACCCAAGGAAGGTGTATCAACCACACACATCTAAAATCTTGGACATAAGTGCAAAACATATTGTGAATATTATAAATGTTCCTCCTTCTCTGACTATCCATATATGGATTAAAAGAAATGGTAAGAAATAATAGATATAAAGAGAGTACTGGAGATCTCACCACACCTTGGGGGTAAAAATAGGATCATTATTAGAGATAAATATCCTTGATACTCTGTGGAGTCCCTCACAATTCTCTAGATAATGCATCGACCAAACCACCCCTAATATATGATGCACATGGTTTTATTTCGGATCCCCAGTCAATATTTTATTTACATAAACATGCAATATAGTTCAAACCCAAGGCTATTCTTGAAGAGGAATCTCACACAACACTAAATTTATATTATCAATATTTAGATTACACATAATATAAAAATAAATAATATAATGTTAGGAGTTTTAAATTTGGGAATAAAAAATAAATAAGTGCAAGATAAATAAAAGTAAACATACATTGGAGATTGTAAATATAATGATTGATGTTAGACAGAAAGGAGATCCTCCTAGGAGAACACCCAGAGTGAACCTTCATTATTAATTTATTATTTTCAGGTTTAAATAATGATCATGGCCCATAATATTATCGGAAATACCAATCTTCCCATGTTGTAAATTTTTGATTCCCTCAACAATCATCAAGAGACCACACATCCCCCTCTTCAATCGAGGGATAAAATAGTAGAAGAAAAAGCAGAGCCTAAGGTGGAAAGTAAAGAAAAAAGGTTCATTGAATACAAATATCTCTCTAAAAAATCTAATAAAATAATAAAAATTAATAATGTTATCTCAAAAACATATTTTAAACAATTTATTGATCCTCTATTAACTTCCTTGGGTTAGTTACTCACAATCTTGAGTATAATAGATCATAATGGAGAAGAATGGGATGGAAACACAAAAAGGAAAAAAAAATATGGGAATGAGAGGAAGAATAAGAGTAAAATATATTTACAATTAATAATACTATTAAAATAGAAAATAAACCCCAAAACTAAAGAAATTGGAAACCTAGAGTTCCACCCCCTTGAAATGAAGAAGACACACTTTTATTATAGGGAGAGGGGTGAAAAATTCTCTCCAAAAAATCATTTGAAAGATTCTTCTTATTATCCACCATAAATACCAGAATTGGAAATAATTGTATTCTTGAAAGTTGTTCCTTTATATTTCCCTTATAATTTTTTTATCTTTATTGGACATTAGATGAAAAAGTTATGAACAATTTAATCTAGAAAATTAATCTGTCAAGGAAGACACTTCATATTCCAAAAATCTGGTTTCATATGAATTTATGAACTTTAAATATGCTGAATCAGGAATTTACACCTTTATTAATGTTTTCATTAATATATTATACATCTAATTTTTTAATTTAATCTCCATTGTATTGTTGATTTATTAGATATGGGCCAATATTCAAAAGTATCCATATCTGTGCATAGTTTTTGAGACCTGACTTGTGAGATTGTTTTGTACCTAAAATGATGGATAATTATTTGGGTCAAATATAATGAAATTAATCCATAAAAACATAGAAAAATATTTTTTTTTTCAATTTGGATCAATTAATTAAAGGTTATTTATAAAATAAAAAAATTAAATAAAAATGGTTAAATTCCCAATTATACCGTTTTTCAATTAATTCCAAAATGATACTAAGACCATAAAATATAATAATTTACTTTAAAATAATACTTTGATGAGACTCAAAAAATTGAAATTAAATGTAAAATAATTGAAAATATTTTTTCTATCATGATCGACTCCTCGAATGCAATAAATTGGGTTGATTTCACCGAACAACCCACTATCACACATATTCAAAAAATACTCCATGATCTCATGGTAAAGCGGTGAAGATGTCCGTTGAGATGTACTAAAACTTACACTAAGGAACATCCAATGGATGTAGAAAATCACCAGGAGAATGGTACTCAGCCTTCACCTTCTAGAAGACTAGACACTGGGATACAAACTCTGTAACTGCATGCTTTAACCCAGACAACCAAAACCAAACTCTCAAAGATCGAAACATATTTTTCATTATAGGATGTACCACCAAGGGTGATCTAAGGAATTAAAAGAGAACCACCTCACATATTACTAAAGGTAGTAAAATCGTCCTCTATAACAACACCTAGTGTTGTTCATAATCTAACCAACCATTAGGGGCATCACCACAGTCAACTTGGTCTCTCTAGACCCCACATCAAAATCCACCAATTGGGACTCCTCCATATACTACACTAAAGATTAATATACTATTTGTAAAGACCCGTAAATTTCAAGGGAAATTTTTTCTTAAATTCTTTGGGATTTTATGAGTACGCAATTTCTGACGGCACTGATTTCAAGGCCAAGTGTGCCCAGAATCATTTTCCAAAGTCTAGCTCAGGTACGTTCAGTGAACGAGCGAGCGAGTTTTTCTAACTTTTGAACTGGTGCTCAGAATCAAAATCTGAGGGCACCGTTGGAATGACAACACTGGTAATTACTTAAGAAGACCTTTTCTAGAGTTGCGTTTGCTCAGGAAGAGTAGTTTAATTTTGTGGTTAATTGAATAAAGTTGTGTTACAACTTTATTTTACTTTGTAGTTTAACTTCCATGTGAGGAAGTTGGGGTGGGACACACACCAGCCCCCACCCCTTCAAATTCCTTAAACCCCCCTCTTAAATTTTGGAAACCCCCCTTAATTTTTGTAACTAATCCACTCCCCCTCTTAAATTACAAGTAAACTCTCAAATTAAATGGATTGTTTTAATGCTATTCAATTAATTTAAATTTTGAGTTTGAGTTTTTGAATTTTAAAATTGTTGGCATATGTGAATAAAATAAGACAAACTTTTATTTTATTTTTGGTTGGTTTTCGATGTGTGGAGTCTGGGGTGAGAATTCAAAAATCCTTGAAGATATTCATCTTCTACGTTGAAGATCATGAAGAACGCCGGTTCCTACCTCGACTCTCTTCTTCTCGACACTTGACGAAGTGATGCCGTCATCCTGTGACAATGACTACAGAACAACGAGAGTTTCCCCTTCTTCGTCAAGTGACCAATATCTGTGAATCGAGGTAAGGGTTTTTCATCATTCAAGAATTATCAATTGACTCTCTTCCTTATTTCTTGGTCGCATGTTATCGGATTAACGGGAGGGGGTCAAACCGCACAAACACGACCGAACCTCCTCCCCTTTGTTGTTGTGTCTTGTTAAGTATTGGAACATAGGCAACGCGGTGTTGTCACACCACGCAGGAACAAGGGAACCGCGACCAGAGTGGTCTGTGGTGAAGAAGCGCAGCGCCGTCACGTGGCACCGAAGCCGAAGAACCCGCAGCCAAGGTCGGACCATGGCGGAGGGGCACGGTGTTGTCGTGCCACGCCAGGCGGACAAGGGCCGCGGACTAAGCCGCAACTGTGCAGGGGAGGGTGGCTGGAATCGCCGGTCGCCGGCACTTCAGAAGGGCGGGACCACGGGGTCCTGCGGCACCGACCGACCGTTCAGAGGAGGCCAGGGGTCGTAACCCCCGACAGCAGACAGGGGGGCCCCCACTACGTGGGGGGTTGCCATTTTGAGACAGGGGGGGGGGGGGGGGCAGCGCCCCCCATTTTTAGCTCCGCCGAAACGGCCGAGCTGCTGGACACGCTGGCCGCGCCCGCGTTGGGCCGGACCTCCGCGCTAGGCAGGGTCGCACCGGCTGGGCTGGGATGGGTTGCACCCTAGTGGTCCGGACCCGGACCCGAGTAGGTTCGACCCTGTTCGGGCCGACCCAGGGGGTCTTGGGCTGGGTCCGTATGGGCCCAAAACCCCCTAAAAACAGACAGCTTCATTCAAAGGCCCATAACATGGGCTATGGACCTCCGATTGATGCACCGTAAGTTGGGATGCGATCCTTGTATTGAGAAGATCGTTTCGGTATATTATACTCAAGGTTTCAGAGAACTTTGGGTACAACCGAGTTGTTTCAAACATGAAATTAACCTGGCCCTCGGAGCGGAAACACTTATAACACGATCTCCAGATGTCCGATTGACGTGTCGTCGACTTTATAGGATTCCTCTTAGTGAGATGGTTCTTGTGGCTTACTCAAATCAGGTTTTGGATGTAGTTGGAGTATGGTCGGGTTTGTTTTGACTTAAAAACCAACCAGGCCCCTGGAATGAAAAAGCCAATAACTCTCAGACCGGGCGTCCGATTGACGCGCCGTCTGTCGTGTTGAGTTCCTATTGACGTGATAGAACTTTGAGATACATCAAATTTGTACTACGCAATAGTTGATGTATCGAACCCTTGACTCATGGAGCGGACCCTCCTGGAACGAGCGTGCTGTGTGCAGGAACCCTAGAGCTGGCTGCGACTGTGACGAAGATGACTTCTCTACTAGGATCCTCCATGGGTTCGACGATGATGACTACCATACTGGGATCCTCCGTGGGTTCGACGAGGACAACTATGATACTTGGATCCCTTGTGGGTTTGACTAGGATGACTACCATACTAGGATCCTCCGTGGGTTCGACGAGGACGACTATTGTACTGGGATCCTCCATGGGTTTGACTACCGTGCTGGGATCCTCCGTGGGTTCGACGACGATGACTACTATACATGGATCCTCCATGGGTTCGGCATCAAGGAATACTAAAATTGGATCCAAAGTGGGTTCAGAAGAGGAGATGAGTCAGATGCTACATCTAATCATCTCCACCCCTCTTCATAAATGGATACCTGTGTGAGATGAGTCTTGACTTTCAATCATTATCTTCGATGTGATTGACTTGATATCCTATGTGGATTGGATTATGCTTTCCTGTGTGGATTAGGTCATACTTTTCTGTGTGGATTAAGTTTTACATTCCTGAGTGGAATGGATTTTACTAGAGCTCATGAGTTGGAGATGAACTGGATTTGATGACTTAGGTATATGTATGGGTATATACCTAAGTAGTGTTGGATGATACTTCGTGATTGTATCTTTCTTTGTGGTTTATTCTTTGTGCATTCAGGGAGACCTTTGGGGGTCTCGGGGTCCCTACTAAGTATCATATACTCACCCCTACACGGGCTTCACCTGCACTACGTTGTGTTGGTTGCAGACGATGGACAACACTGATCGTGGTTGAGGCATGTAGATCTGGATGGTACCCGGAAGAGGATCTCACGACGAGTCGGTGCCCGGAGGTGGATATCACGTCGAGTCGATAACCGGAGGAGACGGATGGACGTGGAAGTGTTGAGGAGGAGATCTATACCTACCCTTCATGTAGGAAGCCGGAGGATGATCCAGAAGTGTCTTGTCACCTTTTAGCTGTTGTCCTTGAGTTGTACTTTACTTTCAGTTATACTGCACCTTTAGTTGGGTTTGTATTCTGGCCCATTTAGTTTTCAACACTTACTTCTGTTTTCAATTTACTTAGTGTTTACTTCCTGTTGCATAATATGTTGTGTTTGTTTACTTTTATAAAGGCAATTCCTTCCCAGCTTAGGGATTTACACCTTTGGTGCTAGTCATCAGCGCCTGGCCTATGAAAGGCGGGCTTGGGGCAGTCACGGCATGGGCCCCGAGGACGGGTCGTGACAAACTGGTATCATAGGAGTTCTCTTCTACCACAGAACTCAGGAATCTGATCCTTCTTCTACATGAAGCAATAGTGTTAAGGGTATTGAGTGTGGTTATCAGTCCAGGGAGTCCAATGTTGGTGCAGCGGCCGACGTATCCATACACCAGGACCCTGACTTCTGATTTCCGATTCAGTGTATGGAATAATTGATTGCATGTGTTTTCAAAAGTTTTATTTGTGATTAATTTGTGTCGGCTCACCAGGTATGCTGTATTGACGGTGGCACACCTGTTTCTTTTCAGGATGGCCCCACCACGGCAGCCATCTAGGGTTCCAAGCATTGTACGAGACGATAACCCACCGAGCAACGAGGCATCAGTTCAGGGCCCTATTACAGCGGGGGCACCGGTGGTACCTCTACCCGCTGAGCCACTAATGCCACCAGACCCAGCCAATGAGAGTGCACGTTACCTTAGTGCACTTAATGAATTTCAAAGTCAGAGACCGCCTAGGTTCCATGGGGAGACAGACCCTCAGGCAGCCGAAGATGGGATGGAGGCTGTTGTATGAGTTTTCAGATTAGTAGGGACACCAACTGACCTCATGGTGATCCTTGCAGCGAGTCTCTTGCATGCAGAAGTAGGTAGATGGTGGAGCTTGATTCTCTAGGTGCACGACGAGGCATCATTAATTTGGATGAACTTCAAGAGACTCTTCCGCTCGGAGTTCGTTCCATCCACCCTCTGTGCGGTGTGCATTCAAGAGTTACTACAGATGCGGCATGGTAGCATGACCGTGGCCCAGTACTCGGTGAGGTTTTCTGATCTCTCGCGCTACTCCACAGATATGGTATGGGACCCATTCTTCAGGGCCCAGACCTTCAATTAGGGACTGAGGCATGAGATCCGAGCTTCGATAATCTCCCTCAACATCTCGACGCAAGCGGGGGTTTTGGAGAGAGCCCTCCTAGTGGAGAGTTTTCTCGCCGAGCAATCACCATCGGTGAGACCCTCCGCAGGATGACCCGTAGAGGAGTCTTCTGCAGCTGGCAGTAGATAGATGATGTAGAGTTCCAAGTGTGCTAGACCATCAGATGAGCAATCTCAGGTTGCAGATTCGATTGTTCAGGGCACACGAAGGAGAGACAGCCACACGAGGAGCAGGCAGTGCTATGCATGCGATGAGCAGGGTCACATGGCTTGAGACTGCCTGAATCGTCCTGTAGATGAGCAGGAGGCAGTAGAGGGACCTCCCAGGTAGAGGTTCGACCATGGAGGTCTACAGGGAGCAGGCGAACGAGGCAGAGGAGCTGGCCAAGAAATGGTTGGTGGGCGACGCTTTGAGGCCCTACCACCACCACCACCAGGGAGACCACCCAGACCGCAGGGAACGGGTGGACAGGGGAGAGCTCAACTTCAGGCAACTGATGCTTATGACCATGGAGCTCCGGGAGCAGATGGACAAGAGCGGGACTAGATCTAGACATGGGGACTTTTGTTCATGTTTCATCTATCTTTGTTGATGTTTTTTGTGTTTGTCCTTTGGGCTGCAGTTATAAAAGACACTATTCTTGTGACGTTTTATTCCCTGTCCTTTTTATGTAGTTGATTGACGAAGTGGGAATTTGTCGCAGATCCCCAATAAAAATATTATTTACCTAAGAATGGAATATAGTGCACTCCCAGGGTCGGTCTCAAGGAGGCAACTTACACAACAACAAAATTCTATTGTCACTATTTATTTTCTAACTAATATATAATATAAAGATGAGTTTGAAATATGCATAAAATATGAATATATATGTATATGTAATGCAAAAAATATGATGTAAAAAAGAAGAAATAAGACATTTGTTCTTGGAGGATCATAATGGTTGATATCATTGTTTATTAAAATATTCTCAATATCAATTCAATATAGTGATAAAAATCTATCACACTACACCCTCTTATTCGAAATGTTATTTCCCCAACACCAAGATCTCTGCATGTGGAGAAATAATCTTCCTAAAGTCATCTAAGAGATCTCTTTTCTGACCATCACTACCAAATCCATACTCCATCTTATGCATGAATTATATAGTGAAGGGAATGATAAATGTTGAATGAGAATAAGAACTTAGTGGTAGATAAAATGGGGAAATCACACATCATAATCAATTTAACCACCAAAAAAATTCTCAGAATTAAATAAAGATATTTAAATTGAAGCACAATGAAACTAAAAC
The DNA here is from genome assembly GCA_963277665.1 of Viscum album. Classification (NCBI taxonomy): domain Eukaryota; kingdom Viridiplantae; phylum Streptophyta; class Magnoliopsida; order Santalales; family Viscaceae; genus Viscum; species Viscum album. Next base: position 1,472,438,009 of record OY728157.1, read on the forward strand.
AACCACCATTCTCCCCCTCAAACAAACATCGAGGTTAGTTCCCCATTTTCATGGGGTTAGAAGAGAATATGGTGGGAGAAACACATAAAAGTAAAAATGGAATAATAAGGTATGAAGAAGAAGAATAAACTAATTTATAATAAAAATATCAATAAAAATTACAGAAATAAAGCTCCACCTTATCCCCCTTGGAAAGTCCATCTCATAAACTGGGAGAAGGGACACATATTTATAGGGAGAAGGGGTGACGAATTCACACACAAAACATTTAATCTGAAAGTTTTCATGTAGATATGCCCATAAATGACCGAATCTGTAATAGTTGTCTGTATAAATGTTGTTCCATAATGTCTCCTCTGTTTTCTACCCAAATTTCAGCTTCATTGGACGTGCCTAGTAGGAGTTATGAATTTAATATTGGCAGTTTCTTTTTTTGGTGGTAGATTCTAGGAATCTTCCTTCAAATGTATATCATTAAATGTCCCTCATAAGGGATTCCAAACGCCATGAAATTTATTTTATAAATGATACCTTGAGTCCTCGTACATATCCAAGTAGAATCATTTAATTTAGTGTTTTGTAGACCGAAATGGGTTTCCGTTATGGAAGTGGGGTCTGTTCTGTCCGCCTGGAAAACTCTTCAACTTCATTGAATTTTAACGCCCACTAGATGTTCGATTCAGCCCCTGGTCCAGAAGACAAAAATGAAGTAAATCAAATAAGGATTCTAAATAAATTTTAATCATAAAATTTGGACATATATTTAATTATAAATGGCCAAAATACACCTGTAATAACAATCTGTTAAAATTGCAGAATTAGTCCATTTTTGCATTTAGGCTCAAAATAACACTAAAACCTAAAAATATGACAATTAACCATACAATAATACTGTGGTGGGATTATAAAAAATGATTTAAAGTATAAAATATATGAAAATTTGAGCTTCAACATTGATACTAAGAGGTTCTGGTTTAAAACTGTTGACTTGACCTTCACTTTTGAGATACCTACTGAAGGAGACCCAGTGACCACACACTGATACCGAAAGTGTGAATCAACCCTTGGAGGTGAGAGTAATAGTTGGATATCTTGGTATTAGAGTTGAGGCCTTATGACATCATCTTTGGTATGGATTAGTATCATCCATGTTGGGATTGATTGTATTAGGCAAAGAATGTGGTTCATCCAGGGGATGAGACAAGATTTCTCTTATCAGAAAAGAAGAAATCCTAGCAGCTCTTGTAGGACCAAATAAGGTTCAGGTCATCTAGGAGAGGATGAGGACAGATCAGAGCCAACAGAAGTCTTATGCCAATAGAAGGTAGAGACCACTAGAGTTCGAGGACGGTGACCACATTTTCTTACGGGTCTCACCTCGACGTGGATTTCGAAGATTTGGCCGGGGCGAAAAGTTATCTCTGCACTTCATCAGACCCTTCTAGGACCTCAACAGGGCAGGTGAGGTGGTTTACCACTTGACCCATCCACCTCAGTTGCACTAGGTGCATAAAGACTTCCACGTATCTCAGCTGAGGAGATATGTGCATGACCCAATGTATATCATCGACCATGGGAAGATGGACATTGATGACGTAACAACTTTTGCAGAGGTCCCAGTGGAGATTGAGGATCTACAAGAGCGGGTCCTACATGGGCAGTCGATTCATCTAGTGTGCATTAGGTGGAAGCACGAGAACCCCAGGAGATCACTTGGGAGCGAGAGGCTCAGATGAGTGCTTAATACCCTTATTTGTTCCCCTAGTTTTTGATGTATCTTTACGGGGATGTAAAGCCCTGAGGAGGGAGTAATGTAAAGATATATAAATTTCAAGTAAACTTTTTTCTTAAATTATTTGGGATTTTACGAGTACACAGTTTCGGACAACACCTAACTCTGAGGCCCGATGTGCCCGAAATCATTTTTCAAAGTCTAGCTCAGGTACATTCAGTGAATGAGTGAGCATGTTTTTCTAACTATTGAACCGGTGCTCGAAATTGAAATCTGAGGGCACCGTTGGAACCGCAGTGTTGGTAATTTCTTAAGAAGACCTTTTCCAGAGTCGTGTTTGCTCGAGAAGAGTAGTTTAATTTTGTGGTTAAGTGAATAAAGTTATGTTACAACTTTATTTTAGTTTGTAGTTTAACTTCCATGTGAGGAAGTTGGGGTGGGACCGACACGATCCCGCACCCATTCAAATTCTTTAAACCCCCCTCTTAAATTTTGGCAACCCCCTTAATTTTTGTAACTCATCCACTCCCCCTCTAAAATTTCAAGTCAACTCTCAAATTAAATGGATTGTTTTAATGCTATTCAATTAATTTAATTTTTGAGTTTGAGTTTTTGAATTTTAAAATTGTTGGCATATGTGAATAAAATAAGACAAACTCTTATTTTATTTTTGGTTGGTTTTCATTGTGTGGAGTCTGGGGTGAGAATTCTAAAATCCTAGAAGATCTTCATCTTCTACGTTGAAGATCACGAAGAACGTAGGTGGCTACCTCGACTCTCTTCTTCTCAACGGTTGACGAAGCGACACCGTCATCCCACGACAACGACTACGGAACAACGGGAATTTCCCCTTCTTTATGAAGTTATCAATCTCTGTGAATCGATGTAGGGTTATTTAATCATTCAAGAATTATCAATTGATGCTCTTAATTATTTCTTGGACGCATGTTATCGGATTAACGAGATGGGTTCCGGACCGCACAAACACGACCGACCCTCCTTCCCTTTGTTTTTGTGTCTTATTGTGGATTGGAACGGAGGCAACGCGGTGCTGTCGCACCATGCGGGAATGAGGGAACTATGACCGGAGCAGGCCGTGGTTAAGAAGCGAGGTGCTGTCACACCGCGCTGAAGCCTAAGAACCCGCGACCAAGGTCGGGCCGCGGCGGAGGGGCGCGACACCGTCGCGCTGTGTCGGAGCTTCAAGAAGGGTCGCGGTCGGGGCGGGCCACGACGGAAGGGTGCTGTGCTGTCGCACCGCGCCGGGCGGACAAGGGTCGCGACCTATGCCGCGACTGTGCAGGGGAGGGTGGCCAGAATCGCCGGCCGCCGGCTCTTTGGAAGGGCGGGACCGCAGGGTCCCACTATTGTAGCACCGGCCGGCCAACCGGGCCTGCCATTAAGAGGAGTCTGAGGGTCGTAATCCCTGGCGGCAGACACGTGGGACCCCTCCACGTGGTGGGATGCCATTTCAAGACAAGGGGAGGGGGCAACGCCCCCCGTTTTCCGCTCGGCCGAAACGACCGAGATGCTGGCCACGCGGGCCGCGCCTGCGCCGGCTGGGCTAGGCCGGGCTGCTCCCTAGTGGTCCAGACCCAGACCCGGGTTGGTTCGACCCAGTTCGGGCTGACCCAGGGGGTCTTGGGCCGGGTCGGTCCGGGCCCAAAACCCCCTAAAAACAGACAGCTTTGTTCAAAGGCCCATAACTTGGGCTACAGACCTACGATTGACACACTGTTAGTTGCGATGCGATCCTTGGATCGAGATGGCCATTTTGGTATTTTATTTTCAAGGTTTCTAAGAACTTTGGGTATGATCCAGTTGGTTCGAACACGAAATCAACTCGGTCCTCGGAGCGGAAATGCTTATAACTCGAGCTCTGGACGTCCGATTGACATGCCATCGACTTTGTTGGATTCATCTTAGTGATATGGTTATTTTGGATTACTCTTCTCAAGGTTTGGATGTAGTTGGAGTACAGTCGGGTTTGTTTTGACTTAAAATCCAACTGGGCCACTGGAACGAAAAAGACAATAACTCTCAGACCGGGCGTCCGATTGACACGCCGTCTGTCGTGTTGAGTTCCTATTGACATGACATAACTTTGAAATATATCAACTTTGGACTACATGACAGTTGATGTATCGACCCCATGGCTTGTAGAGTAGGGCCTCCCGGAATGAGCATGCTGTGTGCGGGAACCCTAAAGATGGCTGTGACCGTGACGAAGATGACTTCCGTACTAGGATCCTCTGTGGGTTTGACGATGGCGAATACCGTACTAGGATCCTCCGTGGGTTCGATGAGGACGACTACCATACTTGGATCCTCTGTGGGTTTGACGAGGATGACTACTGCACTGAGATCCTCCATGGGTTTGACGAGGATGACTATTATACTGGGATCCTCTGTGGGTTTGACTACCGTGCTGGGATCCTCCATGGGTTCGACGACGATGACTACTATACTTGGATCCTTCATGGGTTCGGCAGCGAGGACTACTAAACATGGATCCTTTATGGGTTCGGAAGAGGATATGATTCAGATGCTACATCTAATCATCTCCACCCCTCTTCATAAATGGATACATGTGTGATATGAGTCTTGACTTTCAATCATTATCTTCGATGTTATTGACTTGATATCCTGTGTGGATTGGATTATTCTTTCCTGTGTGGATTGGGTCATACTTTTCTGTGTGGATTAAGTTTTACTTTCCTGAGTGGACTGGATTGTACTAGAGCTCGTGAGCTAGAGATGAACTGGATTTGATGACTTAGGTATATGTATGTGTATATACCTAAGTATTATTGGATGATACTTCATGATTGTATATTTCTTTGTGGTTTATTCTTTGCGGATTCAGGGAGACCTTCGGGGGTCTCGGGGTCCCTACTGAGTATCGTATACTCAACCCTGCACGGGTTTCTCCCACACTACGTTGTGTTGGTTGCAGACGACGGACATCACTGATCATGGTTGGGTCTTGTAGATCTAGACGGTACCCGGAGGAGGATCTCACGACGAGTCGGTGCCTAGAGGTGGATATCACGTCGAGTCGGTACCCGGAGGAGATGGACATATATGGATGTGCTGAGGAGGAGATATATACCTACCCTTTAGGTAGGAAGCCGGTAGATGATCCAAGAGTGGCTTGTCACCTTTCAGCTATTGTCCTTGAGTTGTACTTTACTTTCAGTTGTACTGCACCTTTAGTTGGGTTTGTATTCTGGCCTATTTACTTTTCAGCACTTACTTCTGTTTTCAGTTTACTTAGTGTTTACTTCCTGTTGCATACTCTATTGTGTTTTTTTCCTTTTATAAAGGTAATTCCTTTCCAGCATAGGGATTTATGCCTTTGGTGCTAGTCGTCATCCCCTGGCCTATGGAAGGCGGGCTTGGGGTAGTCACGACACGGGACCCGAGGATGGGTCGTGACACTATCATTTGAGAAAAGGAATCCTCTTTCACCAACCTATCACATATCAACATTAATCACTGATATGTATTTTATTACTCTCTCATAATATCTAGATTCATGGGGAGCATCAATTGTATGAATTTCTTGTTAGCGCATTAGCTACAACATTACCCTTTCTGGGTGTATATGAAATATATATGTCATTATATAGGAATAATTCCAATTATCATCATTATTTTAAGTTTATTTCCTGTTGGGATAATAAATAACTCATGCTCTTGTGATTAGGAAAAACCAAAAAATGCCCACCAATGAGGTAATGTCACCAAAACTGTAAGGAAAATATAACTGATAATAACTTGAGATTATGGGTGGAAACTTTATTCTCATAGGGACATAAATATCAATACCCATATGAAAAAATTTATCTATGTTTCATAAAAAAATACCCCAAAACACGATATGAACCGTCAGAAAAAATATTGAATTAAACTCCTTTTTTGAATAACCAATAACTCTTGTGCAGGGAAAATTGTCCTTTAGGTACTAAAAAGATTCCTGACACTGATCCATCCACAAGGATTCCTGATTCATTATTTTCAAGGTAGTTAAAAGAGTTATAATTTAGGTTAATTCAACTATGAACCTCTTATAATAGGCTAAAGGAACCAGGAAACTTGACATCTTCGCAACTATTCTGGGGTCTTCCCAAGAAATGAAAAACTCAATAGTTAAAGGATCCCAAACTACACCATGTTTGGATATGAAAGTACCCATGAAAAAAACATCAAAATCCCAGAAATCACACTAAGAAAACTTCCTAAACAACTAATGATGATGAAGAACTCTAAAAAATGCATACATATACTCTATGTGCTGATCTTAATACATGGAGTACAGATAGATATTTTTGATAATAACCAGAAAAATCTAATATAGAAACTCTATGAACATTGCATTCATAAAACCAATGAATAAGAATGGATTATTCATCACTCCAAATTATATCACAATGAACTCATAATTCCCATAATTATATCAAAAGTGGTTTTCATAATATCCTTATATTTTACCCATAACTGATGATATCCTAGATACAAATCAATATTTGAAGACAAAATAGATCATTTTAGCTAATATAATAAACAATTAATTCATGGAAGGTGATAGTGTTTCTTCATTTTCACTTGTTTTAAGTGATAATAATTGATATAAAAAAATATATTGTCATTATAATTCTTCAAAAATGAAGTTGGAGTATCCCAATGTAACACAATCAACAGAAAAAACCTCATTGAAAAATATCATCGATCTATACCCGCATCTATCATAACTTAGAAGGTGTTATACTATATAGATAAGCTGTGATCAATGAAGAACCTAGTTGTAGATCTATCCAAAACATGATATCCCATAGAGGGGGTAATGCCACAACCATGTCAGGAAAGGCATCAGGGTATACTTCCATAACTCTTGGGAACTCCATTATCTAAACATATTATGAACTTAACATCAACTCTATAATCAATGATGTAATGTCCCAGTTCTAGAAGCCACCTAGAGGTTCCCCGTACCCGGTTGGTCACATGGCCTCAAGCACATTTCCACAAATGCCAGAGGCTGCCGAGTACTAGGGAGAGCCTTGGGTGTGTTAGTGGAGAAACTATTCCCTCATTGTCAGAGTATGCAACAGAAGTAAACAACACATAAAATAGTGGAAGTAGTAAATATCCAACAACAGAAGACTAAAACAATAAACAACTGGAGAACACATATATATAATAAATGATGCATGATACATATGTCTAGGAATGTTTCCAAACAGGTCACAATGCTGAATACAATACTAAACCAAAGTACTATAAAAAAATAGATAAGCAACTCCTCAGCATCGTAAGCCTCAGCTAGGTCCCATGTTATCCTTCCCCAATGCAATCAAGTTCCTTAGGTCTAAGGGTGCTTGACCTTGTCTATATCTGCAGTAATATAATTTGTTAGGGCCCAAAAGCATTATCCAAACAAGGGGTGCGACTAAATCTCTGTAGGAAAACACCCAAATATCTATGCCTAACTGTTAGTGAGTATATGGCGGGTAATAGTATAGTAAATAGTAAATAGTAAGCAGTAAACAAGATGATACACAACAATAAATAATCCACAGATCAACAAGCAGCAGTGAAGCAAACTACTAACCACAAATAGGAATCCATCTGGTAAGAACTCACAGCCATCCCCTCTAGTTCTATCCAAGAAGTAACAACAACCCTCTGGGTAGTACACTCAGCTTATCCCCTTTTGTATGGTCATATGAAATTATAATACTCTCTAAGGAAGCACGCTCAGTCAATTCCCCTTATAGTCTAAGGTAGTCAGTAACTCTCTAAGGAAGATCACATGGTCAATTCCCCTTATAGCCCCAAGGTCTAGAGACTCTCTGAGAAAGCTCACTCAGTAAATTCCTCTTATAGCCTTAGTTTGATCACAAAATCTCTGAAGAAGCTCACTCGGTCAATTCCTCCTATATCTTGGAATGGTTTAAGGAAATTCAAAAAAAAAAACAAAGACTCTCCGAGGGATATCACTCGGTCTATCCTTGTATAGTGTGTAAAGCTCAAGAATCCTTGAGAAAGCTCACTTGGTCTATCCTCTTAGGGTCTATAATGTCCAAGACTCTCTGGGAAGCTCACTTGGTCTATCCCTAATAGTCTACAATGTCCAAGACTCTCTCAGGATTATCACTTGGTCTATCCCCTTATAGTCTATAGAACCAGGTTCTCACGACCCTGTGCCGGTTAGATCATAATAATGCTATAAGGCCTAAATAAACCTATATAGCTACTTGGATAACTAGTCTATAATATAACAATCATATCAGGGAACAACACTCCATCATACGGTCTTAAGTCATGGAAAAAAGGTATAACATCCAAAGGCTGAACAAGATAAAAAGGTCATAAACCGAAAAAGGCATGGAAAAAACATCCAAGCATAGCAATTATCCTTATACAGAGCCAAATTACCTCTACACCAGCATACAAGAAAAGGAAGGAAAACAACAAGGGAAAAACAGTAAACACGCAATACCCCGTTCAATGGTATTGGTGGAATTTGCATGTAATCCTCAAAAAATTTGAACAGAAAGGCACAAACCACCAACCTTGATGCTAGGAGATCGATGTACTTGAACCACAAGGCTTGAATCTCATTAGAACTTTGTAGATCTATGAAAAAACAGAAAATTTTCAACCCATGATAACTTGCAAAAGAGGAGGAATTGGAAAACGATGCTCTAGAAGAAGTAATATCTTACCACTGCAGTTCCAATGCAATCAACGATGGTCTATTTGGAGAACATATGGAGGTTTGGGGGCTCGTAGAAGTTTCAGCACCGTATGGATTCTCTCGGTCAAACGAGACCTAGAAGAAGAAATTTATGGCGATCAGAAGCCAGACTGGTCCGTTTAATGAAAAAAATAATACACAATGTGTACTATGATTTTATGCAGTTCTCTTTAAGAAGCCTCCACATCACCCCACACGATCAGGTGTGTGTCCCAGATATGGCCAGCACACGACCTCATGCAACATCAAAGTACACAGTGTGTACTTATAAAGTACATGATGGGTACTTCAAAAATTTCTAGAAACTCATATTTTCTCAAAAACTCTAGAAAAAGGAAAAACATACCTAAAAGGAATGTCCGAGTTCTTACAAACTTCCCCCTTTAAATAAGTTCATCCCTAAATTTCCCTAGCAAGACATAGAAGAAGAAACCCCGAACAGCTCCGGCCACTGCGATCGTACATCAGGCTCCCTCTCCCAAGTCTCATCCTGTACTCGTCTATGCTGCAGTAACACCCGTACTAGAGGAACAGATCGACAACAGAGAACCTTCGTACTACCATAGAAAATTCGGATCGGATGCTTCTCAAACGATGTATCCGCTTTGAGCTCAACCTATTCAAGTTGAAGAACATGAGATGAGTCTAAAACGTAACATCGGTGCTGAGAAATGTGGAAGTCACCGTGCATATCTTGGTACCTCTAAGGTAACTACAACTGATAAGTAACCGGCCCAACTCTCTCCAATACCTCAAATGGCCCAACGTACCTCGATGAAAGCTTACCCTGTCTTCGAATCATCTTATGTCCCAACCTTGGTGCGACACGCAAGAAAACCTAATCCCCAACCTCGAAATCCAAAGGTCATCTCCACTGATCAGCATAAGAATTATGTTGAGACTGTGCCGTAACCATCCTATTCTGAATCTACTCTATCTACTCTGAGGTCTCCTGAACAAGGAAAGGTCTCAGTAAAGCTGCCTCTCCTACCTCCAGCCAGTATAAAGGTGATTGGCATGGCCTACCGTACAAAGCCTCATATGGTTCCATCTGAATAGTTTCTTGAAAAATATTGTTGTAGGCAAAATCCAAAAGAGGTATATGCTTCTCCCAAGAACCTCCAAAGTCCAGAATGCATGCTCAGAGCATTTCATTAAGCACCTGAATCGTATTCTCAGACTGGCCATCTGTCTGGGGATGGTATGCTGTACTCAAAAGTACCTGTGTACCCAAATCATTATGAAGCCCCTGCCATAACTGAGAAGTAAAATGCACATCCTTGTCTGAAACAATAGAGTGAAGAACTCCATACAGACGTACAGTCTCTTGGATGTACAACTGCCCCAACTCATCAACACTGAAGGTCTTCTTGATTAGAATGAAGTGAGAAACCTTTGTGGGTCTGTAAATGAAAACCCATACTGTGTCATTCCCTTGAGGAGACCTCGGAAAACCGGTCACGAAGTCCATCGCGACATCATTCCACTTCCACTATAGAATTGGTAACTGCTGTAAAAGCTCTGCTGGTCGCTGATGCTCCGCCTTCACCTGATGAGAAGTGGAATACCTCATGAAAAAACCAGCAACATCCATCTTCATACCTGGCCACCAATACTGACGATGTAAAGCATGATACATATTGGTGACGCCAGGATGAACTACCCAAACTGAGGAATGAAAGTCCTGAATCAGCTCCTTGCGTATGTCTTTTGGCACCCATACACATCCCTAGAAACTCAAGATCTCATCCTCACCTACTATCTATCCGAGAATAGGTTCCTCTCATGACACACTTTCCTATAGGACTAGTACTTCTGAATCTGATAGTTACCTCATTCGAACTCGATTAAGAAGTGCAGAGGTAACAGCTACAGAAGAATGAATCATCTATCCCTGACTGTCGTGCACCACAAAATGCATCTTAGAGAACAGAGACATAAGCTTCCACTCACTACTGGCCTCCTGAACTACCTGTATTTGAGTCCTCCTACTCAGTGTATCAGGCACAACATTTCCTTTCCCGGGCATATAGGCAAGCTCAATGTCAAAGGACTGAAGATACTTGACCCACCTACGCTGTCTCAAATTCAGATCACGTTGAGTGAATATGTACTTGAGACTTTTATGGTCAGTTAAAACCACAAAATTCTCTCCCAGAAGATAATTTATCCAACAGCGTAAGGCATAAACAACAGCTACCAACTCCAGGTCATGCATCAGGTAATTCCTCTCATGTGGCCTCAATTGCTGAGACCTGTAAGCAACGACTTCATCTACCTGCATAAACACAACTCCCAGACCGATACCTGAAGCATCACAATAAACAATATATATATTTACTAACTCTAGAAAGACTAGTATTGGTGCTACAGTCAACATTCCTTTCAGCTCCTGAAAGGCTGAATCATAAGAATCTAACCATAAGAACTTCTCCCTTTTCTTGATCAGACATGTCAGTGGTGCTGCTAGGCGTGAAAAGTCCTGTATGAAATGTCTGTAGTATCCAACCATCCCTAGAAAACTCCACTCCTCATAGATGTTCTTCAGTTTCTCCCAAGAAAATACTGCCCTCAATTCTTATGGGTCTATTGATACTACTGCCTATGATATAACATGACCCAAAAAGTGAATATAGTCCATCCAAAACTGGTATTTTGAGAGATTAGCATATAACTGATGCTGCCTCAGTGTTCTCAAGACGATCTCAAGATGGGTAGCATGGTCATGTGAAGTTTTATATTACACCAAGATGTAATCCACAAAAACAACTATGAAGGAATCCAAGTATGGATGGAACACTCGGTTCATCATTGCCATGAAAACTGCAGGCGCATTCGTGAGACCGAACGACATAACCACATACCCGTATAGACCATACCTACTCTTGAAGGTAATTAAAGGTATATCATATGGTCTAACATGCAAATGATGATAACCGGATCTCAAATCAATATTCGAGAACACCCAAGCTCCTAGAAGATGATCAAAGAGATCATCGATCCTCAAAAAGGGATATCAGTTCTTGACCGTCAACTGGTTCAACTTCTGATAGTCCACACAAAGCCTGAGGGAACCATCTGCCTTCTTCTCAAACAAGAAAGGTAAACCCAAAGGAGAAGTACTGGGTCAGATGAAACCCTTTTCCTGTAACTCATCCAACTACTTCTTAAGATCCTGCAACTTATGTGTATCCATCTTATAAGGAGGAATAGACAGTGGTTCCACTCCTGAAACAAGCTCAATCGAGAAGTCTACCTCATGCTCCATAGGCAAACCTGAAAAGTCCTCTGGAAAGACATCTCTGTATAATAAAACCCTAGAGGAAAGTCTAACTGTGAAGTTCCCTAGTCATCCAGATAAAGACTAGTGACCTGGGATGTAACTCTTCCCAACCCATGATGCTCTGGACCCGCTCTTCATTCCTGGAAATCCCACTCACCTCTATGAAGAAAGAATCCACCCTCGGGTGATAAAAAACTCACCCTACGGCAATAACAATCGACGACTGCCTCAAAGGGAACTAGCCAGTCCATTCCAAGAATGACATCTTAGCTCATCATCTCTAGGACATAGAGGTCCCATAAGAAGTGACACCATGAAACCTCAAGAGGGCACTATCTATAGTGACATACACTAACCACTCTAGACCCCAATGGTGTATCTCGAGTCAATGTATCGACAAAGGAAAATATGCATTTCCTAAGCCTCTCCACAACAACAATAGAGATAAAGCGATGCATATCACCAGTATCGAAAAGAGATGAAGATAAAACTAAGGATACGTAGATCGTACCATGAACTGTAGAAGGGCTGGGATCCTGCACCTGATGGGTCTGCTCCACTGCAAAAGTTTGGCCTATAATGCGACCCTATGACCCTACCTAACCACTCTGAGCTGATCCACTCTACTTTTGCTGGTAGCTTGGTGACTAACCACCATGGCCGCGACCTCCACCTCAGCCCGAACGGCCGGAAGAACTCCAGTTCGCAAACTGGTGAGAAACTGGCGATGCATCTCCTGTACGAAGGGTCATAGAAGAACCCCTACCACCAGCTCCAGGTGAGAATAACTGATAGAAACACTAAAGATGGACCATCCTACCGCAAGATCAACACTCCATTAGGTCTCTTGGGAAACGTGGCCTCATATGAATGGTCCTACCACATTGGTAGCACACCATGTGGATACCAGAAGGTGCACCCTACCTACTCTGATCTCCTCAAAAAATCTCCTTGCGGCGTTTCCTGCTATTAGTAAGAGGGGAACTAACTCTGGATTTTGAACCGCCCTGGGTCACTGCTCCAGAATCCCTCAGATTGCGCTCTATGATTAGCGCCTGGTTGACGGTAGAGGATATTGAATTCAACCTGAATATGTTCATCTGTGAATGGATCTCCTGCCTGAGGCCATACTGAAGCTTCTTAGCCAAGAAAAACTCATAACCTGTTGGGATAGGTGTGAAATGCTGTATCTCCATGAAATGATAGGAATACACCATCACAGAAAGAGTACCATGCTCTAAGCTCATGAACTCCCAGGCTCGGTCAGCCCTCAAGGTCTCTGGGTAGAAGTAATCGTAAAAGATACACTGAAACTCCTCCCAAGCCATATTCTGGTGTCGTCCCACCTGAGAGATGACATCCCACCACCTCTTGGTGGAGTCTCTGAGCATGTAGGTCATGAGATTCACCCTCCTCTCTGGTGGTACCTTGAGATACTCGAAGATCGTCATCGTGGCATTGAGCCATGACTATGAAGCCTGAGGTTATCCTTCCCCTGAAAAGGCGGGAGGACTCTGCTGCTAGAAAACCCACGTCAAATCAGCCATCGACGGGGTAGGAGGATGAACTCTCTGGAAGGTATGAATCATCCTCAGAAAACCCTCCCTAAACTATGCATCGGTGCCTGCAACTGGTATAACCACTGGTGCTAAGGATGGATCAAAATGATGATCTACAGGAAGTCATTGATCAGCTATATCAGGTGTCTGATCACTGACATGCAACTGGAGGTCAACCGAAGGACGTCTCGGTGGCATGAATCTACAAAGTCAAACACACACCTTAGATTCAAGATTATCAAAGACCGAAAACAAGGAGTTTAATAAGTGAAAAAGAGGGGAACAGGAGAAAGAAACATTCATGTTTTACAAAACATGACTACACAGAGTGTATAAAAACTACATGACATATTCTTTTAAACCATTCATATGGGCATGTACTTCTGCCACAACTGGTCATGTAACACCCCAACCGCATGACATGTTGTCCCCACACATGACGTGTGCTTGGACTCTATTCCCCTGCCTGAGTCTCCTTACACGACAAACCCTCACGGTCCTTTTAATCCTAGACTACACAACATGTTCATGAAGCACAAAAAATGCACTAGACAAGGTTTCAATGACCCGTGTTGTTAGTTACACGGCTGGCTACACTGTTCACTCTACACGGCATGCTCCCTGAGAACACGGCGTGTACTTGAAGGTTTTCCCCGACCCGTGCTGTTTGTGACACGGCCGGGAACTTAGTTTACATGGCATGATGTGTGATAACAGGACACGACATGTATAGTCTAAGTTTCATCCAACTATGTCGTTAGTCACACGGGTAGACACACGGTCACTACAACACGACATGTACTTACTGTACACGACATGTTCCTGAAGATTTTTCACAACTCCGTGTTTCTTCCCACACAATCAGTGACACGGTTTAAAAACTACACGACGTGTATTAATAAAGTACACGTAGTGTATTCTGGGGTTTTTGGGTAGTAGTTCAGAAACTATTTCGAAGCCCAAAAAACACAGAAAACAAGAGTTAAGGTGTCAAATTCTGATCTGTGAGGGCCTATACTCCCTGCGAATCAATGTTTGGAATCTTATACAAGTTATAACAAGGAAAACAGTCAATGATCCACCAAATTCTGACCCATGAGGGCCCATAACACATCAAGAAACAATGTTTGGAATCCATCTATGCAAGTACTATACAAAAAAATTCTCTATCAAACAACAGAGATTCTATTAAAGCATCTATCACAACAACATGCATAATATACACAACGTCTATCACAAAAACACGCAATTTCTAATGCATCCTAGATGGCATGGAAAGAATGCATGACATGTGATTTTCTAGAAACTGCCTATATGATGCATGAGATGGCATACCCACATCTCATTGGGATGCGATAGAAATAAAACCTCAATAACATCTACGGTAACAACACAAAGCATGTTAATCACCCAATGGTAAAATCTAATCAACAGTAAAAGTGGAAACCAGTAAAATAGAAATAAATGAGGTAGTATGAATTTTCCCTATACACAGGTTAGATACTCCCAGGCACAACTTATTACCTTGTAACTATTCCTTCCTATCCCTGGCTATAGGCTCCAAACGGTAAGTCATGAGAAAAATATTCCCCTGATACCACTTTGTAATGTCCCAGTTCCGGAAGCCACCTAGAGGAGCCTCATACCCGGTTGGTCACATGGCCTTAAGCGCATTTCCTCGAACGCCAAAGGTTGCTGACTAGCAACAAGGGCCTTGGGTGTATTAGTAGGGAAACTATTCCCTCATTAGCAGAGTACACAGTGGAAGTGAACAACACATACAATAGCAGAAGCATTAAATATCCAACAATAGTAAATAGAGGAAGACTAAAACAATAAACAACTGTATAATACACATATATATGAAATTATGCATGATATATATGTCTAGGAAAGCCTCCAAACAGGTCACAATGCTGAATACAATACTAAAAAAAGTACTAAATAAAAATAGAAAAGAAACTCCTTAACATCGCAAGCCTCGTCTTGGTCCCATGCTCTCCTTCTCCAATGATATCAAGTTCCTGAGGTCAAAGGTCACTTTCCCTTGTCTATAGCTGCAACAATATAATCTGTTTGTGCCCAAAATCATGTCCCAAATAGGGTGTGAGACTAAATACCAGTAGGCAGCCACCCGTAGATTTGTGCCTAACAGTCAGTGAGTATATGACATGTAATAGTACAATAAGAAGTAAATAGGATGATACACAACAGTTAATAATCCACAGATCAACAAGTAGCAGTGAAGCAAACAGCTGACCACAAACAGGAATCCCACTAGGAAGTACTCACAGTCATCCCCTCTGGTCCTATCCAAGAAGTACCAACAACCCTCTAGGAAGTACATTCAGCCTAACTCCTTCGGTTTGGTCATAAGAAATTATAATACTCTCTGAGGAAGCATGCTCAGTTAATTCCCCTTATAGTATAAAGTAGTTAGGAACTCTCTGAGGAAGATCACGCACTCAATTCCCCATATAGCCCCAAGTTCTAGAGACTCTCTGAGGAAGATCACTCGGTCAATTCCTCTTATAACCTCAGGTCAATCATAGACTCTCTGAGGAATATCACTCAGTCAATTCCTCCTATAGCCTGGAATGGTTTAAAGAAATTCCAACAAAACAAAGACTCTCTGAGGGATCTCACTCGGTCTATCCACATCTAGTCTATATATCTCAAGACTCTCTGAGGAAGCTCACTCGGTCTATCCTCCTGTGGTCTATAATGTCCAAGACTCTCTGGGATGCTCATCCAGTCTATCCCCTATAGTCTATAATGTCCAAGACTCTCTGAGGAAGCTCACTCAGTCTATCCCCTTATGGTCTATAGTACCAGGTTCTCATGGCCCCGTGCCGGTCCGAGCATAATAATGCTATAAGGACAAAGTAAACCTACAGAGCTAATTGGCTAACCAGTCTATAGCATAACAATCATGTCAGGGAACAATACTCCATCCTATGGTCACAAGGCATGGGAAATAGGTATAACGACCAAAGGCTGAATAAGACCAAAAGGTCGTAAACCGAACAAGGAATGGGCAAAACATCCAAGCACAACAATTATCCTTATACACAACCAAATTAACTCTACACAAGCATACAAGAAAAGCAGGAAAACAACAGGGGAAGAACAGTAAAAATTCAATACCTCGTTCAAGGTTATTGGTGGAATTTTCACATAATAATAAAAAACTTTGAACGAAAAGGAACAAACCACCTACCTTGATGCTAAGAGATCGATATAATTGAACTAAGTGGCTTGAATTTCCTCAGAACGTCATAGATATATGAAAAAACACAAAATATTCAACCCATGATAACTTGAAAAAGAGGAGGAATTGGAAAATTATGCTCTAGAAGAATGAAGAGCTTACCGCTTTGGTTCCAATGCAATCGACATCGGTCAATTCGGAGAACAGACGAAGTTTCAGGGGCCCAGAGAAGTTCCGACACTATATGACTTCTCTCTACCGAACGAGACCTAGAAGAAGACATTTATGGAGATCAAACGCGAGTCCAATTTGTTTAATGAAAAAAAGAAAATACACGACATGTACTTTTGGAGTACACGACATGTACTAGGATTTTCTGTACTCTGCTTTAAGCGGCCTCCACATCACCCCACACAATAATGTGTGTGGCCCGACCACGTCCAGCACACGACCTCAGGCGACATCAAAGCACACGACATGTACTTATAAAGTACACGACATGTACTTAAAAAATTTCTAGAAACTCCACTTTTCTGAAAAACTCCAAAAAAAGAAAAAATATACCTGAAAGGAAGGTCTAGATTCTTACAAAGGAAGAGTAAGATAGAACATTTATATGACCCATACAAGGGTATATCTCTCTAATGAACCTAGAATACTCTCTATAAATATCAGAGAACACAATATGACTTATGAAGAATTCAACAACTTACTACAATGAATATAAATAGTCCATGCTAAAGATCTTGTTTTATGGATATTTTCGTAAACATAGGAAGTCACCACAAGTGTGATTTTTTACTAACACAATATAATACTGTCTAAAAACTTCATATAGATAAGATCAACCTCCAACTGGTGTAGTTAAAGAAGACAGGACTAGAATCCACTCTACCTGAAGTCACAAATCTTGGATTAGGCAATGTTATATGAAGAAGTTCATAGTTATTGAAAAAAATAAAGCATATGTCCATGTCAAAAATAAGAAAAGAGTAACTCTAATGATTCATGGCTTACATATCTATGGAAAGCCTAAATCTTGTAACTGACCAAAAAATACTCCATGACCTCTTTGAATTTGATAATGACAACCTCCATAGTCTTTCTCTTCTCTCTAAGGATAGGAACCATCTCAATGATTTCATCTCCCTACCACATCTCCTCTATATTGAAAAAAAAATAGAGTATCCTACTGATTCAACAATGACCGAACCTACCTAAATAGATTAACCAGAATTGTAACACCTTCTACAAAATTCCTACTTAGAATGGTTAGGGACTCTCACTACCGATGAACTTTTCCCCCACATGAAAAATAATAATTTGATCCCTTGGAAGGGGCTTGGGTTTCATCACCACTAGAGAAATGAGATGGTCAGGGATAATACCTAACAAAGTCTATCTGAAAGATCTTATGTCTAGGAAACTGGGAACCCTAGACTAAATATCTACTATGAAATTAATCTTTATGAATAACCTATCATAATTATCTAGTACTATCCATTTTCATCTCAATGATCTATTATCTCATAAAAACCCTGAGATACATCGATAACATAAATTTAGTAACTTCACACTAGATCTATGGATGAAAATCCCCCTTTAAATGCCTCACCATGGCCTCCTAATCCAGAAATAGTTTTGATGAATAATAGAGAGGGGTCCAGAAACAAATCCTAAACTCCCACACACTATAAATTCCCTACTGAAGGGTTAGTAAATTCTAGTAACTAAATTCCTTTATGGTCAAAGAAAGAAACTTGGATCAAAATAGTTCTCAATATTTCTCCCATGAGACAATATACTCTTTATGATCCCTATAGAATGAAAACCACCACTGACACTCTACTAAAAGTATTATCATCATCCCCAATGGAACCCAATACCCCTTATGAGAATTAATAAAACCGAAGGATTTCTCCACCTCATCTAACTAGTACCCAATCATTGAGTTAAAAAGGATACCCTAATCCTATATAGATTATGGAGTTGAAACTCTTGATGTATCCTACTCTAAGTGTCATATTCATTGAACTCTACCTTGTGATGTTCTCTTAGAAAATTGTTCTGAACATATTCAATGGAAACAAGATGAAGAAGCCGAACTAGAGATATACCTTAAAAAGAAAAAATATTTTTATACTTCTAAACATATAATATAGAATATTTAAGATTTATTTAACTAATTATTTATTCAAGGTTCAACCTAATCTCAAGGTCTACCCATTTGAAACACTTGTGAAAAGAAGAATGATGCATGATCCTTTCCTAGAAATCTATATAGAAACCATTATAATTTTGATTAGTATGATTAGTAAGCTTGAATTTCCATGCATCAGATAATTGGGGGGGGGGGGGGCTAAATTACTGTGTCTAAATCGATCACCATTTTTTACATTACTTTCTAATCTTAGATGACAATATTTTCATACCAACCCATACCATCCTCATCTGTGACTACCTATGAACTCTATTCTATCCCTAAAACTCTATTTTATTATACTCTATCAGAACCTCTCCACCCCAAAGGCACCACTCTTAGGCCATAAATGAGAGAAGATAGAAAATAACTCCCAAATACCACCTTTAATAGGTCACGGGTTGGAAAAAAGAACCAAGGGTATATCATACACACAAATAGGGGGAATTACCCTCCATGATTTCATAATATGAAAGATAAGATAGAAACAACCAACTATTCCTACTCATAACAAAAGTAAAGATCCTAGATAAATGCATGGAATGTTATTTATTTGAAAAAATTTAAAAGCATGACTACAAGTACCAAAAGATATCTCGAAAGTAACCATAAAGATAAAATAGATCCTGAACAACCCATGAGATAGTAATTTCCAGCTCGATCACCAATATGATCCCACTAACTAGAAAACTAGTTTATATATACATAGGGTGAGAATAATATGTATGCTATGTAGGATCCTCCACAGATCCTCTTGTGTGAAATTTGAAGAAATCATGAAAAATCCTAGTAAATAGTTAGTGAATCTAACTCATCCCCTAAACATGTATTCTATGATCCCAACCTCACCATTACTATCTCTCCCCAAGTATCTCATAAAAGTGAAAAAATAATATAATATAAAAATAAGGTACCCTGGTAACACTTACTAACTATTTTTCCTCTTTTCCCTAAAATAGAACATCCCGAGCCTTCTATTTCCAAATGTATGATATCCTGAAGTCACTTGGGGTAATATATCATAAATCAATCCCCTACATTAAATCATATCATCATTAAAAACCATACACCCCATGAATCACATAATCTCATCATCCCATTCCACATTTCCAGATAATAACTAAGTATATTATGTGAGCCACCACATCCTATATATAATGTATTTACCACAATAACTCACATAAAAAACATGTCATACCTTTAATAACCCATATAATACTATATCTAGAGATAAATTTGTATGAAATATCCAAAATATATTACATCCCTATACACACATATCTTGAAAAGGTAACCATCGTACATAGCAGCACATATATTTCCAAAAGAAGAGTGCATGACTAGAGAGGGTAGTTAGTCTACCATTCCTCAATAACCTAGATGTTAGGGAAAAAAACCTCCGAGAGTCAAATAGGAGTAATTCACCATAACAACATGGGAGGGGTGGTGTATGAAATCCCATAGCATACAGGATACAATATCATTCAAAACCAGAATATGAGCATTAAACTAATTGTAAAATCAACTATTGTTTTTATCTCATGGACACACAAATTCCATTGTTAAGAACTATATATCCTATAAGAATACAATAATTCAAGGATATTTATTTAATTAATTCTTTCTATTAAAAATTTCACATTAATTAATTAATTCATTAGATATTAATTAATGTTATTCCATTCACATTTCATTAACTACCAAGTGAAGTCCATGACCTCTAGGAATTATCCAACTTATTCTATGGTTCTATAATATTTTAAACATTTTCATTCCACTCATAACAAACCCCATGGGTGAAATTTATTTATTATTTATTATAATTACATAATTCTCAATACCCTATGATATATCCTAAGAAACCATAAAAGGAGAAGCAAAAACCATGAAAGACCAGCTACCTCAAGTATTAGGGAAAGGAATGTAGGTAAATAAGAAACTCAAAAATATATCATTTAAATTAAAACATTATTAATAAATAATCCATATTTTATCACAACAACATATAATCATATATTCTATCTATACCATCAATCCTGGTAGCATCTCCGACACCACTATGCATATCACCATGAATCCGCCCCTCCATCATCATTTCCAACTATTTCCAAAAGCATGGGACTCCACACCCATATCTCACTAAACTATCATACATCCTAGGCTCACAACACATTTCACAGTAATGCACATATTAGATCAACATATAAGGTAAAAAGAAAAAAAAGAGTCAATATGGACTCTAGGCTTAAAGAACAAGGCATCCAGCCTTTATAATCAAACATGTGTGCTCAACCCTAAACATTTATCTATATAAAATGAATTTTTTTATTACTATATTGGATTAAAAGATTAATTTATTATAGTTTACAACTATGGGTAACCTAAGACATCAGTTATATAATATATAAATTATTTAAAAAAACTCTCAAGCATTAGTCCTAATTTCAAAAAACAATAAGGAAGAAAAATTCTATTAAAATTAATATTTATTATTATAAAAAAATAATTTCGATCTTCATGTTCTTTATAAATTTCAATTAAAATATGAGAAAACAATTTTAATTAAGAACGCATCAGAAATCATTTTATTTCCATAATACTATTTGAACCAACAGATTCAACAAACATGCTTCATTAATTATTTAGCCAAAAAAATACCTATTTTTTGTTCTTATCCATTTTCATCAAACTAAAATGATAAAACCGAGTATAAAAAAATGATAATCAAAGAATAAACATAGATAACCCAATATCTAGTAAAATAAGAGGAAATATATTATCATGGTGGAAACATATGCGATCACTACAACCATAAATCACTTTTTTTCATTAAGGAAGTTTATTAATTATTATTATTAATTCCTCCATCACCTAAAGAGATAAACCATGATTACATTATGGTTTTCTATAAAATGATATGATAATAAACGAATCCCCTACTATAAGGATTTCAAAATTACTCAAATGAGAACAGAAAAACAACATGGATCTCCAATCACCTATCACCTAAGGAAACTATCACCCTCTAAGGATACCACACCCTAAAAAAATACACACCCTGAGAATAGAGAATATTTGCTGCCATAGTTTGAGAAGATATAACAGGAAGAAAAAAGTCCGATATGATATGAAACCATAAAAGAATGAGGGAAAACTCACCTTGGATAACAATATATTGAACATGAAAATCCAAGGAAAAATCCCTACCAAAAGGGATTTTAATCACCTTAAAGAAGAACCCATGGATTCTTGATTTTGGTAGAGAATCAATGGTTTTTTCAGAAATACAAGGTCATGAATAGATATATAGGGACAAATCCAGATGCAAATCCTTGGTATAAATTGGTAATTCACATGATGAATTCTTGAGTTTTCTGTCTCACTAAAAAATGCATCGCTTCAATCAAATACACCTAGTTCAATTCACATTATAAAATTCATGTTAGCATTGCACATTTTCAAGGAAAGATTCATAAAATACAATCCTTCACCCTTTTATGTTGTGAATAGATAGTTCACTTCTTGAATCACACCCTTTGAATTCCCCTAATCATTCTGGGAATTCCTATTCTATTCACGAGCCAAACTCTCATGTCATGAACTATAGTTCCCATCATGAACTTCTCCTATTTCCAAATTATAGATTTCAAACTCCATAAATCCTTCTATAGACATTTCCAGGAACCACAATCATTGGAATCATGTAAATAAATAGGATATAAGGATATAGTCTTTTATAAAAAAAAATTTAGTAATAAAGTAATTTTCTTTTTTAATAAAAAAGGCATGATTTAAAATATTTATTGCCATGCTAAAATAATTATTTTTCAAAAGAATAATTTTTATAGAAATTATTTAATTTTTATCTAATAAATTAAATTAATATATTTTAAAAAATGACACTAATATTTATATAAACATATAAAAAATACAATATAACTCATTTAATTAGTAATCAATAGTAAATAAGAATATGAACACTTAATATATAAAATAAAATTTTTCCACATATTATGTTTAAATTTAAAAGATAATTTTCCTATATTTGAAAAATTAATTTGATTAAAAGATGTCAAAATTTAGATTCAAAACATTGAAACTTGGTAATACTATACATCTTATATTTTTAATAAAAAATAATTACCATGGTAAATATTTAATCAAGGTTAATTAGGGTTAAAAAAGGTAACTTAATTTTTTTTATTTTGTTTAGACCAAACACAATCCTTCTAGAAAACATTTTGAGTTTTTAACATCAAACACTATTGTATCACCAACCATTCCTCACCTAACTAAAATAACTACCATGTGATTACATCTTTAATCCTTACATATAATTACATTCATATAAAAATTCCATGTTTTTAACATATAAAATGAGAGGACTTACCCCCACTTTAATACAAACTTAAAATTAAATTACTCTTTAACCCATTACTATTTTACCTCCCTTAGAATCTCCTTAAACATTTGGTATCCCTTGGATATAATAAATTTTTCCATGCTCTCTAAATCCAAAAAGTATTTCAATAGAAGACTCAAATCATTAATGTGAGTATTATCCACCCAAAGTCTTTTCCCATTTATATTTATCATATATCTTCCTTAAAAATATTCTAAACATATTAATTTAATTAAATAATTATGATTTTTATACTAAAATTTTATTACTTTCATGGTTTAACCATTGTCTATCCCTCTCTCATCCATTCAAAAAATGAAAATGTCACCTAATCATGCATACAAACTACCACATCCTAGGATGATATATTTCATTTCTCATCACCACCATAAATATATGGTTATAAGAATACATTTACTGAATAAAAATTTTATCTATGAAAATATTATTATTATTTAAATATAAATCTTTATTTATGTTTTTTTCTTTATTTCCATTGAAAAATGAAAACATCTCCCATGCGTACCTACAGAAAATCACCTCCAAGGAAATATGTTTTCATCACAACCTTAAATAGATGGTTATAAACATGTATTTGATGGATATATATATATATGATAAGGGTTAATATATTTAATTAATATTATTGTTAAATTATTGTAGAAAAATCAACCTTTATTATAATGTAAACCATTGGTATCTATAAATTACCCGAAATAAGATCATCACTGATGTTATTTTCAAGAATCCTGAAAAAAATCTCATGGAATTAAATTATAATTTTTGAAATCATTAATAAATATCTTTTATGGTACCTTAAATAATCTAATAATTAAGAACTTAGTATCAATATATGATTATCAATATTGAAATAAAAAACATGTGTTAAGAAATTAAAATTACTAACATCAGATGATGCAAATAAAAAATAAATAATAGATAAATGTATAATAAATTTTTATAATTAAAGATAATAAAATTATTTTTATATTAACAAGGTTTTAAAACAAGTTACTATGATAATTATTTTCATTATACAAGAGTCTAAAAGTAATTTTATGAAGCTAAATATTAACATAAGTTTTTCTCATCACAAAATTTCCTATTTTGAGATATATTTCATATTATAAACATATTTTATTTTATATAAATAATATAATTCCTCATTTATATATTATATGACTTTTATATTTATATTAAATGTATTTTAATTTTTATTTTAAGGCCTCTATTTCAATATCATTCGATTAAAATGTTATCAAATCCATTCATGTATTTCTCATCTCACACTTTTTTCTTTGAAAAATAGGACATATTAAGAATTTGTTTTATATTGTTATGTCTATATAATTAAATATGGATTTTTTAGCATACATTTCATGAAATTCATTGGATTTATAAATCATTTAAAATTTATCTTTTTGAAGGCATTTTCTCTTCAAGTGTTACGAAAACCATAATGAATTTTATCAACTAAAATATCTATTATTTGAGTTATAATGCTTGTTCTTGAAATTATTTATCCAATGTTTGGTTTCTTATATACTATGATTTTATTAATTGTTACATTATAATTATACAAAGTAAATTGTAAATTTTAATTTCACGCCTATTAATTTATGAACACCATTTACATAAAAGTAAAACATTGTTAAGAATGATTCTCATCCTCTATATGACTATAGTTCTATCATGTTCATATTATTTATCTTCAGAATTGTTTTCACTTATTTTTTTTAAAATTTAAAAATGTATTATACTTGATTATATTTATATATTTCTTTAACATTTTTCAAAAATGATATTGACTACTATTTTTATGATATGGGTATCAACAAAGGTATTTTAAAATATTAAAAAGGGGTTTTCTGTTCATGATCATATGTTTTATCTTCCACCAAAATTCTGTTGGATATCCCTAATGTATTTTTCTTGGATCCATTATGTAATATTATTTTTTAAAATGTATATTATTATAAAAATTATTCAATTAACCTTTTTGAAAATAAATCATGTATGTGTCCTATAACATCATCTTTTAGGAAAATTTTAATTTTTTTATAAAAATTCATTTACAATTCTATTTCTATTTTCCTATTTATCTCAAAAGTATTTATTTCCTTGAAAATTATTTATTTTTTAATTATGCCCTAAATTCATTTATAGATTTTTTTTGGGATTAGACTCACTGTATCAAATTATCCAACTATTAATCCCATATTATATGGTACCATTCAAAGTGTTCTTATTATAGTGGTTATTTTTTATTTGTAATTTTCATTCAATGTTTTTAATATTAAGTAGGGTTACTTATATATAATATTGTCAAACTTATATCTTTATAAATCGTATGAAATATTCTTGGTATTCTTTTAATAAACATAGATATTTTATATGGGTTAATTATGTAATATTTGAAATATGAACTATTTCATTTTCATTTAGAACAAATATGTATGGTTTTTTATTAAGTGAAAATTGGGTCCTCTATAACCCTATAATGCATGGTTAAAGTTTGATATATTACGAGATAATGATTATTGTGCATGGGTATAATTAAAATTATGATACGTTCACAAAAATTTTGTGTGGGTAAAATTTTTGTTATGTTATGCAAACAAGATTGTACGTGAGTGTAATTATAGTTATTTAATAATAACAAAATTGTGCGTGGTTATAATTATCGATAAGATATGCTCAATATATTGTTTTTGGGTGTAATTGTGGTTAATTAATGCTCAAAATATTATGTGTCAGTATAATTTTGATTAAGTTATGCTCAGAAGATTAAGGTTAGACATAATGTGGTTAGATATGTTCATAATATTATGTATGGAATGGATGTAGTTAGCCATGTTCATAAGATTAATAAATCACACAATGTAATTTACTTTATTCAAAATATTGATCAAGTAAATAATCCAATTATATAAGTTCACAGTATTGATAATGGAAAAGATGTATATATCTAGGTTTACAATCCATGTTTACCTAATTATTTTTCTTATGTAAATTTTATAAATTGTATTCATATGTCATAATCCATGGATCATGATTATTCTATCATGATTTAACCCTCTTATGCCCTGGTACATGTTTGATCAATTGAGATTATGTGTCCATAGATAATTACTTATTTTAGACTCTTATTGTTCCATGTTTATTTTAACTATAGATTTATCTCTTGCTCAAGTTTTTTAAAATGATCATAAGTTAACATTTTTATTACTTCTTTATATTATTTCCCTTACTAAGAATTTAAGATCACACATTTCTTATGATTCCATTACATATATTATTTATATTAGTATAATGCATATAAAGTCTAGAAGGGAGTCTTGTGTATTTTGATTTAGGGAGAAATGTTTACATTATTTTAAATAAGTTATTTATATAGTTAATATCTAATAACTCTAATCATTTTTTAGATTCATTGATTATTATTAGATGTATTGTTTAAATAATTGAAATTATGGATGTTTTTCTTGGGTTATCTACCTTGGTATCATATCTAGCATATTTTTAAACACCAAATCAGAGAGTGATGGAATGAGGGTACCTAGATTGTATTATAGAATGGTTAGGCTATTTTTGGAGATTAGTTAAGTTATTTTGAGGGATTTGGGATAGAGAACATTAGTTAAAAATTCAATGGATGAAATTATTATAGTAAAACATCTTAACATTTTGTTAAATTATGGAGTAAATGTTTTATTAGAAATGGTATACTAGTTTGGATAAAAACAAGTTGATATTGACTCTAAATGAAATTCAGCTAGGGTTTATAACCCTGAAAAAGATTATTTGAGTATTAACTTAGTCATTACTTAGTTCATTAAAAGTGTTCCTAACTATACACAGAGTTAGAAACTTTGGGGGGGATATGTTGTATTGATCGAAAATATATCTATAAACAATTATAAATGATTTAAATGTATTTTTAGGATGTAATATATAACTAGTAGGTTCAGGAAGCTAATAAGAATATATTCATGAATAACCTAGGTTAAAATAAACGAGTTATAGGTTGATACAATTATATTATAGTTAAACTGAAAGTTTCATTAGTTGAAATGAATGTTTAATTGGAGAATACATCTTGTGATTTGTCTTGTATATTCACATGACCATTTTCTATGATTTTATTGGATATTATCATAAGAATTTTAGTTTTAGAATTTAGTTGGAAATTGGAACATGAATGAATTTTTTTGAATGGTATATTTATTGAAACTCCTAATACCTATACCACACTAAGGTGGCATATTTGTAAAAAATGATTAAAACTCAATATATTAAAAATACATAGAAAAAGATGATCTTTTAGTATTATAAATTACAATGAGGTTGATATAAAATTAAAAATTATAACTTTAGTAATGTCTATCTTGTGGATTCTCTTAGTTTTTAATTCAAAAGTGATAATTAAAATTATAATGATGTTGAAAATTTAGGGAGGGTAATTTAGTTCCTTAGTATTTTAGTATATATTTTCTTTAGATTTTATATTATATTGAATATCTATATTCACAAAATCACTAAAATAAGATAAACCATGAATCATTTTTTTAAAATATTACCACACAATATAACCATTACTACATAATAAGAATATAATTTGAAAAAATATAAAATTTAATTAAAAAATTTAATTATAAAAATATATGAACATATTTATGTGTTATTTATTTTTATTATATCTATTTTTTCAAAGAACTATTTTAAGGTAACTAAAAAATTTAAATATATCATTTTAACACAATTGTATTTATAAAATTTAACTAATTCTTATTAAAAAGGTATTCAATCTAAATGAATTAAGAATAAAATCATTTAATGATAAAACAAAATTTCCACAAAAAATTATGCATTCTCTCTATATTTTTTATCTAAACCAATTGATAAAAATAGAATAATGAATAAAATATTAATAATATATATATATAATTAATTAATTTTCATCTAAATAATTTTAATTCTCATGGAATATAAAAAATTCTTTTTATTTTTTAAAAATATAATTATCTAAAATAAATATTATTCATTTTTTACGATTATCCTAAAATTAATTTTCTCAACTACTAAAATTGTGTTTAATAGTTTTTTTATATTTTTAACCAAATATTTAAATTTTGAAATATGGAAATTTTAATTTTTAACATCAAAGTATGTTACCCATGTAATATTTCTTAATAGTGTAAAATAGTAATTCTTTGACAATAAATATTTTTATAAACATTATATAATTTTAATTTAAATAAATTAAAATTTTCACTTTTAAATAATGAGTATATATTATTTTTAAACATATAAAAAATTAAATTTCAACTCATTAAATTATTAACCAATATAAAACAAGAATAAAAACACACAATGTATAAAATGAAAAATTTCCAGATATTTTTTTTTAAATTTTTAAGTAAATTCTCTCATATTCCAAAACTGAAATAGATTAAGAAGGCTCCAAATATAGAAACTATAGTATTTAAATATAAGAATTTGGAACATTTTTATGAATATATTTGAATCTAGTGTCGAGTTAGCGTATAACTATAGGTTCTGGAGAGCCTCTATATGGTGATATTAAAAGTATCAAATATTTTATGTCCCACACACATAATGTTTCTTGTAATGTGGTATAATTTCTATGTGGAGTCTTGAATCAGATATCTGATACTAGGGTTGAGTTTAGGATGTAGTTTTTACCCCAATGATGATAAAAAGTTTTTTGGAATGAAGTTCCTGAATATGGGTGAGTGTTGATGGGTGTGTTGATGAAATATTAATTTATTTAAAAATAAATAAACAAACATATCCTCTCCCCTTAGGTTTCTTGCATAGAAGTAAATGGGGATATTTATACCTAGAGAAATGAAAAGACCAAGTTAGAACCTAGGGAAAATATGTACCAACCGATCATGTTTTTTATGCAGATCATCACCGAATCAATGTATATTAGCTTTTAGGAATTTTGTTGGACCCGAATCTTTGGTGTTTTTCCATGATGTAGGCAGATTTATGATATTTACATTCATATCCCTATATATTCTTTATTTAGAGTTTTTATAGCTCTGTTATAATGGCTACATATCCCTTAGGGTTAGATATATGGGTTTTAGTAGGAAATCATGGATTTAGGGTGGCTCATAGGGAATTCTCATTTGAAATTCTCAATCAAAAGGTATGTAGTGCTGGATAGAAAGACATGTGATCTTAAAATTTGGGTAAATTGATATTTTGGGGACTATACACCATGTATCCATGGTAAAAACTGTGTTGTGAGACTTGTACATGAAGCCAAGGAAATGGGAATGTATGATATATAAGGGGTCATGGTAATGTGGAAGTTCAGGACTAGATCATAGGTGTAAATGGGAAAGAGGACATAGTCAGGTACATAGGCATGGGTCATGGTACATGAAAATGAGATCATGTACATGAGAATGAACAAGTATACAGACTTGGGATATGCTAACAGGATCATTCCACATTCCAAGTATACATGTTGTCTTTGGTGATAAGGACAACTATGTCGAGTATAATGAGGGGACACAACCATGGGTAAGTTTTGAGAGACACTAATTATAATATGGGTACACATTAATTACATCCCTAAGAGTTTTCTCCCTCACACATATTTGTCTGGAGAACTAATATAGAGGATAGTGAGTATCCTATCCTGAGTAGTTTTCTACAAATAATGTGATAGTGGCCATGGGTTTGGCATGAGAGATGCGACGTGAGGTGTCACTTGTGGGATGATTCATACAGTGCGATATGGACCAGTGTCGATTGAGTGGGTTACCTCAGTACATTCATATGAGGTTATAATATGGTATTATATCCTCAATATATGACTGTGACCCCCTTAATAAGAGGAGTTTTGATAGAGTTTATGTATCCCTCTAGGATGCTGGGGTGGGATCAACTATCATATAATCATACCTAGGAGGGGTTTGTGGAATCATTATGAACATCATACATAGGTCCTAGATCACATATCTAGAAGGTTCTCCAAATAGGTTTTTTGATATCATCTTTCGTATGATCCCCTACTTAGTGGTAAGTTCTAGTAGGGTTTGTGGTATCATCATACATATGATCTCGTACTTAGAGGATGGTGTCCCCAATAGTCCTAGGTGTGATACCCTATCGATGTGATGAGATATTTCCGGTTTCTAGTAGGGTTATTGGAGCCTCCCATCAAGGATGGGTGGGATCCCCTATCCGAGTATCGATATTCATTGGGTTCTGACAAGAATTTCTTTAAAGAAATACCCTATGATCATTTTCTCTTAGATATATTCCTGTAGGGATAATGAGGATGTTACATTGGCCTAGTGAAATTATGAGTGAGATCTACTACAGGATTGAAATATGGGATGGAAGATATATAATCAATGTGTGAGATATCTTAGACGAGTTCCATTAGGGATGGAATGGCTCTTGGAGTGAGTTCTCCTGGATGAACGAAACCTTGAGCCTCAAGTAGAATTCTATGGATGGTTGTATGGTTGAGACCATGAGATTTGGAGTCTAAGATGAGTATATATGGGTTATACTAAGAGAAAGTTTGGTATGCATCATATTTTATTGACATACCAGGTGGTGATAAGCTGACTGGTCTTGTATAGCCTAGTATATATCGATACTGAGTTTCATGTACTCTCTCGATTCAGTATTCTCCTATGGATTGGGGTTTAGTATAAAATTTCCTTTCAGTTTATATCTTTTTTTTTGTGTTTTGGGGCACCTAATGGGTATTTTTATACTCACCACTTCTTGGGATCTTACTATATATGTAATTTCTTATACATATGTTTAACCTTTTAATAGAGTCCTCCGAGTACCCAAATCAGGTGGAGCATAGAAAAATTGACAGACCATGGTCTGTTCTAGTGGTTTCATTTGTAAACAATCCCCTCATATTGAATAGTTTGGATTCTTTTATCAGTTTTTTGTGGGATTTTATTTTTCCCTTTTCATGAATTTAGTAATTTTCTTGTACACTGATTGTGGGATAGATGTAAACATGAATTTTAGAATAATTTATATTAATATATCCACACTATTTCATGGGGATTGATGTGTGTGCATGCATACACGTACAATAATATAATAAATTCCATGTGTGTGATGTGCCTAATTGGTGCTAGTTTCTAGCCCTTAAAATATTAATGGTAGGCTTGGGTAGTCACACTCGACTCATCACTGGACATGTAGACCTTGTTGGGTCAGGGCATGATAGATTCTTATTAGAGGATGTACTAGCTAACGGTGGGATTTAGGATTTTTCTAGACTCTATTCCAGGGAATCCTATGTTGTTGAGGTGGATGACGTATCCATTCACTTGGACTCAGATAAACTACTTGTTTATTTGGAAAATATAGGTATTAATTATGGGGATATATTGGTATTTTTATCATATATGACCAAGTTGTGGTTTCTAAGTCATTCTTGAGTCAGATACCTAGATATACAGTTTGACTTAGGATCATCTTGATTCTATTTCAATAAGCCACTGTGATACCATCTATCCACAGTTCCACAATGAGATTATGATGACAATCCACCCAATGATGAGTGTTCAATGCAAGGGTCTACATATGAGGTGGTACCTCTATGTGGTTTTCTAGAAAATCCCACACCAATTGAGAAGAATTAAGTGATACTAGTATTAGTTGGGGTTGTGCACAGTTTGAGTATGATACATGATTTTTCATAGGTAGAGACCTCCTCGGGTACCGGGGTGGGCAATACCCCCCACGTAGATGACGACTACCTTGGGGAAATCACACACATTTTCCACCTTGTGAGGACACCTTTTGATCAAATGGTTGTCCTAGTAGTGATTATTATATAAGGATCCTCTAGGTGATGGTGGAGTTTGGTGATGAAAACCCTTGATGAGTTGATTCTCACTTTCCCATAGTTTTAATGACATTTTAGGGAAGGGTTTTTTTAGACACATTGATATTGGTGCATATCTAGGTGATTTAGTAAATTTGGAAGGGTAGTATAAGAATGGAAGATTATTCAATATAATTAATTGAACTTTAGCGATACTCTATGTATATGGTTCAAGATATTTTTTTTTTGAAAATATGCCTTTGAGTAAGGATTTCAAAGGGATATAAGGGCTTTAGTAACATATCTATGAATTATTATAGTTCTTGAATGTACCTTGGTAGTGGAGATCATTTTGTATTGGTAGGCATGGAATATTGGTGTGGAGAACATAGAACATGAGACATTAGTAGCTGATAGATGATGGAAGGTTTAGGGATTCTGGTTTGGGAAAGGCTTTTGGAGATGATCCCAGGATGGAGGGTATACCACTTAGGGATCTCGGGCTAGATATATTTTGTCACAAGAGAGACGATGTTTCTTTTGTGATGGATACAGACTCCTCAATGAGATTTTATTACCCGCCATGCTACTATGTGAGATATGGTCAATGGACCACAATGAAATAGATATTGACTAGATAATGGAGTTCTACGTGATGGAGGACATGGAAGTGGAGTTAGGAGAGTATCATGAGGTGGAAAACTATATGATCTATTTCCACCACCACCACCAGGTGGTATGAACTAGTAATAGGGATCTGGAGGGAAATTGTAGGGATAAATGTAGGCTAAAGATTTCAATTAACCGAAGGATACGAATATTATTATAGGTATGATATGTATCCTTTCTACGTTTTTAATAATATTTTTAGATACAGCTGTGAGAAACCCTTTCCATTTCTCCTATTTCTTGAGACTTATCCTAGGTGAGACAGGGTGTTGGTAGTGATCTATTGTGGTGATTTTTGATGTGGATTCAAACTCATAAGAAGGAATAAAACTTACAAAAATGAGACACATTATTTTCATTGGATAAAAAACGTTTCAGAAGAGTTAGTTCTTCCAAAAGTGGATTGTGTTGAGATGTGTTGGGTGAGTTCCTTTGATTCATGTTTTTGGGGTAGTTGGTGTGGAGGTGTTGGAGGAGGCCCTTGTTATGGTAGACTAGTGGGCAAGGTAAAGGATGATATTTCATAAGGAGATTCTATAATGGAGGATAGAGTGTTTTTTGATGTGTGATATGTGAATTTAATACCTTAACTATAGTAGAACAAGGTTATAATCTTCTCTTCCATGAGTGTAGACCTTGTTTGAGGCCTAACGATTCCAGATTAGCCTTTTTGATCGAACCTTATACTTGGAGGATACATTAGAGAGGGTTGTTGATCATTCACTACTATCTGTAGTGAAACCCATCTTTAGTGGATGAAGATTGTCCTAAAGAACCTTTTTGTAGTGATAGAGAGAGTCCCTATAATGTTCTACGTCAGAATTGATTGGTTTTTTTCATCCATGTTTTGATGGATGCCGCTAGTGGAGGTGGTGGTGTTTCATTCATATGGGATGGATTTTTCTTCTTTTATAGAATAGAAATCCCTAGTTGAGAAGGAAAATCCCATGTGTGGGAAGATACAACATAAATTTTATGAGTTGGATGGTATGATCCTTAGAGAAGTAGTGCTATGGGATTTTAGTTCGCTACAATAGTGGTGGTGTTATGGAAATATTCTTAAGGATTATTTAAGTTTACCTCCCCACCAAGAGTTAGAATTCTTTATATTTAGGCACCCATAGACTACTCTGATATTTGAGTCAGCAAATCAGTTGAATCCTATGAATTATTATGATCTATGGTGCAGTTTGAGGTTTATTAAAGGAGTTCCTAGTATGACCTTATGTGTATACTTTGGCATCCCTTTGTATGCCTGATAGATGAATGAGATACTTATGGACTGGTTCCTTCACCTATTTTGGATTTGTTCATGGGAGTATTCTTTGTTGGAACCCTCATGCGATTGGTGTTAGAGTTTCATATGAGACACTTGATGGTAAATTCTAGATATTCTCCAAGATTACCAGCTTCATGGGGAGCTCTCATAGAGTGAGGTATGGATTTGCAAAGTTTAATTTTTTTGATATGTCTGCTTATACATGGGAGTGAGTGTAGCTTATAGAGTTTGAGGCTATGATAGCTTGAGATCCACTTCAGGGTATTGTAGTAGTAGAATATGATCACATTGAGGGGTTTTGCCTTATATTTTTGAGCGAGGTAACATAGAAGTTGACCCCTTTAGCTAACACTTATGGGTGAGGTTGTTGCATCATATCTATAGTTGATGGTTGTCACCAATCCTCTTTTACAGTGAACCATAGAGACATAACTTGAGATTCTATTTGAAAGGTCATGCATGACTAGATATCCACTAGACATGTTATTGATGGATTTTTTGAAGGTGTAGAGTTTGTTGAACTTTTAAGGTTTGATGATGATACCATTCCCACCGTGAGATGAGTTGATGAGGATGTTTCTTTACATAAATAGTTCACCCTAGAAAGGGGTGGTTAGTCTAATTAGACTGAACCATTTGGGTTTTGAAAATCATTCTTAGGTTTTTATGTTGTTGTGGTGAAGTTGTCTTTGAACCATCAACATAACACTATTTGAGGCCACCATTGGGTGCCCCTACATGTCACCATTATATTGATTAGAGCTACCAGGATAAAAAAATTTTGATCCTAAAGTTGGTTTTAGATATGTATGTTGAGGGTGTGGTTCATCTAGGGGCAGATGAGGACTACCGAGTTATATCATAATCTATATTGGGTTAGCGAGGTGGTGTACCACTAGACTATGTGATCAAAATTGGATTGGGTGCTTGGTGTCCCCGATGTCATAGCTAAGGAGACATGTGCATGCCTTGTGACATGGTGTCGAGTTGGTTTGCCAGAAGGTAGGGTTGGAGTGGCCTTTTGAGGTACTTGATGGTGTGTGGGATATACCTAGAGAGGTCCCTTCTCAGGCTTGTGGTTCCCCTAAGCGTGTGTTTGTAGATAGCCTGGAAATGCTCTAGATTTGTCACTGATGTGGGAGACCTAGTTGAGAGATTAATTTTCCTCCTCATGACAGGGTTTTTTATTTTTTGGGATAAAAATACTAAAATTCATGAGAGTGTAGTTACTCTTGTTTTTTTATTGTATGAGTTTATATTATTTCTACAATTTTTTATGAATCGTAGGCTGAGTTGGTGCAGGTTTATATGGAATGAAGAGCCTCAATGTGGTGATATTAATTTTTTTTTATATTTTATATTTTCCCACATATTTTATATGGAAATTTAGAATAAAACCCAAGTATTGTTTTAGAGTAGAAATATAAAATCACGATTGAGTTATAGACATGTGTTTTACCCCAAGTGAGGCATGAATATTGTTGG
Source organism: Viscum album (assembly GCA_963277665.1). NCBI lineage: Eukaryota > Viridiplantae > Streptophyta > Magnoliopsida > Santalales > Viscaceae > Viscum > Viscum album. The sequence goes on from OY728157.1 coordinate 1,472,473,443, forward strand.
TGTTGGGTACCATGTTGAGGGAGAGGATTGATGGTCAGGTTGATGATATTTTATTTTATTCAAAAATAAATTAACTAATATATCCTTCCCCTTAGGATTCATACATAGAAGGAATGGGGGTGTTTTTTTCCTTGCACAATGAATGAACCATGGTTTCCATATGCCTTTTTTGATGCTGATCATCACCGAATCGAGGTGCAATATCTTCCAAATGTCATGTTGGACCTAATTATTTTATGTTTCACCAAAAGGTAGTCAAATTTATGAGATTTACATAATGACCCGACATATATGCATTGTTTTAGGATTTTATATCCCTATTATGAGTGATTATAGATCCCCTGGGGGTATATATATGGGTTTCAATAGAAGGGAATTACAGTTAGAAATTGTCAATCACATGAAATATAGTGTAGGATGGAACACCATGTGTTCATCCCATTGGGGTGATATGATTTTTGGAGACTTCATACCATGTACTATGGGTATTTTCCCTATAGTGGGCCCATGTTATTTGACCGAGGACATGGGTTGGTACACCACGTATGGGGACTTGTCCATGTGGAAGTACATGGCTAGATCTTGGGTGTACATGAGCCAGAGGGCATGAAAAAATACATTATAATGATACATGGTACACTGGAACATGATCCTATACATGGGAATGACCAAGGACATGGGTTTGGGTTAATGAAAGAAGAATATTCCATGTCCCAAGGGTGCAAAACATGTATGGTGACATGGCCATCAAGGTTGTGTATGGGTGGGGACACACCTAGGTGTTTAGACTAGGATACACCATGTGACATGTGGTAAACACCATGTATTCATTATACACAATGAGTACCAATAGGGGGAACAACCATGGTTTAGTTTCACACGATGTGTACTGCGGGTACATTTCATATACTTCCCTCATATTTTTCTGCCTTAGACGTCTCAATATTTTGGACTTGGAGGGAGGCTTGTGAGTTTCCTATCATGAGTATTCTTCTACATATAACATGATATTTTACATAGATTGGGAATTAGAGATGCGATGTGAGGTGAATCTAGTGGGAATATTCTTCTAGCGTAGTGTGGAACAATATCTGGTTGAGTGGGTTCCCTTAGTCCATTAATATGAGGGTACAATGTGGGATTACACACTCAGTACTAGATTGGGATCCCCTCTATATTATGAGTTTAGATAGAGTTTGTGTATCCCTCTAGGATTCCAGGAAGGGTTCCTATATCATATTATCTTTCCTAGATAGGGTTTATAGTATTTTCATGGCCATAATAAATAGAGTGATGATTCCCTATCTAGTAGTTTATCCCATTAGGGTTTATGGTATCATCATGCATAAAATACCCTACTTAGCAGGCTGTTTTAGAAGGGTTTGAGGTTTTATCATACATATTATTCCCTACTTAGTGATTCTTACTAGATTGGGTTCGTGGTGTCACCCAGTTTTCATGGGTATGATTCCCTATATGTTTATCATGGTTCTATGTCTCCATAGGGTTTGCGAAATTCTATAGACTACCTTGATGTGATCCTTTATTTGAGGGTTATGATCTCTAGAGCTCCATATTGGGTTCATGGTGTACCCCATCTATCCTAGGTGTGATCCACTATCATTTTGATAATATATTTTAGGTTTCCAATAGTGTTTGTAGATTCCCTCAATAGGGTTCAGTAGGCTCTTATATCTAAGTATCAAGATTCACTAAGTTCTTGCATGGATTTCTTTGAGGTGAGACCCGATGAGCTTGTTATCTTGGAAGTATACCATTAGGGAAGGAGGGGATGTTACATTATCCTAGTGAACTAATGGGTGAGATATCTCATAGGAGTGACATCATGGATGAAAAATCTATACCCAACGAGTGATATCACTTTAATGATTGCCTTAAGGGATGGAGAGGCTCATGGAGTGAGTTCTCCCGAATGATAAATACCTTGATACTTGAGTAGAATCATATGGAAAGATATATGGTTGAGGCCATGGGACTTAAGTTCTAAGATGAGTATATCTAGGTTATCTTATAGTATTTTTTGGTACAACTCATATATTAATTTTGAAACCATGTGGTGATGATATTAATAGTCATGTATAGAAAATGATTGGTTGAGGTGGAGCTTACAGTACTCTCTCCCTTGGTTATTATCCTCTTACTAGGGGTCGTTAAGACTCTTTAATTTAAGTTGATAACTTTTATTTTTTGTTTTTGGGGTGATTACTGGGTATTTTTATACTCACCCCAATATGGTATCTGCCTGCTCATGTCGTGTATTATGTAGATGGAAAACCATTTTATGGAGTCCTTGGAGGACCCGTAGAAGGTAGATCATAGTTATCTAGACATATCGAAGTGTGTATCAGTTATTTAATTTTTCAACATTCCCCTCCTACTAAACTGGGTAGATGATTTTATCAGTTTTTGTGGGATTATATTTAACCTTTTCACAATTTTAGTATTATTTTGTACTTTGATTGTGGGATAGATGAATAGATGCACTTTGGTATAAGTAATATTATAATATATTCATTTTTTCATAGAGATGGATGTGTGTGTGTGTGAATATAAGAACAATAAGATAAGGCTTTCCATGTGTGTGATGTGCCTACTCAGTACTGGTCACCAGCCCCTGGTCTATTGGAGGTGGGGATGGGATTGTCACACTCAACTCATCGCTTACCAGGCAGGCCATGTTGGGTCAGGTAATGACACCAAACCGAGTTTCATAAAATCAAAATTTGGTAAGATGTGTCGTCTTATATTTTTAATAAAAGGTTAATTACTGTGGTAAAAATTTAATCAATGCTAATAAGTGTTAAAATTGGAAACTTAATGTGGTTAAAATTTTATTACACTTACTTGACACTTGGAACTTAAGGAAGTCCTTTATTTGGTTTTAAGATCATATCCACATGTCTTAAAAATAATTTCTCATATAAAGTAACTTGCTCCCATATGATTCCATCTTTACTCCTCACCCACAATTCAATTACAAAGAAAATTACATTTTTTACCTATAAAATAAGTTCACCTCCACCCTCATAAAATGATACTTAACCATATAATTACTCTTTAAAACATTACCATTTATCCTTTACTAGAAAAAACTTATAGGTTTTTCAATAGTTATTTGAAGAAAGTTCACCAAGTCCTCAAATTCTTATAAGTGTTTCACAAAAAGACTCAAATCCTTAACGTGGGTATTATCCACCCATACTACTTTCTTCTTTATCATTCTTATACATATTTATATAAAAATATTCTAATAATATTAAAATAATTAAACCATTGTCATTTTTATACTAAAATTCTATTATATTCATTATGTAAACATTAATTATTCAATACTAATCCATTTAAAAAAAATAAAAACACTGCCCAAGCATACGTGTAGAATACCACCTCTATGGATGACATGTTTAATTTTTCATAAAAAACATAAATGGATAATTATAAGAATGTATGAAATTAATAAAAAGTATATCTATGAAAAAATTATGATTCTAGAAATATAAATTATTATTTACCTTGTTTTCATCCCATCCATTTTAAAATTAAAATATCACTTGTGTATACGTGTAGACTACAGCCTTCATAGATAATGTGTTTCATTTGGAAAAATTCTTTAAATAAATGGTTCTAAAAATGTTATTTTTGAATATATATGTTATTAATAATTAATATAAATTATGAATATGATACTAATAGGATGATACAAAGTCAATTATCATTATAAATTAATCATTGATATAGGTAAATTACCCAAAAAAATCTTGTCACCAATTTCATCTTTAATAATAATGACATTAACTATCATGGAATGAAATTATATATTTTTAAATCATTAATTAAAATATATTATATTATCTAATATAATATAGGCATTATGATTTTTTTCCAAATTATGGATATTGACATTGACATTAGAATTCATGTGTGGATTAATAAAAATCTCTAACATCCGATGTAGGAAATTAACAATAACTAACTAATAAATATATAATAATTTTATATAATTAAATAGTATAAAAGGTTATATATATGAATAAATTTAAGAAAAAAGTTATAAATATAGTAATGTTTATTATATAAGTGTTTAATGTTCATTCATCGAATTAGATAGTTAAGGTTAGGGTTTCTCATCACAAAATTTTCTTTTTTGATACATGTTTTGTATTATTACCCTATCATATTTTATATGGTATATATAATGATTAATTAAAATATTATATTATGATTAAATTTATAGTCATTGTTTTTAATTTTCTATTTCAATTTATCACTTTCAATTTAATTTCCTTAAAAAGTTACCAAAGTCATAAGTATGTTTATCATCTCACTTTTCATTCTTTGAGGAATATTCAATATTCATAATCTATTTTACATTTTGTAGTGTATGTACTATACTAGGTATGTTTTATCCTACCTTTAATTAAATTGAAGGGATTTAAAAGTCCATAACATGTTCATTTTTTCAAGGGGTTTTCTATTCAAGTGTTTCTAAACCCCTAAGAGATTTTATTAACTCAAATATATTTTCTTTGAGTTATAATGTTTCTTATTGACCTTATTTCATATATGTTTGGTTTCTACTACCATAATATTTTATTAAATTTTATATTGTATTTATATCTATATAAATTTTAATTTTAATTACAATCATCTTTATTGATCAATTTTTTCACATAAAAATACAAATTTGATAAAAATAATTCTCATCTTATTTAAAGACTATTTTTCTTTTGTATATGTATTGTTTCTATCCATTACTATTTTCCTATCCAATTTTAAAAATAATAAATATATAATACATTGTGATCTTTATATTTTTCACTACCTATTTTGAAAAGCAATCATTACCACTCCATTTATAAAGTTTGTTTCAAAAAAGGTATTTTAAAATATTAAAAAGGATTCTTCTTTAATTTTAATATGTTTTATCTTTTACTGAACATTTATTTGGATAACATTTATTTATTTTCCATGGATCCATTATTTAATGTTATTTTTAAAAATATTTTTTTTAAAAATATTTTTATTAACCATTTTTATAATGATTTTTTCTTGTTTCTCATATCATTGTCTTTTTTTAACAATGTTAAAAATGTTTTCTTAATATAATTTTATGGTTTTTCTTCCATTTTACAGTTTATCTCAAAAGGATTTATCTTCTAAAAAATTATTATTCATGATTTGAAATCTAAATTAAATTAAAATATTTATATTTTTGGGAATTAATATCATGTTATCAAATGATTCATCTCTTGATACTTTCTTACGTATTACTATTTGATGTTTTCTTATAAAGGAGACTGAAATATATATCAATATCTTTCAAAGTTTAAAAGCTTAACTAGGTATATTTCCATACATTATGATACAAATTAATTCTCTAGATGGATTATGTTATGTTATAGGTTTTTCTCTTAAATATAATCTCTTTTATATGGGTTAATTACATGATTTTTAAAATTTTAATGTTTTATTTTACCATTTCTAAACATATATAATGTTTTTTATTATGCTATGGTTGGGACATATATATCCCTCCAATTCATTGTGTAATTTTTGATATCTCATGAGATAATAATGTTTTGTGTTAGTGTAATTTTGGTTAATCTATGAATATAATATTGTGTGTGGGTGTAATTTTGGTTACGATGTTCTCACAAGATTATGGGTGGGTTTAATTGTGATTATTCTATGCACACAATATTATGATTCAATGTAATTTTGGTTAAGCTATGCTCACAAGATTGAGCGTTGATGTAATTTTGGTGAAGCTCTGTTTTCAAGATTAATCATGTAAATTTTGTGGCTAGTAATGTTCACAAGATTGATCATGTACATGATGTATTTATCTATTTTTATAATATTTATCATCAACACTATATTGTTATCTATGATAACAAGATTGAGCATGGCCATGATGTAGTTAGTTAGGTTCACAAGATTGAGTGGATGTGTAATTGATCCTTTATGTCCAAAAATAAAGCAGTCTTTATTATATAATACGTACCTAATTATTCCAAATTTGATATCAATTTTTTTATTATTAAATTTTTAAAATGATAAAAAGTATTTGAAAAATACTATATGTATAATGTATTTAAAATAATTTTATTCTGAAACAATATAATATAAAATTATAAAATGTAAAATATGGGTTTAAAAATTTTAAAAAAAGTTTTTAAAGTTTAATTTTATTTATAAAATGAATATATATTAATATAAAAATATTTCATGGATTTAAAATTAATATTTATAAATTAATAATTCCATAAAAGACATTTATTTGTAAAAATGTCATTTTTTACTATTCACCTAAAAATCAATCTTTTATAAAAAATAAAAAAAATTCATGTTAAGATTATATTATTTTTCTTAATCAAAAAATTATTTTCTTTTTGATAAATTAAATTTATTAAATTGGAAAATTGAATATTTAAATAAAATACCAAAATATAGTGGAAAACTATTCATATTGGAAAATAGGTTTTTAAAATGTTAACTATTATATATTTTTGTTTCCTATGAGTTAGTAAGTATTTTTTAATAATATATTATTCATATTATCAACATATTTTTATTATTTTTTGATCATAATATTCTTTTTTTTTTCTTGAAATAAAACACCATTTTTAGAAAAAATATATTTTTAAGAATAATGTGATTTTCAAAGTTTCTTTTGCTATATTAATGGTATTTAATTAGTATCCAAGGTATTATTTATTTTAGTTATACAAATATTTTATATTATTATTACTCCTATTCATTCTTGATAATTTAGTGAATTGGTTTTAACATACATATTTAATATTTATATTTTACATAAATATATTGTGTATTTTGTTTTTGATAGGTTTTGAGTGTGTAGTAAGTGATCGAACAAAGTATTTATTGATGTGAAATATATAGTGATATCTCAGGTTGTTAAAATGACCCATTTAATAAATTGGATCCTCATAATTTTAATTACGACATACTAATTGAAACATGTATCGGAATCTAAATATAGAGGAGAATTAGGATATAATTTCTAGGGAGATATCAACCATATAACATATATCTTTCCTCATAATTTTCTTATACCTAATATTGAGTTTTCAACAAAATTTAGTCAACTATTATACAATAATTTGGTATAAAGATCCACGTTATATAATTTTTTCCCATAGGGTTTTTATCATTATCTTTTAAAATAGTCTCATAGATTAATATGAAATGTGTTTTCCTTAATCCCATTTTTTCCTTTTAAGTGGATGTAAACCATCCATAGATAAAACCATGTTAAACTTATCTAATAAAAGGAAAATTATATTAATATAAGGAATATTCTTATACAATTCAACTTTTAGTAGAAAACCCATATCGTTAGAATATTTCCTTGACAATCAAATAATCGAAGTGGTGACTTAATGATCCTACTAAACTCCTTAGATATAATAAAGTTCTTATAATAAAATTCCAAAAGACATATAAAAATGTTTATTAGAGGGTTCATGTACCTTAAATACCATGTTTCACACGGGAGTAGTGATTTAATTGGTATTTAATTATCCTATTGGTATTGGAGGTTGGTGATTCTAATCATCTGAGTTAATCCTTGGATTTGGTAATTGACTTGAATAATGACCAACTTCCCCGAAAATAAAAAATTGAATTATAATGGTATATTAAGATCAACTCTATTTATTTCAATCATGTTAACTGAACTCTTTATTTTCATATGGGAGTTTTATTCCTGATACCCTCCATTACAACAAGTGAATAATTTTTCTTTTACTTTGAGGTAATCACTTTGATGTTTCTTCACACATTTTTAACATTTAGAAAATTTTACATTTTTTCCTTTTCCATATTTTTATATTTATATTTTATGATACTAAATCTTTATTTTTTTAGTTTTTTTAGACTTAGGTTATGTTTAAGTTATTAATCATATTTCATAACAGTTGGTTCGATAGAAACATATAGTTTATCATTCCAACTCTTATTTTGTTGGGTTTTTTGTTGAGTTAATCTCTACATTTTCCCCCAAAACCATAGTTATTTCTAGTTCCATACTTTAATAAAATCAAAATGGATGAAATTAGTGACAAAACGTTGGTAATATTTAATAATTTTCGTAATCATAAAAATAATTTAAAACATAAAGTGAGTTATGGTTTTATGTTATCACATTGACCCATAGTTTCTTTAGTTAAATCTATATCGATATTAGTACAACCTATATTACTTTATGTTGGGTTATATTATACTTCTAAATAGAATTTATCAAATTAACTATGAAATCAATTGTTTATAGTGGTTCTTAAATATTATGTGATCAACTAAATAATATTTCCCATGAGTTTCTATAATGCGTAATATATTAGTCCCACTCACCCTGCATCAGGTTAGTGAATGAGTTAATCCTCAATAAACCCATTTTGGGGTAATTGCCCCTAAGAAAATTTGTTACACAGCCACATACAATTTCTAGTATCCATACATGAACATTTTTTCTTGGAAAACCACTTACTCAAGACTTGACCAATATTTCAATACATCAATCTATACTTTGACTCATACCTATGGATTTCAAAAAGTTTCTCTATCTTTAAAAACAAAGGAAACTAAACTAATCCTAAAAAAAACTAAACCATGCCCCAATAAAAATTATAGTGACCCATGTTAGACATGCCTTTATTTTATAACATTTTTATATGGTGAACATTACATCTCAAAAATAATCACACTATTCCAAGAATAGAAGTTTTAGTGTCTTTAACGACTAGCTATATAAATAACTTATTTTACAACTCTTGTGAACATTTATACATAATTGGGCCACAATAAACTACCACATATACTTCCTATATATTATAATCATCTTCCTAATCTGGGGAAATAGAAATAAAAGAAAGGGGTGAGCTCAGATGCACAATAAGAGTAAAAAAATGTGATAATAACCAAATATCATAAGTGAACATAATGCGAGAATATGAGTATATTCAATATATGTAAGAATATTCATACCAAAAAAATCATTGATCATAATTAATTTCAAATCACATGGAATAAAATAAGGAATTAATCTAAAGAGTTCAGAAACATGAGTCAATTAACATGATCCATGAGAGATTAGTTTAGTCATGAGCATAATAAAAAACTATGAAAAATATTACCACATTAAAAAAACATTATTATTGGTAAAATTAATTTAATGTGCCACACCATCAGTTCCAATGATTACAAGAAACTAAAATGTAATCTTTAATACTTATCTCATGAGATATAATCATTAAACCAATGTATTTGAGAGTGATATAGTATTACACCCATCAACATCCATACTCCTGAGTGCCACTTGAATAAAATACACTTATCAAATCATAAAGAACCCATATAAATAGAATGGGTTTTTATAAAATGTTCCAACTTTTATATCATAAAAAACTCATGGAATGAAAATCGGATTCATTCAATAAATCCTAAATAACCCATGGAAAATAAACGAGTATCTAATGACATAAAGTAACTACAAAGGTAAAAACTATTTAGTTAATATAATAAAGAATATGGTATTTACATCATATAAATAAAATATATAAATTCATGTCAATACCTTACATATATCAATCTATGTATAGAATCAATTTGAACACAATTTAATAAAATTAATAAGAATAGGCTATCCCTGATAGAAATAATTGGGTGGAACATTAGTATCTTGTATAGTGGGTGATTAGACATGAAAAATGTTGTGATAGATTATTTTTCCAAATTGTAAGGGAATTGAAAAATTCTTCTAGAGAAAGAATGTGGATTTTTACTTTAGAATAATATCCTTGATCAATTGTAATGTCTGTCTAAGGATGTGTATTTATATGAAAACCATTTTAATGAATTTTAATTAAAAATATTCTATAAATAAGAAAACTTTATGATATTTTTGAAAATATTATAAATAGAAATATTTTATAACAGAAATTTGAATAATATTTTTTTATAAAATCATTAAATCATAGAAATGATGTATCTTATAAAAAAATTAAGATGACAGAAAGAATTGTTCACATGAGAAACATTAAAAATCGATTCTTTTTTCACTTTGATAATAACTATCCATACAGAAAATGTTAAACATTTATTTAAAACATTTTAAAAAATATAACGTAGTATAAAATGATACCAATAAATTATTTAGGTATATATAAGGCCATTTTAGAAATATTATAATGGATTTAAACAAGAAATAAAGAAATTTTTGGACCAAATAGCAGATACAATGTCAATTTAACTTTAAAGAAACAATTTGAGTATAATATGAGTCAAGGGGATATGAAATATTGAGAAAAAATATAAAACCCCATGAATATAAAATTAAAATAATTAGAATATATAATAAAAATTAATATATGAATTAGCTTTCAAAAAAAATTTGATTTGAAGATAATATTATAATAAGAAACCTTAAGGGACGAGTAACATTTTGATCAAAACCACTTTTAAGTTGGATATCTTTTCAACAAATGGATATTGAAAAAAAGTAAATTATATATCCCTTAAAACCCCATTATTATGGTAAAATACATTCATTTTTAATTAATAACACCATATTAATGGTATAATAGTGCACATTAAGAAATATGTCTCTTGAAATTAAATATGTTACAATGAACACCCTACTTTATTTCCAAACTTAGTCAAATGAACTCTAAGATCATGTATATAAAACGTAAAAATCATAATAAATTATTTTAGAACCTTTTTCGTACATTAAATTTTATAAACTTAACTTTTATTTATTTTCTACATTTATTTTAGATAATTATTTCTTATTTTTGTTTTTGGGTGTGGGTAATATTGATCATTTTGAACTTGTTTCATAAAAGTAGTGTTGTTATTTATTCGTTCCCCACTGTTCATATTTTAATGTTCGTTAATATTAATACAATAATAATAAATCATAACTATTTATAAATTTTAAAATTCCATTCATGAGTACTATATTCTTTTTACTCAATATGAAGTTGATAATGAACATTTTTCTGCATTTTTAACATATCAATGGTGTTTCCTTAATTAAAGAGTTAAATATTGAATTATTTAATATAGAACCTAAAAAATCATTATATATGTATAAATATATTATTATACTAGTAATTATGTTTTCAAAATCATATATGATATAATTTCATAACATTTTTCAAGTAAGTGGTCAAACTGACCAAAACATTAATATACCATGATTATTGATTATTATGATATGATTTTTTTTAAATTTTATTACACCAGTAGAATAATGACATAATTTAGTGGTTTTTAGAGTGATATGTTATAATTTTAAAGGATTTATATGAATAAGTAAAAGATGAAAAAATATTATATAATTTTAATTATGGATTTTTATATTAATACACTTGTTTTAAACAATTGAATTAACGATAATTGTTTATTGACCATATTATTCATAGGTTCTAAAATTTGTTCTAAAACAACCATAGTGATATAATAAAAATAATATTTTTCTGTTATACACATTCTCATGACCATTCTTGTAAGGTGGTGATGAAATGAAAAACCAAAATAAATCATCCCATGGATGTAGTAGTCCACACATATGTGTGGTTGACGATTTCATTTTCAATAGAATAAGAGAAATGAATAATATGTTTTACCAAATAATTATATAAAAAATGTTATATATATAATAATTAATTATTAAATTTATCATTAGGGCAGTATGTATAATTGTTTTAAGGAAAACAAAACCTGATGTTTTAGGGAGGTGGAAGTCCGTGCAAACACAAATGTGGTTTTTAATTTTCTAATGGAAAAAGGTAAGGGAATTTAAAGATTATACCATAATTATATTAATATACCAGTATAATAGGGAGGAATATTTCATATTTTTAGATGGTGAAATGTAATTTTATAAATAATAAATTAACATAATGAAAAATAAAAGAGGAATACATGGTTAGAAATCTTTACCTCACTACTTGGTTTATCTCCTTTGTGAAGGGTAATAGTCCTTTAGAGGGATGGTATTTTAAGAATATGAGAACATAATTAAGGTGTATTAGAGTTTATATGAGAGGGTTTTAAGAGTTTGTTTTGAAATAATGGGGCTGTGGTGTGAGGTGAATAGTGGAGAGGGAAGCCCCTTTTATATATGAAAATGAGTGATATTTTTCAAAAATACCCAAAAATTTTTAATAATGGAAATCCAATCTCAAGAAAAATAATTAACAAATTTAGAAATAATAGAGGTTGTAATAAATAAGGTCGATAAAGACCTCAAAAAATCAATTAAAACATATTTTTAAAATGTTTTCCCCTTTACATCTTAGGTTACTCATTTTTACCCTTTTGGTTTCCACCATGTCAACTTGGTTTTACCTATGTAATTTATCTTTTCTGAGAAAAAAATAAAATGATAAATATTATGAAATTTGGACATAATGATTACAAATTTTGATGTAATTTTCTTGATTTAATATTTTAAAGTGATACAAATTAATCTTGACATACAAAATGTGTAAAGTATTCAAAATATTTTTTTAAAAATATAACTTAAAATATAAAATGTAAAATATGAATTTATAAAGTAGTTTTTTAAAATTATAAATTTAGTTTCAAAATAAAAACATAGTTTTATAAATATGTTTCATGAATTTTAATTCTAACTTATATAGTAAAAATCTCATAAAAGTCAAGTTTTTTGTAAAAAGGTATTTTTCAATATTCACCTAAAAATAAATATTTTTAGATAAATACCACAAAAATCACATTTACATTATATTATTATGATTAATCCAAAATTATTGATCATTTTTCAAATAAAATTTATAATATTTGATAATTCATTATTTAAATGAAATCAGAATATATGGAGGAAAACTGTATATATTAGAAGATATATTTTTAAAATGTTTACTATTGTTTTGTTCATATTTATGATCAATTACTAATTAATTTATTGGTAATATATTATTATTATTATCAACATATATATATATATATATTATTATTCAATCATAATATAGTTAGTTTTTTGAAATAAATCATTTTTTTAGAAAAAATAGATATTTTTTCATATAATGATTTTAATAGTTGTTTTAGGTATACAAATTACATTTAATTATTATTAAAAGAAGTATTTATTTTCATTATACACATATTTTATATTTTGTTTACTCATATTCATACCATCTAATTGAACGTTTTGGTTTTAATGACCATATTTAATAATTATATTTTACCTATATATATGATGGTTTTCATGTTAGTTTGTTGTTGTGTATAGAGCATGATGTCAAACAAAATATTTATTTAAATAAAATATACAATAAAATAAGAGGATTTTATAAGAGTAAAGGTAGCCATTATCATATTAAACTCTAGGGGGAATTATTACCAACTCTGGGGGTTCTCTTATAGGTTTAATATATTTTCATTAATCCTTCCCATATTCGAGTGAGCGAACACAATATATCCCTTGAAACCTTGTGTCTATGTTTATATATTTATATATCAGAGGTTATCCATATCTCTCTTATTAGTTTGTGATGATATTATTTTAATTCATACATATAGGATCTATGGAGTTTGTCAATATCCTTTTAGGTAGTAGGTAATGTGGTTTTTGGACTAGGCCTATAAAAATGGGCTTCCTACATATCCCTTTGAAGGGGATTGAAACCCATGTAGTTCAAACTTAATTAATAAGACACATCTTAAAATTTAATTTCATGTGTCAATGAAAAATAATGTTTTGAGATTATATCTCTTAGAGGTGTCCTACATATTTTGGTTTTACAGGAATCAAATCCCACATAATTTGTTTTTAACAATTTAAGGTCTTGTGATAAGACCACACCATGAAGTTTAACATCACATGGAGATGAAGCATGCACCAAATTTTTTTTGTAAAGGAACTAGGAACACTAGGTGAAATATTCATAAAATTGGTTAATGGGGGAATTTTATAATAATGAACCTTTTTGGGTTATATTATATATTGGTAACAAGATATAGGATGATATGGATGGGTTATACACCAAATATGAGGCCTATATAGGATACATGTACTATAAAATGGGTGACAACATGGTACTATACATGGATTATGCATAGGTTTCCATTTTAATTCATAATATCTATTAATAACTAAATATGATATAGTATGATTACAGATTACACATTGTAGGAGGTCCAGGGTTGTGTATCCAATCTGTTGATAATGGGGTACGAAAAAAGGCATGGTTAGATATTTCACCCAGTGTGAGGACTACAGATGGATGTCCACCCCCATCTATTGGTATTGATATCAGTAATAGAGACTAGAAATGTTAGAGATTAAACCTAGTAAGAGGCTGATGTATGTTTATTTCCACATTTTAGAAAGGTTAATGGTTTTTAGGTTCAAATAATAGTATATCGACTCATGGTGTATAAGTAAACAAAGAGGAGAGTATCGACTTGAGGAATATATAGTATGGATAAGCACCCAGTTATGGGGCCATGAAAAACTGTCACCCATATAAGATATCTGGGTTATTGTGGATATAATTTTTTGACTAGGGTGAGTATGAACCCTATTTTGGTGGTCTGGGTAAAGGGTTTCCCATTTATTTAGGCTTAAGTGAAGGTTTACCTTAGTAGGGTGGAGTGAGAGATGTTTTTCCCTAGTGGGGAGGCTTAGGTAAAGGGTTAACCAAATGTAGGGTCATGGGTGAAGGATATCCATAGTGTGAAATATTTGAAAAAGATTATATTTGGTTGGGAGGTATGGATGTAGGGTCCCTCTAGAGGGGTACCTTTAGGATTTCTCGGGTGAAAGAAACTCTAGTGTTTGATACCTGATATTTCTAGAATGTTTCAACTCTAGTGTGTTACCCCTAAGTGTATAGGGTATATGGAACACTAATAATGTTACTTTAGGTTGTGTATGATGTGTGTCACCTGAGTGTTCAATATCATAGGCATTTATTCCATTAAATTTGGACTTAGGGGACACCTAAATGGATGATTTAGGGATTTTGGTTCATAGATATTGTGAATCTATTTCTCTTATATCAATGTGTATGTCCTAAATTCGAGGTAAGGGGGTCAATTTATAGGACACAGGGACCAGGTAATTTCCCCTCTCACAATATACCAACCAATGAAGAGAGTATATGATCAATGATGGGGAGGCTATAATCTCTATATCTTAGCCATAAAATTTAATAAATAACTAATAATAATAAACAATAAATAAGTAGAGTAAACTTATTGAATTAAAACAGACATAAAACCATGAAAATAGATATACAACATTTTGTAATAATGGATAATGTGGTCAACAATCATACATACCAATATATTTCCCACAAGGTTGATTACATGCAAGAAAATAAAAAAATAACTATATATACAAAAAGGATCCACTACGATCCCAAGATTTACCTCAACCCCATATCCCAATCCTGGTAACCTACTTTATTTTAATCTACTATACCACCTATGATCATACATTCATACCAACCACAAGGTTTACCCATGCACTTAGGTGACTATGTAGGGAGTGAGATATATATCTCCAAAGGGTCTCACTATGTACTCATAATATACCTAACTATACACATTTTAATACACATGGAAACTAAATAATAGAAACATATACCATTAAAGAATACACATCAGGTAATCGTGGGATAACTAGGTTAGTAAAAAACATGTTTATACTTGGTCTGACTACATTTAGAAAACCAAAACCTCCATATTTATCTGAATATAAGTATGTCATATGGAATGTTGGACTACTTTGGGTCTTACTATTAAGGATAAAAAAATGATATATGGCATCCCAACTATCAACTGATCTAGCCATAGGTGCCTACTGTGAAATGAGTTTTCAGATAATTTTATATTCTAACCAAAGATTCTATATCCCATTTGAATTCTTAGGATCTCATTTAATCTGACCATATACATCAAATATCATATGAAATATAGGATCTTTATAAGCCTGACCATAGATGATAAAATCCAACATGGAAGCTAAAACACTCGTTCATTTTGACTATAGGGGAAAAATATCATTTTGTATCCAAGGATTTTTATGAGTATGACTATAGATGATAAATCCCATATAACATATTGATCTATCAATCAATCTAACTATAAGTGGAAAATTTCATAAGGTGTATTGAAATATCTATTTTTTATAATGACATATTCTAAATTCCATATGGATTCTCAGGATCATTAATGGTCTGAATATAAGTTGAAAATGTTATATGGTGTCCTAGAGTCTCTATAAACCTAGACACAAATTATAAATTCAATATTTTATCCCATGATATTAATTTTAGGAACCCATGAAACATCTAGAACTCATCTAGGGAGACTAGCTATAATGAACCATACCCTAGTAGCCTAGATATAATGTCTTACTTTATTATATTGGTATAAGATACAAGGAATCACATCCCAATGGACTGAATAATTTCATAGTCTTTGTAAACCAGACACATACATGATTCCATATTATATTGGAAAAAAATCACAACATATTTTTTTCTTATTTGGAGAATAAAATTATTCTTTATAGACCATTATTTCATAACAAACATAGTACACTTCATGGATTCCTGAGAAGGTAAAGAAAATAAGGATGATCTCAAATACTCAGTAATATTTAAGTACAATAGAAGCTATCATGAATCAATAATAATAATAAAAATGGAAAGGTAAATAACAAAACAAACATTCCATTTAAATAATTTTATAAAACATAATCAATATAGAAAGGTAAATAAATTAACACAGATTCCATTTAAATAATTACAGAATGCATAATATATATGAAAAGGTAAATAATTGAAAATACATTCTATTTAATCAATAAATTGACAATGAGATGCATAAAGAGATAATATCATTGTGAATATATCATGGATAATAATAGATTAATTATTAATAAAGGAAATACTTAATTATTTTATTCCAAGATTCATAGAATTATGACACCTCTACTAACAAGACCATTCAAAGGAATGTTTAATAAATAGGTTAAAACCCATTTAATTCCACCTCATAGATTTGTCCCATGATATCTGCCAATGAATCAAGGGGAATATAATACTAGACCCCACCCATCAGTGTAGGTCAAAATCATTCAATAGATATCAAATAATCAATTTAATTCATGAATAATGTGCCTTATCATCAGATATCCATATTGAGTAAATAATGTAGATTTATCAATATTTCAACAATAAATAAAATAAATTTAAATTTAAAATTAAATATATTGAAATGATATATGGTTTAAGAAATAATCATATCCATGTTAAATTATTGGTATAATTTGGTGAAATTTACTGTCCAATGATCATTGGAATGTGACAATTTCAAGGGAATGTTAATGACTACAAAAAATTAAAATAAGATGTGATTATCTATACTATCCTTTTTCAAAATAATAACAAACCACCTAGAGTAATAATAAGGATCATATAAATACAACATATCCTTCATTGATTATATTTAAAATAAATGGTTATTGTTTTTCATGAATAGAAATAAAATAAAAATATCTTTAATACATTCTTGAGTAAAATATCCATTTTATTTTGAAAATAACCTTTTAAAACCAAATGCACACAATTTTTTTTGATTTTTTTATTTGAAGATAAACATTGATATTTTTGAAGGAATGAGTAAAACATTTAGTTTCCATGATTTAAGGAAATTCCATAAATATCAATTATGTTAAAATAGACATTCCTTTCACATTTTTAGTAAAAGCCACATGAGAATTGTTTTGAAAATGTCATAATGTTTAAATTAAAAGCATTTTTTTAAAGAAATAAAAAATGGGTGAAAAATTATTTAATGAATCATTTGTAAATGGTTTAAAAAATTATTCAGAACATTTTTAGAAAAAAATTGTTTTGGAAGAAAACAAATTTCTAACCAGAGAGATAAATGAAGTTAGATTTTCATAAAAACTTCACAATTATTTTATATACCAAAGAGTTAAAAAATGGGTCTAATACTTGAAAATATCATGAATAAATAGAGGAAGATAAAATTATATTATTTTATTAGATAATGACAAAATAATTTTCATTAATTGAATTTTAAGAATAAACAATTTTATGAGAATGAGATTCTGAAATAAACTCTTACAGTGATCATAACGTTTAAGTGAGATTTATTTAATGAATCAATAATGTGTATCAACTATAAATAAACATTAAACAACTAGAAATTATATATAATATATTCATAAGTCCTTACAAAAATAATATTATAACATTAAAGACAACAAATAAGTAATATAAACCAATAAAAAGAAATTGATTTATGAAATTCTCTATCACTTGGTAACCCTTAAGTCAAATACCATTTGATGATATAATTAAAATTAATGCTTAAAATACCCTTAATAAAGATTTATTAAATATATTACATTTAAAAGGGGAATTTTATACATTATAAAAAATAAATTAGGTACATAACATTATAACATTCCCCAATGAAGGGAAATTGAGACATAATCCCATACATCATGCTTACTTTTGGTTAAATTTAATTTCAAATCCTATATAGTGGTTTTAAATAGGATAATAAATTATTAAATAACTATAATAATATTAATATTTTTAATATGTCATATGATATTTTATATATCTAATCACCATTCGCTAATAATATTTTAATATATTCATGATTTCGAGTGTTAATTGCCCTATTTTCTTATGTGTGTCTTTTCATGAATGATATGGTTATTGTGCATGATATATATTCCCATAATATCAATAATAATAATAATGACATAATTATAATATTTTTAAATAAATTATACTTTTAAAACTCATCATGAAATTTTGTTTTGGAAAATGAAGTTTGTTAAGATCATGGAGACAGTAGACTATACATATGCATGAATTACATTTCTAATTCTCAATAACCATTATGGTAAAGCGGTAAGTATTATTTTATATTTATATAATGATCATAATATCATAAATAAAATATTTTTAATTTAAAAATAATTATATATATATGTCATACATGTTTTTTTGATTAATAGAGAGTCACATTGTTTTGTGAAGGTAGTAGTCCACATGTAACGAACGACGTAATAATCTTTTATTAAGTGAAAAGTAATGGAAGAAAATGATATATATTATAATTTTATAATTATAAATATTTCATGAATATCATAATTATTTCATTTTTTTCATATATAATTATTAAATTTATCTTTATCACCTTCCATGTAAAGTGTTAGTGAAAGGAGAATCACATCGCTTCATGAGACGATAGTCTACCGTACACAGAAGTGGTATTTTAATATCCCAATAAAATGGAATATTAGAAGGAATATATGTTAAAATGACTCTATAGGTATATTTATATTTTTAATAATAACATATATTTTATATCAATCATTATAACCATCCATGAGAGGTGGTAATGGAAAAAAACAATGACATTAGTTCGCGAGACGGTTGTCCTCCATGTACACAGGTGATGATTTTGTAACCCATTTTACAAATGTAGAGATGGTTTTAGCAATTAAATTTTTATTATATATTTTTATTATATATAATATACTAAGGATATTATATAATCATGTTTTAATAAGAGTTTAGAGAATTGGAGGGAGAAATAAAATACAAATTCTCATTGATGAACGTTACCTCTTTTTAGGTAAACCCATTATGTTTGAAATAAAAGACTTAATAGTTTGGATTTATTCCCAAGATAAGTATTCTAGGATGATGGTATGGAATTTTTGAAGTTATTTGGGTTGGAATTTTCCAAAAAAATTGTTTGAAGTTCTGAATATGAGAGGAGAGTGGGTGGCCTTTTATAAGTGAGGTGAGTGACACACTTGTAATTTTGAAAATGAAAATGGTGTACCCACATATTTTAATTTAAAAAAAGGTCCAAAACAAATTATTATAGACTCGTAGACATTATAAAATCCAAATATGACCATAAAATTTATTTTAGACAATTTTTAGGTCATTTTAACCCTTTCGTTTTTATATATTGGGTTCTTGGGGGATTAACCCTGATCATTTTTGTTTGACCACATTGTAAATACATTTTTACCTAAAATGAAAAAAATAATTATTAATACTTTCAATTTTCATTTTGGTCAAAAAATATATTTAAATTATTAGCTAATATAAATTATTCTTTAAAATTTTCCAAATTCTATTCAGATAAGTGAAAAAATTTAATTTAAAATGAATCTCACAAACAGGATGAGAAAACAAATTTCTAAAGGGAAAATGTTCAAATTTCTAAAATGTTTTTACATAAAACTTTAGTATTTAAATGAATACAATGAAATAAATTGGAAGAATATATATAGTTGAAATAATTATACTTGAAAAAAATTTAGAATATAATTTATAATTATAAATAATTTTTATGAAAAAGCAATTTTCAAATAAAAATCCATATTTTTTACTATTCATAAAAAAATGAAAATGTTCATAAAAACCAAAAAAATTCATCATATGACAATTTTTATATTATTATTTTAAAAATTAATTTTATTTTACTATTTTTTGTAAAAGTTTTAAAAATTAATTTTAAATTTTGTGTGCCAAGAGTGACTAATTTGTCTTTTAGAAAAATAAATATTTTTTTATAAAACATACTTTTTTTCTTTTAAATGATTATTATTTTATTAATAATAAATATTTTACCATAATTTTCATAATTTAGTAAGTAATATTAACACCCACAAATTTAACGGCTTTGTTATAATGGAATATTATATTACAATTCATTACGACTTGGGGTTGCATGTTCCACAAGCTATCTAAGAGATTAAATTTAAGGAATTCTGTTTCATGGTTAATTTAATCTTAGTGTTTTGTGTCAAGTAAACTATGGGATATTTTATTTATCCTTTTATGATGTGGGTTTTTCAACTAAAATATTTTCAAATGTCAAACCTTTGATTACCAAGATCAATTTTATATTGATAGGACACAATTCATTCAAGGTGGGGAGAATATAACACACCAAAATTATAAAAATTACCTTACTAAAATAAATTAACATCCAAAAATGAATTTTTTAATCCCAAATCACTAAAATTAATTTTTAATGAATTGTAAGAACCATTAAAGAGTGTAAAGTCTATCCGTCTATTTATAATTATTTCTCATAACCAATATAGTTAGAATAAGTTATCCAATATAATAAATTAATATGAAAACTTAAAAAGTAACAACACTAGTTCATAATTATTATTTATTCATAAAATAATTTAACTTAAAAGAATGACATATTAACTAGGAAATCACATAGGCTAGTGGTAGGTGTTAACACCTTATCATCCTTCGGTTGTGGGATCAAGCCCCACAACCTTGATTTACATGACATATTTTCACCCAAAATATGTGTTATCCTTTTTATAAAATCACATTAATATAATTCCTATAATTTTTCAAAATAAAATGATTGAAATCCTTGAAATAAAATTAATCATTAAATAGACTTTTTACTAAGGTTTTTTCAATACAACTTATTTTTCCCCATAATATATAATAATATTATTTGAATATTATCACATTTTAATTAATGATCATATTAACCCAAATGGTTATAATTATCTATAAAATTATATACAAAAAATTTAAAGGCATTATTCCTTAAATAACGTTTCCACCAAAACATATACTTTCCATAAATTTCTCCAAAAATATCCTTAATCTCATAAAGTACCATTACATAAAACCCAAAAATATATGTTTAAGACTTTGAACTTATGATCATTAATAAAATCATAAACCCATGATGGAATCCATATATATTATGTTATCGAAGATATATATGATTCCAAAGTATAGAAAAATCCACAGATGTTTTATGATTCTTATAACAAAAAAACATTTATTAAAAATACTTAAACAATTGAATTCTTGATTTCAGATTCATATATACTTGATCTATTTTATTTCAATATGTTTCCTTAATAGGAATATGGTTTAACCTTTAGAAGTGGGAATTGAATATGTTAATGTCTAGATTCCTCATATTAAGGACAACAAACTATAAATAGATCCCTTGGATGAGATTATTTTCTTTTCATCATTCTCTTCATTTCTCATTGATAATTCTTTGATTTAAGGATTTTACTTACATACATAGATAATTTCCACATTCTATTAAGGAAAATTCCTTGGTTTATCCTTCTAAATTTCATAAATGAAAGAAATCAGCCTTCTATTTTCCATGGTATCCACCACTTGAGCTCTTATAGAACTCCAGACTTCTCTTATTTGATGATTCTGAGAATTATTTAACGTATAGGTTGTTAATCATATTTTAGGATAAATGATTAGGAAATAATTTTTTTTCACTATAGTAATCAACCCATTTGGGTTTTTATAGTCAATAATTTATCCTTTATATTCAATGCTAACATGATTTATTTGGGTTCTAACAATTTTCTAAAATAAAAAAGCGTAGATTTTAAAACTATAACTATAAAAGACAAACCACATAATCATTTATAATATGTTTAAATCATGAAACCTTATTTTCAATTTATGATACCATATATTTAACCAAGGTGATTTATTAGGATCACCTATTTAAATTCTTTACAACACCTCAGAGCCATTTTTTTATTTTTCTAAAAAGCCGATTTAAGGGTAACCAGTAACTGTACAATCAAAATGTCGAAATTCAAACAAAAACGACAGCATGGTATACAATTCAGATTTTTAAATTTCAAACTTCATCCGAAATCTTGATGAAACAAACCCTGCACACCACGCATCCACCTCATTTAGCACCCCTAACATTGCACGTCACCATCATCCCATCAGAGTAGGCCACCGGTGAACCGCTACCGCCAACCTCTTGTCCTACCAGAATCACCTACACTCTGTCGCCACCGTCTCGTAGATACTCCCTCACCATTACTGTCATAAACACTGGTCCACCATCACCATCATCGTCACCGATCAACTCCACACCAGAGCATCGATGCTCCTTGGGTATTTAAATTATTTACAATTATTTGTAAATAAAATGTGAATTTTCCTAAGAATATCTCATAGGATTTAAGATTTGAAGCACTATAAGATTGGTTTTTGAGAATTGATTGATGATTGTATCGACCCCAGTATGCACTTTTTGGATTTATTACCCCTAGGTACTTTTTTCCAGAACTAAATCCACTTGTATTATCTAGATAGGGATATATTTGTATGAAAAATCACATAATCTATTTCATACCAAAATGTTAGAATGTTCTTGTAAAATTATCCTCAAAGTCCATCATAGAGTTATGTTCCCTAATCTACATTTTCCAAAATCTTGTTTCCAAGATTTATACTAAACATACTATAATAACAACTAGAATAACCCCAATCCTAGTAACTAAAATCTAGTGTCTTACTTTATCACATATTTATAAGATAAATGTAATTACATCCTAAAGGACTGAATAGTTTAGTAGTCTTGGTAAACTATAAACATACGTGATTCCTATATTACATTTGAAACAGAAATTACAACATATTTTTTATTCTTCTTTTGAGAATAAGATTATTCCCTCTAGATAATAATGAAATAAAAAACATAGAACACTTCATGGATTCCTGAGAAAGGAAAAAAAGAAAAGGGTGAGCACAAATCCTTAGTAAGGGTTAATTACAATAATATCTATTATGAATAAATAGTAAAAAAGCTTTCCAAGGTAGATAAATAAACCTACATTTCATTTAAATAATTGGATAAAGAACGATCTACATTAAAAGTTAAATAACTAAACACACATTCCATTTAATCAATATATAATTCTTGTGGGATTGGAGTGTGGAAAAAAATTGATTTTATATATCATGCAATCTGTAATAAAAAAGAATCCATATTTATTATCAGTGAGATGAAGTGAAACATATCCAAGACAAAAATTTTCACATGAATAATTAAGGTACACAACTTTATCCATGCAGATCCTCTCAAATCATATATTTTTATTTTCTCAAATACATGAATCTCTATGGATTTAGTCGAAACCTTGGCTTAGTTTGGCACCATTAGGGTCACTGTTGGTCTCTATTGTTCTCTTATAATGTTTTTATATAAAAATTTATAAGATTATAAATGACCATCCCTATAGAAAGACCTCATTTATTTTGATCCTAGAAATTTAAAATGGTTAGTGGGTTGAGATTTTAATGTCATCCAGGATCCCTTATAAAATAAGGGAGGTGGTTTGATACAACAAAAGGAATGTCAGTAATTCACTAGTTTCATCTATAGAGGGGGTATTCTTGATTTGGGATATAGGTGGAACCTCTTAACATGGTGAAATTAATAAATAGGAATAGTCCTCATTTGGTTCATGTTGGATTAATGTTTATCTAACTTAAAATCCATATCCTCTTTTCTTGATGACAAGGTTTCTCATCTTGTTCAGACTCTTTTTGATCAATTTTTAGTGATTGGGATGATGTCTCCCAGACATGACAATAAAAGTCTCTTCCACTTTTCTCCCAGGTGTTCTTTTATCTTGGGATTCAACCAAGTGATAGAAGATTCATATTTCAAACCAATATAGGTATGTATGTGGATTAATCAACATAACTACCTAAGAAGACCCAAAATCAACCTGAAATATTGAAAAAAAAATAAAAACCCATATACATGACCTAGGATAGATTAAATTAGAGATATATTCCTTATATTAAAGGTTAGGTAATAGTTGGGATGAAACCATTTTCAGTGAAATAATTTTCTAGAATAACTAACTAGAATAGATACTACTTGAACTTGAACGGCCAACATGAGAGGATTCTAAAGTTAAATGGATTCATAAAAGTGAAATAATATGTCTTACTTTCACACATGTATCAATGAAAATAATTTGATTATGAGGCCAAAAATATATCAGGAAGATGGTACTTTCTCAAATAATAAGGAGGAATTAGAGTGTATGACTAAAGCTTTCTTCAAAACTCAACTTGAATGGGTGAGTACCTACATGCATGGTTGATATCTTGTGGGACATTCTAATATTTTTGATTCCATCTCGAGTGTAGTGACATCCAATGAAAATATCTTCATGAAGGAAATCCTGGACAAGAAGGATATGCATTATGCTGTTATTGTACTAAATCCAGATAGTTCTAATAGTCTCGACATGTTTCCAGGTTCATTTTATGTTTCTATCTCAAATCTTGTTATGTACATTCTTGTTTATATGTGCATAAATTTTTTAGGGGGGATCCATTCCTCATGTGGTTATTGAAAAAAGTTGATTTTGATTCTAAAGATCAACAATCCATCATATTGGAATCATTACAGGCCAATCAACTTACGTAACTTCTCTTATAATGTCTTACCTAATGTCCTTAATTAATGATTGGAAGATCACTTACCTAGATAGATATTCAATGAGAATCATAGTTTTGTTAAAGTAAGGACCATCCATGATTCTATTGTCTAGGAACAAGATATGAACAATGACATAGATTAGAAGGTCACTAGTTCAAATATAGAAATCATGATGGATGTGGATAAAGCTTATGTCCACCTTGAATGTTCTTTTATTCTCAAGGTCCTTGATTTCTTAGGGTTGTCTACTTGGAGTATTGAAAATTTCATAAGATGATTTTGTTCTTTGTGGCTCTTAGTATCCTCATGGTAAAGAATTGTGGGTTTTGTAAATTTGTTATGGGTCTAAGGAAAAGGGACCCGATATTTATGAGAATTTACATTATGATGCAAGATACCTTTAGAAGATACATTATTAAGAGAATAATTTAAGGCCTTGTTAACCCCTTTAGGTGAAAATATCAATTTAATGAAAATTTTCATCTTATGCTTGCAAAATATATGGTATTATTTATTAATGGAATGAAGTGATCTATTCAAGACTTCAACTTATTATTTACAGAATATTATAGGTTGAGTGGAAAACTCATAAATAGAGATAAGAGTAGTGTTTTTATATCCTATAAGTGTTCAAAAACAATGGATATAGAACTAGAGTTGAGTCAAAGTATAATGTGTAAATCCTTCCCAATGGAGTATCAGGGCATGCCTATATCTAATAAGAAAGATCCATATCCATAATTTTAAAACGTTTGTAAAATAGATAACCTACAACATCACTAACTGAAAGACGAATTTTAATTTATTCATATATTAGATAAAACTGATGAGCAATGTTCTTTATTCTATTCCCAAGAATGTGTCTTCAACATTAAATTATTAGAACACCATCATCTCAAACAATGAGAAGATTTTGGATTCATTAATTTGGGATTCACATTTTAAAGGTAGGCATCAATGGGTGTCATGGGATAGAATTTCTAAACTAGTGAGAGAAGGAGGTATTAACATTAGAAGCCTAAAAGATACAATGTGATCCATACAAGGGAAATTTCATGGGAGGATATAAGGGGCCTCTCTATTTAGAGAATATTAAAAAACACTAAGTATGGAAGTGTGTAGGATCTACAAAAAGGTATGTTGACATAGCTATAAAATTCAGTTTAGTATAAATTCCACTATTTGAGGGGCAAGTGAGTTGGATCATTGGAAGAGGTAATATATGATTTTAGCATATTTTTCAAGAATTTGTTTTGGTTTTACAGGGTTCTTTAACCCAGATATTACATTCAGGAAATCCAAGATGTTTCTGACTATTATTTGGATAATCATAAATAAAGACCAGTGTAATTATTTTAATTTAATTTTTATTAATAGGGAACCAAATGAATGAGACCTTTTCATTTCTACATAGGGTTATATTATCCATCAAAAAATATAAAAAATTATAAATGCATTAGGCGATCATGGTAGGTGTGGTGAGATGGTTTGAGGAAAATATATTCTGGACAAGTTAAAATTATTTTTGTGGGGTATCGTGAACTGGGCCCTTCCCAAAGAGAAAAATATTAAATTCATTAGAATTAAGATGGCTTCAAGATTCATGTGTTGAAGTGATCATAAATCTTAAATTATGCCACATTTATTACTTGAGATCCAATGAGATCAGAGTATCTTGCTTGATATTGGAAGCTTCAAGAGGTATTCTAATCTAGACCCTTCTAATAATATCATTCCTGAGCACTATTTCTATAGAGTAAATAATAACATCACTTAGAAAAAGCAATATTAGTTATACTTATTTCAGGATGTTGGACCATATGTAAGTCAAGGAACATGGATCAAAATGGATGAATTATCAACTTGATCATGGGAATGGTGTTGAAAATAAGAATCATGATGATTATCTTAGCTTTTATTCTCAATAATGGGGCTAAAGCCCCATCCATCAGTCTTTTACATATTACTAGGTATTACTTGTCCATGAACCCATCCCCTTATTTATGTTTATGGATCATGTGTCTTATGAACATAAGTGATATAAAAATAAATAAAGATGGTTCTTTCTACATGGGATCTATGTGGGGTAGTGGGTTAGTGATAAAAAACAAAGGGTCTATCATTATAACATTTATGGACTCCTTTAGATGTTGAGACACCCTTCAAGTTTATGAAAATGTTCTGTTCATGGGTTCTTTGATTTGTTCTTCCTGGGTAATCGAGATTGCTAAAATGGAAATTTATTCTCTCCCTATTTACATCTCTTTCTATTTTGTCTTTTCCATACCATAGTCTATCTCCTAATAACTTTTTAAGTGAAAATATCTCATTGGAAAAACCACATAAATCATTTACATGTGGTGAAAGAAGAAAAAGAATCTGACTTAATTTCTTACATGGCCCCTAAAGAAATCCTTATCACATAAGGGATCCTTTCCCCTATAAGGTGCAAACATTGTTTTTGGTGATTCTTTAGGGATTCACTATTTTAGCCCACCTTAACATTGTATTTCTCCCAGTGAACGCTCCTCTAGTTAAAAAAAGTTTTTATTTATATGTGATAATGAAATGAATCCATAGATAATATCATTGTGAAAATATTATGGGTAATAATAATTGAATAATTAATTAAGTAAATTTTTAATGATTGGATTTTATGATCTCAATCATCATGATACCTCTACTGTCAATTCCATTTAGAAGATAGTGTAAACTACTGAAAAAACTTTTTTAATGCTAGATTAATGGTTTGTCTCATGAGACCTATCAATGTATCAATGGGATATATAATAATGTGCCACAAACATCAATGTAGGTCCAAATCATACCTCATATATCAAATAATTGATTGAGTTCATGGACAATGTGCCTTATCATTGAATATTTGTATTGACTAAAGAATACTGATTTATCAATATTTACTCAATAAATCAAATAAAATTCAATGTAAAATATCATATTGATAAATGATATACAAATTAATATATAATAATATCCATGACAAATGATACCCATAAATAGGGTAAATTTTGTGTCCAATTAATATAGGAAAGTGAATATTTTAATGGAATGTTAATGACTGAAAAAATGAATCAAGGAAGTGAATGTGAATACTATAATCAATAAAAATAATCATAAAACCTACATAAAAAGAATAATTATCGTATTAATACAAAATATAAATAGTTAAGTACATATAAAATGAAGGGTTGTTTTCATTAATGAATATAAATACCATGAAAATATCTTTAAAAACATTTTGGAGGAAAATATAGATTTTATTTTGAATTTTTTTTTTAAAATAAAATCTCACAAAAAATGGGTAAATATTTTTATTTTAAAATAAACTTTGATGCATATGTACGAATATTTAAAAAATTGGGTGGTCATTACATCATAGTATTTCATACGTGGTGAGTACATTATAATAAATATTCCTTTCACATTTTTAGTGAAATTCAAATAAGCATTGTTTTAAAAAATACACAAAGATTCCTTTCAAAATATTTTTTTATTAAATACAAATTGTTAAAAATATTTTTAATAATTTTTTTAAAAGTTATAAAATCGATTTAGAAAACATTTTTAGAAAACAAGGTATTTTTTGAAAGCAGATTTCTGACTGATGATAAAAAAAATTCAGATTTTCTTAAAAATAAATTTTCAACTATTTCATGTAAAAGAGAGTATAAACATAGAAATATTACTTTAAAATAACATAAAGAAATATAATATTATAAATTTATATCATTTTATTATAAAATTATCAAATAATTTCATTCAATTAAAATTCAAGAATCAAAAATTTTGAGGAGAATGTGATTGTGAAATAAACCCTTATAATGATTATAACGTTGAAGTGAGAATTAATTGATTAATTGATTATGTATATCAAATATAAAACCACATAAAACATGTGTAAATGAAATATAAAATAATAAAAAGTAATTACACACATAATATTAGAATATTAAAGAAAACTAAGAATTAATATAACCCAATGACAAGAAATTGAGTTATGAAATTCTTTACCACTTAGAAAATCTTAAGTAATGTCACATTGGATGAAATAAATAAAATTAGAACTAAAAATACTATGAATAAATAATTATTCATTATATTACATGTCAAAGTGGTAGTATACAAACCATATAAAATAAATTAGATGCATAACATTATAATATTCCCCAATAAAGGGAAATTGGGATGAAATCCCTTACCTCATACTTCCTTTTGGTTTAACATAATTTAAAATAACATATAGTGATTTTAAACATGTTATTAACTTATAATAGAGATATATTAATATTTATAATATCATATATGAAACTTTTATAACACCTTATCACTTGTTTATTAATAATCTTTCATTATTTCATTGTTTTTGGTGGCAATTGCCTTATTTTTACATGTGTGTTTTGACATGAATGATCTGGTTCATGTGCATATTATATAATTACATAATTTAAAAAATAATAATCATGAAATAATTATAATATTAATAAATAAATTATACTTTTAATACCAATAATGAAATATGGTTTTTATAAATAAAGTAAGTTACGATCATGGAGATGGTGGGTCATACGTACGTGTGAATAATGTTTCCATTTTTCAATGATCATTATTGAAATGAAGGAAGTAATATTTTAACTTTTCAAAATAATCATATTATATTAAAAAACAATTTTTTTTGAATATACTTACATTTATCATCCATGTGGTGTAGTGATGAAAATAGATTCACATCATTTCGTGAAGGGGTCGTCCAAATGTACTAGAACGACGTTATCATCTTTTGTTGAGTGAAAAGGTATGAAAGAAAATTATGTATTTATTATACTTTTAGACTGATAAATATTCCATAAATATTATAATAATTTCATTTATATAACATATAATCATTATATTTATCCTTATCACCTTTAATGTAATGTATTAGTGGAAGAAAAATCACATCGCTTCGAAAGGCGGCAATCCACTGTACACATGAGTGACATTATTGTTTTCCCTTAGCAATGTAAAGTAAAGATGTATACATGATCAAATGACTAATTAGATAAAATTATGTTATAAAAATCATATATAAAATTTATATCCATTATCATTACTATCCATGAGAGGTGGTATTGGAAAAATGAATGACATCATTTCGCGAGGTGGTAGTCCACCATACACACAAATGAAAATTTCATAACCAATTTTATGGAAGTGGAGATGTTATTAAGTAATAAACTTATTATAAAAACATATGACTATATTTATTATAATAATTATATTATATCATAATGGTTTAAAAATATTTGAGTTAGTTGTAGTAATAAATATAAATAAAACTCATTGAAGAACATTACTGCTTCTTTAGGTAAACTCTTTAGGTTTACACCAAATTCTGTAATAGGTTGTATTTATAGCCCAACATGATACTAGGATGATTTTATGGTATTTGGGATGTTATTTGGGATGGAATTATTCTATTAAAAAGGCCTTTAAGGTGCGAATAATGTAGGAGAGAGGGTGACCTTTTTAAATGAGGTGAGTGGCACACTTGTAATTTTTGAAAAGAAAAAGGTACACCCATGTTTTTTAACATGAAAATGAGATAAAATAAAGTATTATATATACTTAAACATTATAAGGTCTATATATGTCCATAAAATGTATTCTAAAAAAGTTTTATGTTATTTTAACCCTTATCTTTATCAATTTAACCCCTGATAAATCCAATTTCACCTTAACTGCGGTAAATAATTTTTACAGTTTTCACTATTAATTTTCATCAATATTTAAGTTAGAATTATTTGGTAATATATATCTTGATGATTTTTAATATGTAATAACTTTTTTTAAAATTAATTTAACATAATTAGACAAAATTATTATAAAAATAATAATGTAGACGTGGCAAGAATGAGGGTTTTTAAAAAGAAAATGTCCAAATGTTTACAAAGATGTTTTATCAATATTCAATAAAAAAATGATTCCAATGACCTAAATTTGATTAAATGATATATAATTGAACTAATTTTACATTAAAAACAACTAAAAATATAATTAATCATGATAAATAAGTTAAATAAAATGGCATTTTTAATTATAATTCAGTATTTCTTACCATTCATAAAAAAAATTAACTTTTTGGAAAAATTCAAAAAATTAACACTAAGATTTTTTTTGATATTATGATTTCAAATATTATTTTGTGTTTATAAAATTAAATTTCTTAAATTATTTAAAATTAATTTTAATTTTTGTGCGTAAAACATGATTAAACCACCTTTTTGAAAAAATATAGATTTATATAAAATATTTGTTTTTTTTATTTAAATGTTTTTTATTTTTTTGAGAAAAAATACATAAAGAAAACATTGATGTTTTTTAGGTTGATTGTATTTGTTGAAAAAATGGGTTCGTTACATGCCATGTGTTTTTCAAGATTATAACATCAAAATATGGAAAAGGGAAAATGTGCGCGCAAGTTTTAGAGTTGGTTGCACAAGGTGACTCGAGCAATAGAGACTTGAGCGAATGGACTAGCACACCTAGAGTAAAGTTATGCATTGCACACATGGTGGAAAAAATTCCTATAAATAGATGTCTACCATTTCTCATTTAATAATAATATCATATTTAGATAAAATTTGTGCTCCGGTCACACAAGTGGTTTGGGCGTGCATGTAAAAAATTGCATAAATGTTGCGCGCTAGTTTGTAATTGCATGCCAATATTGGATTGGGAATAAACTAGTTTGAGTAGGCCATGTTTTGAGTTTCAGAATGGAGTTCCGTGTAGGTGGATATTTGACACCTGGACACTATTCTTAAAGTAGCGCACAAGTCATACTTGGGTTGCATGAAATTTTGATGTTCCTAGTAAACCTGTGGTAAAGTCATATTCATCAGTGGATAAAAGTGGAACATCAATAGAGGGTCTACATATAGTGGAGTATGCATTATTTTTTGATAATGAAGGGACCCAAAAGTCTTTAATTTCTGAGTGGATCTTATGAATAAGCAGTTATCACACCTTAGTTGAGAGCGCAGTGAGCTTTCTTTTTGCAATTGGTTGTAAACTAGGAAGAATAGTGTGTCCACTACAATATTTTTAAATAGAAGTGAACTTATAGTGGATTTCGTACATCGGTACATTACTAGTGTATTATCATTGGACGTAACCTAGTGAGGGTGGACCAAGTAAAATCACCATATTCTGTGAATGATTTAAATTCTTTTCATAAATTGATATGAGAAGGAGAGAGAAGAGTGTTCTGTTTAGTGATGAAATAAGATCTAAAGAGGCAATGGTTTTAATCCATCATACTCAGATTTACCCCCTATCAGGGTATTTGACCTAGTTGTCCTAATAGTTTTATTTTTAATAAATAAATACCTAGAATTTTCATAATTTATTTACTATTATTGATACCCTAAAATTTAACATCTAGGTTATAATAGTATATTATATTATGTTTCATTTCGAATTGGGGCTGCGTGTTCCTAATGCTATCGAAGAGATTAAATTTAAATAAATATTTTTCATAGTTTTTTTATCTCAATGTTTTGTATCACCTATGATATTGAATTTATTGTTTTTATTTTTGAATTTTTTCGTCTTATACTAGCATTTGGGATGAGTAACTCAACACCGTACATCCCATGTTCCCATTCCAGTGTTATAACAATACCTGTATAAACATAACTAGATGAACATAGAAAATATTACAATCATAGATCCTGATATAGAGCCAAAATATAATCATACAAATTCATCCCATCATGTATCATGGGTCACAACCTGGGAGCTTCTCATACATTACTCAAGATCTCTACCCATGGAACACATCAAAACTACACTATCCTTATTGATTGACCATTCTACCACAATCCCAAACTCATGGGAGATAATTATCTACATTCATAAATATTCCCACATTGATCATGGATGCTACTATTCCATTCCTCAAACCAAACCTAGTATAATCCCACTAATAACTACTCACATCAAACACCCCATTAGTGCTTACTCAACCCACATTCCTTACTTGACATAGGGTATAATGGTTAATGAAACCCTGATAAAATTTTCACATAAGGATCCATTCCATGACAACAAGGAACATATTAATCTAAGGACACTCAAATACCCTTATAAACTCATTTATTTTACATAGGAACATGAATTACATACCCTTACTAATGATCCCATAACATCTCACTCAAATATATCTCACAACCTAACCATCTTTATGGAACCCCTTCTTACCACATCAAGATTATTCCTAGAAAACACATTCTATATTAATACTATAAACAAGACCATTAACCCTCATCAAGAGGTAGTTACCAACCATGAATGAGATGAGTGGTCATCACATATGTCACACAATATCCCCAAACCATAATTCGAAAAATAGAAGCCCAAGGAAAACCAACCTAAGTTGTCCCAAACTTATCCCAAACCCCCATTCATATTATGGGCCCCTCATTAAAAAAACGATACCATCACTCCTTGTAGATTAATTCATTGGGATTTTAAAAATTACTAAAATTTATATAGAAAAATATATCCAACTCTAAGGGGTTCAATGACATTAGAATTACCACTTAGGGAACTCTAAATCCATCTGTTAATTTACCCAAAACCAAACCACAATGGAGGATATACAATTTTACATGAATAGGACTATGGTTACCAAAGAACCCCATACCCTCACTCATAGGTATAATTATAAAAAAATACTTTAAAT
This sequence comes from Viscum album, assembly GCA_963277665.1. Taxonomy (NCBI): domain Eukaryota; kingdom Viridiplantae; phylum Streptophyta; class Magnoliopsida; order Santalales; family Viscaceae; genus Viscum; species Viscum album. The sequence continues at coordinate 1,472,507,563 of OY728157.1, forward strand.
ATTAGATTTGATACCAACTATGGTGTCCCAAGAGAAATAAACTCCCATTTTTTATTATTTTAAAAGAATAATAATTTCATCACCCACATATTCACAAAAACCTAAGAATAGGAAGATTAATATATTTGAGGACTAGATATATAAGAAATATATTTTAAAAAACATGTGAATTTATTCATTAAGTATCCACATGAGAAACACTTTCATATTTATCCTATGTTATACGAATCATCATAAACTAATGAATGTGTACATAATAAATGAGTAAACTCAAACAACCATTAAGTGAAAAATATCAATTAATCATAATTTCTAGTTCATAATAATGTATGAAAATATGGACATTGGGAAATATTTGGTTGCAATATAATTATATCAACACTAGTTCTCATAAAACTTGCTCGAGCCTTAAGGGTCAATATATATGAACATAAGTCCACTAATAGGTCCTCAAGTAAGAAAAAAACATATAATATAATCATGTAAAAATAATATTTAATCATGGGATTATAACATAATAATGTAGAATAACATATAAGTATCACAAAAATATAATATTTGTGAAACATAACCATTTTGATTCACTCATATTACCCATGAAGGTGAAAAAACATAATCAAGTATATAAATACTTATCTAATTAGATATAAATACCTAAAAAATTAATTAGATGGATATATTGGGCCCCACCCATCATTTTACATATATATATATTTTCCAAATAGAGTTAATCATTAATCATATCATAAAGAACATGTGGAAAGAAAATGAATTTCATAACATTTTTAAATGGCATCACATAAAATGACAACAAGAATTAGATCAAATGATATAAAAAAAATTCAACAACCTGAAGAGTATTTTAGAAGAAAATTTATAGAATTATTCATTAATACTTGAAACCATAATATATAGTACATTTTGAATTAACAAGTAAATTAAAAAGGGAAATGAAAAGCATATTTAGAAAAAAATTTAACGTTGTTGTAAAGTGATAAAGTATTCAGTATCTTTTAAAAATATAATTTTTGAACAATTAAAATTAATATTTTTGTCAAATTATTTTCAAATAAATTTTTATAATGGTTACTTGAAAATTAATAATTATTATCCATAGAAATACAAAGTCAATGATAAAATGTGTGACAAGGAAATGGAAAAAGTATTTTCAACATTTTAAAAATAAAATTTTTGAAACCCACATCATAAAAGTAGAGATAATTCTTATATTTATAAATATGTAATGGGGAATTTTAATATAAACAAAAATAATTCAAATTTTGACTCCAAAATAAGAAAGGGTTACATTTGTTGGAAGAGTGAACATTTATGTGGATGAAAAAGATCTCATTTGGAGAGGATGATAATTATTCTTAACATCATCAAATTTTAAAAAGAATGAAATCAATCAAATTATATATTTTATTATGATAAAAAATTAAATATAAAATATGGTAGAAATTAAATAAATTATAATCATAGTATAAAAGATACCAATATTGTAAAACCATAGTCAATGCAGAATATTTATGAATCAAGAAAAGTAGTTGTGTCAAGAAAACCCCTTACAATTACTCGCGAAAACAATGATAGTGATTTAATATCATGTATCATAAAAATAAATATATTAATAACAAATTTATTAACCTTATTCATATATATATTTACATTTAAATTCTTTAATTATAATCATTAATTATACTCTCAATATCTAGTTATTGTTTATTTTCAGTATCATGTGTTAGTAATTTTGATCATTTCACAAAGGTTTTACAATGGAATCATAGAACTCCATTATTTGATACTGAATTATTCATTAATATATTATAAAATATATTAAAATAATTTCTTTTCAATTATTTTTGTATCCCCAGGTTTATTTTATGGAAGCTATGGGCTTCGTTCGTGAAATCAGAATCGATGATGAGATTATATTGGGTAATTTACCGATATCAAAGGAATATTTTTTAATGATCACAAGTTTTTTTATAAATTAAGAATAATATTAATAAAATATAATAATACTAAATGTCACATATATTCATGAAATATATTTCAAATCCATCCATGAAGCTCATTACTGAAAAAAGGAACACAATGCTCTAGGGTGTTTTTAGTATGCATGCACATTCAGATAATAATTCCATTTTTCTTAGAATAGAAATAAGGTTGAAATTAAATTATAATTTCATAAAATTATTAATGTTTAAAATATAATATTTATCTAATAAATATCCCATTTTAAACATATATGGAATATGGTGATAAAAATGGAATATGTTGTATCAGGGAGGTGGTAGTCAGAATATATGCATACACAACATTATTATTTTTCTGAGGAATGAGGAATGTAGATAATGATGATAAAATAAATATAATATAATATATTATTATTGTTTTTATTATTTTATTATTTTATGGTAGTTTAATATACTTTGAGGTTGAATAAGAAGACATAATAAAATATAATTCAAAATGAGTGATTTGAATTTTTTTAACAAAATCCATAGAATAACTCATTTTAAAATATTATTAAGGGTTTAAGGGGTGGTCTATTTAAGAGATAAAAACATATAGAATGTATATATGAGTATACAAGATAAATTTGGTTAGATTTTATGTTAACCAGGGTTTTTTTGTATTAAGAGATGTGGTGTGATGAAGGTTCCTTTTTTATGTGAGATAAGTGATATTTTATTAATACAAGGTTAACTATTCATGGAAATTGGGTAAAAAAGTTGAAAATAATAGCGAGTATTTTTTATTAAATTAATCCATTAACCTGTCATTTAGATACATTTTTTCAATATTTTTAATTCTTTTATCCTTTTTAACCCTTTTACCATTTTGGCATTTATTATGGAACAAATTTTAACCTATGTAATTTATTTTTATGACTCAAAATAAAATGGAACATATTATATAATTTGTCCCTTATAATTAAAAATATTAAATTAATTTTATTAGATAAAATTTATAAAAGTGATAAAAATTAATGCTTCATATTAAATGTATAACGCATTAAAAACAGTTTTAAAGACAACTAAAATGCCAAATATAGGTTTTTAAATCAAACATAATATTTTTAGATATATAAGCATATTTTGAAAAATACTTATTATTTTAGTAAATTGGTTTCATAATTTTTTTTTCATACTTATATTCTAATGATGTCAAAAAAGTCACGATATTAATAAGACAATATTTTATTCTGTACCGCTCAAAATCATTATTCTCAGAAAAAACAAAAAATTTATCCTAATATAAATGTTATATTATGAATAAAAAAATAATGTTTATTTTATCAAATTAAAATTTTAAAATTAATAATTTAACTTTGAAATTGAATCATAAAATATAACGATACTTATTTTTAGAAAAAAATGACATTTTTTTGAATATTGACTGTTCTTGTTATTATTTCCTATAAATTAAAAATTAAATTTGTGTTAAAATATTTTTTATATTTTTAGACATCCGATCATATTCATTATTTAAAATAGATAAATTATTTTATTTATACAATAATTGCATAATGTTTTTGAAAATGATTCTCTAAAAAACACTTTTACCATTATAGTATTAATTAACATTAATCTTGGTAACTTTTTTTTATGGTTAAAAATATAATTAAAATTATTAAATAAAATAAAAATATATAATAAAAATATGAAAATAATTTTATCTGGTAAAATTTATAAAAGTGATAAAAATTATTATTAATGTAATAACGAATAACAAAAAAAAAATAATTTTGGGGAAAATGTATCTTTTAAGAAAAAAATGAGTTTATTACTTGCCTAGTAATAAATATTGGATAAATTATAACTTATTTTATTTTATATTTGATCAATTAATTTTATGAATACAATTATTTAACCAAAATATAATAAAATTCATTTTGTATAGGGATTTAATTTTTAGAACTGTATATTTTTCTATATAAAATGATTTTATTAATTACTTAGCTACCCAAATTGAATTTTATCAATAGATTAGTTTTAAAAATGTTCTTTATTTTATTTATTTATTTAAATTTTATTCATATAGAATACATGTGATATATAAATAAAATATTACAAAAATTATTAAATCTTATATCATCACAACTTCTATTAACATGACCGTAAAATGTCTCAATATAAGGAGTAAGTATAATAGAATATTTGATTGAAATTATGGGTGTTGGGTTTACTATAATAGATATTGTGGAAATTTACATGATCTTGAACTTATCTCACAAATAATTTTTCTCAAACTCTTACTGTTGGAATTTTTATTAGGCAGTTTCTAGGGAAAAGTCTAATAAAACCACCATCCATCCAAGCTCAAATAAATGAGCTTCATATATAAGACTTTTACAACATATTTTCATTTCATTAATTTTTATAATTATATCAAAAAATTTAATTATTTATACTCTATAATTTAACGATTATATTATAATAGTCAAATGTAATAATTTTATTTTAAAGTATTAGTGTTTTGTTTTTGTTTGATTATTTATGTTAAAAAATATTTTAAAAGTTGTATTTAATTATTGGTAAATTAATAATAAAATATAATAGAATTATATTCTCCCCCTTAAACAGATTTTTCCCTACAATATTACTAAAAAATAGATCTAATGGTAACTATAAGATAAATAAGTATGAATATCAACCTCATAATCCAAGGTAAAATAATGAACCTCATTTTCCCCTTACTATTGTAATATACCCAAAATTGAGATTCTATTTAATAATATATCTTTAATACCTCTCCTTATTTAGAATTAAGACCCATATAATGAAATTAATTTATCATAGAGATTTTATATTCATTCATGTAGTGGTCTAAGATCAAAGGTTTATTTGGAATTTAGAATATTAATTCCCTATTTTGGAAATTAATATAGGGTCCTTGTAAAGATAGTAAATCCTTTTTCAAAATTACACAAAATTTATCTAAACGATGTATAATTAATTTTTCACAAATAATATTTCAATGAACATCAAATTCTGGTAAAATAATCATACAAATAGACGTTTTCATAGATAATAAAATCATTATGGTGGTTATTTAATTCTCTTAGAAATATTCATATATACAATCGACTAGAATACAATAATCCATACACAAATATATATTTGTGGATAAGTTTTACTTAATTTTCATAATCCACTTTGATAGTTCTAATCATAAAATTTCTCATTTTTCCCTTATATTAAGAGGGTGTTGACTCCTATAATACTCATTTGACCTTAGATAGCGACAAAATTTTTCATAATACCTAAATTATTTTCATTTGATATATTTAAATATGGGCGGTGTACTAGGTTATACATTTATATCACTCATTATACTAACCAAAATATTAATACATTTCATATAATTTTAATCTTGGTTTCTAGTGCTCTAATAGTTAAAATATTTTTGTTAAGCCCTCTGGGAGAATTAGTTGAACTTATATTTTGATAATCCCAACTATGCTCGATTATATTATGATAATACCAACTATGCTCAATCATATTTTAATTATGCTCAGTCACATTTTGATAATCTCAATTATGTTCAAGTATAGTTTGATAGTTCCTATATTAATTAATGATTAATCACTTATTTCAGTATTTATATACACCATGCACATATTCATATATTACAATGTTTATATTATCTTCAGATAATTAGGATACTAAATGGTTATATTTTCTAACTTGACCCATTCTGCCAATAGAATGCTTAAACAAACAAGTGGTCACCGTTATAGAGCAAAGATACTGATACATCAAGTCCACCGATAAAACAAGCCTACCGATACGTAAGGTCACCGTTATGCAAAGGCTACCGATACGTGAAGGTCACCGTTATGCAAAGTCTACCGATACGTGAAGTTCACCGATATAGACAAGTCACCGATATAGACAAGTCACCGGTACAACAAGTCTACCGTTATGCAAGCCTTCCGATACATCAAGCCTACTGATACAGACAAGCCTACCGTTATAGACAAGTTGCCAAAGGAAGTATTCCATTACACGAAAGGTCACTGGTACATTAAGTCTACCGACAGAAATAAATTCTACTGATAGAAAGGCTACCGTTACACAAGAGGCTACCGATATAAATGCTACCATTACTCAAGGCTACTGATATCAAAAGCTGCCGTTCCAGAGAATCCAACACTGCCTTAATTTCTTTATCTTTATTTGATCTAACCAAAGGTCATATTAGGTATATTTTAATTCTCTGTCATTTATTTAATGAAGGTCGTTGGATGTTAGGGAACCGTACCTCGTACCTGCAAAAAGAAATCATTTCTTTTGCCGAAGTTCATGCCACAAATAGAAGAAGTTCCTGTTGCTGCAAGACGAGTGTGAGATGCGATACAAGAGATGATGTTCTAGACACACATGCATAATACATGAGGAACATACACAAGATAGAAGAATACACGAAGAAGAACATACAAGAAGAGCTCAGAGAGATACATGCACGATCAAGAAGACATAGAAGCTCATACACATTCATGAAGATATTGAAGAACATCATCGACTACATTTCACTATCTCTGAACTTGGATGTCAAAACATACGACACTATGTTTTTCAGAAAAAAACTAGAAGAGGACTCAGAATCACTTCTGATCAAATTCGAAGGAGTCCAGAGCTACACTGCAATCACCAGAGCCATTCTAAACTCTATATCTTGCTCAGTGATTTATTATTTACATTATGAGCAGTGTGTATCATCTGTTCTAATCTTCACACACACACTGTCTCCTGAACCGTAACTGGAGGATCTGTAAATCCTCATTCAAACTCCTTACATCTTTTATTTCCCATTGTGGATAGTGGTAGAGGTCGTGTGTGACCTGGACAGCTGTATTTACTGTTGTTTTGTTTCCCACGTAGAACTGTGGTAGAGGTATTTGACTTGGACAGTTGTAAACTGTTGTGAACCCCGATCCAGGGTGTGGATACAATTTATATAAATTGTTTAGAGGACTAATTCTTGGCTTGAGACTGAAGCTCTTGGTTATATCTGCTATTCTTTATTTATTTTTACCTATAACCTTTTATTCCACTACTAAGTGCTTTAAAATTTAAACTGTTTTCAAAGCTACTATGATAATTGAATTAGCAAGTGTTTGCACTACTTTCAAATTATTAAGTTTGTTTCAAAAGCTAATTTGATATTCTGATTAGATTAACTGGGAATTAATCAATCCCTTGAGAACCAAACTGAAAATTTGTTTTAGTTCAAATTCACTACAATTCAATTAGTATTTTAAATTGGGGGTTTTTTAGTAAAGGATTTTAAAAAGAAATTTTATTTAGAACTCAATTCACCCCCCTATTGAGTATCCACTCCGACCAACATTTGGTATCAGAGGATTTGAAATAGTTTATGAAGTACTCTGTTTTTTAACTGTGATTATAGTTGTATTTTAAAGTTCTTAAAAAAATTTTATTTCTATATTTTGATCTCTTTGAATTTTTATTTCAACCTAGTTACCATGGATAACAGACTTGAAGGTGTTTCTACTAATAGAACACCATTTTTCAATGAAAACAACTATGCTCAGTGGAATATTAAGATGAAAATTCATTTAGAAAGCATGGATTTTGATATTTGGACTGCCATAGAATCTGAATATAAAATTCCCACTACTGCTATATCTACTTGTAATGAAGCTACTATGACTGGTCACATTAATAATTACAAAGCTATGAATTCTATTTATTGTGCCTTAGGTGATGAGGAATTTAATAGAATATCTTATTGTAAAACTGCTTATGAAATTTAGGATACTTTAGGTGTTTCTCATGAGGGAACAACTAATGTTAAGGAAATGAGATTGAATACCTATACTATTAAATACGATAATTTTAAGATGAAGCCTGATGAACCCATTTCTGATATGTATCTCAGGTTTAATGAAATTGTCAATACAATGATCTCATTGGGAAATGATGTTTTATCAATGGAGCAGATCATGAAAATTTTGAGATGCCTACCTGAATGATGGAGGGACACTTATGTTTCAATCAGAGAATCGCGTGACATAGGAAAACTGCGTATTAAAGAACTTATTGGTAAGTTAATGATGTACGAAGAAGAGATTAAGGTAAACAAATAAGAAGAAGATGAACCAAAAAGGATGTCAGTTGCCCTTAAGACATCTAATTCAAAGAATAAGGATAAGGAAAAACTTCAAGATGTAAGTGATAGCTCAAGCTGTGAAGAAAGTGAAAGTGCATCTGACAGTGATGCAGAAATGGCTCACATAGCCAGAATTTTTAAGAAGTTTTATAGGAAGAAGAAGTTTTTCAGAAAATCACATTACAAAGGTAAGTATGACAATAAGGGATAATGGAAAAAGGACTAGAAGAAATCTGACAAATCTGATTAAGTTGTCTGCTATGAATGAAAAAGAAAAGGACATATAAAGGCAGACTATCCAAAGCTAAAATAAAAGAAGAAATATGAGTAGAAGGACCATAAGTATAAGAAATCCATGAAGGCTACTTTGAGTGCTTTTGAGGATAGCTCCAGTGAATCTGAAGCTTATGATACCGAAGACAGAAATAATGCAAATATGTTTTTTATGACAAACACTTCTGGGGTAACATCTGTAACTCCTGTTTTTAATTCTTATTATTCTGGAGATGATTCCGATTCTGAAAATATGTCAAAATCTGAACTATTTGAATACTGTGATATGTTGGAAGAAACCTGCAATGAGATGAAACACAAATACAAAGGTTTAAAGAAACAACATGCTGTAAATATTAAACATAAATATGATCTTGACATAGAAATGGAAAAGAATGCTCAGTTTCTTAAAGAAAACACTGAACTAAAACTGTCAAATGAGCAACTTAGGAAGGACTTAGAAAAGTTTACAAATAGAAATGACACTCTTACTCAAATTCTAGGTAAGAAGATTTCACCTAGATATATTACTGGCATACAATACCAACTTGGACAAAGAACAATTACCAAAACTAGATTTATTCCTAAATCTAGACAGAATGTGGTTAGTTTTGGAAGCTCATATGCTTCAACCAGTTATATTCATCTTTATGGATTTAATAAATTTTATCTTTCAAAATCTGTTGATTCTACAAATTTTATGAGTCCCATAAGACAAATTTGGGTACCTAAAGTTGTATTGGCTAACCTGTCTGGACCCAAGAAAATTTGGGTACCAAAATCATTTCCTATCTAAATCTGTTTTGTAGGGAAACTGCTTAAAAAGCTCCTATATAAAGACTTGGTACTTGGAAAGTGGATGCTCAAGAAATATGTCAGGAGACTTCTCATGTTTTAGAAGGTTAGTCAGAATTGATGGAGGGTTTGTCACTTTTGGTGATAATTCTAAATGGAAAATCATCAGGTTAAGCCAAATTGGTAACACAGACTCAGTATTAATTTCTAATTTTCTATTTGTTAATGGACTTAAATATAATTTACTAAGTATTTATCAGTTATGTGATGATGGATTCAATGTTAAATTTGAAAATGATTCTTGCAATGTTTTTAATTCTAAAAATGTATTAGTATTTTATGCTTTGCAAAATGATAATGTTTATGCTCTTGATTTAAATTCTTTATCTATGCAAAATATTACTTGTTTAAATGATTTTCATAAATAATCTTGGCTTTGGCATAGAATATTAGGACACTGAAATTTACATTCACTTAGAAAACTTACTAGGAAGAAATTAGTTAGAGACATACCAAAACTTGAATTCCCAGCAGATAAAGTTTGTAATCCCTATCAAAAGGGAAAGAAACATAAAGTTTATTTCTAATAAATGAAATAAGTGTCAACTTATCAACCTCTCGAGTTGGTTCATATAAATTTTTTTGGGCCTTCCAGAGTTTTTAGTTTAAAAGGGAAGCACTATGTCTATGTTCTAGTAGATTACCATTCTAGGTATACTTGGGTATATTTTCCAGCTCACAAAAGTGAATCTTGTTCTTACTTTGTTAAATATTCCAAGTCTGTAGAGAACCTTAGTGGACTCAAGATTAAATCCTTGAGAAGTGATCATGGCCGTGAGTTTTAGAATAATGAGTTTGAATCCTACTGCTCACATAATAGCTATAGTCACAATTTCTCTGCCCCTAGGACACCTCAGAAAAATGGTTTAGTAGAAAGGAGCAATAGAACCATTCAGGAAATTTCCAGAACCATGCACAATGAGTATGACCTACCTATTTATTTTTAGGCTGAAGCTGTTAATACAGCCTGTTATATTATCAATAGAGTCTTTATTAGACCTATTCTTAAGAATACCCCTTATGAGTTGTGGAACCATAGGAAACCTAAGGTCAAATACTTAAGTGTTTTTGGTTGGAAAGTCTTTATTCTTAATACCAAATATAATCTTGACAAGTTTGCATCCAATAGTGATGAAGTAATTTTACTTGGTTACTCTATTTCTAGTAAATTCTATAAAGATTTCAATAAGAGGACCAAATGTGTGGAGGAATCTGTTCACATAAAATTTGATGAAACTGATCCGCATGAACCTAAGAACTCTCTTGAAAATCTTGAAGATGATCTCTCTGTATTGGACCTCAATGATAAAGACAGTGGACCTATAGTTAAAACATCCAGTTCTGGAAATTTTACATAACGTACTTCTGTTGATTCCCAACCTTTTGATGAACCTGAAATCTCAAGCCCCACCTTTTCAAGAACAACTAGGATTCTAAAGAACCATCCTTTAGATGCTGTTGTAGGTAATCTAGATAAAGGAACATAGACTAGATCTTCTCTATGAAATCAGGTTGAACATCAAGCTTTTCTTTCACAGTTAAAACCTAAAAATATCAATGATTCTATCAATGATGAATTTTGGGTAATAGATATGCAAGAAGAACTAAATCATTTTGAAAGAAATAAAGTCTAGGAACTAGTAGAAAGACCTAAAGACACTTTGACCATAGACACAAAATGGGTGTTTAGAAACAAATTTGATGAATATGGGAACATCATTAGAAACAAAGGTAGACTAGTTGCACATGGTTACAATCAAGAAGAAGGAATTGACTACGAGGAAACCTTTGCACCTATAGCTAGATTAGAGGCAATTAGGATCTTACTTGCCTTTGCATCATATCTGAATTTCAAGCTATATCAAATGGATGTGAAAAGTTCTTTTCTAAATGGTTTTATTATTGAAGATGTTTTTGTAGAACAACCACTTGGTTTCTCAAATCCTCACTTTCAAAATCATGTTTTTAAACTGTCTAATGCTTTATATGGTTTAAAACAAGCTCCAAGAGCTTGGTATGAAAGAATTAAAAATTTTATTATTTTAAAAGGATTTACAAAAGGAATTGCTGATCCCACTCTTTTTATAAAAATAATTTCAAAAGATCTTTTAATAGTACACATATATGTCGATGATATTATTTTTGGATCTTTTAAAAATTCTCTATGTACTGATTTTTCAAAGGTTATGCAAAATGAGTTTGAAATGAGCTTAATGGGAGAGCTTAAGTACTTTCATGGATTTCAAATCTTTCAAACTAAAGATGGTATTATTTTGAATCAGAGTAAATATACTAAGGATTTATTAAAACATTTTGGTTTGGATAGTATTAAGGGAAGTGATACACCTATGAGTACCACCTGTAAATTGGATATTGATGAAACTGGGAAACCAGTAGATCAAACTAATTACAGAGGTATGATTGGGAGTTTACTTTATCTTACTGCTAGTCGAACTGATATTATGTTTAGTGTATGTATGTGTTCTAGATTTCAAGCTAACTCTAAAGAGTCACACTTTCTCGCTGTTAAAAGAATTTTGAAATATCTTAAAAATACTGCTAATTTGGGATTGTTTTACCCAAAAGTACAATCATTTGATTTAATAAGTTATTCAGATGCTGAATTTTCTGGATGCAAGTTAGATAGAAAAAGAACATCTGGAACATGTCATTTACTTGGAAAGTCCCTAGTATCATGGTGTAGTGAGAAACAGAATTCAATTGCATTATCTACTGCTGAATCAGAATATATAGCTGCTGGTAGTTGCTGTGCATAGATTCTGTGGATGAAACACAGTTTATTGGACTATGAATTTGATTTTAAACATGTTTCAATTAACTGTGATAACACTAGTGCGATCAATATCTCTAAGAACCCTATGTCTCACTCTAGAACAAAAAACATTGATGTTAGACACCACTTTCTAAGAGATCATTATCAAAGAGGTTAATTAACTCTTGAATTTATAGGCACTGAACTCCAATTAGCTGATATTTTCACTAAGCCTTTAAGTTCAGAAAGATTATGTTTCATTAGACATGAATTAGGAATGATAACTCACTCTTAAACCATTAGGGAACCTCACCGTTAGATGAACCTCGCCATTAGGGAACCTCACCGTTAGATGAACCTCACCAATAGGGAACCTCACTATTAGATGAACCTCACCATTAGGGTACGTCACCGTTAGATAAACCTCACCGTTAGAATACCTCACCGTTAGGAAAGTCCTCACAGTTTAAGGGCACCTCACTAATACATCTCTCGCATTTGTTTTTAATTTTTTTTATTAAGGTCAAGACTTTAAATTTCTTTTTTAATATGAGATTTATTTTATATGTGAATTATAAATGATATTAAACCCAAATCTAGACATCACTCAATCACCGTGAACTCGTCTGTTCGAATCCCTCCACCTAAACCTATAAAGCTCGCAAAACCCTAAACCTCAGAATCTGAAATGGCCTGTGTGAAGTGACCCTAAATGGATGAATGGAATGATGCACCACAAGATAAGAAGCAGAAAGTAACTGATGCTGGTACTAGTGGAAGCAGTATACATGATATTCGAAGGAGACCTGTGAATCCTCATTTATCAAAGCGAGAAATCGTAGTAGAAAAAGTGTTATGTGTGGAATGGCTGTTTAAAAGAAAGTCCTTGATTCTGAAGATCTTACAAGAGCAAGGATGGCTGGATTGCTTCATAAACAATAGTGGACCATACTATCCAGCTCTAGTAAAAAAGTTTTACGAGTTTTTCTGTTTTGAGATGACAAAAGAGGAGAATAGGATGATTTCCTACGTGAATGGTCAAAAGATTTTGTTTTCATCTGTTGAATAGGCTGAGAACCTTAGAGTTCCTCATGAAGGTGATTAGGGATTTTATTCAAAATCCATACCTACTGATAGTGACTTTTTCAATTATGAGGATTCCTTGTTAGAATTGATAGGGAATGTCACTCCTAGAAAAGTCATTGCTGTAGAAATGGAAGGAGAGGACAAACTACTTTTCAAGTTCATTCAGCATGTGATTAGTCCAAGAATAGGAGATTTTCCTACCCTATTATTTCAAGATATTTATTTGTTGTATTTGTTAAAACATGGAGTAAAGGTAAACTTGTGCTGACTGCTTATGACTCAGATTGAAGAGATGACTAGATCGAAGTCTAAGTCCAATTCCCTTTTCTTTTCTATGTTAATTTATATTATGTTGAAGGCAAAAGAGGTAGCTGGACCTCAAGATAAAATTGTTGTGGTTAAGGACAACTTTTTCCTCACTAGGACTGTGTGTAAGTTTATGAAAGTAATATAGAACCCTTGGAAGAAATCATGGGTCAAGGATGATGGTAAAGTCTATGATAAGTACACTCCTATAGATCATCCTTCTAGACCAAAGGATGTGAGGGATCCTGGTCTTGGACCAGATGAGCCTAAAACAATCTACAGTGATGGAGAAGCTGAGGAGGAAGAGACATCAGTTAAGGAAGGAGGAGACCCTGATTTACCTCCTAGTCCTATGCCTTAAAATATTTCTTATGGAGCAGCTAGCCCTCCAAAAGAACTACCAAGGAGAGAAACTATTTTGAAGGACAATGATCCTGAGACTGAGGAAGAAGAAGAAGAAGAAACATGCCAGTATGTTGTGAAGGACACCTCTAAAGAGGATGAGGAAACCGAATCCGATCATGTCACGAACGGAGAAAAGGAGGCTGCTGGTGAAGCAGATGATGAGGAAAATGAAGAAGAAGAGCTTAGTTTGAGCCCTCTGATAGATAGTACAGTCAGGACAGTTCCTGATCAGGAAGAAGTAGCAAAACGTGTTGATGAGAGAGTCATTGATGACTCAGAGCAAATGGCTATTGAACCGGCTGCAGTTGTAGAGGAAGTGGTAGAATTACATCGAGCAGAACAGTTAAAGGATATTCCTTAGGAGAGTGTTCTAAGTGAGGGGAAGCATCTTGGTATTGTATCTGTTTTTTATGACATTGAATATTGGTCCTTATATCCACAATATATGGTTCTTGGACTCTCTAATGGATATTCGGATGAGGAATACCAACCCCAAAAGAAATCAGTTACCTTACTTGCAGTGGCTGAAAATGTGGCAACCAAGGAGGACCTTGAGTATTTAAAGACTGAATTGAAAGAAGCACAAAGAGAGTCAGTGGCAGATTTGAAGACAAGTCTGATTGAAGAGATGAGGAAAGTGAAAAAATCCCTGGAGTTATCTCTGGGATGTGCTATTTCAAGCCCTTTAAAGGAAATGATGGATGAAATTAAAGTGTTCCATACTCAAATTGAGAGTTAGACAGGAGCTGTGGTTTCTCTCAGATAATCAATTGCTTCATTGACTGCTTTGAATAGTTCTCAAACCCAAGTGAATGCTGATATCAGATATATCAAAGAGGTAGTCAAACTGTTTGTGGATGTGTTTTAGGCTTTTAAGAAATCAGTCAAATAACATCTGCACAGTCAAGATGAACTTGTTCAGAAGGTGGCTAGTAATCTGACACAATCTTTCAAGGAGAAAATATATTTTTTTGTGAGACCTCTTCCCTCATCCAGCTCCACTGTGAACCTTGACTAGATCAGATCTGTTGTTCAGGAAGAGTTGGCTAAGGCCAGTCCCAATGGTGTCTCAGATACTTAGATCCTTGCTACCACTAGGGAAGTTATTAGTTTCTTTCGTGATCACCTGCGGGCAACTACTGCTTCTCAAGAGGCAATTAAAAATAAGGTGGATGCTTACTTTGAGAAAGTCTACACCAAGTATCAACTGACCAGCCATTTCAAGCTTTTGATGGAGAATCTGAAGTTGCCTCCAGTCACTCAAGCCTTTAGAGAACAGGTTAGTAAGATCAGGGAGTTTACTCCTGCCTTGGACAAATTTATAGAAAATCGCAATGATTTTGTGTCAGCAATGGATATAGGAGGTAGTATTATTATGGACTTCAGGAACCTGTTGCTACCCTTCTTGCATGTGGATGCTAGACCTATGATTGTACCTCCTGCCCTTCCTACCTCTGCCTCTGGGAGTACACCTTAGTTGACTCCAGTTCAGGCTATTCGAAGCTTGACACCTATGATCCCACAGAAGACCACAGATTTCAGATCCGGTACAGTTTCAATGGCTGACCCTCTAGTTGTTCTTTCAGCTATTCCCAAGCCCTCTACTCAATCTGAACCTCCACCCTCTTCTGACCCTAATGGAAAGACTCCTGTTCAAGAGAAATATTGAGTGAATCTTGATGTTTTTGATGGAATTCACTTGTATTTATTTTGTACCTTTTGTATTTTAATGGAAATTTACTCTTACATTCTACACTTTACTGTGTTTATGTTTCCTTGCCTTCTGATCTTTCTCTCATTCTACCCTTCTTTTTGTTAATCACAAATGGGGAGAAATTTCACCAAAGACGAAAAATGTAAGAGAAAATGAAACTAATGGGAACTGGGAGTGAAATAGAAAGGGGAAGAAAAATGAGAACTAATGGGAACTGGGAGTGAAATTGAACAAGGAAAAAATGAGAACTATGTTTTACAGTTTTTAAAAGGAGAACTTTGTTTTTTAAAATGAGAACTTTATTTTTACACTATCTTAATTTTATTCATACATTGGCATTAGTTGTGATAAGTTGTGATTATCAAAAAGGGGGAGATTTTTGAGCCCTCTGGGAGAATTAGTTTAACTTATATTTTGATAATCGAAACTATGCTCGATTATATTACGATAATCACAACTATTCTCAATCATATTTTAATTATGCTCAATCAAATTTTGATAATCTCAATTATGTTCAAGTATATTTTGACAGTTCCTATATTAATTAATGATTAATTACTTATTTCAGTATTTATATACACCATGCACATATTCATATATTACAATATTTATATTATCTTCAGAGAATTCATTTACTGAATGGTTATATTATCTAACTTGACCCATTATTCCAATAGAATGCTTAAACAGACAAGTGGTCACCATTACAGAGCAAAGCTACTGATACATCAAGTCCACCGATAAAACAAGCCTACCAATACGTAAGGTCACCATTATGCAAAGGCTACCGATACGTGAAGGTCAACGTTATGCAAAGGCTACCGATACGTGAAGGTCACCGATATAGACAAGTCACCGATACAGACAAGTCCCCGATATAACAAGTCTACCGTTATGCAAGCCTACTGATACATCAAGTCTACCGATACAGACAAGCCTACCATTACAGAAAAGTTACCAAAGGAAGTCTACCGTTACACGAAAGGTCATCGGTACATTATGTCTTCTGACAGACATGAAGTATACCGATAGAAAGGCAACCATTACACAAGAGGCTACTGATATAAAGGCTACCGTTACTCAAGGCTACCGATATCCAAAGCTATAGTTCCAGAGAATCCAACGCTACCTTAATTTCATTATCTTTATTTAATCTAACCAAAGATTATATGAGGTATATTTTAATGCTCTATTATTTACTTAATGAAGGTTGTTGGATGTCAGAGAACCGTACCTCGTACCTGCAAAACAAAATCATTTCATTTTCCAGAGCTCATTCCATAAATAGAAGAAGTTCCTGTTGCTTCAAGACGAGTATGATATGCGATAAAAGAGACAATTTTCTAGGCACACATGCAGAATACACGAGAAACATACACAAGATAGAAGAATACACGAAGAAGAACATACAGAAAGATCTCAGAGAGATACATGCATGATCAAGAAGACATAGAAGCTCATACACATTCATGAAGAACTTGAAGAACTTCATCGACTACATTTCACTATCTCTGAACTTGGATGTCAAATAGACGACAATCTATTTTTCAGAAATACACTAGAAGAGGACTCAGAATCACTTTTGATCAAATTCTAAGGAGTCCAGAGCTACACTACAATCACTAGAGGCATGCTAAACTCTATATCTTTCTCAGTGATTTATTATTTACATTACGAGCAGTGTGTATCATCTGTTCTAATCTTTACACACACTGTCTCCTGAACCTTTACTAGAGGATCTGTAAATCCTCATTCAAACTCCTTACATCTTTTATTTTCCATTGTGGATAGTGGTAGAGGTCGTGTGTGACCTGGAAGGCTATATTTTCTGTTTTTTTGTTTCCCATGTAGAACCGTGGTAGAAGTATTTGACCTGAATAGTTGTAAACTATTGTGAACCCCGATCCAGGGTGTGGATCCAATTTATATAAATTATTGAGAGGAATAAGTCTTGTCTTGATACTGAACCTCTTGGTTACATCTACTGTTCTTTATTAAGTTTTATCTATATCCTTTTATTCTGCTACTAAGTGCTTTAAAATTTAAAATGTTTTCAAAGCTACTCTGATAATTGAATTAGCAAGTGTTTGCACTACTTGCAAATTATTAAGTTTGTTTCAAAAGCTAATTTGATCTTATGATTAGATTAACTAGGAATTAATCAATCCCTTGAGAACCAAACTAAAAATTTTCTTTAGTACAAATTCACTACAATTCAATTAGTATTTTAAATTGGGGGACTTTTAGTAAAGGATTTTAAACAGAAATTTTAATTGGAACTCAATTCACCCCCTATTGAGTATCCACTCCGACCAACAATTTTCTTATTCAATCTAAACACCCACCTAAGTTCTTCTTCCCTCATTTATGATATATTGGAATTAGAATCTTCTTTCCTTTATGGTCTATATCACTTTAAATTCCATAAAACTACATTTTACACTTCTTTAGTTTGTTTTTAAATCAAACTAGGTTTAATTTTTTAATTATAACTAGCGATTAATATTTAGTAATAACCATAATAAAATTTGAACTAGCTCACATTCTACTTGGATTATTTTTGTGAAAACCACCACACTTCCATTTTCATGAATTGTTAACCCAGTTTTATCTTTCTATATCATTTACTTAAATAAAAGAATATTATATATGATAATAGTTAGTCTTAAAAAGGTTAAATATTGACATAAATGGAATAAACTATAAGTGATATATGTACCCTAACTTATAAATTTTTATATTTTAATCTTGTTTTTTCACTATTTTTTCTTAATAGGTTATCTGAATATATCATGATAATGTTCTCAAATCCTTTATAATACATTATAAAGAGTATGTGAATCACAAAGAATATCCCTTGGGAGTGTCATACCATATGTGTAGTATGGACTATTTTTTGTGCACTAGTTAAAGATCAAGTTAATACCCAATGAGAATTTTACAGGTTATTACTCTTAGGTTCATATATACTGAAAACTATATCCACTTTTGTTTTGTATCTAGTAATGGATTTTATTGCTATTAAACCCTATACTCTATATTTTACCAAATTTTAGTTTGTTATAATATAATTGAACTCATCCATTGGGTTTTAACTAAAGTTATCTCATCTTAATCGTTCAAAATAAATAAACTAATCACCAAAAATTACTAAACATTTTTTATACCAATAGAGACACCCAAGACCGGTTCTCCCAGGTTCGGTGTTAAAAAAAATAATTTACAAACTAACTTTGATAAATTTTGAGGTAGCCCAAGTTTAATAAACATACATTTTTGATTATTTAACAAGAATTATCATTTCATCACATACATAATAGAATATATCTATGAAAAACAGGATTAATGAATTTGATAAATAGCTACATGAGATTTGTTTTACAATACTTGTGTATCATTTATCCTTAAAAACCACCCTAGACACACTAAATACTTCTCATAAGATGTGGGTATCTTCATAGCCTTAGGAATATTGGAATAATAAATGTATTAGATCGAATTATTAATAAGGGAAAATGTATAAATAAATCAAAATGATTTGTTTATAAACATGTGAGAAAAAAGGATAAGGGATAGATCTATGATTAAAAGAACATTTTATCATCAATTGTAATCATAAAACTTACTTAAGCATTAAGAATCATGATAATGGAAAAAATTCCATTTAAAGGTCATCAAGGAAGTATATGAATTATAACATGTATCATAATAATATAAAAATAATCATGAATAATGGGAGAATAAAAAAAATAATTTCGAATAACATTGAAATATAAAAAGAATAATCATTGTGAAATTTTAACTTTTGACCCACTTAATCACACATATGCTTGTGAACAAACATAATCAAGTGTATAAACACTTATCTCATGATATACAAATTCTAAACTAATTCATTGTATGGATAAATATTAACCCATACATCATTATCCAAACAGATTTGTTCCACATGAACTTAATAATTCATCATATCATAAATTACACATGGAAATAAAATGAATTTCGTAACATTTATGGAATGGTATCACATAAATTGACTTTAATAATTTGATACGTTGATACAAAAAAATTTCAATCACACAATATAGTATCTCATATGGTAATTTAGAGGGAAATTCATTAAAATATAAATTCATATAATATAGAATCATTGTAATTAAAGAGTAAAATAAGATCAAAATTAAAAAAAGTCTTTAGAAAATATTTCTTAACATTGTCTTAAAGAGAAGAAGATTTGAGTTACTTTTTTAAAAAGTCATTTTGAAATAATTTAAATAAATAATTTTTTAAGACATTATTTGGAATGAAATTTATATTATTGAAACTTGAAGATTCATAATTTTTTTTCAATGGAAACCCAATGCTGAAGATAAAATATATGATTGGTCAAATAATTTTTTTTCAATATTTTAAAATTATTTTTATTAAAACCCACATTATAAAAAGTGTGATAATTTCTCTATTTAAAAATTTATAAAATAAAATTTGCTGAAAAATAGAATTAATAAAAAGTTATATTTTAAAATTATAAATAATATCATTAATAGGAATAGTGAACTTGGATATAGAAGAAAAAGAGCTCATTTGGACAGGATTGAAATTTTTATGAACATCATCAAAATTTATGAACAAAGAAATCTCTAAAACATGTTGTTTTTTATGTGATAATTTAGGTAACTAGAATAAAATAGAAAAGTTTATATAATATCATAATTATATAAAAGAAAACAATTATTTAATTTCATAGTCAAAGAGGAATCATTATGACTAAAGAAAATAATTTGTGTTAAGAAAACCCCTTACGTTAGCTCTTGACTTCTAAAAAAGTGATTTAATATCTTATATCATAAAATTATCCATATTAATCTTCTATTTAATAATATTATTCATATATATTACGAATTAAAATATATAATTATAGTCAATAATTATATTTCCAGTAACTTTTAAATGGTTATTTCATTATTGGGTGTTATTAATTTCGATCGCTTCACATATGTTTTATAATTGTGTCGTCAGACCCCATTTTTTGAAACCAATTTTAGTATTACCATATTAAAAAATATATTTAAATTAATAAGTCTAAGTTATTTATTGTAACATCCCACTTAAATTAACAATAATATATTTTCATATTTATTAATATTTTTGAATTAAATATTAATTTTACTTTGAAGTGGTAGCTATGTTCGGTAACATACGTGATATGCAACAACGAGTTTCTTTGAAATCATATGTTGCACACTAATAATATAATATTATTATTTTAAATGGTAGTTAACTCCTAGATTTTTTATTGGTGGGAATGAACAAAACAAACTATAATATGATTATACATGATTGTTAAATGTATTTACATTTATCCAATAAAATGTTAGAGGCTTAAAATGTGAGTGAATCTAATTTTAAGCATAATTTACATTAAAAGGTATATTTACCACCTTTTAATGGAGAAACATCTTTAAATATAGTTTTGGTCACTTTAATACATCATAATTGACCAAATAAAATCCTTCTTTATAATGGGGACATCAAAATTTACTTTTTGTAAATTTTTGGGATTTTTCCGATAAATTTCATTTTTAAATGAATAGTTAAAATACTGTATTTTATTTTAGAAGTGCCTTTTAATCTAATTTATTTATAGGTTAATAGTATTCTTTTAATTGGTATTAAAGTGTAATTAGAGTATATGTTTACCATTCAATCCAATTTTGGTCATTGGAATTAATTTTACTTTGAATTTGGACATAAATAAGTGTCCATCTTTCGGTAGTTATTAATTCTTAAAAACACACTTTTTTGTTTTGACAACAAGAATTAATTATAAATTAATTTCTACCAATTTTGTGTTTCGAATTTGGAAAAATGGATTCAATATCTGGAATCATGAGGTCCAAATTAAGTAAATAGGTAACTTTTTTTATAAATTTTAAATATTCACTTAATTAAATATTTTATTTAACGTTGTTAAAGGGTAAATCAGGTAAATAAGGGTAAACAATAATATTATAATAATATATAATTACCTTTAAACGTGTTTTAATCCTATTGGATGAGTCATGGGCGGCCATTGGAATCCTTGGGTCGACTTTGGGATCCCTTTCAGCCACTTGGGAGTGATAATGACACTTTAGATTAATTAACTTAACGAAATGACAAAAATGAAAGAAACAAATATCTCTTAGTAAATTAATTTTTACATGTGGTTATATAAGTTATATTTTCAACTATAAATATTAATTGGGAATCTAAAACAATTTCCTACATCATGGTAATTTTTTATAATTTTTAGACGTCAACTAAATTAAAATAATTATGACACCATAGTGATGTAGTGTTTATCTCATTAATAAATGATTTAAATACATAATATTATAATGATTAAAATATTATCTAAAACCTGTAAAATTCCTATTGAATGATTTTATTTCGACCATGAGTCATCTATCTTCTACTATAATGATTTTTGACCTTTGTAAACCGAATATCATTATATAATAATATAATATTTTCACACTTTCCTAAAGAGCCCCTCCCCCCTAATAAAAAGAGACCAATTCAAACCAATTCCCAACACCTCTCAAGCCATTTGACTTTTCCAAAATCTACCCAATTAAGCTCCCTACGTCCCTATACTCCCCCTATAAGCCATACCTTAGGCAGAAGGCACTTCAAGTAGTCCTTTTGGTTCAAACCAAAGGATGTTACCCAAATTAAAGGTAATAATTTCTCTTAAATTGTTTTCTATTATTTTACTTATCCAACCTCTAAACTCTTTTTATTCCTAACTTTTGTAACAAAAAAAGTATCCTAAATATACTAGGATGTTTTTATGAGAATTTTTCTAACTACACTTACACACACCTCCATCTAATGGATGAATAACATAATGTTTCTGTGGATGGAAAACTAACGCCTCATGAAATGATAATTGTTCGATTATCTCCTACCGCCTCTCATGGTGGAAATTATGATGGAAATGTATTTATATATGATATATATTATGTTTATGTTTTTTTATTCTTATGTAATTTCCATTTATAGCATTCCTTTATGGTTTTCATTATGGGAAAACGCGACAATCTCATTAGAGGAAGTGCGGACTACCTCCCCCTCAAAGTGATATGACTCGTTAATGCCATATGTAGGACATATAAAGGATGGAGTTAATGATATTATATATGATATTATATACGAAATTATACTTGAATTATAATATACCTATATATCATTATGTTTTAAATCCTTTAAAATAATAAATAGAAATGAAAGTAGCATTCATGCGTACGCACGGCTTACCGTCTCCATGAACGGGGCATTTCATTTCTTACCTCCAAATGATATGTACTATTATAAGAATATATATATACTGGATATATGTGATATATATGATATCTAAATAATTAATGTCATTCTGGATATAATGGACTATTGATCACATGGACAACCTTTAAATATAAGGTGTTCATTTTTGACTCAAGTACCAAATATCAATAAAATGAACGTTATTAACTTAAATGACTACATAATTTTTATAACATGGTAATAGGTGATATAAAAAAGAGTTATAAACTTGAAAAATGTTCCTAAGAAAGTATAAATTAACTTTATTTTATTATTCAGGAGATTAAAGAACAATCGAGTCAAGTCAGACACGAGGTAAGGGACTTTGTTCTCAATCTCCTTTCATTGAGGAATATTTAGTTTTATACACGGCATTATTTTATAATGTATATAAAACCCTTTGACTTTTCATTTCATTCAAAGGGAATCTTTTTATACGAAGAGTTTTACTAAATGTCAAAATGGAATGTTTTCTTTAACGTAAGTAGTGACAATGAAATTTCCGCCACCGTGAGTATTATTTGATCGTTGGCTTCCTTAACAAGCCGAAATGTTTTTAAAAGGAAAAATAAATGCCATATATTCTTTTAGACATATTTTGGTACTGAATATGGTTTTGATAATGTATTTATTATTTCAATATCTTGAAATTATATTATGTTATTGCAATGTAGAAATGTTATCTTTCCTTTATGCTTATATTATATATTATGATCATGTTATGGTTAGTGGGCATTATTTATGTATATAGGTGGTTATATAATAAAACTAGGGTGGGTGAGCCCAAGATATATCTCTAATGCATTGGGTAACATGACAGAGGTAAATGTGAATGTTTCTCATAATAGATTTAAGAAATATACTATGATGGGTATTCCAAAGTAACTCCCTATGTAGTTGTGATAAATACAATGTACGTATGTTATGTATGCCACACGTTACCTTTATGATTTGTGATTACTATGTGTCATTATTAAATATTATGTTTTCATGAGGTAAGTAAAAGAGTTTATGTTTTGCAAGTATTTATGAACTAATACTTTCTTTAATTATTTTATATCCCTTACTGAGCTTTTTATGCTCATCCAATGTTTTTGAAATGTTCTTCATAGGACATAAAGGGGAATATTGTCAAGGATAGGATTAAGGAAATTTCATGCTGTCTAAAACATAGAACTAGAGGTGAATTTTTTTTCAAGAGTTTTTATTTTATGTAAAAATGGGAACTGTTTAGAAGTGTTTACTTTGTAATAATTTGAGATGTGAAAGTTATGTCCTAATTCTCTAAAACTCTAAACCTGAAAAGATCATCAATGTGAATTATTCTTTTAATTCAATATTATGTAACGTTTAATGTTGGGTCCTTATAGTTGGTATCAAATGTATGTTTAGATAAATTTAGGAGTTAGAGTATTTCTAAATTAATATCCATAAAGTAATTTATGTTAATATTGAAATCATATTGCATTTACAGATTACCATGTTGCTTTACCTAAGATATTTCTATGTTCAAAAGGGTTTTCCGAAGAGGAAATGGGGCGGCTATGTTGGGACGACATCCGGAAGAAGACAACCTTCCAAATCAGCAACCTGTGTGGTCGGAATCGGAACTGAATAGTTTGTTGTAGTGATGGAATAGTTTAATCAGGCTATAAATGGTGGTGGTATCTATGTAGAAGATCAGCTAGATCAACCAAAAAGGAACATGTCAGTATTGGACCATTTCATGAGGAAAAATCCCCCATCATTTAGTGGATCATTTGATCCTATGCTTGCAGAAGGGTAGATTAAAGCACTAGAAAATATTTTTGATGTCATTTGTTGTTCAGAACATCAAACGGATAGTCTCGCTTTTTACCATTTTTAAGGTGATGTTGATCAGCGGTGGTCGATGGTGAAAAATATCAGGGATAATGAAGAGATTTATGCTATTTATTAGGATGAATTCAAAGGTATTTTTTCTTGAGAAATATTTTCGTAAGGTGGTTCATCTTAGGATGGAAAACAATTCCTGTAATTAAGGCAAGAGGATGACTCAGTGGCTCCTTATGAAGAAAAATTCACTCTACTGAAAAGGTATGCTCAAAATTTCATACGAGATCTTGATAGTAAAATCAACCATTTTTACTCAGGATTAAAGGCAAAGTATCGAAGGGATTTAGCTTATCTAGAGTTTAAAAGTTATGAAAACTTGTGCATTGTATGGAGAAGGTGGAAATGTAGTTTGCCGATGATAAGGTATTCTTTGACAAACAACAGAATAAGAGGTCAAGGTGGCTGGCGAAAGGGAAGAACTCTTCAAAAAAGTCAGATGGTAAGAAACTTAAGTTTACAGTTTGTGAAAATTATGGTAAAAAACATGCTGGGGAATGTATTTTGAATTCTGATAAGTGCTACTGATGTGGTAAAATGGGACATAAGGCTCGTAATTTCACTAATAAAGATCTGGGTAATGGTAATACAAAATATAATTTATAGTCAGTATAATGTTTTAAGTGAAATGAAATGGGTCATTATGCAAATGAGTGTCCAACAAAGAACTCAACCAAAGGAAAGTAGACAGACTATAAGCAGAAAGGGGTGGTGAAATCCATTACAACTACTTCAGAAGATGTTGGGACATCTAATGAAGTTGTTTTAGGTGCACTGTTTGTTTGTTCAGATTATGCCAATGTGTTTTTTGATTCAGGGTCTACACACTCTTTCATTTCTAAGAAGTTTTCTAGTTAATTAGGAATTCCATATCAAGATATGAATACAGAACTTACGATAAAAACACCTGGAGGAAATTTTGAGAAATAAATAAAACATAAGAACATTCCTATCCTTGTGTGCAGAAAGAATCTACCGGAAAACCTTATTGTTTTTCCTCTAGTAGAGTTTGATGTTATTTTGGTCATGGATTGGATTTTTGTTTATCATGCTATGATTGACTGTAGAGCTAAAGAGTTTTCTTTTCAGAAAGATTTTCAATTTGTATAAAAAAATGAACCCTTTCTTTTGATAACATACCAGGAAGTTGAGAAACTAGTAAAATATATAAATGAATGTTACCTTGAACATATTTTTGAAAACAAAGGAATTTTTCACATTAATGACGTGAGAGTGGTAAATGAGTACCTTGATGTTTTTCTTGATGATTTTCCTTTTATTATACTTGATCGGGAAGTTGAATTTACTGTTTACTTAGTTCCTGATGCTAAGACAATTTCAAAACCCCCTTATCGAATGGCTCAGATTGAACTTTTAGAGCTAAAGAATCAATTGGAGGAGTTATTAGAGAAAGGTTTCATTCGACCTAGCACATCACCATGGGGTGTGTAACTACCCAATGTTTTTAATGGAAATTACTTTCTTATAAATATTCCATAAAATCACATAATGATGAACTACCATGTGATAAGTGACCTTTAAACATAAGTTTTTCACTTCTATGTTTGGAATTTTGAAAATCTGACATACAAGGTTGTGTTTAAGATTCTTTTTGGAGTCCGATAAGAAAAACATATTTTTTGGTGAATAGTTACCTACCCTAATGAATAGTAACATACCCATATGAATAGTGATATACCCTAATGAATAGTAACCTCACCTATGATAGTATAAAAATAATATTCAAGTTGGAAGTATAATATACCTATGTTTTATAATGAGTTAATGCATGTTTTAAATCTGGTTTTTTATAATAAATTATGATTTTAATCAAATATTAAAATAATCATATTTAGAAAATTATTTTTGAAAAATGGTCTTGATTTTTGGATTCTACAAATCGAAAAATGGTTATGGTGAATTTATGGGATTTTTATGAAATACTTGAATTTTTGATGAATAGTAAAATACGATAATTTACAGTATATGTATATTATAAGATAAATAGACTATTCCTAGCATCATGGTGGATGTAACCACACTTAGTTCAGATTTAAATGACCCATTTAATATTCTTGTTTAGGTAATACTTACTATTCCTTGTCTTGTGAAGAAATAATAAATTAATGATTATAATATTGTGAAATCCCTCCCCTCCTCCGCTATAAAACCCCCCCTTCACTCCCTCTTCTTTCCACTCCTCTCAAGCCTTGTTCCTTGACATTATTCTGCCCAAATCTCTCCCCAAGGTCCTCACCGAAATCCAAAAGATCTTATCCTCCTCAAAAAACCAAAACCACTCCCCTTAAGTGGTTCTCAAAGGAGGAAGTCTCAAGAGGTAAAATTCATATTCCTCATTTCTTCTTTTTCTTTAGGTTCATTTCTTTTTATTTCTTTACTCACCTCCCTTAACCATAATAGTATGATAAATCCAATAGCATACATGTACTAGAATATTTTCATTCTAATGGTATATTTCATTATCTTCTCTCCTTTCCCCACCCTTTTATTTGAAAGAAATGAAAGCACCGTTTGAGATGTGCTAATTTAGCACATTCAAGGACAACGGTTTATCAATTTATAACATTATATTTAATCCTGGAAATGAAAAAATTTGTGCTAGGGTTGAACCTAATTATTATAAATGTAATAAATCCTATTTTTTTTTTCTGTAATCCTTTTGTACAAATGGTATTAAATTATAAATCAAAACATGTTCTTCGTAATCAAATCCATCGTTTAACAAAGATGGTTATCACTAAGGTTATATATGTGATAATTCAACATCACTCTAAGTAACCTAATTAAAACTAAAAAAATGTAATCTACTAGATATGAACTAAATAATATAACTTCAATTCTGGACAACCACTTTCATCTTGCTTATAATCCAAACTTGAATATAAGTGAACCGATCTTTTAAAGCCAAGTAAACAAACAAGCCTGAACAATGAAACTGAACCTTATAACTATTCAAAAAGGATTTTAATGAACTAAAAAGGGTTATAATAAGTAAATTACTTATAGAAGAGGTTCTGTACATGTTAATTAATAACCCTAATTTTTTTTATTCTAGTCATTTATAACAAGTGGAGAACACCAACAGATTTAAGGTAAGGGATCCTCTCCTTTTCTCTCTTAATCAAGATTATCCTCTATACTTTTCTTTTTTATGTGTAAAAGGAAATTATGGGGTATGTTTAAGAACCTATCCCATACTTCCTTCTAGATTTATAAGTTATGATAAACCCCATTTCTCTCTCATTAATCCCTCTTGGTCACACCCGACACCATGCCAATAAAATCATAACGAATTCTACCCGAACCTCCTTTGTTCTTTCAGGTTTCCTTGTCTTTAATTAGAAATGGTGTTATCTTATCTATCTATGTGAGTTTTATAAATTATTGTTATTTGTACAAGATTATTATATCAAGACCCTTTCATCACATTCTTCCGGGGATATGCATTATTTTGAAAGATTCCCTCCTTAGAAATTTCCGATAAGCAAACCTGTTTTAAGGGGACTTCCCAAAATTTTTACCCAATTTTCAAGATTACTATATACTATGTATTAAAACACCATTGTATTTATAAAATTAATATTTTTATAATTAAAACCTTCTTGGTTCAATTATGGTATTATATAAAATAATTTCCTCTTTTATATTTTAAAATCTCTAGAGTGTTTTCCTTAAAATCGCACAAAAAATATTTTAATGCTAATGTTTCTAAAATAAATTTTTTATAAGTTGTCACTTATATTTGACACCACCTACCATGTTATATTACTATTTTACCCTATTAATGCCCATGTATTTTTCAATCCCTTCCTTTCATGGACACTTTCATGATACACCCATTGGATATGTTTTGTGTCATGATTGTGGTACCCAATTCTTTCCATGGGTAACCTTATGTTTATGTATGGTTGATTATATATACTTATTCATGTGGAAATATTATTTATGTGGCAAGAATATTCTCGAATATGTTGAGATGGGTGCACCCAGATAGCACTCCAATGCACTGGGTAAGGATATTTTTCATGAGATGTGACGTGAAACAGGATTGGCTGTTAGCCTTGACCCGTACTAAAATGGGAAACGGGATTGGAGATTAGACTTGACCCGTACTAAATATATGATTTATGATTCTGCAACATTTATATGATTCCATTTTTATATGATCCCATTTTTATATTAAATCATTTCATAAATTTCATTCTTTGGATATCATTACATCATGCCACTTAAATCAAGTACTTGAGATGTATCCTTATGTTCATTCCCTTAATGGGCATTTTTTTCTCATCCCTTTGTTTATGTGTTCCCTAAGGTACCCTATGAAGATGGAAGGGCTCAAATTATGTTAGGAGCTCATTATGGAAATTAAATAAAGAAGTGTTTTTTAGCCCCATGTTTTATGTTATATGTACCCAGTCTTCCAAGACATTAGACTTAACGATACTTGGCTTGTACTCTGATGATTAATTATGCTTAAAATCATGAAATGTTATATGTAAAAGGCTTGGGTCACTATAGTTGGTATAGAAGGGAGGTTTAGTTATTTTTGGAGATTAGGAATAGAGAACCTTAGTGATAACCTTAAGTATGAGACTAAGTATAAGAAGACAATCCTAAATTTTGGTGAGTATAGAGTAAGTGGTTTATCAAGAAATAAATCCCTGTCTGGATACGAGCAGGTAGAGGCGGCTCTGGCACAAATGTATCTAGGGGTAAAACCCAAAACACCGCTTTGAGCTAGACTCAAATGGGAACTGGTGCACGATAATGGACCTTACTGCACTCTTGGTTACGAAACTCCCAAGGGATATGCTTTGGTAGACAAACGAGCTTATTATAAACCATTATTAAGGAAAAAAATCCCATAATACTATAAGTTATGAAATAGATCGAGGATAACCTAGATATAAACCTAAGTAATCACAAGTTAGGATGTACTTATTATTTATATGTTTATCTTTTAATGTTCAACATTTCCTTTTTATGCTCAATATCTAAGTATTCAAGACCTCTAATTCTAGATTATTTTTCTTAGTTAATGGCGGGAAATAGAAGAACACGTTCTAACAACCAATGTGACATGAAATATGATGATTTCCCGAATGACATGCCTGATGTGACAGAAGCGGGTGCTCAAAACATCATGGTAGTACATGCTCAGTTGGGTCGAGTTATGAATAATAACTTGAATCAGGTGGAACGTCCCCCTCCTCTATGGAAAGAGCATTTTGTCGTAGAATCCTTCATGTGGAAAAGGCCTCCCATGTTTAGTGGGTCTTCTAATCCCCTCTTTGCTGAACAATGGATTAACTCCATTGAAAATATTTTCTCTATCCTCCAGTGCTCGGAAGAAGAGAAAGTTGTACTGGTAGTCTATCGTTTTGATGGGGAAGCTGATCAGTGGTGGACACTGATCAAGAATACAAAGTTTGAAGAGGAAATTTATCCAATATTTTGGGAGGAATTCAAGAGGATTTTTTTCGACAAATATTTTCCTCGAACCCTCCATATCAAAATGGAAAGAGAGTTTTATGGACTTAAGAAGAAGGAAGATGAGTCCATTGGGGTGTATGAAGAAAACTTTACAAGGCATTCAAGGTACACCTCGAGCTTTGTCATAAACACCGAAATCAAGGTGGATCGCTTCTTTAGCGAACTAAAGATGAGTATACGAAAATCGTTAGTGATTCGAGACTTTTACACTTATGAGGAAATTTTACATTGTGACCTCAAGGTTCAAATGGAGATTGGAGACTCTAAGTGGTCTCATGGACCCAGTGACAAGAAGAGGAGGATGGAAAAAACATGGGTGGTCCATCAAAAAATCCCATGATGGAAAGAATCCCAACTTTCCCCTTTGAAAAAATTGTGGGAAGAAGCATCCTGGTAACAATCTGAAGGGAACAATGAATTCCTTCAAATGCGAAAGGTTTGGTCATCTAGCCCAGAATTTCCAAAGGGGTATGAAAAATCCTACTAATGTTGGAGAATAAAGAAGTTTTAGATCAACACTTACCTATAGTGTAGTATTATAACTGCAATGATCTTGGGCATTTTGCGAACAATTTCTCTAAGCCAAGGGTTGTCAGAGGAAATCAACAACAACCTTGAAGGCAATAAGGAAGGGCTTATGCTATCACTACTATTGAGGTGGAGCAAGAAAATGATGTGGTGATAGGTACACTTGTTATTCATTCAATAATAACGAACATACTATTTGATTTTGGTTCTATGCATTATTTCATATCTTGCATGTTTAGTAGAACTATTCAAACACCACCTCAAAATTTTGAGGAAAAGTTATCTGTGAGGACAAAGAATGGGGAAATTATTGCATCTATGGTTTATAAGTCCTTCCTAGTTAATGTTTGGGGACTGAACCTCCCATAAAATCTTGTCATTCTTCCTTTAGGGGAGTTTGACCCTATCTTGGGAAAGGATTGGCTATGTTTGTACAAGGCCCGCATCGAATGACGGGAAAGGGATATTACTATTCACATCCCGAAGCATCCTATGATTCTTTACAATTTTAAGGAGGTAGATAAGTCTCCTTTAGAATCTCTGTCTCAAGTTTGGATATTACTTCCTTATGAGTATGCATACCTAGCTCAAATGATTGAGACAATGGAGAGAATCATGCTTGAAGACATGCCCATCACGAGGGATTACACTGATGTATTCCAGAAAGAGTTTCCTAGTCTTCCCCCTTACGGAGAGGTTGAGTTATAAATTGAACTTATCCCTGGATCTATACCAATCTCAAAGACACCTTACAGAATGGCCACTGTAGAGATGGAAGAGCTGATGAATTAGTTACAAGAGAATATAGGTAAGGGTTTTATATGCCCGAGTGATTCACCGTGGGGTGCTCCAATCCTCTTCATCAAGAAGAAGGATGGATCAATGCGCTTCTACATTGATTATTTTGAGATAAATAAAATAACAATAAAGAACAAGTATCCCCTTCCACAGAAAGATGACTTGATTAATCAGCTTTGCGGGGCCATTTATTTCTCTATGGTGGACCTTCAGTTGGGATATCCCCAACTAAAGGTGAGGAAGGAGGATATTCCCAATACTTCCTTTCGAATGAGGTAAGGACACTATGAGTTCATAGTGATGCCCTTCGGACTCACTAATGCTCCAACAATTTTCATAGATTTAATGAATAGAGTCTTTAGATATTACCTCAAAAAATTTGTGGTGGCCTTTATTGATGATATTATGATATTCTCTATGAGCAAGGAAGAACATGAGGAGCATTTGGAAATTGTGTTAAAGACTTTGCGAAGGGAGAAGTTTTATGCAACGTATAGTAAATGTGAGTTCTGGATGGATGAAGTATCATTCTTGGGGCATGTTATCACCAGGAAAGGGATATCTGTGGACCCTTCCAAGACAAAGGAAACTGAAGAGTGGACTAGACCAACTTCTCTAACAGAGATCCAAAGATTTTTAGGTCTAGCTGGGTATTATCAATGATTCAAGAATAAATTTTCATGATTTTCAAACCCAATGACCAAGCTGACACAGAAGGGAGTAAAGTTTGTTTGGACACAAGAATGTGAAGACTGTTTGAAGGAGTTGAAAAAGAGGCTTATCACTGCGTTGGTACTCACACTCCCTTCAATTAGAGAACTCTTTATGGTGTATAGTGATGCTTCTAATAAAGGATTAGGCTTTGTGCTAATGAAAAATGATAAAGTGATAGCCTATACCTCAAGGCATCCGAAAATACATGAGCTAAACTATTCCACTCATGATATGGAGTTGGCGGTTGTGATATTTGTGTTGAAAATCTGGTGGCATTATCTCTATGGGGAAAATGTGAGATATATACTAACCATAAGAGTCTCAAATATATATTCACACAGAATAAGATTAATATGTGCCAAAAAATATGGATAGATCTCATCAAGGATTATGACTGCTCAATCCACTAACATCCCAGTAAGGCAAACAAGGTGGCAGATGCTCTAAGTAGAAAGGATCCTGCATCTTTATCAATGTTGAGAATTGAAAAGGATCCGATCTTCTTAGATTTAAAAAGGATGGACATGGGAAAAATTATGGGAGGAACATCATCAATCATTTCTCAAATTATTTCTTAACCATCCCTCTTGTAGAAAATAAATGTTGCTCAAAGAAAGGATGTGGAAATTCAAAAAAGGGTAGAAGTTGTTAAAAATGGGGAATCCTCTGATTTCAAAATTGTTGAGGAAGGAGTTGTAAGATCTAGAACACGATTATGTGTACCATATTATCCAGAGATAAATAATGATCTATTGAATGATGCACATAGCTCAACCTTCTCTATCCATCCTGGGAGTACCAAAATGTACTGTGATCTCTGAGAACACTTCTAGTGGGATAACATGAAGAAGAAGATTGCGGAATAAATATCAAGGTGCTTAGTATGTCAGAAAGTTAAAGCTGAGAGACAAAAGTCCAAAGGTATGATTCAGCCATTTCTTATACCCATGTGGAAATGGGAAATTGTTACTATGGACTTTTTCATCGGTCTCCGGAAGATGTCGAAAGGAAATAATGCGATCTGGTTTGTGGTTGACCGACTCAACAAGACATCCCATTTCATCAATATTCGGAAAGATATCTTAATTGAACAACTTGCAAAGATATATGTGAAGGAAGTGGTGAGACTTCAGGGTGTTTGACTCTTAATTGTATCTGACCATGATCCAAGGTTTGCATCTAAATTTTGGAGGAGTCTTCAACATGCTTTGAGTACTGAATTAAATTTCAGCATGACCTATCACCCCCAAAATGATGGACAATCTAAAAGGACTATTCATATGCTTGAAGATATGCTAAGAGAATGATCTCTTGAATTAAAAGGTGTTTGGGATCAGCATCTCTCATTGGTTGAGTTCTCATACAAAAATAATTTCCACTCGAGCATCCAAATGACACCATATAAATCCCTTTATGGGAAAAGGTGCAGAACACTGACATGTTCGGATGAAGTCGGTGATCGTAAGCTACTAGGACTTGAAATGGTCGAAGAAATGGTGGAGAAGGTGAAAACAATTCAGCAACAAATCAAGGCATCCCAAAGTAGACAAAATAGTTTTGCAGATAACTGTTAATGTGACCTTGAGTTCAAAGTCGGAGACATGGAATTTCTATTTATATCTCCGTGGAAGAAGGTCATGAGGTTTGGGAAGAAAGGGAAGTTAAGTACTAGGTACATCGACCCCTTTGAGATCCTTGACCGCATAGGATACATGGCCTATCGGCTTGCACTTCCACCAAATATGGCTCGAGTTCAGGATGTTTTCGACATATCACCCTTGTGGAAGTACATACCTGATCCCTCACAGGTACTAAGCTCTGACGTGGTGTAGCTGGAAGATGATCTCTCTTATGAGGAGCAACCAGTAAAGATTCTGGATCGGAGAGATTAGGTTCTACGCAACAAGACAACCCATCTTGTCAAAGTGTTATTGAGGAACCATAAGTTTGAGGAAGCAACATGGTAACTTGAGGAAGCAATGAAGGAAAAGTACCCACATCTGTTTTTTTCCTTGAATGAAAAATGAAATTTTGAGGGAGAAATTTCTTAAGGGGGGAAGAATGTAACGACCCAATGTTTTAATGGAAATTCCCTTCGTATAAATATGCCCTAAAATCTCATAATAACGAACTACTATGTGATAAGTGACCTTTAAACATAAGTTTTTCACTTCTGTGTTTCGAATTTTGAAAATCTGACATCCATGGTTGTGTTTAAGATGTTTTTTGGAGTCCAATAAGAAAAAATTAATTTTTGGTGAATTGTAACCTAACCTAATGAATAGTAACATACACTTATGAATAGTAACATACCCTTATGAATAGTGATATACCATAATGAATAGTAACCTCCCATATTATAGTATAAAATAATATTCAATTTGGAAGTACAATATACCTATGTTATAGAATGGGATAATGCATGTTTTAAATTTGGTTTTTGATAATAAATTATGATTTTAATTAAATACTAAAATAATCATATTTATTATATTATTTTTGGAAAATGGACTTCATTTTTGGATTCTACACGTTGAAAAATGGTTATGATGAATTTTTGGATTTTTCTTAAATACTTGAATTTTTTATGAATAGTAAAATATTGTAATTTACCGTATATGTACATTATAAGATAAATAGACTATTCCAAGCATCATAAATGATGTCACCACCCTTGGTTCAGATTCACATGACCCATTTACTATTATTTCTCACTGAATACTTACTATTCATTGTCTTCTGAAGAAATAATAAATTAATGATTATAATATTGTGAAATCCCTCCTCTCCTCCACTATAAAAACCCCCCTTCACTGCCTCTTCTCTCCAGTCCTCTCAAGCCTTCCGCCATTCCATTATTCTGCCCAAATCTCTCCCAAAGGTCCTCCGCAATGTCCAAAAGCTCTTAGCCTCCTCAAAATACTAAAAACTCTCCCCTTAAGAGGTTCCCAAAGGAGGAAGTCTCAAGAGGTAAAATTCATCTTCTTGATTTCTTCTTTTCTTTTAAGTTATTTTCTTTTTATTTATTTCCTCACCTCCCTTCACCATAATAGTATGATAAATCCAGTAACATACATGTACTAGAATATTTTCTTTCTAATGGTATATTTCATTATCTTCTCTCATTTCCCCACCCTTTTATTTAAAAGAAATGAAAGCACCGTTTGAGATATGCTAATTTAGCACATTCAAGGACAACAATTTATCAATTTCTAACAATATATTTAATTATGGTAATGATACCATTTGTGATATGGTTGAACCAGATTATTATACATGTGATATATCCTATTTTCTGTTCTATAATCCTTTTGTACAAATGGTATTAAATTATAAATCAAAACATGTTCTTCGTAATCAAATCCATCGTTTAACAAAGATGGTTATCACTAATGTTATATATGTAATAATTCAACATCACTCTAAGTAACCTAATTAAAAATAAAACCATGTAATATTCTGGATATGAACTAATGAATATAACTTCAATTCTAGACAACCACTTTCATCTTTCTTATAATCCATGCTTGAATATAAGAGAACCAATCTTTTAAATCCAAGTAAACAAACAAGCCCGACCAATGAAACTGAACCTTATAAATAATCAAAAAGGATTTGAATGAACTAAAAAGGGTTATAATAAGTAAATTACATATAGAATAGGTTCTGGACATGTTAATTAATAATACTATTTTGTTTGTTCAGGTCATTTATAACAAGTGGAGAACACCAACAGATTTAAGGTAAGGGATCCTCCCCTTTTCTCTCTTAATCAAGATTATCCTCTATACTTTTCCTTTTTATGTGTACTAGGAAATTATGGGGTATGTTTAAGAACCTCCCCCATAATTCCTTCTGTATTTTTATGTGATTAGAAACCCCATTTCTCTCTCATCAATCCCACTTGGTCACAACCGAAACCATGCTGATAAAATCATATCGAATTCTACCCGAACCTCCTTTGTTCTTCCGGGTTGACTTATATTTCTTTCAAAATGGTGTTATCTTATCTATATATGTGAGTCTTATGACTTATGTTTAGTTTTAAAATATTATTATATCAAGACCCTTTCATACCATTCTTTCAGGGATATACATGATTTTGGAAGATTCCCTCCTTAGAACTTTTTGATAAGCAAACCTGTTTTAAGGGGACTTCCCAAATTTTTTACCCAATTTTCACGAGCACTCCATCCTATGTTTTAAAACACCATTGTATTTATGAAATCAGTTTTTTTATTATGAAAACCTTATTTTTTAAATTCTAGTTTTATATAAAGGAATGTCCTCTTTTCTATTTGAAAAGCTCTAGAGTGTTTTCTTTAAAACAACACAAAAATGTTTTATTGCTAATGTTTCTAAAATACATTTTTTATATGTTGTCACTTATATTTGACACCACTTACCATGTTATATGACTATTTTACATATTAATGTCCATGTATGTTTTAATCCCTTCCTTTCATGTACACTTTCGTGATACGCCCATTGGATATGTTTTGTGTCACGATTGTGGTCCCCAATTCATTCCGTAGGTAACCTTATGTTTATGTATGGTTGATTATGTATGATTATTAATGTGGATAGATTTTTTTTGTGTGAAGAATATTCATGAATATGCTGATATGGGTGAACACAGATAGTGCTCCAATGCATTGGGTAAAGATAAGTCTCATGATATGTGATGTGAAACGGGATTGGCGGTTGTCATTGACCCGTACTAAAATGGGAAACGAGATTGGCAGGTAGCCTTGAACCGTACTAAAGATATGATTTATGATTCTAACACATTTATATGATTCCAT
Source organism: Viscum album (assembly GCA_963277665.1). NCBI lineage: Eukaryota > Viridiplantae > Streptophyta > Magnoliopsida > Santalales > Viscaceae > Viscum > Viscum album. The sequence goes on from OY728157.1 coordinate 1,472,544,701, forward strand.
GTTTATATGATCCCATGATTATATTAAATGATTTCCTAAGCTTCATGCTTTGGATATCATTACGTCATGCCTCTTAACTCATGTGATTGAGATGTATCCTTATATTCATTCCCTTACAGGGAATTTTTAGCTCATCCCTTTGTTCATGTGTTCCCAAGGGTACCCAATGTAGATTTGTGGGCTTAAAGGATGTTAGGATCTCATTATGGAGATTAAATAAACAATGTTTTTTTATCCCCATGTTTTATGTTATATGTACCTAGTCTTCCAAGACACTAGACTTAACGATCCTTGTCTTGTAATCTGATGATTAATTATGCTTAAAATCATGAAATGTTATATGTAAAAGGCTCGAGTCGCTATAGGGTGCTTCTGTCTTGTTTGTTAAAAATTAAGATGTTTCAGTGAGACTTTTCATTGATTATAGAGCATTGAATAACATCACTATTAAGAATAAGTATCCTTTGCCTCATATCGATGATTTGTTTGATCAGTTCTAGGGAGATTAGTATTTTTCGAAGATTGATTAGTGATCAGGGTTCCATCAGTTGAAAGTAAAGGAGGCAAGCATTCTAAAGACCGCGTTTCATACTAGATATAGCCATTATGAATTTGTAGTTATGCCATTTGGGTTAACCAATTCACCTACTGTATTCATGGATCTTATGAATAGAATTTTCTGTGAGTTACTAGATAAGTTTGTGGTTGTGGTAATTGATGATATTTTGGTTTATTCTAAAAGTAAATTGGAGCATGAAATTCATTTAAGGGTCATCTTGAAAATCTTAAAAGAAAAGAAACTTTATGGGAAATTAAAAAAGTGTGAGTTTTGGTTACAACAAATTTCTTTCATTGGTCACATTGTTTAAAAAAATGGCATAACTGTTGATCCTGATAAAACAAAAGTTGTTGAAGAATGGCCGAGACCCATAAATATAACTGAGATTCATAGTTTTCTTGGTTTGGAAGGTTGTTACCAGAGGTTTGTTGAAAATTTTGTAGGGTTATATATTCCAATTACTATGTAAACATGAAAAGGTGTTAAGTTCATCTGGAAAAAAGAATGTGATGATTGTTTTTAGGAATTGAAAAGGAGATTGGTGAATTCTCCATTTTTGGCACTACCATCCAGAAATGGTGAGTTTGTTATATACAATTATGCTTCATTGAAAGGAAATGGTTGTGTCCTAATGCAGAATGATGAGGTAATTAATTATGCTTCACATCATTTGAAACCACATGAGTTAAATTACCCTATATACGATTTGAAATTAACTGTTTTTGTTTTGGTTTAAAAATTTGGAGGCATCATTTGTATGGAGTAAAATGTGAAAAATGTACTGATAAAAAAAGTTTAAAGTATATATTCACTCAGAAAGAATAGAACATGAGATAGAGGATACGGCTAGAATTAATCAAGGATTATGATTGCACAATCCATTACCATCTTGGAAAAGCAAATAAAGTGGACAATTAATTGAGTCAAAAATGTAATTATTCATTAACCATTTTACATTTAGAACAAGATCATTTGGTTTTTGATTTGATAAACTTTTGTATAGAAATTTTTGGTGCAGAAACTATTTCTGTTTTGTTTCAGGGGTCAGTGAAATCATCTCTATCAGACAGAATAAAGAAAGCACAGAAAGAATACAATGAGTTGCAGAAAAAGGTAGAGTTGGTTTAGAAGGGTATGATTCCGGATTTTAATGTTGATAATGATTATGTTGTGAGGTTTGGGAAGAAATTATGTGTACCTTGTGATTTATAGTTTAAGAATGAGTTGTTTTGTGAAGCTCATAGTTCCCCATTTTCAGTTCATCTTGGTAGTACTAAGATGTACATAGATCCATGAGAGTATTACTGGTGGGATGGAATGAAAAGAGATATTTCTGATATTACTATGAAGTGTGACTTGTCAGTAGGTTAAAGCAGAGTAGTAGTTACCGAAAGGGATTCTTTAGCCTCTACTGGTGCCAGAGTGGAAATGGGAAAATATATCCATGGACTTCATTGTGGAATTTACAAAGACATATCGAGGTAATAATGCAATCTGGGTTATAGTGGATCGATTGATTAAATATGATCATTTCCTTTATATTAGAGATACTTTGTCTTGAGATCAACTTGCTCGGTTGTATGTTAAAGAGATAGTCAGGTTGCATGGAGTTCCCCTCTCCATTTTATCTAATTGTGATCCCATGTTTACTTCTAACTTTTTGAAAGGCATTTAGAAGTCAAGGGGTTCTGAATTAAATTTTAGTATATCTTTTCATCCTCAATCAGATGGGAAGTAATAATGAATAATTTAGACCTTGGAGGATATGCTACGTGCTTGGTCACTAGATTATCAGGGAAGTTTGGACCGACATCTTTCTTTGGTTGAATTTTCATATAATAACAGTGTTCATTCTAGTATACAAATGGCTCCATTTGAGGCATTATATGGAAAGCATTGTTGATCTCCAGCTTTTTGGGATGAAGTAGTTGAAAGGAAGCTGATGGGACTAGAATTGGTAAAAGAGATTTCAGAGAAAGTTGAGTTGATTCAGAAGCACATGAGATTAGCTCAGAGTTGACAGAAAAGTTATGCAAATAACTGGAGGAAGGATCTTTCTTTTGAGGTAGGTGATCATGTCTTTCTCAAAGTTTCTCCATGGAAAAGTATGATGCGTTTTGGTAAGAAGGTAAAGTTGAGTCCGAGGTTCATTGGACCTTATGAAATCTTAGAGAAAGTTGGATCAGTTGCATACAAAGTGTCTTTACCTCCAAGTTTTACTTAGGTACACAATATTTTCAGGTTTTGATGTTTAGAAAGTATATACCAGATCCATATCATGTTTTGAGCCCAGAGGTAGTTCAGTTGGAAGAGAATATCTCTAATGAAGAACAACCGGTCTATATTCTTGACTGTAGAGAGAAAGTGTTGCGGAATAAGGTAATAAACCGGGTAAACGTTTTGTGAAAAAACCATATGATCTAAGAGGAAACGTGGAAATCTAAAAATGCTATGAGGGATAAATACCCCCACTTATTTTTATAAGTGAATAAAAATTGCGAGGACACAATTTCAAAAAAGGGGGGAAGGATGTAACATCCCAGGTAAATGAAGAATAATAGATTTTAATATTTATTAATATTTTTGAATTAAATATTAATTTTACTTTAAAGTGGTTTCTATGTTCGATAGCGTACTCAATACACAACAATGGGTTTCATTGAAATCTTACGTTGCACACTAATAATATAATATTATTATTTTAAATGGTAGTTAAAACCTAGCTGTTGTATTGATGGGAATGAACAAAAAAAACTACAATATGATTATACATGATTGTTAAATGTATTTACATTTATCCAATAAAATGTTAGAGGGTTAAAATGTGAATGAATCTAATTTTAAGAATAGTTTACATTAAAAGATCGATTTACCACCTTTTAGTGGTAAACCATATTTAAATATAGTTTTGGTCACTTTAATAAATTCTAATTGACCAAATAAAATCCTTCTTTATAATGGGGACAACAAAATTTACTTTGTGTAATTTTTTGTAATTTTTCTGATAAAGATCATTTTTAAATGAATAGTGAAAATATTGTATTTTATATCAAAAGTGCCTTTTAATAAAATTTATTTAGAGGGTTAGATTATCTTTTTAATTGGTTTTAATGATTAATTAGAGTTTATTTTTACAATTTAATCTAATATTGGTCATTGGAAGTAATTTTACTTTGAATTTGGACATAAACATGTGTCAATCTTTTGATAGTTATTAATTCTTAAAAACACGCTTTTTGTTTTGACAACGGGAATTAATTTCAAATTAATTTCTGCCACTTCTGTGTTTTGAATTTGGAAAAATGGATTCTATATTTGGAATCAGGAGGTACAAATTGTGTATGTAGGTAACTTTTATTTGTATAAATTTTAATTATTTACATCAGTAAATATTTTATTTACTGTGGTTAAAGGGTAAATCAGGTAAACAAGGTTAAAAAATAATATTATAATAATTTAAAATTACCCTTAAATGTGTCCTAATCCCATTGGATGAGTTTTGTCTGACTATGGGAATCCTTGGGGTCGACTGTAGGACCCCTTTGTGCCACTTGGGAGTGATAATGACACTTTAGATTAATTAACTTAAAGTAATGACAAAAATGACATAAACAAATATCTCTTAGTAAATTAAATTTTTACATGGGGTTATATAAGTTATATTTTTGACTATAAATATTAATTGAGAAGATAAAAATATTTCCTAAATCATGGTAATTTTTTTATAGTTTTTATACATAAAATAAAATAAATTATTTATGACACAATAATGATGTAGTGTTTACCTCATTAATAAATGATTTAAATAAATAAAATTATAATGATTAAAATATCATCCCAAACCTATCCATTTCCTATTGGATGATTTTATCCTGAACATGATTCATCTTATACTCAACTTTAATTATTTTTTTACCTTTATAAACTGAATATCATTATATAATAAAATAATATTTTCACACTTTCCTAAAGAGCCCCTCCTCCCCCTTATAAAAGGAGACCACTTCTAACCAATTACTCACACCTATCAAGCTATTTAGATCATCCAACCTCTACCCAATTAATCTACATAAATCCCTATCCTCCCCCTAGAAGCCTTACCTTATGTAGAATGCACTTCAAGAAGTCCTTTTTGGTTCAAACCAAACGAAGTTACCCAAATTAAACGTAACTATTTCTCTTAAATTATTTTATTTTATTTTACTTATCCAACCCCTAAACTCTTTTTATTAATTTATTTTGTAACAAAACCAGTATCATAAATATACTAGTAAGTTTTTATGAGAAGTATTCTAAGTACACTTACACACACCTCCATCAAATGGATGAAGAACATAATGTTTCTCTGGATGGAAAACTGACGCCTCACGAAATGATGATTGTTCGATTATCTCCTACCACCACTAATGGTGTCCATTATGATGGAACTATATTTATATATGATATATATTATGTTTATTTTTTCATTATTCTTCTGTAATTTCCATTTATGGCATTCTTTTATGGTTTCCATTATGGGTAAACGTGAGAATCTCATTAGAGGAAGTGCGGACTACCGCCCCGTCAAAGTGATATGACTCGTTAATGCCATATGTGGGACATATAAAGGAAAGAGTTAATGATATTATATGTGACATTATATATTAAATTTTAATGGAATTATAATATACCTATATATTATTATGTTTTAATTTCTTTAAAATAAGATATAGAAATGAAAGCAGCGTTCATGCGTACGTACTACTTACCGTCTCCATGAACGGTGCATTTCATTTCTTACCTACAAATGATATATACTATTATAAGTATATATATACACTAGATATATGTTATATATATGATATCTAAATTATTAATGTCATTATGGATATAATGGACTATTGATCACATGGACAACTTGAAAATATAAGGTGTTCATTTTTGACTCATGTAGAAAATATCGACAAAATGAATGTTATTAACTTGAATGATTACATAATGTTTATAACAAGGTAATAAGTGATATAAAAGAAGTTATAAACTTAAAAATGGTTCTTAAGAAATTATAAATTAACTTTATTTTATTATTCAATAGATTAAATAATGACCGAGTCAAGTCATATATGAGGTAAGAGACTTCATCACAATCTCCTTTCATTGAGCCATATTTAGTTTTATACATGACTTTATTTTATATGGTATATAAAACCCTTTTAATTTTCATTTCTTTCAAATGGAATATTTTTATACGAAGTGTTTTACTAAATGACAAAAAGTAATGTTTTCTTTAATGTAAGCGGTGGCAATGACCTTCCCACCACCGCGAGTATTATTTGATCGTTGGTTTCCTTAACAAGACAGAATGTTTTTAAAAGGAAAAATAAATACCATATATTATTTTTATGTATTTTGGTATTGAAAATTATTTTGAGGATGTATTTATTATTTCAATATCTTGAAATGATATTTTGTTATTGCAATGTGGAAATGTTATCTTTCCTTTATACTTGTGTTATGTGTTATTATAATGTTATTGTTAATTGGAATTATTTATGTATACGGGTGGTTCTATAATAAACCTAGTGCGGGTGAGCCCAAGATAGCTCTCCAATGCATTGGGTAACATGATGGAGGTAAATGTGAATGTTTCTCCTAAGATGTTTAGGGAATGTAATCTGATGGGTATTCCAAAGTAACTCCCTATGTAGCTGTGATAGCTACAATGTAAGTATGTTATGTATGACACAAGTAAAAATTATGATTTGTGATTACTATGTGTTATTCAAAAATCTTATGTTTTCATGAGGTATGTAAAAGAGTTTATGTTTTTCAAGTATTTATGAACTAATGGATTATTTCTTTGTTTTATATGCCTTACTGAGATTTTTATGCTCATCCAGAGTTTTTGAAATGTTTTTCACAGGAAATAAAGTGGAATAGGGTCAAGGATTGGATTAATAAAATGTCATGCTGTCTAAAACATGGAACTTGACATGACTTTTTTTTAAAGAGTTTTTATTTTATGAAAAAATGGGAACTGTGTAGAAGTGTTTACTTTGTAATATTTTGAGATGTAAAAGTTATGTCCTAATTCTCTAAAACTATAAATCTAAAAAGATCCCCAATGTGAATTATTAGTTTAATTCAAGATTATGTAATGTTTAAGGCGGAGTCCTTATATTTATTCATCCTCATTTCCATTTTATTGAAACTCCAAACATGGTTCGTAAGAACAAAGTCCATGACAAGCATGTTTTAGGTATTTTGTCATAACGATGGATTAATTTATAGTGATATTTAATTATTATAGTATTTTTTAAGAACCTTTTGAATGAGGTATATTAATCCTAATTATAATTTAAATTTATAATATGTATTTTATAACCATCTATGCAAGGTGGTGATGAAAAATAAAATACATATCTCCATGGAGGCTGTAGTCCACACATACACACATATGACATTTTTGTTTTTCATTGAACAAAATTAAGGTAGAACTTAATTTATGATTTTATAAATAATTTTTTTTATAAATATAATATTTATTAAATAAATACCCCTTTATAACCACCCAAGGAATATGATTATGGAAAAATAAATGTATATCTTCATGGAGGTGGTAGTCTGTACGTACACACGAATGATGCTCTGATTTTTACAAGGAAGATAGAAGGTACACAATGATGGTTCAATAAATATAATAAAATTTAATTATAATAATGATTCATATTGTAAAATCACATCAAAATAATGGTACGAATATGTGTATTTCATTTATATTAAATCCAATATTAGAGTACAAAGTGGAGACCAAAAAAAAAACAAACTAAAATACAGTGAAGCAATCAATTTAGGAACTCCTAACCTGATCCAAGCACTAACTCCACAATCCATGACCGTGGTATCAAGACACATCAATAAGAAAATGTGATACCTTAACTTTACCTCTATCTCAATAAAAAATATCTACAAATGTGCCTAATTTTCCAAGAAGGGGGTGGGTATAAAACTCGAAAGGACTTATCCAATGACTTCCCAACTCACACTCTAAGGATTGAACATTTTATTATAATTTATATAAAATAATTAATATAAAAAAAATTTAAAATAGTTTATATTGATGCAAATTTTTTTCTAAAATAATCATTTTTATAAATAAATCAACCAGAATAGTCTTTCATACTATTTTTCAAACCCATTTATCATAAACTAATCTATTCCATATGTCCACACATGGATGAAACCATAAACTTACCTATACTCATGGGTGGTGATTAATTATTTCACCAACCCATCACAAGGTGATCCATTTCGATGGGGAAATGTTCATAACATTATCCATCCCATATTTATGGGGTAAATGAAATACACATATCCATACAATTTTTTAATGAGGAAAATTCATGCCCTTATCTATATTAAAGGCACATGAACACATGCCAACCGTTTATGAAGAACCATGAAAAACCAATTTTTCTAAACAATTTCAATAAAACAATAATTTTATTGGAAATATTTCTAAAAAAGTTTTTTTAATAATTAAAAACCAAAAAACAATTTTAAAATCATCATTTGAAAATCTTGTATCCAATACCACCTTCTACAAAACAACCAATTCCCATTATTTTAGAATCCATCACTAAAGAGGGTTTCAATTAATTTTTTCTAATAAATTTCAATATTAAATTCAAAAATTGAATCTATATGAAATGATGTGATTAATTTATAACTAAGAGGAGTCAATAATGAAGCCACCTACCCCACAACTGAGGTGAAAATGAAGAATGTTAGAAATTATTCAAAAAAATGGATGAGATCTTCCAAAACCCACCATATATATTATTACTTATTATCATAAAAATCATTTCTCTTCATTATTTTCATCACACAACCAGGATATATCCCTAATCGATTAGATTCATGCATCCAATAGAGAGAATAAAAAGAAAAATAAGGAAAAACAACACGAATGATCACTTACTAAGAAATACAATCTTCAAAACACCAAGAATCACCAATATACCACTCCCAGATCAAGATGAATGAACTCCACTACCTTAATAGGGGGATAAATTTGAGTTAGGTTTGGATTAAGAAATACAAAGAGCATCTTAGAAGGTAATATAAATTAGATTCAAATAATCCTAATATTTTTTTAATGATACACTATTATTGTTTATAGTTAATAAAACCATTCACTAGATAATACCTAGAGACCACCCTAATATGGTTGTATGATGGCTAGTTTGTGGTTAATGCACAGTTTTCCTAACCATTCACTATAACTACGCGACATTAAAAACAAGATCCAATTTTTTTGGAGCAAATAAATATGAACTACTATGGGTATATTTCCCCCTTATATAGCCTTAAATTGAATTACTCTCCCTTACATGGGTATGGATACCCTCCTTCTTGATTTATAAGTGAACCATTTGTGAATCTTTGTCCTTTTAAGGCTGAATTCCTTGTAAAGTGCATGTTCTTGGTGGTTTACCTTAGTTTTCTTCATCTTACTTATATTGGATGCATGAATATAATCCATTGGGGATACATATATGTTTTTTGATTCATATCATGAGAAGATATGATTTTTTGTATTATTGGGAACAAGTTTTACGGAGGGGTTTTGTTGATCTAAGAACATTTTTTTAGAGAAATTTGTGTCATTATTCATTTTCACCAAAGTAGTTAGGTAGGTGTCTTCACTCTTGAATCATATTAGTTAGAACATGATGTATTTACTTCAATGTAATTCAATTTCATGAATTTAATTGTTAAATTTATGTGAATCAATGAATGAAAACCCTATATATTGATGGTTTGTGAAATTATTGAACATGATTGTTTTTGTGGAAAGTTAAATTAGTTAAATGATTTTAAAGTAATTATTTTAATGTTGTTTTTTGGTTTTGGTTTATTGGATAAGGGTTTATAGAAATTTTTTCAGTAAAAGGATTATTTTATTGAAATGGTTTGGAAAAATTGTTTTTTCATGGTTTTTGGAAAAAATGTTTGGTGTGTGTTTATGTTTATTTGGGAAGGTTAATGGTGTGATGTTTACCCAATTAAAATAATGGGATGGGTATGGTTTTTATGTTTCCCCCATCAAGATGAGACAAATAAGGATATAGAATTTACTATATAAAAATGGTTCACCACGTGATGACTTGGTGAAAGGATGAATCACCACTCGTTAGTACAGGGAGGTCCATGGTTGTATACATGTGTGGATATTTAGAGTGGATAGGGTTATACCAAATGTATTTGAAGACTGTTTTTAAAGACTTTTTTGGTTTTTTTCTTTGGAAATTTGGTTATTTTGGAATTTTTTTTGGATTTGATATAAACTATTTTAAATAGTTTTATATTAATTGTTTTATATAAATTGGGATAACATGTTCTATCTTAATGGTGTGTGTTGGAAAGTCATTGGTGAAATACTACTGGGTTTTATACTCACCCTCTGAATGGGAACTTTGGTGACTTTGAAGATATTTTTTATTGAGACCCAAGTAAGGGAAATATATCTCCTTTAATTAGTGATGCATATTGATACCACATGAATGGATTATGGAGTTAGAGTTTGGAGTAGATTTATAGTCATTAATTTGATGTCTTCCATGTCTTTGAGTTTTTGGTTTTGGTTTCTGCTTTGTACTATGATACTAGTTTTGGTTTCATATTTTGTAGATTAATATAGTTTTGTTAGGTTTAGTGTACTTTGAATTTTAATAAATTTTTCTAATGAATCATGTTGTGATTCTTTTGGTTATACTTATTTGTTGGGTTATTTTACATTCAAATAGAAAATCATCCCCCAATAGTTAATGAATACCCTAACATTTATTTCCAGCCTTCGATGTCTTAGGGATGTCCCAAAGGCCTACTATCTTCCCATTAACTTATCAAGAAAATTATGTGGTGATAGATGTTACACACATGTTATTATTTTATATAATTATAGTACACTATGAAATATAATAAGAAGATGTAATGAAATAAAAATGAAAAAGAGTGATTTGGAAATGTTTACCATACTCCTTGGAATAACTCCACTAACAATTGGACTAAGTATTTGTGGGGTGGTAAATTAAATATATTAGAACCTCTGGGATTTTTATAGGATTTTTAGTGATTTTTTTGGATTGATTTTTTTAAACTAATAATCTTTTCATTTGAGGAAATGTTGGGTGTTTAAGGGGAATTTTTGTAGTGAGAGGAGTGAATATGTTGAAATAAAAGGTACGCTATTAAAGGAACATGGATACTAAAGGTGAAAATAATTTAGGGAAGGTGATTTTTGGTCAATAAATACATAAATAACTCAATTAGAGACATTTTTTCAACATTATTTAAGTATATTATCCTTTAGTTTAACCCTTTTTCCATTTTGGCTTTTACTATGGTTACTAATTTTCATGTAATATATTTATTTTTATATCTAAAAATAAAATGGACCTTATTACATAATTTGAAACCTATGATTCTAAATTTTAAATCATTTTTTTATATTAAAATTTAAAATGTGAAAAAAATAAATTCTAAAATAATAAATTTACGATGTCTTAAAAATAGTTTTAGAGAAAAATATATCATATGTTTTAAAATATAAAATATTTGTTTTTGTTAATTTAACTTATATTTTAGATTTATAATTTATTTATAAATATATATTTAGTAAAGATAAATGTTTCAAAAATTTTCAATTTATTCTTATATTCTGAATGTTTCATAAAATTCATGGTATTATTAAAAAAATTATTTTTTACTATTCACCTAAAAATATACCTTTACAAAATAATACCAAATATTCAACAAAAGTTTAAATTTTTATGATGAATCTATAATTTAATTTCATTTTATCAGGATAAAATTTAATATTTTTTGATTTTAAATTTTACATGGATTATTAAAATATAATGAAAACTACTTTTATAAAAAAACAATTTTAACTTAAACATTCATTATTTTAATTCTTATATCTTATCAATTAATAATTAAATGAGTCTTAAAATATTTTTTATATCTTTAAAAGACACATTATAGGCATTATTTAATATAGAAAACATAATTTTTTAGATAAAATTTACAAAATGTTTTGTAAGAACAATTCAGTGAATATCACCTTTTTTACTTTTATCGTGGTAATTAAAATTGACCTTGATAACTTATCTGTATACCTAAAAGTATAACTTACATTATTTAAAAACATTGAAATATTGGTTAGATATATTAAAATCATATTATCTTCTTTCACTTTTAAAGGATATTAAAAATAATTTTGTTTTAACCGCAACTAACCCATAAAATTTAATTTTAGGAAAAAATGCATCTTTCAAGAATAACATGTATTTATTATTTACATATAGATAACTATTTATATCTTTTTTAACATATTTATATATATATATTATTAATAAATTTTATTAAAATAAATATTTATCCATAATATGATAAAATAAAAGGCTATATGTAGCATTTTAATTTTTTTTGTGTGTGTATAGAAATGTTTTATTAATGACTCAACTACGATAATTGAATTATATCAATGAATTTTTATAAAAAAATGAACTTTATCTTACTTTAAAATTATTAATGTAAAGTTTATAAAATATTATATATATATATATAATATATTTTATCAATAATTACATATTTATATTATCCTAAATTAGACTAACATATCCCATCAATATCTTCTCAAAATACCATAGGATAAAATAAGCTATTGTGGATGTTGTGGGTGGTGGTTCAGTTAGTATGGATCTTTTGTAAATTTCTATAAGCATGAAATTATCTCACAATTGATTTCCCTTGAAAAATAGAGTTTATATTTTTTCATGGGCTTGGTCTAGGGAAAACCCTAGTGAAACATCCTTCCTTCCTTGCTTGAAAAAATGAGTTTCATAAAGAACAATTCCACTAATTGATACAATTTATTTTCTATTTCTATATATATTTCATAATGTGATTTTTTAGACCAACTAATTCAATAACTACATTATAAAGATAAAATTTACTAGTTTAATTTTTATTTAAAAGAGTTTTTTAGCTTGGTGTTACATGTGAATCAAGCTATTAAATATATTATTTATTTAAATGGAAATAGATAATGAAACATTAGGTTGTTACAGTTAGGTATTATGGGTACCATCAATATAAAAACATGTGTTTACCACTTATACCAAACTTATCCATGTCTTCGACTAGCCTATGAAAAACCACAAAAATATATCAAGATCTAATGTTAAGACACAACAATAAAAAAATTAATTATAAAATTTTATAATTAATTTAACAATTTATTCCCAAGTGGAATAATGTTAAAAAACTCACAGTTTTATCCCACGACATTGAAATCCAAAATAATCACAAGTGGAAGGTCTCTAAATCACAGAAAAAACTCTATGAATAAAAGCTCCATCAACTAAAACCAAATTGATTTAGAATTTAAAAGGAGTAAAAATACTAAGAAATATTAGTAGGTAACATTGATTTATCAAAATTGTGAGTGATTCAATGTGTTCATCATCTCATGGAACCCTTGGGATAATATATTTAAAAGTACCTTTATTTCAAAATATTTCAGGATTCTCTAATGGAATCTTCACTCAATCACTAACCCATAATCGCCAAAAATCATATTAAAATCAATAAGAATAATAATAACATAATAAGAAGAAGGTGTTCTTTTTTCTAATCAATGCACCAAAGACCAATGATACCCATCAGATCAAAGGGGTACAATGGAAGGGAATGGAGGGAGAGATTTAACACCCCTTGATTTTTCTATATATTTTTTATTTAAATAAATATCATGCTAAATAAATTTTCTTACACACAAAACCAAAATAAAATTAAATGTGATAAATTTTAATGAAATAAAATTTTACAATTCAAGATAAAAATTAATAAATTTTGAGAATACAACCTGAAAAATCATTAAGAAAAGTAAAGGTGGAATAAATCAAAGATTAAATAAATATTCCATCAATACAAAAATTTTATCCTAATGGGTTTCCGTGATAACCTTGATTAATATAAAAATATATAAAATAATTATAAGTATAACAGAAATGTTTATAAAGAAAAAAAATAAGTTTAATGATTCTAATAATCTATAATAGACTATATATATTTATGAAATATGGTTTTTATAAATATTTTCATTAGAATTATGGTCATTAGAAATATAATAATTGGATATATGGTTACTGGATATATTTTCATTAGGTTTAAATCGCTACAATATGAATATTAAATATGTGTAAATTTTTGTAAAAATTAAAAATATTATAATTCATTATTCTGAAATGAAATGAGAAGATAAAATGTAATTAAAATATTTTATTAAAATATTTTATGTGTTACATATTATTTGTGTTATTATTATTATTATTTATTAAGTATTTTATGTATTTATAAAATTTAAATTAATATTTTAATACAAATGGATTTATAAAATTATATGCACAGAAGATGAATAATTAATTTTAATGGGATTAGTTTAAAATTATTTAACACAATTTTTTAGGGAACTATTTTTATGTATTATGTATTCATCGACTAATAAATTAAAGTAATCACTTTTAAATGGTTAATATAATTTAATTTTTTAATCTATATTGAAGAGGTGAAAATACATTTAGTAATAAATTTATATGAAATAAAATTAATTGAACATAATGTTTAAAAATATATTTTTCTATAAAATGTGTTTTATTTCAAAATTTAATGTTTTCATTTAATTTTATTTATATAATTTGAAATTGAAATAGAATAAATAGTGTAAATTTTTTTAGTGAAAATGTCAAAATTAGTTAAGGAGGTAAATTCATATTTAGGTAAAAAAATATGTTATCATGGTAAAAAAGTGAGTTACCAAAGTGAAGGTAAAATATGGTTAAAGAGGTTTAAACTATATGGAAATAAATTAAAATATCATTAGAAGTTAAGTTACCTTTGGATAGTGATGATTGAGTCTGTGTTTTCTATGAATCACTATGGTTAATAAAATTTAATGATATTTAGTGTATATGAATTTGAAGAAGCCTATTTATGCTCTGAAATTAAATGCACTAGAAGTATATATGCTAGAAGGTGTAATAATCATCAAAACCATAAAAATAAGGGAAATAAATAGATTCTTTAATTTTAACACTAAATAAGGGTGGATAATATGTTTATATTATATAAGGGATTTGTCATTAGAAGTTTGGAATAAGACTGGAGTACGTTCCACTGATGGAAATAGAAGAGTTCACTAAGTCAAAACTGTATCTAAAAAATAAGTATATACACATATAATGATTCCAAAACTGTTATTAAAATTAAATAAAAATTACTAAAGTGTGAAGCAATAAGAACCCATATTTTTCATATATAGATATTACGTGTTAATAGATTAATAGTCACTACATAACATTACGATCAGTTCTAGAGCCATAAAGGTTTAGTATCATTGAAGACCAGATACCTAATCATCTTATTTGATGAAAGTTATAAATAATCTAATAAAAAGATATTTATGTATATATTATTCCTAGAAATACCCTACATAACCCTTTCTTCATAATCCAGTGAATGAAAACATAAGAAATATGAGCTCAAATGATTAATAAGGGTAAACAAGAGAGATATTTGTGATCAATTAAACCTAAAATGAACATAATGGCATGATAACATCCTATTAACATTTTAAAATAAATAAAAATCATATAATAGACCATAATATTGAATCATGTAATAAATATTGGAAGCTCATCTGAAATTAATCATAAAGGAATCAAGGAAAATGATCCATGAGAGCATAACATTAGCATAAGACATAAGTTTTTCGAATAAAAATAATCATATTAATTAATATATTCATATAAAGATCACTATATAAACTATCATAGTGGATTGGGTTCACTCCCCATTCCATTATATCATTAGACATGGTTTACTCCCAAGACCATCATAGTGGACAAATTCCCCTAAGGAACTGTTTCAAATATTCATTTCAATCCTTATTATCACATAGGCTATTTATCTTTACCCAAAAGATTAGGGAGATATATAATTATAATCCAACACATAGAATAACCATAATACAATTATTCAGGTGTTAAAGTATCATAAATAATTCATCATATATTATAACTTGTGGAAAAATGGGTTTCATAAACATTTTTACAATTAATTTAGCATAAACCATGTAAAATAAATAAGTTTCATAAACATATCATAATAATAATAATAGAACATATACAAAAAGAATAAGGATGGTATATTTGGATAATAACCTTAGTAAATCAAAAATTACATCAATGGATGTAATCATAAATTAAAACACCTTTAAAAGATCACTTGGAATATTTATTGGAAAAAAACCCTTTTCATTTTGAAATTACTTAATTAAAATATCGGAATTTTACAAATATTAAGAGAAAAATTTTATTTGAAAATAAACTTAGAAACATGAAAAGGAATATTCAAATCATTTAGTGGTTGTGATGGTATAAAATTATATTCATCCTATGTTTGTTAAAGAAAAAGCCTTTCACATTTTCAGAAAAAAGTCAAAAGTTCCTCATTCATAAAACAATAAGAGGATTTATTTTTAAACATTTTTAAAAAATTCCAACATGGGTCAAAATCACTTAAAAAAATAACATGAGAATATTAAAAACATTATTGAATGTGTTTTAAAGTATACATTGGCATATAAGAAAATGATTCATGACCAAATATGGAATAAAGACCATTTTTTAAAAACTATTTGTCAATAATTTTATATATGAAATAGAGAAAAGTGTTAGTATTACTTGAAAATTACATGAAAAAACATAGGACAATAAAATTAATGATATTATTGAGAGTTATATAATTAAAGTTCCCCATAATAAACTTAATTATGAATAATCATAGTAAGTAATGAGATTGTAACATAACACCCTTACCACAAGTTCAACTTGATTCAAAATCTATCTATCTTCCCATATAATATATTTAATTTTATTAGTATTATATAAAGAATAATTTTCATACTTATAATATCATATATGATCTACTATAACATATTAAAAACCCATTAATTAATAAATCCATATTAAAATCATTATTTCAAGGTGTTAACTGTTTTGTTTTTTATGAGAGTTTCATTTCAGTAGTTCCTATCCTTTAACTTTGATATTGGTTAGATAATATCCATAATTTAAACATGAAAAAAATAATATATATACATATATCTTTGTGTTTTTATTTTAATTCATCTATAAAAGGTATATATTCAAAAAGGATTTACACAATTCCTGGGGACAATAGGCCGTGTATACGCATGAACACAGTTCTCAATTTCCTATGAAAATAAGGAAATAAATATAAATGATATTTTATAATTATTGAAAAATATTAATATAATTAATATAATATATAAATCATATGCCTATATTTATAGTTATCCATGCTAAATGGTGATGAAAAAATTAATTACACTGTTATGTGGAAATAGTAAGCCGTACATATACACGAGCGATGTTTTCATTCTGTGTAGGTTGTAAAGAATGAAGTTAATGGTTGTTAAATCATAATAATAAAAATTAAATATATTCAATATACTTAATTAATATTATTATAATAGATACCTTATATTTATTGGATATATAATAAGTTATAAAATTGAAATAACTCAGTGAAGAGTTATACATCTTTTTTGTGAAACACCTTTTAGTTTGGAACTTATTCCTTGAAAGGATAGTCTTTTAGAAAGAACAGAAGTTCTGGAACATGGTTAAGGGATATAAAAATGTATTTTAGAATGTATATTATGATCTAGAATTATCTTTAATTGTTGATAAGGTCAGGGAGTTGGTATAATTCTATAAGGGAGACTAGGGGAACACTTGGAATTACTTTGTAGATTAAATTACATATATATATATCATAATACTTTCAAGTAAAAAAAAACACTTGAAATATGAATATATTATGTGATAAGGTAAAAAAATACTTAACTAATAACATTTGGACAAGATTTTGATACATTTTAACCCTTATCTTTGAGTTAAACAATTCTATACACATTTTCAACTTAACAGTGATACCTCAAATTATTA
Source organism: Viscum album (assembly GCA_963277665.1). Classification (NCBI taxonomy): domain Eukaryota; kingdom Viridiplantae; phylum Streptophyta; class Magnoliopsida; order Santalales; family Viscaceae; genus Viscum; species Viscum album. The sequence continues at coordinate 1,472,562,341 of OY728157.1, forward strand.
AAATGATAACGAAATTATATGAAAAAAATAAAACTATCATCATAATTTTTTTTTAAATTATTATTAAAATTTTTTATTCTATTTTATACTATTTAATTCATATAGGTGGTTGAAATTAATTTTAAAATAAGAACACAAAACATATGAAAAACAATGTTAAAGAAAATACTTAACTTAAGAGTAAAAATTATTTTAAATTAAAAAATATAATAAATTGGTCTCCAATTTTTTTGGATTAAATAATAAAATAATTTATATTTATTCTTTTTGATAAATCCCAAATGAAAATAAATATTCCAACCATGACACTAAATCCAAAGACTGGAAAATAGTTTTTAATTTAAAAAATATATAACTTATCTCCACAAAAGTTAAGACTGGGTTCCCAATTTGAAAATAACGATTTAAAATAAATTATATAACTTCTTGAGAGTAAATTCGATAAAAAAAAACTCATACAATGGGATAAATTCATTTTAGAGAGGTTTTTTATGTTTTACCTCATGGTTTTAACCTAATTTTACCTCTTTTACCAACGTGACAATTATTTACTATGGAAACTATTCATAACAAATAAAAATAAAACTCTTCCTATTAAATTATATTAATTTTTATGATTAAAAATATTTAATGAATTTAATCAAATTTTATTTATTTAAGTGGCTACATTTAAATTAAAATTAAGCTTGAAAAACAGGATGAAAAACATTTTTCGATACTTTTTTTTCATAAAACTAATTTATACAAAAATCAAACAAAAAATTGATTCCAATAACTATAATAATATTATTTATAATATAAATTAAATAAATTTATTTTTAAATAATTATAATTGAGAATGGAACATTGTAAATTCTAAAAATAAAATGAAATTTTCAATAAAAATCAGTATTTTGTACTTTTAACTAAAATATTAATATTTTCAGAAAGAACCAAAAATTTAATCAGATGTTATATTTGATATAATTATTTAAAAAATAAAATGATATTATTTTTATCCAATACAATTTATAAAGGTGATATAAATTACTTATAATATTTTCTCACAAACAAAAAAAACCATTTTAAAAAAATGTATTTTTGAAGAATATAATTATCTTTATTAAAATTAAGTAAATATTTATAAATGAATTAATATTATATAAATATTTTATACATATTTTTCATTATTTTATTATTCCTATTCATACCACTAATTTTAACATCTATGTAATTATTGTCATTATAAATAATACTGTCTTAGTTGTATATCATGGTTTGTTTAAACTTGGTGTCACGTGTAACAAAAGATATTAGAGAAATATTACATAAATTATTAGGGTTTGATATTATATCTCTCATAAAATTAATTTATTCCTAATGTTTTTTCACTTCGATACAAAAAAATTAGGATATCTATGTTTCATCATATCTATGGGTTCCTAAGCAACATCTTCAAATTTCCTATTCATCTAGAGAACTTTTACCAAGTGAGTAGTCTTGTTCCATATCACCTTATCTCTAGGATCCAAGATACTGAAAAGTGTTTCTTCATAGGAAAGATCATTATCTAGTGTTAGAAACTCTCAGTTTTGTATGTGTGATGGGTGAGGTATCTATTATTGAGAATATATATGTTGATCCAACAATTTCATTAATTTCTAATTTGTTTTGATGTAGTGAAACACCCTAAATTTTTTACTAAATAAGTTTATTTATATCAATTTCAATATTATTTTTATGAGACTATTTAATTATTTTCTTTCTATTTTTTAAGTACTTTAGTAATAATTCAACTATAGTTTTATTCTATTAGTGTTCTATACATTTTGAAAAATTCTAGAATCACTGTTCAAAACCCTATGTTTAAGGTGAACATTAGGTTTGAGAACTTAAATTTTGTTAAGGATTAAAACTTTTGGATCCTTTTTTGGACTGAACAATAGGTTTAGGAAGATATAATTTTTGAAGATCCCGAAATTTTAGTATTTATGATTTGGTTTGTTTACCTAACATTTGGAATAAACTGTATGTTTTCAGCTGTACTTTTACTGTTATAATTCCATAAAGAAAACTCTACATTGAATCAGTTATCTATGCAATTTGAATTTTGGATCTATTTAATACTTATGCAATGATTTCATCAGATTAAATATATCCTTAAAATACCTTCAAATACCATTTCAAAGGCTCTTTAAGAATGCATTAAACCATTCCTATTTTTAAAGGATGCAATAAATTTTAGTAGCTTATTGAATTCAAATTTCAATACCACTAAGTGTTTTGAATATTATGATTTATCTGGTGATTTCTGGTTGTTCATTAATAGAATTAAATTTTATTTATTTTTTATTCTCAATGGATTTTACCCACAAAATATCTAAGAGTTGAATCTTTTTGACAAAATATATACTTATCCAATGTTCAATAAAGTGAATATATTTATAATTTCACTTTGACTTTATGAGAATAATAGTTTTCTAGTTCCAATCATTCTATTGTTAATAATTTTTTGTTTTCAATTATATTTCTTAATAATACACTTTTGAGATATACTTTTTGTAAACTACTACTACGTATATTTCCCCATATTTAATAAGTTATTTGGACTACTACAATATTATTTGGAAATTATCTACAATAACACAAATTATCTTCAGAAGGAATGTGTTGTGAAGTCTTTCTTATATTCCTATGAGGATATCTTCTAATATTTTTCAAAAGTCAACTCCAAGGTAAACCAATATTAAAAAATTTACATCTTAGATTTTTTATTCTTGAGTGACACCTTCTCAAACTATGTTATTGTTATAAAGTTTACTTATAAAAGAAACTAAAGTCCCTATAAAATCCATGTTCTAAGGTGTTAACTCCCAGTACTATGTTTTATTAGTTCCCTTATAAAAGTACATATTTATTGAAAATAAAAAAGACACCGGAGAGAGCATTGTTGATGTGGACTAGGAGAAATTTATTTCCCTAACCCTTATAAAAATTACCATGTTATTTTTTTTATTATTCCATAGTATAATATATTTGATGAAAAGTGTAGTGGATTTTATTTCCAAATCATAAAGGGGGATTATTTTTAAATTATCAATATTTTTTTCAAAAAGAAACAGTTAATAACCTATTGTGTCTTCATTTTTATTCCAACAAAATAATTGGTATCAAAGGATTTCCCTTTTACGAATCCTATTAAGCTATAGTAAACATGTGCTAAAGAACTATATAAAGAAAGTTGTTGATGGATGACTTAATGAAGGAAGGCCAATGATTTTAAAAACATGTTACAATAAAGAAAATTACAGATACTGTAAATCCAATATGGTCATATATTTTAATATTCTTAGCTTAAAAATCTATATGATGGTTGTTAAGACATATGAGATACCCAAGGAAGGACAAAAAAAGTGGGATGCTCTAAGAGGAGGTGATTATAATGTAAATTTAAGAGACATGAGTGAAATTATCTATGGACTTGGGTATAATGAATTAAAGTGTGTGTCTTAGTTCCCATCTACATATGATATATAGAAAATAATTTTAGCTTCTTATGAAGGACCTAATAATATAAAATAGTTGAGGTACAACAATTCTAAATTAAAATTAGAAACTTTCAAAATGTATGAAGGATAAATGATTACTAAAATGATTATAATATTGACTGAAACAGTAAATTATGCTTCTTATGTGGTAAATCCTATTCTAGAACGAGATCACGAATTTAAAGTAATTAGAGTTTTACCCTATATGTGGAATTTAAAATATATTACTATTAGGCAATCAACTCCCATAAAAATTATATTGATGGAGAAATTTATTGGAACTATAATTATACAAAAAGACAAAAAGAAATATGATGTTGAAGATCATTTAATGATCAAATGGGATAGTAGTTATCCAAGAGTTTATTTCCTAAAAAAGGAAAGAAGTTTAAGGAAGATGTTATATCATCAAAAGATTTAGGTTTTTCAAACTCTAGATAAGAACTTGTTCATCTATATAGAAGTTTTAATAATTTCCCGAAAAGGAAGAAAGGATTCAATAAGTATTTAAATAATTATAAGAAGAATGGATATGTATCAAACAATTCAGATGTTATGAGTGAAAACTAATGGGGTATATCAGACTATATTTCCTGTAGCATAATATGGAAAGAAAAAAGGAGAAGAAGGAGAAGAATAACTAAATTAAAGATGAGTACGAATTAAAAGGAAATAATGATATAAGTGATAGGAAGGATACATGGATTTGTTTCTTCAAACTCAAGAAACAAATAATGTTCTGATTTATAATGGGATAAATCAAATCTAAAATCAGATTGATGCTTTATAAAAATTTAATAAGTGGTATAATATCATATTCCTCAATTATAATTTCAGAAGAAGATCAAATAGAAAATTACCTGAACACTATTCCATTTTAGAAGAAAAGAGGAATACCTACTAAAAAGAATAATCCTTTAAAGTATATTCATACTATTTTCCTATGTGAAAAGATACCATCTTAAAATAACACATAGAATTAAAATAAGAATTAAGAAAATATGTTTCAAGTTATATTGTGCATGAAAATGAAATATTTTTTTAGGATAAATTTGAATATTTTAAAATAATTTATAGCATTTTTATTAATGTGTAAGAGTCATTAAATAATATTCAAGGAAATAATTTTCATAGAAAATAAAAATATGGTATTGTAAATAATGGTTAAAACCAAATGTTTATAAAATATATTTTATACCTAGTTTATAGAATAAAAAAATGTATATGGTTCCATGTTTTTACAATTGTTTTAGAGAAAACAATTTTAATAGATGTTTCCTAAAAAATAATTATATTAGTAGTTTTAAAAATCTTATATTTCAAGAGATTTGTTCAATTTAGATTCTTGAAAGGTTAATCAAAATCTAGATTACAATATCTTTGCATACTAATAATGCAAGAACTAAGTGAATTTTGGTACCAAAACATGTTTTTTTGATATATTTATAGTTGAAACGCCACAAAAAATGATATTTAATATGGTTTTTGAATATTTTATTATCAAGGACTATGAGTGGATACTTTTCAAATTTTCATTAAGTAGTAAAAGTAGATGGTGTCTTGGTTACCTTCATCGATAATTATTAAGGCAATATCATTTTAAATAGATAGTTAAAAATAAATGAAATCCAAATAAAAAACTTCTCTACATTATTGGGTTGAATAAAAATTTCATAAGTATCTCTTAGATTTATGATGATTTATTTTATATTGATTTCATTAAGAATTATTATCCTTTATTTAAATAAAAACTACTTATTTTTAGGGATTAACGAACTAAAAATATTTATATTTCGGACCTATCATTCTTGTGTGAAGAAATTAAACATTTTAATTAATTAAATAAGTGAATCTTTCATTAGTTGATAGATACATAGATATTGGAATATATTTTACCTATCTAATTTATCTAACAATAAATTCGTTTCAGATCTATATAGTCTTCAGTTTGATAAGAATAGACTTTGTAATTCATGTCAAATAGGTATGTTGTACAATTCATCATTAAAAAAAACTAACAAGGTTTCTACTTATAAACATTTATAAAAAATATATATGTATTTGTTTATACCATACAGAGAAGAAAGATTGGTTTTTATATTCTTTGTTTTCTAGTTGGTGATTTTTCAAGATTTACCATTATTTTTTAAAATTTTAATATAATGTGTTTTTAGTTTTTGTGATTTTTTTAAAGTTTGTTCATAGTCAAAAATATTTAAAAATAATTCTATTGATATGTAATCATAGTGTATAGTTTGAGAATCAATAATTTAATTCTTTTTTCTAAAACCTTTCAATTAAACAATTTTTTCCTCTCTAAAAACACCAGAATAGAATGGAATTGTAGAAAGACAAAATAAGGATATTTAACAACTAGAATACTATGTTGAGTGAATATAGGTTTCCATTTTATTTTTGAGAAAAATAAATTTATAAATCCTTCCATGTCACGAATATTATTTTAGACTATTTTTTTTTAAAAAAATAAACCATATGAGTTATGTAATAAATGAAAAACTATTGTGGGTTACTTTAAAGTTTTTAGATTTAAGGTTTATATCTTGAATACTAAGGAATACCTTGGCATGTTTTATCCAAAGTTTTGTAAAGGAATATTTATTTGGTATTCTACTACCTCTAAATCATATAGTGTTTAATATAAATTCAAGGATAATTAAAGTATCTATTCATGTAAAGTTTGATGAATGTGATAATTTTGATCACATTAGAATTAAAATAAATGAATTATCTGGTTCTTCGAATTACTTGATACTTGAGTCTTCTAATGATGTTTTCGAAATTAAATTAGAAAATGATCTGAATCAATATAGTTCCAAAGAACATGAAACTATGAAACTTGAAATTATATTTCATAGAAAAACTATAGTTTTAAAGGAAAATATTTTAGATATCGTTATAGGATACCAAGATAAAGGAGTTAAGACTATAAATATTCTCGTAAACCTATCTTAGTTCTCTAACTTCCTATCATAGTTTGAACCTAACACTCTAGAAGAATCCTTATATGATGAGATTTTGATGTTATCTATGAATAAAAAGATAAAAAAGTTTAAGGGAAATAATGTTTGGGATTTTTTTGATAGTACCCCAAACCATCCAGTGATAGAAACCAAATGGGTCTTTATAAATAAGAAACATCCAACAAATTTTGTTTACCTAATGTTTAGTGCTAAACCAGTATCAACGACCGATGTGCATAAGTATTAGATGTTGAAGATTTCTTAGTGAGAGATTCAGATTAATTTTATTAAAATAAAAAGATACAATAGAATTCCTATCGAGTATATTAGATGTTCATCTATAAATTGAAGATCCATCCATGATTAATTTCATGAAATACCTATGATTATTTGTAATTCTAGTATAAATAATGAGACTATTCATATTGGGAGGATGAGACAGTTTTACTGGGAGATAATTTAACCTCATGTGTAATATTTTAGAAATTAGAGTAAGAATGATACCTGTTACTGGGTAAATGATAATAAAATTCCCCATTGTGTCACATATTATAATAGTAAAAATATTCAGATTAGGATAGTCACCAGATGTAAAAAGAAATTAGCTTCCCACACTGAGACCGAACCATGTAAAAATCATTGTGGGATGTTTCATTTATTTTATCTACATTGAATGAGAATGTATGTGTTGTACGTGCATCAATGATACTTATATCATAACTGATGAAATTTTTTTGATCAACTTAATGGAATAAAATGTTAATTTGAACATAATCGGTAAAGGTTAGTGTCATTTGATTCATCCTATACATCTAGGGTGATTTCTTGGTCCACTAAGACTAAAAATCATATCTATAAATTGTGTGGATGAGGGTATGAATTTACCTTCTCTTTTATTTTCCACTGTTTATCCACTTTCCTATCAAAATAATATCCTTATATATCAATGAATAGATATTTATAGAAATGACACTCAAAACTAAATTATCAAAAGTTCTTGTAATGACCCAATATTTTAAAAGAGAATCATCATGTTCGATAAAATATATGAAATGAACAACCAATATTAAAAGATAATTTCACATCATAAGACTTCATGAAATATTTTATTTAAAATTAATTCAGTCACTTCGATATCTTGCAATGCACATAACACAAGGTTTAAACAAAACATGATTCTCTATTAAATATTTTAATTAAAACATAAAAATAATAACGTAACAGTTGTGTGTCAGGACCCATCCCCTAGGGCCAATGCCATGACTACCCCAAGCCTGCCTTCCATAGGCTAGGGGCTGGAGAGTATCATTGAAGAAGTATTCCCTAAAATTGGGAAGTCATTGCCTTTATAACCTGTAAACACATGAAACCAAGCACACAACCAGATACCAACTCAAGTAAACTAAATAATAAACATAGTGAGTACAGTAAGTAAAAGGGGACATAATACAAGCCAAACTAGAAAGTACAAGGAAAACTGGAAAGTACAAGACTGCTGATAGGTGAAAAGAAGATCTTGGATCTTCCACCCAGAATCCTACCTGAAGGGTAGGTACAACTCATGAATGACCATCACTGTGGTTCGCCTCATCTAACATCCACCTCTAGGCCACCTCCACTCCTGATACTCTCGTCCTCTATCAGCACTGTCTGTCGTCTTCACCAAACACAACAGGGAGCGGTCATATCCCATGCAGGGGTGAGTATAACAATACTTAATAGGGACCCCGAGACCCTCATGGTCTCACAAAATCCGCCAAGGATAAACCAAAAGGAATGAAATCTACTGACAACCCTACTTAGGCATATGCCCATACATATACCTAACTTATCAAGTATACCCATCTCAATCATGAGGAAACACAGAGTCCAACTCAAAATACCAAAGCTCAACTGTTCCATATAGGAAGGAAAGTACCACACATGTACAGACTCAGCTCACACTAGGTATAATGTAGGTACAGTAGTAGAGATGATTAGATGTAACTACTAAATCATCTTAGTCTATTAAGAGGCAGACCCATGAAGGATTTCTAATCATCATCAGACCCATATAGGTTCTCTAGGTGCGTACTCACATAGGAACGCTTAGTGTTGACCCACATAGGATCTCTCAATGATGACCAACATAAGATCACTTGGTGTTGACCCACACAAGATCGCTAAGTGCTCACCCACATAGTATCGCTCGGGTAGTCCCACATGGAATATTAGAGCGCTTCCATGTGGGACTCTCAATCACAGACCCACAAAGGATCTCTTCCTCAAGTCACATCCCGCTATTGGATTACCACATTATTAATTCATATCTCCAGGAGGGTCTTCTCCTCAATCCACTAGTCAATACACCAACTACCAAGAAGTACCATGAAAATGTATCATAAAGTACCACCATTCCATGGGGGTCTTAACGCAACAGACGATGCGTCAATCGGACGATGATCTGTAAGTTATTAGACTTTTAGTCCAAAGGGCCTAGTTAGATTCAGAAACGATCCAATCCAACTGTATCCCAACATTATCCAAATCTCAAGTGGGGTATACCAAAGTGACCGTCTCACTCCAAGGTTTACAGTGTCATTAACGGGTTTCCAAATAGATGCCTGGTGATAAGGTTATCGTCTAAATAGAGTAAAATTCGAAGTTAGCCTGGGTCTGGTCCGACCCCGTCCGACCGACCCGCCATTACCTGGCCAAAGATGACCTGGTTTGGGTCAACCCGACATGACCTGTTGGGTTTGTCCTTGCCCATGGTGCGGCATGGCCCGATGGGTCCGGCCCAGCCTTCTGGGTGGTCCGGCCTGGGCAGTGGCTCACAGGGTGGTGGGGTGGCCGTAGAGGCCGCGAGATCCACCGAGTGGCGCCAGGATGCGGGTTTCGTGGGGCAGCGTGAGACCGCGTGTATCACGCGGTGAGGCAAGGATGTGGGGGCGGCGAGAGGCCATGGGTTCCCTGAGGCGACGAGGCCGCGGGTGGCGGAGGACGAGGTGGCCAGCGGGCCGAGGGGTGGCAGAGGCCACGTCGGCATGGCAGCGGCGGGTCAGAGGAGGCCACGGCGTTGTGCCAGCCCCGGGGGAAAGGGGGGAGGCCGTGGGCAGCGGAGCCCGCATAGGCGCGGTGGACGCGAGGTGGCGCCGTTTTGCCATCACCTTCGTCATGCTGGTAGTGGAGCCGACCTCCGTTCTCATGCCCCACTGAGGATAACTTTCCATCCTCCTCCATCACAATAAACACACCAAAAATAAGAACTATAGAGGGGTAGGGCCATGTTTGTTTGGCCCGTACCCTCCATGTTAGAGCAGTAGCAAGCAAGTCAACCAAATCTTGAATGAAGAATGTCAAACCCTAAAACCTCCCACAATGATTAATTCCGAAACCCACAAAAGAAAACATCTGCAATATCATCTAATTAGAGATTTCATTAGTGTTATTTGTTTTATATGGGAACAACATGGGAATATATGATCATACACAACTAAACCCCCACCTCGAAGCTTTTTTGAAGATTTTCCGCGGTTGAGACAGATTTGCATTTACCAATCCCGAAACAAGTCTCCTCCAATGGCATTGGTGAGGAGAGGAAAAAGATAAATTCGGTGAAGATGATGTTTCCTTGATCATCGGTTCATTTCTCATTGGGGACCCTTCGATGGTGTTCTTTGTTAGAGAAATATTTTTTAAAGTAGAAGAGTTCTTCATTGGAGAATTTAATCCTCCAAATGTTCTCCTCTCCCAATTCCACCATAATGAAAAGTCACCAACATAATAGAATATATTGTTTAATTTAAAATTGGAAAAAAATAGGTTGGATTAATCAATTAAAGGAGTGTTGGTATAATTAAAGTAGGAATTTGAGAAGTTTTTCACCCATAATGAGGGGTTTGGGTGGTCCCCACCACCAAGATTTGAATTGGGGGGTTTACTAGCTCGGGTGGTTCCCACCACCAAGCATTAAAATTGGGAGGTTTAGTTTTGGTGGTCCCCACTTATCAAAATCCACATAGGTGTTCCAAAAGAAAAATAAAATGTTACACAATTTTATTATTATGTTATTCATTCACAAAAATCACAAAAATTATCTTTCACCCTCAACCAACTACCGTTGAGGTGAAATTATCCATAAGAGAATACCAGTTCTGCTAGTTAAACGATGCCCTTAGATTTCAATTCTGAGCACTGGTTCAAATGTTATAAAAACTCACTCACACATTAACTAAACGTACTCGAAAAAAAGTTTATAAATTCATTCTAGGCACAACAGGTATTAGAATCATGCACCGTCAATTTTTGTGAACTGGTAAAATTTCCTTTTAATTAAAAACAATTTCACATGGAAATTCTAGGTCTTTAAATTATCCCCACATCAGGGCTTTGCATCCCCGTAAGACACATCTTAAACTAAGGGATCAAGTGGGTGTACTGAGCATTAATCTGAGTCTTCCACTCCCATGTGATCTCCTAGAGGTTTCCCTACTGCCAACGAACATGCAGTAGAGGTATAGAATACCCATGAAGGACCTACTCTTGTTGATCCTAAATATCTACTGGAACATCCGTAAAAGTCACCCCATCATCAACATTCTTCTCGCTGTAGTAGATGATGTGAGAAGGGTCATGCACGTATCTCCTCAGCTGAGATACGTGGAAGACTTCATGCACCTGGTGCAACTAAGGTGGAATAGCTAAGAGGTAACCCACCTCACCAAATCTATCGAGGACCTGAAAAGGTCTGATGAATCTCCGAGATAACTTTCCGCCTCGGCAAAGTTTCCGCAAACCTCGTCGAGGTGAGACCCGTAGTAAGACGTTGTTTCCATCCTAGAACTCCAGAGGTCTCTATATCTTATCAACATATGACTTCTACCTACTCTGTACAGTCTTCATCCATTCTTTAATGATCTCCAACTTCTTTATTATAGCCTATACCATCTCTAGTCTCACTAGTGCTGACTCCCCTGGGTTAGTACAACTCTAAGGTGATCTGCATGGTTTCTCGTACAATGCCTCAAAAGATGCAATCCCAATGGTGGGGTGATAGCTATTGTATTATGGAAACTACACCAAAGGCAAGTGATCATCATAGCTGCGAATGAAGTCGAGGACACAATCATGCAACATGTCCTTGAGGGTCTAAATGGTCCGCTCAGTCTATCCATCCGTCTGAGGATCGAAGGATGTGCTCAAATGAAGCTGCATTCGGAAAGCCTCCAGCAATTCCTTCCATAGACAGGAAGTAAAAAATGCATCACAATCAGAGACAATTGTCGAGGGTACTCCATGTAGCCTCACAATTTACTACACATAGATGCATACCAAGATCTCTACTGAACCCTGCTCTCTGATCTGTAGGAAGTTGTCAGACTTGGTGAGTCCTTCGAAAATCACGCAGATAGAGTCATGACCTCTGAATTTATGTGGAAGTAATGTCACTAACTCCATGGATATCCCATCCCACTTACACTTAGATACCTCTAAAGGCAGAACCAAGCCTGCTGGTACCTGATGCTCCGCCTTCACTTACAGACAAGTGAGGCACCGAGAGATAAACTCTGCTACTGCTTTCGTCATTCCTGGCCACCAGTGATGTCATCAGAGATCCTGGTACATCTTTTCCACATTTGGATGTACCGCTAGCGGGGATGTGTGGAACTCCATCAATACTTCCACCTAAAGTGCCACTTGTACCATGGTACATCCTCAGAAGAGGATAACATGCTCCCCACCTTCAGAAAATTCATCAGGTGCCTACCCTGTGGATATCTAATCACGTTGAGCCTCACAGTCAGTATCTTTATGCTGTGCCACCCTGACTCGCTGAAGAAGTGGGGGAGTGACTGAATGAGACTGAAGAAAAGCTTCTCCATCCCGATCCACAAAGGATATCTGCAAAGTGGCCAGCTGCTCCGTCTCCTCACCAAGAAGCTGTATAACTGACCTCCTGCTGAGTGCATCTACTACAATGTTTCCCCTTTCCAAAAGTATAGACTATCTCGAAGTCATTTTCCTAGAGGAACACTAGACAACGTCACTGTCTCAGGTTTAGTTCCTTATGAGAGAAGATATACCTGAGACTCTTGTGATCAGAGTAGACTATGAAATGTTCTCTCATCAGATAGTGTCACCACATATTCAAGGAGAAGACCACTACTGCTAACTCTAGGTCATGGGTAGCGTAGTTCAGCTCATGCTATCTCAACTATCGAGAACTATATGCGACCACTGCTCACTCCTGCATCAGGACACATCTGAGCCCTATCCCAGATGCCTCGAAGTAGACTATGTACCCTATGCACTCCTCCAGAAGCCTCAAGATGGGGGAAAAAGTCAACCTCTACCTCTGCTCTTGAAAACTTCACTGGCATCTCTCCGACCACATGAAGGGTTGCCCATTCTATGTTAATGCTGATAGAGGTGCTTCAACTCTGGAGAAATCTGGCACAAGTCTATGGTGGTATCCGGCCAAACCCCGGAAACTTCGTATCTCTGTTACACTCCTGGGTGGATCCCAAGAAAGTACCACCTCAATCTTCGCTAGATCCAATGCAACTCGAGCCTCTAAGATGACGTTTCCTAGAAAGTGAACCTCTCATATCCAAAAATGGAACTTCAATATATTACCATAAAGCTGGTGCTCTCAGAGTGTGTCATTTACTACCTGCAAATGATAGGCATGCTCCTCCTCAGTAGTCGAGTAGATCAGAATTTCAACAATGAAGACCACCACAAAGTGATCAAGGTATGGCTGAAAGATCCTATTTAAGAGTCCCATGAACACTACTGGGGCATTGGTGACACCAAACGACATAACCAAGAACTCGTAATGGTAATACCGACAACTGAAAGCCATATTTTTCACATCCTAATCTTGTACTCTAAGCTGGTGATAGCATGATTTGAGGTCTATCTTCAAGAACAACCGTACTCCCTTCAGTTGATCAAAGATGCTTTCAATCCTTGGATGTTGTTACTTGTACTTCACGGTCTCCTGGTTCAGGTGCCGATAGTTGACAAAAAGTATCAAACTCTCATCCACCTTCTTGGTGAACAAAATAGACGCTGACCAAGGAGAAACACTAAGCCAAATTAATCCCTTCCCCTTCAAGTCCTCTAGCTGTACCCATATATGACGATGCTCTTCTGGAGCCATCAGATACGCTGGTGTAGATATCAGTGTCGTCCCATGGTATAAGTAAATGTAAAAGTCCACCTCTCAAGGAGGAATTAGACCCGAAACATCATTAGGGAAAACATCCATGTACTGGTCCACCACTACAGGATATCTCAGACTCTCCAAATAAACTGCTTCGAGGGTAAGACTAGCCAACTGATGAGTGATCGACTGCACTCTCCTCTAAGTAAGTCCATCCTGTGTTGTATAGGCTCCCTTCTCACCAATGAAGGAAAAAATAGTCCCATCTGTGCAGACACACCATACTTTATGCATAATACAGTCTATCTGAGTATGGACTGTTGATAACCAGTCCATACTCAAGATGACGTCGTAAGGCCTCGACACCGCTACTTGGAGATCGCAGCCGAAGCTCTCGCCTCCTAGAGTAAGCTCGCACTTCCAACACCATCACGTAATCATCAAATCCTCTCCCACAGAAGTCTATAGCCGTAAGGATTGAGCCAACGACTCCACAATAATCTCTGAGATCTGAATGAGGGTAGTGGAAATAAAATAATGGTCGGCACATGTGTCTATAAGTATTGCAGCTAAGGTTGAGTTGACACAGATTGTACACCAAATCATCTATGGAGCGCTATGATCATAGGCCGCAGATTCCAAGAGCTAAGATTTCCCCTGTCCTCCTACTCCCTGTGGTGGGGGTGGACCACTTGGTGGTGGTGGCGGTAACATCTCAAATCATTGCCCACCGCCAGTTACACAACCGACTCCTCTTCTATGTTTTATTTCTTCCTACAGACCTCCTCGGCCGAACCTCTATCTTCTCCTGAGTGGTCCCTAGACTATATTTTGATCATCTGTATGGTGGGTCAGACAGTCACGAGCCATGTGACCCTACCCGCCACATGCGTAACACTACCCACTCCTGGCATGATTGGCTCTGCCTCGGGTGCCCTGCACAATTGACCCTGAATCCTGCGATCGTCCACCTATAGGTCTGGTCCTCTTGGACCTCTATGTCATCTGACTGCTTCCAGCTGCAGAAGACTCTGCTACATGACAACTCGTAGTGGGTCTTGCTGCTTATGACTACTCAATAAAGAAACTCTCCACTAGTAGGACTCTCTCTAACACCCTCGCATGCATTGGGATGCTAACTGAGACCATCAAAGCCCTAATCTCCCGCCTGAGTCCCTGCTCGAAGGTCCGAGTCAATAATGGGTCCCGTACCATATCTATGGAGTAGCGTGAGATGTCAGTGAACCTCACTGAGTACTGATCCACAATCATGATAACCTATTGTAGATGAAATAGCTCCCATAGGGGCACTGTGTGAAGATTCACTTGGAGAAAATCTACCCAAAATAGGATATCGAAGTCTACCCAGAGAAGCGTCACCTCATCGGGAGCCTGGAGCATCAAGCTCCACCATCTGCCTACTGCATCCAAAATAAGACTAGCGGTAGGGATCACTATGAGATCATATGCTATCCCTAACAGTCAGAGGACTCCCACTATGGCCTCCAACCAATCCTCTGCCGCCTGTGGGTCTGACTCTCCCCTGAACTAGGGTGACCTCTGGCGCTGGAACTCGTGCAACGCGCTCATGCAGTATGCACCCTCTGCAGCTCAGGCTAGTGGCATCGGTGGCCTAATGGGTAATGGTACCGCAGGTTCCTCTACTAGAAGAGGACCCTACACCAAGGCCTCATCGCTCGGTGGGCTATCAGTGCATACTATATCCGAAACCCTCAATGACTTTTTTCATGGAGGAATCTTGAAAAAAAAAACAAGTTCTCCATAGTCAATAAGTTATACCTAGTGAGCTGAATCAAAGATATCACAAAGAAAACTCTTGAAAACACACACACACAATCTATGTTTTCATGCACTGAGTTAGAAATCAGAAGTCAGGGTCCTGGTGTATGGATACGTCGGCCACCACACCAACATTTGATTCCCTAAACTAATAACCACACTCAATATAATTAACACTATTTCTGTTAAAAAGAAAGATCAGATTCCTATGTTCTACGGTAGAACTGACTCCTCTGATACCAATTTGTCACAACCCTTCCCCCAGGGCCTGTTCCGTGACTACCCCAATCCCGACCTCCATAGGCTAGGGGAAGGATAATAGCATCAAATGTGTATTACCTAAAACTGGGAAGGAATTTACTTTATAACCTATAAACACATGCAACCAAGCACACAACAATATACGGACTCAAATAAATTGAACATGAAACAAAGTGAGTACAGTAAGTAAAAACGGGTCAGAATACAAGGCCAACTGGAAAGTACAAGGAAAACTAGAAAGTAAAAGACGACTGATAGGTGAAAATCAACTCCTGGACCATCCACCACAAATCCTACTGGAAGGGTAATTACAACTCTCGAACGACCGTCTCTGTGGTTTGCCTCGTCTAACATCCACCTCCGGGCCACCTCCAGTCATGGTACTCTCGTTCTCAGTCAGTGTTGTCTGTCATTTGCACCAAACTCAACAGGGTGTAGGAATTTCTCATACATGGGTGAGTATAACATTACTCAGTAGGGACCCTGAGACCCTCAGGGTCTCATAAAATACACCAAGGATAATCCAAAAGGTATGAAATCATTTGAAAAGCCTACTTAGGTATATTCCCACACATATACCTATGTTATAATGTATACCCATCTCAATCATGAGGAAACAAAGAGTCCAAATCAAAATCCCAAAGCACAAATGTTCTAAAATGGAAGGAATACCATGTATGTAAGTAAAACACAGGTACACCACATAGAAGAATACCACCATAGTATTACCACAAAGGAAAGTACCACATAGGTACGTACTCATCTCACACCAGGTATAACATAGGTACAATAGTAGAGATGATTAGATGTAACTAGTGAATCATCTTACTCTGTTAATAGGTAGACCCACGAAGGATCACTAATCATCATCAGACCCACATAGGATCTCTAGGTGCTGACTGACACAAGATCGCTTGGTGCTGACCCACTCAGGATCCCTCGGTGCTGACCTACACAGGATCTCTAGGTGCTGACCCACATAGGATCGCTATGTGATGACCAATACAGAACTTCTCAGGTAGTCTCACATGGTATCCTAGATCAGTTCCATGTAGGACCCTCAATCACAGAACCACTAATGATCTCTTCCTCAAGTCAAAACCAGCTACTGGGTTCCTGCACTAAGCATGTTCTTCTCGTGCAGGGTCCGCTCCTCAATCCACTAGTCGATACTCCAACTACCATGAAGTCCCATTAAGAAGTATCCCAGAGGTCCTCCATGTCATAGGGGTATTAACACAATAGACAATGCATCAATCAGAAAAGAGGTCTGTAAGTTATTAGCCTTTTAGTCATGAGGGCCCTGTTTGGATTCATGCTTGGTCCAGCCCGACCGTATCCCAAATTTATCTAAATCTCAAGTGGGGTATAACAAAGAGACCGTATCACTCCAAAAATTACCGCACCATTGATTGTTTGTCAAATGGACTCCTGGTGCTAATGTTATGGCTAAAAGAGCGTAAAGTTCGAAGTTGGCTAGGGTCTGGTCCGACCCGGCCCGACCCGGTTTGGGTCAACCCGGCCCGACCCAGTTTGGGTAAACCCAACCTGACCTGATGGGTCTGGCCTAACCCGCGGTGTGTCCCAGCCCTCTGGGCGGCCTGAACCATGATGGGCAACCCAACCTGCACTGGGAGGCCCGAACCACAGGGTGGCCGAGCCTGGGCAGTGACCCGCGGGGCGGCGGGGCGACCGTAGAGGCTGCGGGTGGCCATGAAAGTCACGGGGCATCACGAGTCTGCAGGTGCCACAAGGTGGTGCGAGACTACAGGTGATGTGGGTCGACATGAGGCCATGGGTGCCATAGGGTTAGTGCGAGCCCCCGGGTGCCGCAGGATGGTGAGGCCGTGAGCGGCGGAGGCCGCGGTGGCGAAGGCCGAGGTGGTGCGGTGGCCGTGGGGCGGCAGAGGTCATGGTCGTTGGAGGCTGTGATGGCACGAAGGCCGTGGGGAAGTGGAGGTTTTGGTGGTTCGGTGGCCATGGGGTGGCGCCGTCGCCTTTGTGGTGGCCGATGGTGGAGTCGGCCACCATTCCCATGGCCCACCGTGGATAAATTTTCTTCCTCCTCCATCGCAAAGAACACTCCAAAAAGAAAACATCCGCGACGTCAAATCATTAGAGAGTTGATCTGAATTCTTTGTTTTAGAAGAGAAGAACATGGGAATATATAATCATACACAATTAAACCCCTACGTTGAAGGTTTGTTGAAGATTATCCGCAGTTGAGACAGATTGGATTTCGATCCTGAAATAAGTCTCCTCCAACGGCGTCAGTGAGGAGAGGAAAAAGATGATGTCGTTGACGATGAGATTTCCTTGATCATTGGTTTGTTCATCATTGGAGGTCCTTCAATGGTGTTCTTCATTGGAGAAATATTCATCGAAGGAGAAGAGTTCTATGTTGGAGAATGTAATCCTCCAAAGGTTCTCCTCTCCCAATTCCACCAAAATGAAAAGTTGCTAACATAATAAAATATGTTCTTTAATTTAATATTAGCACAAAAAATAGGTTGGATTAATTAATTATTGGAGAGTTTACATAATCAAAGTAGGGAGTTGAGAGGTTTTTCTCCCATAATGGGGGGTTCGGGTGGTCCCCACCACCAAGCTTTGAATTGGTTGTTTTACTAGATCAGGTTGTCCCCACCACCGAGCATTCAAGTAGGGAGGTTTAGTTCCGGTGGTACCAAATTCTCAACATCCACATGGGAGTTCCAAAAGAAAAATAAAATGTTACACTATTTTATCTTTATTTTATTTTTTCACCAAAAGAACATAAATTATCTTTCACCCTCGACCAACTGTCATCAAGGTGAATGTCTCCTTAAGAGAATATCAACGCTGTGAGCTCAATAATGCCCTCAGATTTCAAATATGAGAACCAGTTCAAAAGTTAAAAAAACCCACTCACACGATTGTTGAACGTACCTGAAAAAAAGTTCAGAAATTTATTTTAGGCACACTGGGCCTTAGAATCATGCGCTTTTAATTTTCGCAGACTCGTAAAATTCCCATTTAGTTAGAAAATATTTACATGGAAATCTCTGGTCTTTACATTATGTTGAAGGGTGTGAATATGATTAAATAAATTATTTATATTATATGTATTAAACAAGTATAAAATAAATTTAATGGTTATACACTAATTAAAATAAAATAAGAATGATTTTAAAGAAAAAGTTTTTTTTTCTAAATAGTAATAATTTTCTAAAAGAATGTTTAGTCAATCCTTGCGCACATAATTACAAATTAAGTTTTAACACTTTTAAAATATTGATTTGAAAACATCAACTTAATTTTCTTGAAATTAAATTTCAAAAATTATCCTTGTGTGAATATTTGAGAATTTTTTGAAAATATTAATTTTTTTATGAATAGTAAAAATAGTTATTGTTTTTGTAAGACTGTCAATAAATTATGTAATTTTAAAAGAAAATTATGATATGAATTTTATTCCTAGTAAAATAATTTTTTTTATATTCAATACAATTAATTGAACTTGAATTGACTTTATAGTAGATAATATTTTATGTCTATATCAAGGTTTAATAAACATATTTTTCTGAAAACTTTTTTAAAGTGCATAATGTTTCCCCATTGTAATTAATCAAAATAACCCATATTGAAGAATTTTTTAAATTAAATGTATATATTTTATATCTAAATTTAAAATTTAAAATTAATTTAATGATTATTTATAATAATATTGTAATATAATAATATCATCATTTCCATGGAATATACATTTCTTGAAAATAGCATTTTCACTGCGTTTGGGGGATGGATTTTTAAATAAATTCTATCACATATATGAATTGAATTTTCAAAAATGGATCCCAAAATTTTAATCAGAATAATTAATATTGTCTAATACGTTTTAATTATTTTTTAATCATAATAAATAGTAAAAATAATAAAATTTAATAACCGTGGTTAGGGTAAAAACTTGATTACCAGGGGTTTAAAGAAAATGATAAGGGTTAAAAAGACATAAATAATTGTCCTACCCCAATTTTTTTGGCCAAATAACGACCATATATCATCTCTGATATGAGTATTACCAAATTTATTTGTCATTTTTCATGATAATAATGTTTGTAATGTTTTTTATTTTTAAAAATTCAAAGTGTGTTCTCCCTCCACTTAAAAACATCCCCCTATACTCTCATATTCAAACTTCCTAAACCATTTGGTTCAAAAAAAAATACTCAAATATATTTCCCAGTTACCTCCCCACATACTAGAGGCATTATTTTTATTATTAAGACCTCATAATAATCATTTATATGATAATCTAATGAGGCACCCTGAAGAAGAGATAAAATTTTGAAACATGTGCATTTGTTTTATTTTCAATTCCACATACATAAAATAATATTAAAATTTTATTATATAATAAAAAAATATCCTATATATACTATGACCTTTTTACGTTAATATAATAACCATGAACCACATCCACTTCTTTGAAATCATAAATGAAACTATCAATCGTGTATACGACATACAACTTCCTTGTGAACCGATGTAATTCTTTTTCCATAACTACCTTTAAAATATTGATATATTGACAGATATAACATATTTATATGATATTATGAAATTAATATAATTATATAATTATTATATCACATTTAACATCTTACTTTCCATTCCATGGGGGATACGATAACGTTTCTCATGTGTATAACAAACTACGTCCTTAGAAGTGATGTGTTTTGTTTTTTGTTTACCAAATACATGGATGGTATTTTGGATAAAGTAAATGAATATATATGATATTTTTGAAAAACACAACTTATGTAAATGTAGTATCACATATAAATTTCTCTTTTACCATCCTTTTGAATATAATTACGTCATTCATGTGTATAAGTTGACCATCGCCTCCATGTAGTTATGTGAAATGTTATTCCTGTTATTTTAACATTAATGGTAATAAATATGGATTTTATTAATATAAAATATATATATGAATTAATCATCATTTCTAAAGTAATTTTTTTTCATTCCACCCTTTGATAAAATGGAAACAATGTTCTTGCGTACGTAAGACCTACAGTCTCCTTGAACGGTGTAATGTATTTTCTATCCATAAAATTTATAGATTATAATAAGGAAACATATAATGAATATATATATATATATATATGATATTTATATAATTTTTTACATTTTTATATGAATTAACCTAGATAAAATTAAACCTTCCAAAATTACTGAATGAAAACTTACATGAAAAATAAAGTTATTATTACCTGAAAAAGCGATTTTAACAAAAAAATGTTAATAAAGTAGTGATAAATGAATATAATTAAATCATATATAGTATTATATATATGATTATGGTTCTATATTATATTTATAACAAACCTATATTTATTATATATGAGGTTCATACATATAATAATCAAGTTAAACTTAATATAAGGGTTTCTCATCTCACTTTCACTTCTATGAGACGTATTCCATATTCACTACATTGTTATTTTAAGTGATGTATATAAAGATAATTTGATATGTTATATCATGAATTAATTTATTTTCATGGTATTTAATGTTTAATTTAAATCTATTTATTTCAGGGGGTTTATGATTCAAAAGTCACTAAAGTGGTAATGATTTATTTTATTATCTCATTGTTTATCCAGATTGTTTATGATAAAATTTAAGATGATGAAATATTATGATATATCACTAAATAAACTCATGAATTTTATTATCCCATAGTTATACCAAAAATTATCAAGTAATATTACCACTTTTAGCTCTCAAGTACTTAAAATGACTAAGACAATGTTTTTAATAAAATCTAAATTTATTTCTCTCTTCAGTTAAAGATCTTTTTTCTTCCAATTTTTTTTCTAAAAATATATTCAAAAATGCCTTTTGATAATAAAAATTGTTTATTAAATTAATTTATACCCATTTTTGAAATTTTTAAATATTTTTTTAAAGGAATCTTCATGTCATTTTCCAAATAAGACCCATTTGTCTTTTACTAAAAATGTGAAATTAATCAATATTTTAATGTGTACGACATATAAAGTATTTCACACCATCATGAACAATATTTTTTTTGAAGACTCATTTAAATTACAATAATTTTATTTTCAAATAAATGGTTGTTTATAATATTCTGGAAATTTTATGCTTTTAATAGTGATTTTCATAATGAAATATTTAATTTCATCATGAATTTTTAAATGATAATTTTATGGTATTTCAATTCATTAGTGACAAATATCTCATTTTACTTTTTCTAAATTAGGAATATTTTGTAATGATAACAAACCCTGTTATTTTTCTAGATGGAAAAAGATAATTTTTAATAGGGATGTCCCATTTTGATACTATTCATATCACTTGGGATGGATTTTGACTATGTTTGTTGAATATGTTAATTTTTAAAATTTCATTTGCTAGTTTTTCAATAGATTATTTTATGTCGATTATGTTTCACCCTATTCATATGATGAATTAATTATAGTTAAAAAGTGATAGGTAGGGCTTAATATAGCACCTAGATTCATCAAAAGGTCTCATGGGACAAATTAGCTTGGGTATTTCAATGAGGACTGACCCATTTATATAAGATGTGTTGATATGTGGAATTAAATGTATGGTTATGATGTATGAAATTATGTATTTAATAATTATGAGATTATTTATTAATTTTCATGTCATTATTTGATTAGTTATAATATCCATGGATAATTTTCAATCTTATGTGATTATTTATATATAATAATTTGATATTTATTTATTACATTCACATTATTCTTCATGTTCAAGTTATTAATTAAATGAAATTTTTCTTAGTTATTTATAATTTCATATTGATTATTCCTTAATTATCCATGATATCTTTTTCTATATACACACCCTTATTGATCATTAGAGCTCACCAATTTCTTATGTTTCCTTTACCCATGATGTTTGGAAGTGCTTAATGATTTATATGCATGGATATGCTAAAGGGAATAATAGTGTACTCAAAGAAAAAAACTATTTTTATATTTTATGTTTTCAATTGTAATATGAGATTCATGATTTTATCTATATTACCAAGACTATAGGAAAACTCATTACTTTGGTATGTAGTTACTTGTATCTCATGAAAATGTAATAAAGTAACAATTGAGTATGGGCTACTAGGATCAAGGTATCTATAGTTGGTATCAGAGGGAGGTTTATTTGAAACCATAAGAACTGGATTTTGGAAAACCTACATTATTATGCATATCCCTGTGATATAATTTGAAGATATTTTTATTAAAACATCCTAAAATTTGGGTGAGGAAGATATTATGTTGTATACCTATCAATACATCCATTTAAAGAAACTACATGTGGACATGGTTCTGAAAGATATTCACTTAGGTGTAATAACTCCAAAAAATATACAATAGGATTGAATTTTTAATTACTTGGTACATGAAATTATTCCTTAATACACACATAGTTTATTACTCCCTCGGGATATTATTTGGTTTATTCACATTTTCTTTACAAACCATTATGGAGGATTTAGATATATAGTGACCAAGAATGATCTAGGATTAGACCAAATTTTTCTTAGATTGAAAAGAAGGTTTCATTATTTATACATCATATAAAGTAATATTAATTATTATTTAGTTTCTCACTAATATTATTTTAGTTTATATAATGATTTTTGGTTTTAGTTAATAGAGGGAACAAGAAGGAACTAGGTTAACATTAAATGTGACAGACAATGTATAGATGAGAAACAATATGAGATGATAACTAAAGTGTAAGATATTTTTATTATGATTGATTAGTTATCATCATATATGATTAAAAACATTTACCTTAACCAACTATCAAACTCACCAAATAATAGAATGATAGAGTTCCTTGAGAGCTCAGGTGGTGGATACCATATAAAAAAGATTATTTTTTTCTTATATATAGAGTATGTGCAAAAAACACCCAAATAAATGTACTATAGAAACATGAAGATGCTTTGGGTGTGTAAAATAAGGAATAAAACAAAGTAATTACCAATGAAAATTGAAAAGTTTGGATAATGAAATTGTGAGAATATTGATCTTCTAAGGGTATCATTGATGATTAAATGTTTTAAATGTGGAAAGTATGGGCATTATGAAAATATATTTCCAAGAGGGAGATATCATAAATAGAATCATAAAGTTATTTTGATTAATGTTTATATTTATATTGATAATTAAACTACAAAAGAAATATGAAAGTAATTACTAAGGAATAAGATGATGAAGCATAGTTAATAGTTTAAGAATGAAGTGGAATTATTAAAGTGACTATGTATTGGGATTAAAAAAATTTATAATATAATTATTTTATCTTTGATTTTATTGTTATATGAATCAAAAAACATATAAGGATTATATTGTAGTGGTTTTTGATAAAGACATTACGACACAAGTTGAATGGTACCCAGAAAAGTTATTATGTGCAAAGTTTATCTTTTATGAAATCACATGGTTAATGGAAGATAACCCTTAATATGTGCTTGATGTTGAGATAATAATTATAAATATATATTTATGGGATATAATTTTAGACCCTAAAATCGATGAGTTATTTTATGGTTAATATTATTTTTGTTAGAGATTATTATGTTTTTGGAATTATGGAATAAATTTGATAATTTTATATTTTATTTAACGAATAAGGAAAAAAATAATTCTGGGAAGCCTGGAATTTTTCATAATTGTTTTATAGTGAGAAAGGTATTAAAAGTTTGGGAAAGTGATATTAATAACTACTTTATATTATATGGGTAATATAATGTTTCTTTAGTGACATTACTTCAAATTTTTGGACTTTGAATTTGGTGAGCCATATTTCGGATGATTATTGAGGTTAAATATTTATGAAATGGATTAAGTTTATCTTTTCAGTTATTATTAAGGTTTTAAAAATTATTTTTTTATAGGAAAACTTGTTCAAACCATTTTTCTCTTGGAACATTTATATGGACATAAAGAATGACTTTTAATTCGTTCTCTAATCAATTAATAGTTAATTTTAGTGTTGTAGGTAAAAAATTTATTTTTACATTCAATTATTTTAGTAAGAGATGATGTTGAAATTGATCAAAAAAAATGAAAGAATGAAATTTTTAAAATTAAATATAAATGTATCATGTAAATATATGACCTTATATTCATAGATAGTAATATAATTCCTCAACATTAGTATAAGGATCATGAAAAAAATATTATCACATTACCTTTAGATATGATGAATTAATTTTTATTTTAAATCATCTTAGATTTTGTTTTTTAGTTCCATAACATTCCATTTATAATTCACATTCTTTTGATCAATTATCTATATTACTCTCTATACTTTTTTACCCTTTTCTTCCATGTCCATATATTCACTCCACAACAATGTTATCTTTTATGGAAACATAGTTATATTTTATTCTAGATGACCTTTTTACTTCTATTTATCATATATAAATAGGATGTTCTATTAATTTTTTACAATGTAGGTTTATAAAAAATGCATTTTTAAATTTCAAACCATTAATTTTTTAGATCTAGATAAAATTGTGTGCACATAATTTATTTGGGGGGGGGGGTAGAATGTAACACCAAAAGATTTAAAAAAAGTAATATTAGGTCTGGTATCATATATGACACAAAAAACAAGAATATAAGAGAATTTAACAACCTAATAAATTGAAATATTTTTTCATTTAACTAAATTTAATCTCTTTGACATATTTCAAGGCACAAAACACTCTGTTTAAATGAAACATGATACACTATAAAAATATTATTATTTAAATATGAACATTATAACCCAGATGTTAAGTTGAAAGGTATTAATATGAATAACTAAAATATGAAAATTAGTTATTTTATATATCTATAAAATAAATTTAATATTTAACCATTGATTAGAAACTAATAAGAAAAACTTGAATGAAAAATAAATGTTTTCTAAAAAATCACATTTTTCTAAAAGACTTCTTAGTTGAGCTTTATGCATATAATTTGAAATTATTTTTTATTAATTTTAGAAAATTTTATATATAAAATAAAAATATTTTATTAAATATACATGTAAAAATAATCCCCGAGTTAACTTTTGATAATTTTCAGAAAAGATTAATTTTTTTTTCAAATGATGAAAAATATAATTTAAAAAATATATATAAAAAATTTATGAAATTTAAATGGAATATCATGATTTTAATTTTATTTAATTTAATGTAATTATTATTTATTTATATTTGATTGTATTAATTACATTTTAAACACCTTTATACAATATTTTATTATTGATTTTTTTTTTGTTGAAAAAACATTTTTTAAAAAACTCTTAAAATGCATAATGTTTCCGCTTTTTGATTAATAAAAATAACCAATAATGTGAAATGATTTAAATTCAATTTATATATTTTTTATTTAAATTTTTAATTTTAAAATTATATAATTATGATTTCAACCCATATATTTAACATAAGATCATATTTTCCTTGAAAATTACATTTATTAATGATTGGTCATTCATTGTTTCTTTGGGATTATTTTTAAATTATATTACACCACTTCTCTGAATGAAATTTGAAAAAATGGATTCCATATTTCGAATCATAGTAGTTAATATTATTTAATTAGTGTAACTTAATTTTTGACTATAATGAACAGTAAAAACAGTAAAAATTTAACACTACAATTAAGGAAATTTTTTTTTGGGGGGGGGGTTAAATAAGAAAATAAGGGATAAAATGACATAGAAACTTGTCCAAAAAAATTTTTAGGACCGTATTTAAATCTTATAACTTCAAAATATTAATAATGATCTATTTTAGAGGAACGTGGAAAGAGAAAAACATGGGTATCACTTTTTCATTTCAAATAATCAATGTGTTAACTCTCCCCCACATATAAACAACCACCCCCTATTCTCTTATCATTAAAATTACAAAACCATTTGGATCATCCAATACCTAATCATATATATTATCCAATTCCCTCTCTACTTTATAGAGACTTTAGTTTTTTTATAAATCCATCTTAATAAGGATTTAAGGATAAACCTAAAGAGGCTCTTTGAAAAAGTTGTAAAATTCCTAAACGTGCATATTTATTTTATTTTTTTCCATATATTCAAAATAATATTCAAATATACGAATATAATAAATCTTTTATACCCAATATACTGAATTTTTGTTATGTTAATGGAATAAATGAGATTGATATCTACTTCTAAAAAATTTGAAACTAAACAATCTATACTATCTGATAATGATCTATGAGTAGAAAACACAACAAAAGGAAAAATAGTTCTCTGCTATGATGAGAACCCTAAAGTTCCATTATTGTATTCTTAAATATATATTATTTATCTATATTAAATCATTTAATGGACACAAATGATATAGGCTATTAGGGGTAGATACTCATAGGACTTTTACGCCCCTTATAATGGGATACACCCTTTATAATATCTAGTGTAAGATTTTATGAAAACAAGAACTTCTCGTAAAAAATCAATATTTATATGTATGATTGGATGTGACTTTCTAAAGATGGGTTTATTTGTTAATATAATTTATAATTATTATCAATGAGTGATATAAGTTGCGTACTTTGATGTATTGATGAAAAATGTGATTACATTTGTTCATTGTGACTTGGGATACATTGGGCATGTCACAAGTAATATATCATTAATGAAAAATGTAGTTACATTTTAAAGTAATATATATATATATATATATATATTGTTCAATATGTGAATTCCTCAATGCATCTGACTCTCCTTGGTCGAATCATGGGATGTGCGCATTTTGCGGTGAGGTCAGTATTTTTGAATTTTGAAATAGGTTGAATGATACACTCTTGGCAGGGTGAATGGTTATTTTGAAATTTGATTTTTTTAATGGGTGTTTTGTGAGGGTGTAACTTGATTCTGTATGTTTTTGTTGGTTCCCACATACCCTCAATGTGTTTCTTCAATAAAATAAAAAATATTTATTTGAAAGTATTTTTCATTCTGTTCTTTAATAGAAGTTTATATCCTAGTTCCTTTGATAAGAATTATATAGAATAAATATATCAATGTCCATGGTGTTCTATAAGCAATTTTAATTGAAAGAATGTTAATGGAAGAGACACCGATTACATATGTTGATGACACCACCATAAATCCTACTTGATTAAAGATATCATGATAAAGGAATTACATTACAATGTAAGATTATGTATGAGGTTTTATTTCATTATGACATGAAATTATTTCTCAATGGGTGACTTGTTGTGTTTCTAGATGCTAACCTTAGACTTTAAGCTGCTTCACCTAATTCCATTGAGAAAGAAAACTGGAGGGCCACACACTAAGTTTATCCAAGATCTATGTTATATAATATATTATTATTTATTATTTAACTTGTTGAATAAGTATTTTTCACACACATGGTTTAATAATTTTTCACGTTTTCTCAATCACATATATTCTGTCACTAGTTATTCGAGAAAATATTTTATGAGTAGAATATTTGCTAAATATTTATTTTCTATTTTGGGAATATAATATTTATTTCATTTTTTAGAATAATGTAGTAAAATTTATTTATTAAATAAATATTCATTATTCAAGGAATAATAAATATTAGGGAGGAATGAATGTCCATGGATAATATCCTAGAACGAAATAATATATATTGAATATTATTGGGATAAATAAAATTTAATTCATGGTTTTATCATATTTCAAGTAAAATTATAATAATAATATTATTAAAGACATGGGACTCCACTGGGATTTTAGAAATAATAAGGTAGAATCTGTAATTATTACTTTATAACACTAGAGGTATATAAACATAATTGTATTATTTTTCGAAAGAGACAATTCATTTTGGTGTTGTGCACAATGAGATATAGAGAGAATAATCTCAAAGAAATAGATATCTCCCTCTCCTAGAATACTCTCAGTTGTAGAGAGTGATCATCTTCTACCACCACTCTCAAGTCTAGATAGATTTAGGAGAAACCTTCCCAGAAGTGGTTATCAGGGTGATCAAAGGTGAACAACACAAGTGTTAATATCAACTATGTCAGCACCCGGAGATTCCTATAGTGACTTTTGAATGTTTTTGGAACACATGTGGATCAGCGCTAGAGTGAACCTATTCTTAATTCATATAATTCAATGATTACATGACATAGAGATGTTGTTCAATCCATAAATGAAGAAATAATTTATAGTAACAAAGTTATTTAACAGATTAAATTAATAATAAATAATATATGTCGATCATATGTTTTGGTTTTGATTTTTATTCATTTTTTATATTCTTTGATTCAATTCCATTGATCACAACATTTATTGTCATTTAAATCTTGGATTAGTCATCTAACATAAGAAAATTATGAGTTAGACATGACCCATATGATGCTTTACTACACCAGGAACCTATAAGTTGAATGATAGGGGTTTCATAATTATTTATATTTATTTTAGGATCATTGACTGATTTATTCATTTTTCATTATTTTTCAGTTATTGTTTTATCATTTTTTAAAAATAATTGTGAGATATTATTTATTAAATTATTTTTTTTTCAAAAAATAATCAAATTGATAAATTTTAGGAATGAAATAAATTTGAAGATCTCATCTGGAAGTGATGAGGAGTCTTTTAAGACAATACAAGAGTACACACCGTTTACTAGTGTTTAATACATGAATAAATGATTAATAATTAATTACAGCCATGTGAATTGATTAAAAATATTGAATTTAATTATACACCACTTGTTAACCAGGTCATCCTAGTGTATGGTTAGTTTTAGTACATGCTGTGTAACTTCCATAGATGATGTGTTGTCCCTTTGTCACATCATTACATGTATCCTCTTACACAACCTACAAGACCAGTGACCATGTAACCCAGAGACCACAAAATGTTTATCCCATGTACATGATGTTCTATTAAATATTTTCCATGGAAAAATTACACATTGAGTGTTAAAATTTTAGTTGTTATATACATTTTTTTGTATAAATTAAATTCCCTTGATGTATTGTGTTATACATTCTACCATGTTAAGATTTATTCACATGCAACAATGACTTATCTTGCTTTTCATGCAATACTAATTTTCTAAGAAACATGATTTTATTATTATAATTTTTTAAAAAATAGAATTATAAACTATCCATTAGAATAGATGGTTATAACAGTATTAAATGAATGGAAAAAGTATGGTTTATATATTTCATACACTTTTGAAATTAAAAGGAAATATTCTTTTTAAAAATATTTTAAATGCACGTATGTATGTTTTATATAAATAAAATAATAAAATAAATGTTATTTTATTAAATTAGTAATATATATATATATATATATTAAATATTTAATATAATGTTTTACATTCATCCTATGTGTTTTTTAAACTTGATATAAGAACAAATCCAATTTTTCTCCTAAAAGAAGTATTTCTTTAAAAAGGATATTTTCCCTTCTTTTTATAGAACACTTATTTTAAATATAAATTTTGAGACTTTTATAGAATATATTTTACAAAATATAATTATTATTTTAAATGGGGTTATTTTTTTTGTTTAGTTTTTGGTATTTTACTATTTAGTTTCATGCTTTGATTAATAGTAAAAAAACTGAATTTTAATTATAAAAAAGATTTTCGTCAAAATAAATTATCACGTTAAATTATACTATTAATTTGTTTTAATTTATAATTAGATAAAAGTTTTTTTATTTAATCCAAAATTAGTAATGTGAATAAATTATACATTGAATTTATATATAGATTCATATCTATCTTTTGAATGTTTTCACTTTAAAGACCCTTGGTTTCGTCCCATATGTGGGATTAAATTTTAATTAATTTCTAAAAATTATGTGAATTAAATTTTAATGAGTGGATTTAATATTTGGATCCATAACTTCTAAATTAATAAATTAGATTCATTTTATTATTTGAAAATATGAATGGCAATTTAGTAATTTTTATTACCATGGTTAAGAGTAAATCGAGTAATTAAGGGTAAAAAATAATATTATAAATTTTAGAAAACTACCATAATACATGAGAAAATGTGATTGGATGAAGTTAATTCAACCTTTAATACATAAGGTTCTAAATTTAATAATTTAAAAGACATGTGTCCATATAAAAGAGTTGCATATTATTAAAATCAAAGGGGGTGAAAAAATGTCACACTCTAACTTTTAATAAGTATAATATTTTTAATATGGGGCTAGATAGAATATAATATTTAATATATATATTATAATAAAAATTAAAATTTTTATATACATCATAGAAATTTATTTGTGATTTTTAATGAGGAAATAATTATCATAAATATTTACAAAATGATTGTGTAGTAATTATTCTATTAATGAAAGAATCAATAAAATGATCTTATAAATATTATAATTAATATATTTTGAGTTTCTTAATGTTATAAATATTTTTTATAGGTAAATATGACATGTTATGGGTATATTAGATGAATTTTCTTGATGTTATCATGTAGCATTGAGTTTCTTAATTTCAAAATAATGAATAGTATATAAATTAAAACTAAAGATATTTTATGAAAGTAAAATTTTATTAAATTACATAAAAATAATAAAAATCCTACATAATGACAATTTAATGAGATATGTTCTAAAATATCCTAAAATTTCCATTTTTTGTCTAATTAAAACTTTACATATAAAAATTACATTCTTTTAATATTGAAATATTTGTTAACATTGTTAAAATTAAAATGTCTTAACAAAGGGTCAATTAAAATGATTAAGTTTAAAATAAAAGTAAAACTTATATAAATTCAAATTTTGATGAAATTTAAATATTATAATATCTAATATTCCAATAAATACACTATTTTATGTAGTTTTATTGAGATTGAATTTATTATAAATTAGTATTTTGAGAAATTCCAAAAGATCCACTTCCATCTCTAATAAAAGGGAACCTCTTATCATCTATTCTTCACACATTATAACCTATTTTTTTTAGAAAAAATATATCCAAATCTTCTAAATCCATCACTAATTTCATCATTGGATCCTTACATAGGGAATAAATCCAACCAAATAATCCCTTTTGTGAAAATAAAAAGGAGATTCCCAAGGAAGAGGTAACGTTCATCAGCAAACATTTTTGTTTTATATCCTCCTTAAAACTATCATATTAATTTTATTTCATGATTATATAATAAAATTAATATAAATCATACAGTGAGATATTATAAAAATAATGGTTATACATATACCCACACACACTTCCATCAAATGGGATACATAATCATCATTCATGTGTAGGACAGTCGCAAACCAATGTCACTCATTATTCCATTTTCACCTTTCAAGGTTGAAACTAATTATGGAATTTATATTTTTATATGATATTTATTATGTATTTGTGATTTATATATGTTTATGGAATTATTATATAACACACACCTTCATCCTTTCTATTTTTTGAAAATATGATAACTTTGTTTTTGGATGTGTGAACTACCGCCTTCTCAATGTGACGTGATTTGTTCACACATTACATGGAATGTATTAAGGATTAGTATAGTGAAATTATATGATATATGTTAATTAATATTTTTAATTTAACATTATTATATATATAAATCTATATACAAATATTTTATTTACTTTCATTCTATCAATACGACCTGGAATGGAAGCAACGTTCATGCATTCGTACGACCCACCGTCTCTCCATGGATTGTGTATTTAATTTTCAATTTATATTTTTTTATTTATAACCATAAACATATATGTTATTAATATATGTGATATTTATATCATTTTTATCATTATAGAGGCAATTAAATCATGGTAAAAGTATTAGGACTAAGAATAACATGTCAAAACATGTAGGAGAAATAAAGCAGTTATTACCCAAAACATAATATAAACATAGAATTTTTAATAATAGGGTAATATAATTTCATAATTAAGTTAAATATTATATTATATACATGAATATTATTCCGTAATTTATTTATAATAAACATATATTTACTATATATGAGGATTTCATGAGTACGATGAGGGTCATGATATAAGGTATGGGATTTCCATCTCACTTTTATTTTCTGTGAGATATAAAACATGTTTACCACCTATTTCATTTATGTGGGGGTATATATTTCCCATTATTTTATTATATGATAATTATCCTTAAATTTTTAATTATTTACATGTCCATTTGATTATCTCTTTTTAACGGGGTTTACAGTTCAATAATTTTTTAAAATTGTTAATGCAATTTTATCTCAATTTACCTTCTTTGGGACACATGTTATGTTATGTACCTATACTCTTTTATGAGGTGTATATAATTCCCTTTGAAATTTGGTAT
Source organism: Viscum album (assembly GCA_963277665.1). Classification (NCBI taxonomy): domain Eukaryota; kingdom Viridiplantae; phylum Streptophyta; class Magnoliopsida; order Santalales; family Viscaceae; genus Viscum; species Viscum album. The sequence continues at coordinate 1,472,595,452 of OY728157.1, forward strand.
CATGAATCTTCTTATTTTCATGATATTATAAGTTTCATATAATGTTATTACCTCTTTAGTCAGAAATATGCATAACTTCATAATAATGTTTTCTAAACATGTTTAAAAGCGTTTTAAATGATCCTAAATTAATTTATAAGGAAAATTATTTCAATGATTTTTTAAAAGGATTTTAGAAGATTCCCTTATATTTTTCCAATTATATTTTCATATTTGAGGTTTTTTGAAATATTTTATAATTTAAAATGTATTTTATTTCAAAAAAGGGAAAGTATATTTTCATAAGAATTATTTCAAATTATATTTAAAAAATAAATTCTATATAAGATAAAATTATTTGATGTAATATATGATTTTCTAGGGTTACGATTCAAGGATACCATCCTTATTATTTATATTGTTTATTTTTGTTAATGATGAATGATTTATGTTCTTGTGGCACATATATGTATAGATTTCATTATTTTATGGGTGAGACATATTTCAATCTAAAATGGATTGGGTAAAGAATTATATCTCCTTAGATAATGATGGAAACAAGTCAACGATTTTGATCCACTACGGAAAATTTCCAAAACCGATCCACTATGGAAAGATAGGGAAACATAATCCACTATGAGATGATTGGTAAACCTAATCAACTATGATAATATGGGGAAAACCAATCCCTTATAAATAAAGTATTGTGGCTGGGGATGGTGATGTGTCCCTCTTTATAGGTGTAGTACCTATGAAGTCCCCTGTTTTGTTTTGTAAATGTTCCTTGACTTAGAGGGAATGGTATTACATGTTTATTTATCTTCCAAAAATCCTATATCATATTCTTATTTTATGATTTTAGGGATTATTCTATTTTTTTTTATCATTATTCATTTCTTATGAACATAAATTATTTATTCTATGACTCATGTATATGATATTTGATATACATGGTATGATTTTATAATATTAATATCTTGTTTTCATACCCTTATATTCACTTTTATTCATACATATCTTATTTTCGTACCCTTATTTAGCATTTACGCTTGCATTATTTGTATTTTATATTCCATAAGTTATAAGGAATGGTTTGAGGTATGGATAATAAAGGTGAATATCTTTGTGGTAAACATTAATGATGTTTCACCAAATTGGTAGTTTGTGTTCCATGTTTCCAAAGGCACTAAAATAATATGGTATTTTGGCGTGTTTTCTGGTAATGTATAAAAGGTTCGGAAAAATGATATAATTTCCTTGTATGAAAAGCATGGGTCATTATATTTGGTATTAGAAAAAAAAATTCAACAAAATTTGGAAATTAATATGATTAAACTTTAGTGAGATCCCGAGAGATATTTCCAATGAGATGTCTAGGGATGTATTTATAGATAATTCTATGTATAGGTTATAATCCTAATATTTTGGTAATGATCATGAATAAACTAGGATTAAAAGTAATATGTTATAGATTGAAGGTAATTTACCTTTACGAAGAGGTTTTCCTAATATGATTAGTGTTTCTCACAATATTTTATTTTGGTTTTATTCAATGAATTGAACCTGAAGGAACCGTGTTAATGAGGAATATAATGTAAAATTCAATGATGGACCTCCTGAGAAAAAAAATTTATATAAGGAGGAATAAAAAGACTCATTTATTTGACCACACAACCTTATCATTCCATGAATCATGCTAGAATTTTTAATGAATAAAGGAGTAAACAAAATTTTCTAAAATCATTCTTAAGGCAACACCCACTTTCTTTTAGTGGAATAAATGATCCACTAGTTTCAATGAAATGGATATGTGGCATTAAAAATATATTTTTCATTCTCGTTTGTCATAGCCTAAAATGTTTTAGCAAGTAACTTATCACATGGAAGGTGAAATGAATTAGTGGTGGAACATTATCATGAATATGAGGCAACAAGATGAAAATGACCCTATAGATTGAGACCAGTTCAAGAAATCATTTTTCAATAAGCACACACTCCATATTCTTCTTATAAAAAGGGAGATTTAAGTTTCCTATATATCTTAAGGACATAATAAGAAGATAAGCATATAATTTAAAGGAAAATATAAAAACAATAGGGAGAAGGAGGTAATATTTACTTTATACTCAATATGTGGAAGGGGATATAGAGGAAATTTTTTTAGAGGGAATTGTAATTTTTTAAGTGTTGGAAATAAAGTCATTGGGAACATTACCTCCAGATTAATGAGAAATAAAAGAAATCTACAAATAGTGAACCTCCAATAATTTAGTGTTTAAATTTTAAGGAGTTTGGGAAATAAATTAACATGTTCACTAATCTTGGTAATAATGTTTATGGAATGTCATAGAAACCTCTCACGATAGATGAAAAAGGGAAAGATTATTATTTCATAAAAGATAATGAGATCCATGAAAATTATGGTAATACTTATCATTCTATACTTTTTGGGAATTTCCTGTTTGACTTTGAATGAAAAATCCCTAAGAAAATATTCTATTTCATCAATTAGTGGATTTTCATGTGATTACTACTTGAATTATAGAATAATAAAATGACATACTCTATCGGTACAAGGACGAACCCATGCTTCCAATGAAAATATTTTTGTATAATAAAATATTATATATAAGGACTAAATAATAATGTGTGTATTAAATATTGTTTCAATGTAATCTTGGATAGTATCATATTCTAAGAGAATTCAAGATAACGGTCATTAAATGTTTGGTGTGTGTCAATTAAGAGCTAAATCAAGTTGTTTGGGAGGATTAATGATAAATTGATTTTGGAAATTTAGTAAACTAATTTGGAATGTTTTTGAATTTAATATTTTGGAAGGTTCATAAGGATAATGATTTATGAAATTGTTTAAGTTGATATTTGGATGAGGTTTTAGTGATTATTGTTTTACTTAACCATAAAAAGATTTATTCATATTGGACAACCTGTGCTAACCCATATTTAGGATAACTAGAGACATAAAGAGTCACTTGTCTTCGCATTATGGATCTCATGATCCACTTGTTATTTTAGATTTATAATTTCAACCTCATTTCTTATAATAATGAAAAAATTGGATATAGATCAAGGAATAATGAAAGAGTGAGATTGTAATTATGAGATGCAACAAGTATTTTTTCTCAATTTATTTTGAAATAAAACATTATCATATTTTAAACATTTGTGATGATAGCAATGAACTTTATTATACTGATTAGGTCCACTATTTTTTGGTCATTAGCCTTATAATGCCCATATTCTATATCAATCTCCATTTGGACATGATATCTAAAATTATCTTCTATGTCCATATTTTCACTTTATAGGTATGTTATCCTATATAGAAACCTAGTTATGAATTAATTTGAGAAACTGTTATGTATAATAAATTCCTTTTCTAAAATTAAGTTTTAGAATTAATTTTTGGGTTGTGGGTTTCTAGGAAAGGAAACTTAAAATATTAACCCTTTGATAACCAAGATTAATTTTGATGAAAAAATTCATTTTAAGGGGGGGGAGGTAGAATGTAATTCTTCCAGTTTCAATGAAACTTTCATTGAATGAATTAAATTTATTTGATGTCTTATGTTATAATCTACACCATGTTAATATTGCACCACATGAAACACATGATTATATTTCTTCATATAAAACACTGAGTTTCTACAAAACATAATTTTATTATTATAATTATTTATATAAGATAATTATAAACTATCTTTTTGAATATCATGTATGAATAAGATTAAATATTTTATGAAAGTATGATTTACATCTGTAAAACCATTTTGAAATTAAGATGAATTTATTTAAAAAAAAAATATTTAAATGCACACATGTTTTTTAATAAAGGTTATCACACCACCTCTCATGATATAAAAAACAATTACAATAGTCCCTAAGAATCCATTTTTTGATTTTTCTTGGTAAAGAGAGGCATTAGCTCAATAGGGAGAGTATTAGAATAAATGAAGAAATATTCAACCACTCATTTTTTATAAATGGTCGAAAAAAGATTATTGGATTCATGAAAAAAATGTGTTACTATATAATTCATTAAGGATATCTTGTCAAGGTAGTTGTACCATCTACAAGTTAGATTCCAGGAAAGATGAATGCTTCCAAGCTTAAAAACCTGAAAAATTATGGTAGAGTCATATTCAAACAAAATATTATTTAGATTCCTTTAACTTTCCATATGGATATAAGTAATAATACAATATATTCCCACTTATAAAGTAGTGGAATAAACTTAATGGCCATGAAAAAAACCAATGAAATCACTTCTAGATTCATGATCATGGACCTAAACCCGTGGGGCCCTGATTTACCATATAAGCTCAATTAGAGTTGAATTTGAACCAGAAAATAAATCGTGGGACCCAAGATACTTCGAGTATTCCAAGGGGATGAGGGTAATTAATTTTAGCATTTTGGTGCCTTAACACTGTGGAACCTTTGACCGAGTTGTTGCAACATCCATTTTGTAGCATGTTTCCATTCTAGATGGCCACCACAATTTCAGCAATGGTGAGTGGCGACTGAAGGAGGTTTGGTCAAGAATAGTCTTATTTCGTCCTCACCAGATGATGTACACTAGTTCTGAAAAGGTGACCATGAATAGTTTCTTCAGTTTTTGGGACTTCAGGATATTAAGTGAAACCTTTAGGAGGATCTCAATTATATCCACACGATGTGGGTATATTTTAAAGAGCTCGAACATTACCTTCCAATTGGAGGATGACGTTTGATAATATAGGAAATGATGATTTATATGTTCTCTATGTAGATGGAAGAGAACAAACCATGTGAAAAGAGATACTCCAACACACTGAAGGTTGATATTAGCTGGGAATTTAGAAAATGGGATTCTCCATAATAGGAAATATATGGAGGGAAACATCCATCATGTGTTAAATGATCTAACCTATCAGGGAGTGTCCTACATTTCATTTTTGTAAAATTAAATAGAGTCCAGAATCAAATTCACAACTGGTTCCCAAATCATGATATTTTTTTGGGTCATGAAATCATAGCTTGAAATATTGGATCTTATTTCATTTAAAAGTGAGTTGATTTTTTAGTTGATCATTGATTGTGATGTTGGGAGCATTGGTTTGATTAGAGGATCAACCCAAATTTATAAAAGATGTTGCAATATAGTTATATTTCCAAAATTCGAGAGAAGAATTGACATTATCCAACCAATGAGAATGAATATAGATTTGATCAAAAACGGTTTTTATATTAGGCCCGATGTAGGATTTAATGTAGGTTAAATTTCATGTTTTCAATTTCTCTAAAAATCTAGATCTGAAAAAACTCAGGGAATTAAAGTTTTATTGACATGTTTTCATAGTAATTGGGTATGAAGAGACTGGTCGGACACTATAATATTTTATATTCCTATACCTTTAAGGGTATAAGGTTTGCAACACTTATTCTATAGAACTGTGATGATTTTTCTATTCAATATGCAACTGGTCTAGATAAAATTTCTTGTAGAGGCATTAATGATATTAATTAATGATGCGGGATAGATATAAACCAAAAAAGTGTATAAACGTTGAGTGGCCACCGCATCCTTGACCACACAACATCTCTCTACCATCAATAAGGATTTCCTTTTCCATAAAGGAAAATTGCCCTTAATCTGGCTCACAATGTGAGTGAAGTGGGACACACGAGATCTTCTACAAAACATAGAAATAACTTAATAAGTGAATGGGAGGGTGATTTCTATGATGTCCCAATAATTTATCTTTATTAGTTTTCTAGTCATAGATATCTTCAAACCAAAGTATATGAATAGTATCTTATAACTAATTTCCTATCTTGACACACTTTCATAATGAAAAATTGTTTTTTTGACATTTTTATGTTTTTTCATACCCCCTAAGTAAAAATAATAATATCATCAAGGAAAAATAGATGAGATTGATAAGTGGTACCTTTTACATTCATTATAGTCATCATGTTACCTTTTTCAACCATATGAAGAAGAATACTACTTAAGTAGTCTTCAACTATATCAAAGATAATGGTAGAGAGAGGGTCCCCTTTTTAAACACCCTTGAGTAGGTGAAATAACCTTCTAAGGAGGAATTTATGAGAACTAATCCATATGAAGATCCAAGAAAAGTATTAACGAAAAAAATTAAATGCATATCAAAGACAAAGAATGAAAACACATTACCAATATATCTCTAATCCATTTTATAAACTAATATTTTGATATCAATATTTAAAGATTTGTTACGTCCGTTATTACTCTTTCTGAGTGATTTCACACATTCTTTGGTTGTTAAAATGAAATATTGAATGTTTCTTCCCTTGATGAACCCAAATTGATATAATGAAACAATTTTATCATATATTATTGCAAGTCTGTTGGCCAGGATTTTTGTGACAACATTATTAATGTTGTTGACAAGAGAAAATGGTCTGAATTGAATGATGTCATTATCATTTTGAACTTTAGGTATCTAGGAATAAAATTTTGAATTGAGACCATATGTGAGAGAACCACCCTCGAATAAATTCTAAACTAGTTTGAATACATCTTGTTGAATGAAATCCGAATAAAATTGGAAGAAGTGGTTGGTGAATCGATCCAATTTGGGGGAGATGCCATTGTTGAGCCCAAAGATAACATCCTTGACTTCAACGTCCTGTGGAGTATTTGTAATCATCTTGTTTTCTTCCTTAGTGATGAATTTTGGTATGATTAATTCTATTAATTTGCATTACTAGATGGCCTATTGAAGATATTCATATAAAATTGAACAAAATGATTAAATAGAGCATGCTTATAATCTAGAATATGATACTATTATTTTTATTATATTTTATGTTTCATTTAATTTTTTTCTCTCTTAAGTCATAAATCCAAATTTCTCTAAAACATTTTTTTCTAAATATGATTTGAAGGTGTTTTAAAATATCGTTAATTAATTTTCAAGGAAAAGGATTTCAAATATTTTTTAAAAGTTTTTAAAAGATTATATTATATGTTTTCAATGTTATTTTTAATGAATAAGGTTTTATAAATATGTTATGATTTAAAAAGAATTTTAATTAAAAAATAGAAAAGATATTTTACACAAAAATTATTTCAAATTATCTTTCAAAAGAAACCATTTTCCGACTAAGATAACATAATTTTTTATTACTTATGCTTTATTAGGGTTTCAATTCAAGGATACTATCTTTATTATTTCTATGTTTTATTTATTTTTATGATGAATGATTTATGTTTTTATGGAACACAAATGTATTGTTTTCATAATTTGATGGGTGGGACTAATATCTACTATGAATTAATTGGATATGTTTTTATATCTCATGAGGTACTGATGGAAACAAGTCAATGGGATTGATCCACTAAGGAATTTAGGGAAACACTATCCAATATGGGAAGATGGAGAAACCTAATCCACCATGGGAAGATGGGGAAACACAATACCCTATGGGAAGATGGGGGAACCTAATCCCTTACAAGTAATGGACAATAACTGGGGATGGCGGTGTGTCCATCAAATAGGTTTTGTTACCATGAAGTGCCCTATTATGTTTAGAAAATGTGCCCTGACTTATAGAGAATGATATTACATGTTTATGTATCTACCAAAAATTTCATATATTATTTTTATGTTATGATTTCTTGGATTACTCTCTTGATTTACTAATGATTAATGACTTATTAAATTCCATTATTTATAACATGACACATGTATATGATATTTTATATATAGGATATGATTTTATATTGTTAAACTCATGTTCTCATACCTTTATATTACTGATTATGCTTACGTATCTCCCTTTTATATCCTTAATGATCATTTGAGATCAACCCTTTATTTATTTTTTCTATTCCATAGGTTAGAAATAAATATTTAAGGTTGGGGTAATAAAGGTAAATTTATTTTTGGGAAACTTTGAATATCTTTCACCAGAATTAATTTTTATGATCCACGATTCCAAATCCACTAAACTAATACTAACATTGGACATGTATTACTAAAATGTATGAAATGTTCCAAAAATATTATTTAATATATATGTTTTAAAATTAGAGTTCATTATACTGAGTCCCTGGGAATGTGTCACAGGTAGATAGTAGGAATAAAACACACCGTTTATATTCTAATATATACACTATATACTTTTACCAACTTACACAGAAAAAAAATTAATTTTTTATAATGATCAAACCTTATAAACATGTTTTCCATGTAGTCATTAAGTTGATAGTACACACCATGTGAATATATATATATATATATATATATATTTATATCTAATTAATTTTTGTGTAATGTTTAAATCTGCATACTGTGTACAAATTGTGTTATAATATTTACTCTATGTTCATTGAAGCATAACATGCTATATAAATACAAGATGTTCTATGGGGTCATTAAGTAGATAATAAACCCCATCAAAATATGAGATAATTCTTTTCTGCCACATGTCATAAAATGAAATAATATATGAGTATAATAGACTTTGGGTAGTTCAGAATGGTACTCACCATGTTTCCTCTCAGGTACATTTTTACACAGTTATTTTTAAATAAATCTATTTAATTTGCTTAAAAATATGATGGATGGGATTCTAATGAAAATTTAGAAGATAATTAGGATAAAATATTTTATTAATTAAATAATATAATTATATTATTTGAGTGAGATTTACCTTAAATAAGAATGATTATAATTGAATGCTTATTTTATTGAATGATCTATTCATTGAATGCTTGTGGATGATCATAATCCTAGAACCAACCTTTTTATTTGATTGGTTATATTTAATTTAATATTAAATTATATTTTTATCTATTGTGTAATCTCTCCTATTATTATGTAAGGGTCTAAGTTCCCATTTTTTCTTTTATATAAACACCTTAACCAATCCATTGGTTCCCTCAACTACATTTGAGTAAAATCATTTGTAATAGATTGATCTCCCATATTTTAATAGTCAGTTAAAGTTTCGAGTTGAAGTGAAACCAATCCAAATATAATATATAGATGGATAGGTGGAATGCTTAAACATGAACCATAAATGGTTTAAGGTTTTTCCCCCTCGGCCGAGGGTTAGATCATCATCCGATAAATAAACTAACCATTAGTAAAAGATCATTATTAGACCACTTAATTATTTTATTTCTATAAAGTGTCCTGGTTATTTCATTATGGATGTTTTTTCAATATTATATGAAGTAATGAATTAATAAGCATACATGAAAGAACTAATATAAATTGAATTATGTATATCCATTATCTAATATATTGTTAATCACTTATTTAAATCCACTTAATATTAAAAAGAATGTTATGAAGATAATAATTGGAAATCTACACATAAAAGATAAAATCCCTAAATTGTATATATTTACTCTGTATATTCTTCCACTACTTCGGTTAAAATAAAATTGTAGTTAAAAGTGATTTACCATTCGAATTTGGGGTGCTTTAAATTTTAAATGACTGTTAACTTTATGTTTTGGGTTTAATTAACTTAGTAAAAATCAAGGGTTTAATTCCAATGTATGAGTTGGTTTAATTAAGAGGAAATGGTGGAGGAAATTCAATTTAACATTTTCAGGATTTGGGATTTCCTTCAACTAATCATGGAATTGTGAGTCAATGTAGTTGGAATTTGGAATTCCCACCTAAAAATATTTAAATTTCTTAATCAACCAATGTTAGGGTGATGAAAAGTTGAATATGGATCTTTTCTTCTATAATTTCAAAGTAAGAGAATATTCCATTGATAATGGCGTGGGTTATTAGGCTTTGATAAAATAGTGAGAGATTAATAAATATAATAATTATTTTTTTGTCTAAATTTTATTTGATAAATTACTCATACTTTTATCATCTTACTTTTATGAACAAAAATAAAAATTACATTATAAATATCACTATGATCCATACATTATAAGGATAACCATCTTACCAAAAAAAAAATTCATGAGTTGAAAGTGAGCTTATGAATTATCCTATTCCATGAATGTAAATTTTTTTGTGACGGAAGCACCTATTCCTTATTCACCTTGTAGTAAGGCTAGTGGGGAGGAGGTATCTCTCTATGAGAAACATTGGAATGTTTCTAAAAATATTCAGTTTTACATGTTTTCATTCATGACCAATGATCATTAGAAGAAAAATGGGGACATATATACAAATAACATGATGTATTACCTTAAGGATATCTATAAAGACAAGGCGAGACAAGAGAGCTATGATATCTCTAATAATATGTTTACAACAATGTTTGAATAGTCCAATCTAGTTGTGCCTCATTAATTCATTCTTATTTGCTACATTGAATACTTATACTTCTTAGGGATTAAATTACTAGATGAGTTTCACCAAAATATTATAATTTTTTCACTAATAATGTCCTTCTTAACTTTTATTATTAATTTTTTCATGAGAAATAATGGGAATATTATTTTATAACTTCTTACTATGATTATCCAAGAGGACAAGGAAATGGGGTGTGACAAACAGGTAATCCTTATGATGGATAATAAAATTAAGAATAAAGAAAATAGGTATAAGAATCATAATAAGTCTAAATCCCATGAGAATCTTCCTTCCAATAAGAGGAAGATCTAGAGGCATGGTAGGGAAAACGAGACAATATTTTTTTCATTTGGAAAGAAAGGCCAATGGAAGAGGAACTGCACCCACATTTAAGGGGAAGCAAAAGGTGCGTTCATTAACAAATTCAATATTAAAATATGTGTACATTGGGTATTAGATATATCTTTTGGTGCTAAAATCTATATCCAAATGTTCTAACCAAGTATATTGGGATTGATATCTATAGTATAGGTGGATTTTCAAGCTGCCAATGGTGTGAGGCTTGCTTCTCTAGACATTGGAGCCTACCAAATTTCATTTCCAACATTAATTATATTTTTTTAAGTGATTTTTATTATATAACAATGATAAATAAGAACATAATTTATGTATTCTTTATAGATACTAATGGTTTTATTTTCATGTTTGAAAATAAGATATGTTTCATTTTTAATGACAACATATTTTAAGGTATGCCACATTTATATAATAGTCTTTATGTATTAAATTATGAAAATCAAGATTTGAAAATAGATAAAGAATCAATCTCACATGATTCATATCACACACAGCTATGGGATCATTGTCTTAGTCTTGTAAATGAGAATGATTTGATAGAGCTCTATCAATATTGATATTTATAATTTTCTGAAATAAAACCACATTAAATATATCATGCTTATTTATATATAAAAATAACCAAACCTCCATTCAGTGAATAAGGTTAAAGAGCCACAGATATTTTATGATTTTTATACGCATATGTGTGTGGACCATTTATAGTAGAAGATATATGTGGTTATCCTTACTTTTCAACCTTTAACGATGACTTGAGTAGATATGTCTATGATTATTTAACGATATATAAGTACAAGTCTTTTGAAAAACTAAAATGATTCAAGAATAATATATAGAATCAAATTGGAATGAAGATAAGTAATCCTTGATTAGATTGGTGTAGTGAATATCTTAACCAAGAGTTTATTAACATTTTATTAGAATTTAGGTTTCTATCTCAACTCACTCCACCAAACAAACCACTATGGAATGATGTTAGTGAAAGGAGAACCATACCTTATTAGACATGGTAAGGTCAATGATGTGTTAAATAGATCTTCCATTATTATTTTGGAAATATTCCTTGAAAACTATGATATAAACACTTATCTAAGTAATAAATAAAGTGAAAATTGAATTCCCTTCAGGTTATGGAGTGGGAATAAACATGTTTTGTCACATACAAATGTATGGGGATACAAGGTAATTGTTAAGTTCTTAGGAAAAAGACCTATACCTTGGGGAATAAAGTGTATCTTTATAAGGTATCCTAAGGAAAAAGGGATACTACCTATACAACCCATCAGAAAAGAAAATTACCATTCCCAAACATGCCATCTTTCCTGATAGAGAGAAAATCCTCAAAAAGGATAATGGGAAAAAGATTTAATTCGATATAGCTTATTCCCAAGATATACAAGAGTTTGTATTATAATAAATTCTATAGGTCCCCATGAAAAAAGTAGTTCCTGAAAAAAAAGTACAACATATGAACAATTTATTGGTAAGATAACTAGTGATATATGATTTTCAAGTCACTAATTATTGCGACTCATTATTGGCAGAAAATGATGACCATATCTCCTACAAGGAGGAAGTAGAGATATTCAAAGGTACAAGATGTAAATAAGACATGAATTCTAATATAGATTACATATATCATTACGAATTTTGGGTTCTATTCAATTCCCCAGTTGATGTAAATCCCATCGGGTAAAAATTAAAATTCAAGAGAAATATAGACATGGAAGGTACGGTAAATACCTATAAAGAAAGGATAGCTTATAAAGGGTTTAAACAATGTCAAGTAATTGACTATGAGGAATCCTTTTCATGAGTGTCCATGTTTAAATCCATCAAAATTATACTTGGTATATCAGTTTTCCATGAATATAAAATTTTGTAGATGGATGTCAAAATAGATTTCCGAAATGGGAACCATCAGGAAGATGTCTACATGAAACAAACAGAACTTTCAGTGACTCTAGGTAATGAAAAAATATGAAAGTTGTAAAGACCCATTTATGGATTGAATCAAGTATCTGTGTCATGAACATTAGATTTTATAAATCTATAAAATAAATTGGGTGTTAATAATGAATATGAGCCATGGGTGTACAATATTTTTTCTGGGAATGTGAACCTTATCCTTATAGTATATGTTGATGACATATCACTTATTATAAATGACATACCAGTGTTACAATGTATTATGGACTGGTTAGAAAAGTTTTTCTTTATGAAGGAAATAAGTGAAAAAATCTATATTCTAGGGAGCAAGATCATTAATGATAGATCTAATAGCCCTCTTGTACTAAGTCAATGTACTAAAATTGACTAGATAATAATGATATTTAATATGGAACAATCCAAGAGGGGATTGGTTCAAGAGTCACATGGTATACATATTTCTAAAAAATGTATCTTTCAATACAATGAGACAGAGAGAGAATGCGTAAGAACCCATACGATTCAATGATATGGTCAATCATGAATTCCATTTTATTTATTGAGCTATATATTTCCTATGAATTCATTATGGTAGGAAGATATCAAGATGATATAGGGGAACAACATTGGTATTATTTAGAGGTTATCCTTAAGTTTCTAAGAATAACTAAGGATAGGTTCCTAGTGTACAGTGGAGATGAAGATATCTCCATAACATGTTATACGTATTCAATTTTTTAAATTGATCCAAATGAAAATAAGTTGTAAGAAAAATATGATTTTGTATCAATGAAGGAGTTGTGAGTTGGAAGAGTTTAAGGTATCCATTGGTCATTGATTCTAAAGTTAATTTTGATTATATTGTATATTATGATAAATATAAGCAATCCATTTGTATATGATACTTTTTCCATGATCTTGTTGTGATACCTTGGATTAAATAACCTATCACATTTTTGTGGCCTGCCACCAGAAGAATGGAGTTATTGTATACTACCATTATATGTGTATGATTACAAGGAATTAAATCCCAAAGTACTGAAGACATTATTTGTCATTATAAGCTTGATATATACATTAGTATTTTATTAAAAATGAATACAAAAATTGTAGCCTATTTTTTATTGATAATAACATTATTTCATCCTGGGTATCCTTGAATATCTTTCCCAGCACACTTCTAAGAATCATAGAGAAGATAAATATAATAAGGGTGAGCTTAAATTATTAGTAAAGGTAATTATAGTATAGGAAATAATCAATCAATTAGAATTATCATTATGGAAAGGAAAATATATTAACACACACTCCATGAAATCAATAAACAAAAAAGAAACTACATAAATAATACAAGAAGGTAAATAACAGAAAATTCATTCCATTTAAATGACTATATATTGAATAAATAATATGGAGAGGTAAATAATTGATAACACATGACATTTAATCAGTAAAATGAAATTGAAATGAATCCGTATATTTTTTCAAAGTGAAAATATCTTGAATTATAATTATTGAATCAAAATAAAGGTAATGATTAATTATTGGATTTCATGTATGAGGCAAATAAAAACCTATACCATAATGAACTTTCACAATATAGTGTAAAACCAAAGGTAGAAACCTGTTTAATTTATGCATCTATTTTTTCTCATGATAAAATGTTTATGCATCAAAGGGCTACATAAAGTCCAAGCCTAACCCATCACTGCTAGTCCAAAGAAATCCTCATATCAATTAATCAATTTAATTAATAAACAATATTCCTTATGAAATATTTATATTGAGTAAATAATATATATTTATTAATATTTACTAAGATAATAAAATAAATATGAAAGAAAATTCTGTATGTAAAAATGGTATAAGGTCTAGGCAATAATCATATAAATGACAAATAATATAGAAATTTAGGGGAAATTTAATGTCTACTGATCATAAGAAAATAAATATTTCAAGGAGAATAAAAGGAATAATGGTAGGTAATGTCAATATAATACTTGGTAAAATAAATCATAAACCTTATAGAGGTAGAACAAATATGGTATCAATACAACAAATCACTGTATGGTTAAAGGGCCGTTGTCGTTGATTGATAGAAATATCATAAAAGGAAAAAATATCCTTTTCATTTTGAAAATTTTATTGGAAAACATTTTCTTTGAAAATAAATGTTTTTACAAAATTATATAAAAAATAACCTTTCAAACATGAAATATAGGCTTCAAATAAATTAATATTGGTAATTATATACATGTTATACATGGTTAAAAGAACATTCATTTTACCAGGTAAAAAGTGTAGAAAAGTTCCTTGTTTTCAAAGAGAGAAGAACATTAATTTGAAAAATTAGTAAAAGAAAAAAGGGTAAAAATGAATTCAGAAAATTATTTTGGAAGGGTGAAAAAAATTATTAATTTTTTTTATAAAAAAGGGTTTTCAAAAGAAAACATGTTATTCGACTAAAGAGAGAAATGAAGTTGGGTTTTCTTAAAAACATTTTATAATGTATTTTGAGTACCAAAGAGTAAAAAAATGGTAGTATTACTTGAATAAGATCATGAGTATCCATATGATAATAAAATTAAAGGTTTTATTGAACAATGATCATATAAACCTTTTTAATACAATTTTATGAATATGCAATCCTTATTAGAATGAGATTGTGAAATAAACCCATAAAATGATCATAATGTTGAAGTGATAATAAATCCATGGATTGATTATGTATATTATATATATATAAACATAAAATAAGTGTAAATACATAAATATATATGCAAATTAATTATACACACAATCAGATAATATTAACAACAATGAGGAAGTAATATAACCCAATGAATAGGAATTGTGTTATGTAATTTCTATAGCACTTGGAAAATTTAATTTCAAATCCACTTAGATTAAATAATTAAAATTTAAACTCAAAATAATATTAATAAGGAATTATTCATGACATTAATTGTCAAAGAATAATTAAATACAACATATAAAATAAACTAGTGCATAACATTACAATATGCCTTAATCAAATTAATTTGAAATGAAGTCCCTTACTACTTGGTAAATTTTTAATTATAATCACTATGAAATAAATAATTCAAAATGAAAATATATGAAGCCTAAATATAAATTTATTAATCATATAAAATAAAATAGAATTATTATATACACTAGACAAAATAAATAAGTGGTGAAAGTGGTGCATGCCTAATAGAATGAAAAGTGAGACCAGAATCTATTACCTTACATTTACTTTTGGGTGAACGTCCATTGAACTCCAGTATAAGGGTTTTAAACTGGTTAATAAATAATTATATAACCATAATCACATTTATAATATCATATATTATCTTCTTATAATATCTTATTAACCATTTGTTAACAATTTTTCATTATTTTTACTATTTCAGGTGTTAAATGCCTAGTATTTCGAGTATGTTTCGACTTGATATTTTTGTTATTCTTTAATAAATCCTAATTTAATTATCAGCAGAATGAAATAATGTTTTAATTAATATATATATATATATATTCATTGTATATGTAATTATAATAATCCACAATATTTGGAGATAGAAAATGAAATTAATCATTCATGGAGACCGTAAGCCGTATGTATGCAAGAACACTACATCAATTTCTTATCATATTTAAAAGAATGAAAAGTAAATGATATATATATTTTATAATTTTAGTATAATATTATTTTCAAATAGGTCACATATTTTTATTAAAAATATTATTAATAAATTCAATGTAAATTGTGAAAAAATTAAACAGCTTTGAAGAGGTGGTAGTTCACACGTCCACAATTGATGTTATCATATTCCCACAAAATGGAATGCCTAAAGGTACAGTTATATAAAAAGTTATAAATGCATAAATACATGATAAATAATATATATATCATATATAAAATACATATTAATCATTATTTAACTCTTTTAAAAGTGTTAAATTTAATAACAAATGATATTGGTTCATGAGGTGGTAGTTTGATGTACACAAGAACGATGATTGCCTATCCCATTGGATGGATATGTGTGAAAGTATATGTAAAAATATTAGAATAATTTTTTTTAGTATATTTAAAATATCTAGGTTATTATTATATATTCATGATATAAAAATAATTTAATGGGTGTAGAAGTAAATGAAACATAAGTGATTATTGAAGAACATTACCTCTTTTTGGGAAACTCCATTTGGTTTTTACAAAATGATATAATTGGTTTATTTTATACTAAAAGTGAGGCTTCTAAAAAGTGGGGTAGGTATTTAGAGGGATAATTTATTCATATATTTCATGATAAATGTTTTTAGAGGTGTGGATAAGTTGGAGGGGTGACATCCTTTTTATGGTGTAGGAGTGATATCCTAGTAAAATTTTGTAAACGGAATTCCACTCATGTTTTTTCTATATAAATAGTCTCAAATAATGAGAAAAATATATAAAATTGAGGATAAGGACTAAATATGTTCATCCAATGTATTTTTGAAAAGTTTCTATGTTATTTTGTAACTTAAGATAAAGTTAAGTCCCTTGTTAAGCTATTTTTTCTCTTAATTACTATAATTAATTTTAATTAATTTCACTAATATTTTTAGAAAAAAACTATTTTTACGATATTATAAATTATAATTTATTATTATTTGTAATATGTAAGACATATTTCTGAATTCTAATCACATAATTGATAGAATGTAATTTAAAATTAACCCCACAGACAAGCTGACAAATCATGTTTTTAAATTGTAAATGTTCAAAAGATTAAAATGTTTTTATACAAAATTTCAAAGTAAAATTGATTCAAATAAACCAAATTAGACTAATTTATTTATATTTTAACTAATTATATATTGAATAAAATTCAAAATATAATTTTAAACTGTTGTTTATTTTCATGAAAAAAAAATTTCAATTAAAATGTAGTATTTTTCACTATTTAGAAAAAAATGAAAATTCTCAGAAAAATAAAAAAATTCACCCTAATATATTTTTTATGTTATGATTTCAAAAATTAAGATTAATTATAAAAATAAGAGATTATAAAAGTTTTATAATTTAGTATGAAAATCGACGCACCATTTAAAGGTTGTGAAATTACGTTTATCAAAATATAACTTTTTTAAACACAATATTGGCTTGGTTTTTATCTTATGACTAAAGAATTTGTTGGATGATTATAAAAACATTTGGTTAGATATATAATATATATATTATCATAAGTTAATTAATCCTATTTATAATTTCTAATTTAACAAAAATGTTTTATCTTATTTTATTGAATAATAACATTTTAATAATATATTATTGTTCTATAAAACTCAGTCTTGCAAGTAACATAAGTTATTGATGAAAATGATTATTTCTTTTGATTTAAGATAAATTTGTATTTAGTGAATAGAAATCTGTAAAATTTATTTAATTTATTTATAATATTATATATAACATAAAATATCAAGAGGTTACATGTTACGATATAAAAGTTATTCGTTTAGAATTTTTTGGGTGTTACATTCTCCCCAACTTAAATAAATTGTTACCTCATAATTTAAACTCGATATTGGTAATTAATTTTTTGATATTTAGAAATTAATTTATTGAAATAACACATTCTGAGAAGTGTTGGTAAAACATCATATTTAAAATAGAGTATAATAAGTATCATGGTTATATGGAACAACACATAATAAGAATTCCAACTAGGTGAAAATTAGTGCCATGTGAAGATATAGACATAGAGGAAAATCATAAATAATTATAGAGGGTAATTGAGGCCATTGATCACAAATAAATGGAATGTTGAGGTTATCAAATTCATAAATCTTTGATTATTTAAAATATCATCAATTCAACCGAAATTAAGGTATTAGGGAAATTTTTATTTCTAGATCATTTTAATAATGTTAGGGAATTATTTTATTAACTAAGAATATATGGAATTATACTTACTTGAATATTTTCAATTTCATAAGAAAAATTTCATATTTTGGTTGTGCTTCGGTCAAATTATATGTCATATTTTGCTCCATTAAATGGATATCCTCGAAATAACCCTTTTTAAGGACTAAAATTTTCTTTTAATAGATCATAATACCCATAAAATAAGTCATTATATTTATATCAATCTATTTTCCAAAACAAATATACTTATGGAATTAATCTTGAAACTTCAAAAATGATACCACTAGTTCATCATTAACATTTATTCCTTAAATTTTTTAAATAAAAATAATTAAACATTAATCAACACATCATATAGGATAGTGGTTGGTGAGAAACCCTTATCATACACCAACCATACATTCAAGCCCCACCACCTTTTTGGATTTTAATGGTTGTCACCTAGCATGTGGGGTTTCCTTTTTATATTCTATATTAATATAATTTTCAAAATAAATATGATAGAATGCTTGAAATTTAATCAATAAATTTCCTTTCAACTATGGTTTTCAACACAACTGTAATTCATAAATACTTCATCTGTTTATTTCATCATTGTTCCTTCTATAGTTTAGAGTTTATCCTATGGAAGAGGGTATTGATTTGGGTAATTGTCATGTTCCCCACATTTAATCCCAAAATAATATAAATGGATCATTAGGATGAATTTCATTTCCATCCATATTACTCTCATTTTTTCTTAGAAATTCTTGGCTTTATATCATTATTTCCCATACATAAAGTATTTCCTCATTCAATTGAGACACTTTACAGGGTGAATCCTTCCACATTTATTGCAAGATTGTAATTGAGCCTTCTTTAATATATAGTCTCCACCACTCGAACTCTTATAAACCTCTATGATTCTCTTCTTTGGGGTTTTCATGAGTTAATTAATGTATATATTTTCAATAATATTTTGTAAAAAATGATTAGGCATAAGCATAATATATTTCACTCCTAGAAACAACTCATTGTGTTTTTTCTAATCACCCCCTTGTCCTTCATGTTCAATGTTAACACGACTCCTTTAGGTTTAATCCCTTAACTAAAACCAAAAAACATTGTGTGATTAAAAATTTTCATGTTGAGAAAAATGTATAATAATTTATAGGATATCTATGTCAAAAAAACTTAATTTCAATATAAAACACCTTAAGTTTAACCTAGGTCATTCATTGTCACCATCAATTCAAATTATCTATAATTATTTGTAAATATATTTTGAATTATCTTATGTATATCCCTCAGGTGTGTCAAACATGGTGCGAAGTAAGACTCTTTTCACGTATTAAGTTATATTGGAGTCATTACTGAAACAACTTTTCGAAGTTGTTAACCCTCATTCCATATATTACAAAACCAAACCCATATTTAGTATCAAGATAGGGATGTGTTATTAGGAAAACCATGTAATGTATATCCAACTGAACCTTCAGGATGTTTTTCTATACTTATCCCAAAATTATATCTTAGGGTTACATTCGCTAATCTATTTTTTCTGAATCTTGTTCACAAGGTTTCTACTATACTTTCTCTGATACCAACCATAGCGACCTGAACATAGAATCCCATATCCAGTGTCTCTTACCTTTTAATTGGAAAGATTATGGGGAATAAAATCCCAAAGGACCAAAGAGTTTAGTAGTATTTGTCAACTAGATACATAGATTAGTATTTTCTTACAAATTAATACATTAAGTACGACATAATTTTTTAAAATAACTTTATTCTGTATATCATATCTTTGAATATCATTCTTAAAAGACTTTATAGATTCATAGGGAATGTAAAAAAAATAAGGGTGAGATCAAATTCTCAGTTAGGGTAAGTATAGTGGGTTAAATAATTAATGAATGAGCAAAAAAATTATGAAAATTTAAATATTGGAACACACCTACCATGCAATTAATAACCTTATAAGGAAGTGAATAAACAATATATAAATTCAAATAAATGAAAAATATTCCATTTAAATAATTAGATAAGGATTAAAAAAGTTTGATAGGTAAATAATCAATAACACCTCCATTTAATCAATAAACTAAGAATGAAATTCATTCTTAGATTTTTTCATAGTGAAAATACCATGGATTATAAATTCAAAATTAAAATAAAGGAAATTATTAATTATTAGATGTCATGTATGAGGCATATGAAAACCCATACTTTCATGACCTTTCACAAGATCGTTTAATACTCCAGGTAGAAACCTATTTAATTTTCATAGCTAATATGTGTCATGAGAACATGTCGATAAATCTAGGGGATATAAAATGTAGGTCCCCACCTATCACTACCATTCCAAAGCATTCCTCATATCATGTAATCAATTTAATTAATAAAAAATATTACTTATCAAATATCCATATTGATTGAAGCATATAGATTTATCATTATTTCCCCAGATAATAAAATAAATATCAAAGAAGACATTGTATGTAAAAATGGTATATAATTTTAGCAACATTCATATCCATGATAAATAATATGGATATTTATGGTCAATTTAATGTATAATGATCTTTGTAAAATGAATATATCAAGGGAATAAAAGGAATCATGGTAGTTAATGTCAAAACTATCCTTGGTCACAGAAATCATAAACCATTTAGAGGAAGAATAAGTATGGTATCAATACAAAATATCCCAAGTGGGGTAAGGTTATAGGGTTATCATTTATGTATATAAATAAATTTAAAATATATAAAAATTTCATTTTAATTTTAAAAACATTTTTGAAAATATATTATTTGGAAATAAAATTTTAAAAAAATATTTAAAAATTAACATTTTAAAATTGTAAAGGAAACTTCAATGAAATGACAGTGAGTAATTTCATACATTCCATACAAGGTAAAAATAACATTCTTATTATAATATTAGATGGTTAGAAATGTTCTGTGTTTAGAAGGGTGACTAAAATATTAATTTGGAAACATTTATAAAAGAAAAATCGTGAAAATTTACATAATAAATAATATTGTAAAGTTGATTTTATTTTGAAAACCATTATATAAAAATGATTTTTAGAAGAAAATAGGTTATCTGACTATAAAAAAATGAATTTAGATTTTCTAAAAAACATTTTATATTAATTTTGTGTATCAAAGAGTAAAAATGGAAATATTACTTGAAAATAGTATTGAATAACTAGAGGAGAATAAAATTAAAGGGTTTATTAAACAATGATTATATAAATTACTTTAATGGTATTTTAATAGTAGTCAAACTCAATTAAAATGAGGTTGTGAAATAAACTGTTAAAATGATCATAATGTTAAAGTGATGATTAATCTATAAATTGATTAAGTGTATAAAATTCAAATCCAGGTAAAATAAGTGTAAATACATAAATATATATTCAAATTCATTATACTCATAATCATATAATATTAATGATAATGGGGAAGTAATATAGCCCAATGAAAAGGAATTGAGTTATGAAATTTTTAAACTACCTTTTCACATTAATTTCAAACGCCCTTAGATGAAATAATTAAAATTGGAATAGAAAATTCCATGAATAATGATATATTTATTATATTAAATTTCAAGGTGTTATTATATAAACAATATTAGAGAAACTAGGTGCATAACATTACAATATGCATCAATTAAAATAAATTTAGATGAAATCCCATATTACTTTGTAACTTTTGAATTATAACCCCCATGAAATAAATAAATTAAAATTAAACTCTGAAAACCATGAAGATAAATTTATTCATGATATAAAATAAAAAGGTGTAATTATATACATAGCACCAAATAAATAATTTTGGCAAATGGTGGGTGCCTCACAGAAATAAACTAGTACGCCGCCCGTGCATACGAATGACGCTATAAATAAAATATTATTTTTAAAAACCATACAACATGACAAGAAAACTGTTCTGCATGAAAAATCATCCAACATGAAAAACATATTGTATTAAAAACTGATAAACCTGTAGAAAACTCATACTTAAATTTACAACATGAGAAATCCCAAATACATCAGTCCTTAGAACAGACCACAACAGAAATAATACTGAACTACATGAAAATTTTAGTACTAAGAATGAATGAAGAAACTTATAACATGTATTAAAAATGTTGAACAACATGTACATATTATAACATGTTGAAAAAATACAGAAAAAATCATACCATAGTGGAGTTATATGTTTTCAAATAGTTAATGTAAAATCAGACAAAGAATAGTGCAGTTGGATAGGTACATGTACAAATTAGAACATGTATAAATAATTATAAACAATATATAAATTTTAGTACTAATAATGAATGGAGAAACTTATAACATGTATAAAAAATACAACTGCAAATGGAGGTGTAATAGATTGTATATACGTAAGAACTATTGAAATAAAATCTTGGTAAATAGGAATCTGGGTAGTGGATATGATGTACAATGTCAAACTAGAAAATAGTGGGGGAAAGCATTGGAATAAAATCTAGGTTAACTCAAATGTACGTTACTGTGTGTAACCAAAAGTAATTTCTATTTCTTCCAATACTGGAAAAAATATACATAATTTTAAAAAAAGTAATTCTCTTAGTTGAAAAAACCTTAAAACATATAAAACACAGAACCTGATGAATTTTCAGTGATAGAAATAAAGTATACATCGAAGGTCGTACCCAGCACATCCCTTCAGTCAATGTTTGATCTCTCTACATATTATATGTCATATTTCTAATCTGTTTATTTGATCAATTCTGGGCTGATAATTCTTCAGTAGGTTTGAAAGGAACAACCCCTCATTCATTGTACCTTTCAACAAAATCAAGAGGGGGGATGGGATCATGGGATGGTATATAATGTAGAAAAAAATGAAAAACTTATATGAATATTTCCTCATCACATGAACTTTCTAGAATAATAACATACCTGTCAATCAAGGATTCAGTATAGATATTCAGGTTGTAAGCTTCTTTTTCGGAAAATTTATCATAGTAGAATCCATTATAGTTATTAATTTGCAATCACATAAATGAAAAAACAAAGGGAAAATGATTATAATAAGGCTTAGTACTAATAATTAAACACCACAACAATATATACAGTTCTCACAGATGAGTAAAAAAATTTGTAGGAATGAACTGTTTGGTTAAGCCATAATGGAATATTACAACATTATATGGACATGTGTGATTTTTTTAACTATTATTGTACATGTTCTATTCAGTAACTGTACAATATGGTTTAGTAGTAATGAAAAAAGAAAACAAAATGAATAACAATGTTTAGGCCCGCTGCAGACAGAATGAATTGAAGTAGATTATAAAACTGGGAAATAAAACATCATAGAGGAAACTGTCAAATATTTATGGAAACTAAGTAAAACTTATTTGTAATAGGAAACCATTACTAGAAAAACTCCACAATGGAAAAAACCTGTACATGCAATAAAAGTGTAGGCCTGGTGTGGATAGAAACCTGAAGCGGATAAACTAATTGGATAGGTGAAAAAAATAACAACAAAAAAATGTCCGTTCAAAAAAATATATTTTCATTCCCCAGAATTATTTAAACCATACTTTAAAATTATAAAAACATTTTGATGAATTATAAACTAAAACAAAATTAACATTAAAATTGAAGGTACATATACAATATGTTAACATATATGATAAAATTGTTGGTTGCATGGGAAGGGGTTGAATGCAATACTATACAACATAGGTGCGATCTTATTATAATCTCTTCCAAATGATTTGAGGCTAATATAGAGTCAATGCGGTATAAATAAATTATTGATAACTAAAATCATAGGACAAATGGTGTGTTTGAAATAAATTAAGGACTAGTTAAAAGGTCTTAGTATATCCCAAAGAATTATCAATTCACATTAATGTGTGCGGATCTGTTACAGATGTTATCATAGTGGTAGAATTGTTATGGGGGTACACATTTCAATGCAGGTCGTATGAGTTCTATTTTGGATCAAAAGGTTAAATATTTATGAAGCCAACTAAATATTCGTATTACTGATCCAATAAAAACCACTCCTAAGATGCAATTAAACTGATGACAATGTATTCTGTGTCAATGAAATTTCAGTGAAATGTATTAAAAGCCTTTATATTTAAGTGAAATCAAATAATAAACAAAAATAAGCTAGTATTTATAAGTGAAATATGAGTCTACATATTCAAATATAAGCCTACATATTAAATATAATAAAGAAAAAATACATGCCTATATATTCAGTAGGCTTCTATATTCAATAAACCTACATTTTCAATAAGCTTGTATTTTCAATAATCCTATATATTCAAATATAAGACTACAAAATTAAGCATGCATATTCAATATAAGCTTGAATATCTAATAATCAACAAATATAACCCTACATATTCAATATAATATTGAAGAATTTATATTAACCAGTTACTAAATGTACGCACAAATGGACGATCAATGGAAAAAATGTGGATTCAAAATGAAATCATAATATAAGTAGACTTATATAATAAAAACATCATTGTCAATATTACATAGATTCATTCAAAAATAGAGAAAAATATAGAATAAGAATGATAAAATAAAACAATGCATAAAAACATTAAAACATACCAGTAGGAAGACTAATCTGGTCACCTGAAATAGAACAGACTGAATATGATTGTAAACTTTTACAAAACTGGTCGACAACCATAATCAAATAAATTTTTGCATCAATTAAAAATTACCTTGGGTATTTTTTATCATTGTAGTCAAAAACTAGAGAACGTTATTAAGAAACCTAAATTAAAGAATACATGTAACCACATTGAGAACTATTACATTGATCATGAAATATAAAAAGAAAGACTACTACAATGATCATGCAACCTCTGAAAACATGATTGAAGGAATAAACATGTATAATGGTGATGCAAATTGAATCTGCCGTAGGTGCAGAGGACCTCCTAAAAGTCTAATTAAATGGAGTTGGTATTGTTCAATGAATTGGGATTTTTATTGGGGATATGAATGTTTGAACATCCCTAAGACATGTTTTTGTATATGGAATGGGACCTGGTAAGTGTTTCAGATTATTGGTGAACTGTCGGAGTAGTTATGTAGTAGACAATAGCTAAAATTTCAGCTGCATAGCAGTTCACACCATGACCAAGAGAGGTCCTGCCATGGAGGAGGCTGGTCAAGGGGTTATCCCCTCTATCAAAGCTACATGGTTGGATGGCCCAACTATAATAAAGATGCTTCTCTAGGTGTGAATGCGCTTTGTTTCATAACACCATATCCAAGGCTGTCTGTGATTTGTTTCATAATACCCTATCCAGGACTCTTAAGCAATTAATCATATGAATGATTAAGTTATTATTC
Source organism: Viscum album (assembly GCA_963277665.1). Lineage (NCBI taxonomy): Eukaryota > Viridiplantae > Streptophyta > Magnoliopsida > Santalales > Viscaceae > Viscum > Viscum album. Next base: position 1,472,621,328 of record OY728157.1, read on the forward strand.
CAGAAAACCAGTTTATGCATGATCTCCTCTTCTATGACACAACACTATTTTAGTTCTAGATTCATTTATTCATCTACTTATACCTTTGTGTCCTGGCATATATAGTGGTGATTTGATTCAATATTTAATAGCTATTGAAAGCAGAGTTTTTCTTATATACATGTTGATTAAATTGTCGTGTGATGAACTCAATTGCAATGAGATTCAACAAACACAATTAATGATATCATTGGTTCCAACATGTAATAACTATCCTCACCAAGATTTAATATTATTTATACTGTATTTTTTTACTTGTTTAGGGAGTGATTAACCCACCCACATAAATCAATGGTATTTCCATTTTATCTCAATCAATCTTAACAAATTTCTCTTCAATATTTTTATTTATTGAAAGTGATCCAGCATCATCATCATCTTACACAATTAAAGGCTCTTCATTAACAATTTACCCATTACCTTGATCCTCATTAATAAACAAAAGCATTATTAACATACTCTACAGTCCCACTTAGTTAGGTGGTTATGCATTTATACAAACTTGAACTATCATAACCTGAGAATAAGTTTAATCTCAGAAAAGGAATAGTGCATGATATATTATTATTGCATATTATGATTATAAAGTGATGTAAGTGTTATTATAACATTTTAAAAATATAATGAAATCTGAGATTTCATTATGGTAAATCAATGAATGAGAAACAAAAAATAATATATTACATTAGTAATACTACATAGTAATCCTATTAATCATCATCAATAAGATGAATATGTTGAAGAGTAACATTTTTTGGAGAAAATATTCAAAAGAGTTTGAGTAATGGTTTTCTAACAACAATATTCATATATTCTACTCAATAAGGGATTGAAGCATTTAAGTTGGTAGAAAACAAAATTTCCATTTGTAAAGAAGTAAATGAAGAAAAAAGAATATGGATGACAAAGTAATTGGGTGTGGTAAATAGTTAGATAAAATATTTAAAATTACCTATCAGGTATTCTTCATGAACATTATTCTCAATGATGCTAACCAAAGGAGAAAAATTTTATGTAGCTACTGGGAAACTGCTTTGACTCTTAGATGGGACTGCTGTAAGGGATTGAGAAAAGAGTAAATGAATGAAACAATGAAACCCAATGAAAATAAGTAACAAATTTGAGGAGACTGGCATATATAATTAAACCAAATGAAAACATTTATAGCACTCTTTTAGTTCTAGACTCATTTGTTCATCAACTACTAACTTTGTGGCTTGGAATATACACTGGTTATGTGATTCAATATTTCACTACTATTAAAAGCAGAGTTTTTCTTATGTACTTATTGATTAAATTGTCATCGACTCTCTTAATGGTAGAATCAATTAATGGTTTGATGAACTCAATTTCATTGAGATTCAATCTATTTATAGGCAACTCCAAATTTATTCTGTGTTATTCCATGTCTTCTCTAAGTATATCTAACTCTTGTACTATCCCATAATTCACTGAACAAACTTCCTTAAATTTATGATCATGAATAAGCACAACAATTCCATATTTTGGTTCCATAATTCCACTATTTGGTCTAATAAACACAACTAATGATATCCTTGGTTCGATTATTCATTGTTTTGATGTTCCCAGCTTGGTTTTGTAGTTTGAGTCTGTCTTAATGAGTTTTCCTATGTTTGTTGTTTCATTAATAGTATCTAGTGTAGGAAATGTGTAATACCTTGTCAAAGATGGGAAACTTATCCTTAAAGTAGAAACTTCAAGGTTTTTTTTCATTAGTCCCTTGCTCTTGTGATCCAAATTGGTTGCATGGGAATGCCAAAATTTCCATTAATAGAGAAAATGAAAAGGAAGTAAACTGACGTACCCAAAAAAGACATATTCTATCAAGTTGAAAAATATTGTGTTAAAAAAAGAGAAAGTTTCATATATTGAAATGAAATATAATTCCAAAAAACTGATCTTTTTTACTTGTAATATAATTTATTCAACTCTTTATAGTTTGAATTTGACAACCCACTGCAATCAATGGAGGTCCATTTGTTATGTTTTTTAATTCCTCTTACTTTCCAGCTATGTAACATCTATAAAAGGTCCCTTTATAAGCCATCACAAAATATTAACAAACCATAACATTGGTAAGAAACATTAACAGTCAATAGAACCTTTCCCTTGAAGCTTCTAAGATCCAAAGCCTATCATCTAGCATCCTGCAAGAATTTGTAGAATTTTTGACACGATGATATGATACATTTAGGGAAACAACTTCAAAAAGATTCTACAGTTATAAATTTATGATATCAGTGAATTTCAAGGGAAAACATAAATATACTTGTTCAAAAGCATTGAATAAAAGGGATTATAACCATCAAACAATTCAGTCAATTAAATCCAAAGTGAGTTGAGAAGTATATCTATACATTTCCAATATTAGGAAACACCTGAAAACAAAAAGTATCATGTATACAAGTTTATTCATATTAATTACTTTAAATTTATGATACCAGTGAATTTCAAGGGAAAAAAGAAATATGCTTGTTCAAAATCTTTGAATAAAAGGGATTATAGCCATCTAAAAATTCAGTCAATTAAATCCAAAGTGAGTTTAGAAGTATATCTATACATTTCCAATATTAGGAAACACCTGAAAACATAAAGTATCATGTATATCAGTTTATTCATATTAATTCCTTAAAATTTATGATACCAGTGAATTTCAAGGGATAAAAGAAATATAGTTGTTCAAAATCTTTGAATAAAAGAGATAATAACCATCAAACAATTCAGTCAATTAAAACCAAAGTGAGTTGAGAGGTATATCTATACATTTCTAATATTAGGAAACACCTGTAAACATAAAGTATCATGTTTATAAGTTTATTCATATTAATTCCTTTAATGAAACAGATCAAGAATAGCTGACGGGTCACCGATTTGAAAATCATATAAAAAAATCTTCTTGTAATTAACCATAAAGACTTCAACAATGATTGCATTCGAATGTGAAATTTGTTTACCTGAATTGCAGGATCTGTGGTGAAGTAATTATAAGAACCTACAAAATGTCCTCCTGAAACATGAATATTATTTGTACTTTAATAAGAAATAGAGTTCCTAACGACTTATGGATCACATGCGTAAATTTATGTAGTACCTGAATATCATGACATTAACAGTACAAACCGTGATTGCCTACTTAAAAGCGCATGATCATTTTCTTTTTCAATAACTAACATGATGACAACTAGAAGCGAACATGAGCGGATTGATGAAAGTTGTGCCAATAATTGTATTTGGGAATACATTCAATATTAATTGAAATGAACCCCCAAAAAATATGAGCATAGAAAAATATAAACCCACATAAAAAAATGAACATGTTAAAAATATTAACTTTTCAAAATTTGAACCGTGGAAAAGAATATGAACCCAAGAAAAGAATATGAACCAGTAACAAAACCTTTTTGCATGCCAAAACCTATAACATACCACAGAAGATGTTTTTTTCCAAACATGAAATGAAAATTATGACAACAAAACATGCTGTTTGATATCAGCATGCATAACCGAAATGAAATTGAATTGAGTTGCAATGAAAATCCTACAATAGACCATAGTAGATGTTTAATTTTTTAAGACAGGAATTGATAAATCAGACAAGAAAATCTATTATTTGATATCAACATGGTTAACCGAAATGAAATATAAAAAACTTTCAAGGAAAATCCTACAACAGACCACAATAGAAGTATATTTTTTTCAAACAAGACTTGAAAACTCAGAAAACATTATATAAACCCATAATCTTATAGAATTAAAATGATATGAGTAATGTAGATGCACAGATTTTGGTTTATAAATAGGTAAGTAAGCTCATACCTTAGGTGGGAAGATGTTGCGAAGGGGAATATGAGATGAAGGAAGTGAGCCGAGAAGGGTAGGTGATGTCAGTTGAAAATCCAAACCTGAATCCCTTGAATAGTCATATAAAATTTCAACCTGGAGGGGGTTCGTAGGGATAGAGTGTCAAAGGATTAAGGGTGATTTGAATGGATTTAATGTAAATTGAAGCAACTTATAGAGACTTGGGGAAGATTACCGTAACGCCGTGGGATTGGTTCTTAAGGGATTCACAATCCGGAGAATCTTTGAAGGTAATTGAAAGTGGGATAATGAACATTGCGGAGAGGTAAGGATTAACTGGGATAAGGAGTAATATAAGGTATGAGGACGATGAGTTGTAGTGAAACCAGGAGAAGGATGACGCCGCTGTTGGGAGAATGCGGAAACCCTAGGCCAGGAGGAGGTGATTCCCAACCACGACCAGGAGAAGGAAGAACATGGAGAGTTGAGGTCAGATCCGAAGGCAGATATCGAAGAAGGAGGGGGACATAATGCAAGTTGACTAGGACAGGAAGCACAACAAAGGTGAGGGTTCTTGGGAAAATTAGGTCATGCGATGCGTTGAGGCTCGAGCAGGACCAGGAGTGTGAGGCCGATAAAGAATGAGATAGGGAGCGGAGGGGTGATGTGGATGAATAGACAAAGGGCACGTAAGGAAAAAATGATGTAGAGGAATATGAGATGGAAATGTTCCATGGAGGAATTCTAGGATTAGTAGATATAGTATAAGTGAGACAATAATCCCTTACTTTGCATTTCCTTTTGGGTTAAAGTCGTTTAAAATAATGTATAAGGGTTTAAAAAATGTTAATAACTTATAAAAGAACCATAATAATATTTAAAATATCAAATATTATCTTCTAATAATATATTATTACACATTTGTTTACAATAATTCATTATTTCACTATTTATGGTGTTAATTGAATGTTTTTTAGTATGTTTTGTCTTTTTATTTTTGTTACTCATATGTAGATAATGATTTCATCATATAAAAAATATAAACCATTATTTAATTATCATATATATATTTATGGTGTTATAATATTTATCTCATATATTTTAGATATTTTTATTAAATCCATTGTTAATACATTCCATGTAAATTTTAAAGAACCGCTTCGCTTTAAGGATGCGGCTGTCCACATGTCTACAAATGCTGTTATCATATTCCCATACAATGTGAGGCATGAAGGAATTTTTTTATAATATGTTCTAAAAGAATAAAAAATAAATAATATATACATATATATAATATATAAACTATAAATTCCCCATTATTTCTAACAATTAAATGTGGTTAATAGAAGAATGAATGCCATCAGTTTGTAAGGCGGTAGTCCACTATACACTTGAACGATGATCCTGTATCTGATTTGTTGAATTTGTGTGATTTTAGGTATAACTATTATCATAAAATAATATTAGTATATTTAATATACTATGGTTAATATATAATAATTACATTAAAATAATTTAATGGGTGTAGATGTAAATTAATCAAATGTGGTTATTGAAGGACATTATCTCTTATCCGCGTAACTCATTTTGGTTTATAGAAAAAGACTTCATTGGATTGATTTATTCCAAAATTTAGGATTCTATGATGAGGTAAGGGATATTGTGTGATTATATTTGAATATTTTATGGTATAAAAAGGGCTTTATAGGTGTGAATAAGAGTTAGGGGTGATTGAATGCTTATAGTGGAGGAGGAGTAACGTTTTTGTAAATTTTTGAAAAGGAAACTCCACCCAAGTTTTTTTCATATCAAGTGGATACAATAATGAAAAAAATTAGATTAAAAGTAGTATAAGGTTATAATATGGCCATAAAATATATTTTTGGATAAGTGTGTAGGTCATTTTGTCCCTTAAGTTAACTATTTAGTCCCCTGTTAAGCTAATTTTTTTCTTAATCACTATAATTAATTTTAATTACTTTCACTATTTTTTTTGGTAAAAAATGAATATGACCATATTAGAAATTATATGTTATTATAATTTCAAATATGAAATCTATTTTTTCAAATTCCAATCCCATATGTGTTATAATATTAATTTAAAATTAATCATGCTGATAGGATGAAAAAGTGGGTTTCTAAATGAAAAATGTTCAAAATTTTAAAATGTTATTAAATCGAATTTCAAAGTGAAATTTATTATAATAACCTAAAATAGGTTGATTGATTTATAATTGATCTAATTTATCTTTATTACGTATATGATGACATTTCTGGTCATTTTCTCCTTTAATAATTTAAAAAAATGGGAAGTTAGATGTAAAATTTTTCAGTACTTATCAAAAAATGAATCCTCTCATTAAAATACAAAAAATTCACCCTAAGAAATTTTTAATGTTTTTATTTAAAAAATGAAGCTTATTTTGAAATATAAAATTTATATAACTATAAAAATTTAGTTTTAAAATAGGTACGCCATTTAAACGTGACAAAACAACATTTATAAAAATATAGATTTTTATGCGTAATATTGAGTTTTTTATTCTCTTATGACTATACCATATATTTTATGAATGTTAGAAAATTTTATTTGATATATAATAAATATTTTTATAATTTAAATAATCTTATTCATAATATAAAATTTAAGGTCCATGTTATATCTAGATATATTTATTAATAATATTTTAATATTGTATTGTTGTTCTGTAAAACCTAGTCTTGCATGTAATGCATGCTATCAAAGAAACTCGTTGTTGCATTTAGTGAAAGAAAACTCGATATTATGTGAATAAAATTAGATATAATATATTAAATTTATTTCAAATATAAAATATACCGTAGAGTCTTTATAGGTTATATGTCATCATATAAAATTTATTATTTTAGAATTTTTGGGGAGTCACCACATTGTATTGTGATAATAATAAATAAACGACTCTCAAAAAAGATACAAGGCCACTCAAATGGAAAAATAACACACTCTGAAAGTATCACCTCTTGAGGTATTTTTCTCATAATGGTGAAATTTCAGTACGAAGAGTTCTCATAGGAGAAAAAAGATCGACCTTTTGACTAAAGTCATATATTAATAGGAGAATGAGTATCAAGTGAGGACTAGAAGACAGGAGTTTGTTAGAATTTGGATCTAGTAAAATTGGGAATTTGTTGGAGTTGGTTCCCTAGAACTATCTATTGTGTAATTTACGATAACATATTTTTTGAATATTAAAAAAATTACTATCATGTCATGATTTTTCTTATCTATAACATTGTATGCAATAATTTCATTATAGTAGTTTTCTCATTGAAGGGTCATAAAAATTCCCTGCTATGATGAGAACCCCTAAGTGCCACATCAGAATTATTAAATATATGTTCTAGAGCCATATGAATTCATTTAAGGGAAAAATGATATTGGATTTTATGGGTGGAGACTCAAAAGATTTTGATGCACCTTCTCATGGTGTATTCTATTGGTAATATGCAGTGTAGGATATTATAAGAAAGAGACATTCCAGTAGGAAGTCCACATTTATTTGTTTCATTGCATGTTCTTATACGTATACCTACTTATTGATACTTAGAATTTAATATTATTAGTAATGATTGTTATGAGTCATGTACATTGATTTGTTGATTTAAACTGTGAGAACATATGTTGGCGGTGAGGCATGATACATTGGGTGCATCAGAAGTAATATTTCATTGATGAATAATATGAGAAAGGATTTTTACATTCTATAATTTCATGGATGTTGATATATTAATACATTTTATTGTAATGATATAGCCTATATAAATCAATGTTCATAGTGTTCTAAAAGTATATTTTATTTTTAGAAAGTCAAAGGAGGAGACATCAAGAATATTAGTCGATGGAACCAACATGAAACATGCATGATTAGAGATATCTAGATAAATGGATTATATTATATAGTAAGATTCCATATGAGGTATTATGTCATTTTATAAATAACTTATTCTCTATGGGATCCTTGGAATGTTTCAAGATTATAACCTTTTACTATAGGTTTCTACATCTAATGCCACTCAGAAAGAGGCCTATAGGGTTACACAATAAGTGTATCTAGAATCTCAGTTAAATAATATATTATTATTTACTATTTCAAAAGTAAAATAAATATTATCCCTATTTATGGTTTAAAAGTAGGTAATGTTTTCTTTATAACATATATTTTATCCTCAGTTATTTGATAGAATATTTTGAGGGAATAATATAAAATGATTAGTTATTTTCCATTTATTGAGTGTAATATTTTATTATTTATTATTTAATAATTAACTGATAATTATTTTTTAAATAAATATAAATTATTCAAGGATCGATAAATATTAATGAGAGATGGTGGACTAATTTTAATGGTCTGGTGATAAATAATATATATTTAATATTATTTGAATAAGTATTATTTAATTGAATTCATGATTTTAGGTAATCTCAGGTAAAATAATAATATTATTATTATTACAAAGATAGAGTTTTATGGGGATTATAGAAATAATAAGGGTCAATGTGTAGTTATTTTGTTACAACTCTAGTGTTATATAGACTAAATTATATTATTTCTATGTAGAAAAAATTATTTTTGGTGTTGTGCATAATGAGATCTAGAGAGAATCCTCTCTAATATCTAGATAGATCCCTCGCATAGAACATTTTGAAGAATAGAGAGACATAACCCTCCAACACCACTCTCAAGTCTACTATGATCTAAGATAACCCTTCCGTGAAGTGGTTCTCAGGGCAGTCAAACACAAACAATGAAAGTGTTTGGATATTCCACGCTAGTACTAAGATATTCCTACAATTATATTTGAAGGTTTATGGAATAGGTGTAGATTACAATAAGAGAGAATTTATTCTTGATACCTACAATGGAATTATGGTATGACATTTCAATGTTATTAGACTTATCGATTATGAAATGATTTCATAAAATTTATTTATTTAATTTCTTAAATCAATCATAAAGAATATGTTTTGATCCAACACTTTGGTTATTGAATTTATTCATTTTATATACTCTTTGATTCAATTACATTGATCATGGTGTTTATCATCATGTAAATCTTATAATAATCATTGATTAGGACAATAGGTTGAGCTAGAAATGCTCCATATTTCCTTTCATCTATGCATGGAACATATAACATATACATTATTAATTTCTATTCCATGTGGATATGATAACGTCACTTATGTGTACGACGGACTACCCCCTCACGAAGTGATGTGAATAATTTTTTATCTTACACATAACATGTATGGTATTAAAGATAATGTTAATGAATATATTTGTTTTTTATGACATATACATTATTCTGGAAATATAATATCAGGCCCAACTTTTTATCTTTCCATATATTTGAAATCAATAATGTTGGCTATGTGTATGTGTGGACTACTAATTCCACATAGCAATGTGAAATGTTTTTTATTTTATTATTACATGTTTTGTAATAAAGAGGTATTTTAATAATATATATTATATATGTAAAATAATAATTATTCTATAAAGGTAAATTAATATTTTTTTCTTTTCATTTTATCCATTGAGAAAAAATAAATAACATTTATACGTACCTACAACCTACTATCTACATGAATGGTGTAATGAATTTCCTATCGTTAAATTTTATGGATTACACTAAATAATTATATAATGAATATATATATATGATATTTATATCCTATTTTACATTTTAGAGACTATTTAACCATGATAAAAGTACAAGGACCAAAATTTCCAAACCAAAATATACATGAAAAACTATGTAATTATCAACCAAAACATTTATTTTAACAAAGAATTGTCAATAAAATGGTGATAAAATAAAATAAGTAAATATTATATGGTATGAGATATATGTTCATGGTTCTATAATATATTTATAAAAAACTTATATTTATTATACAGGAGGTTCATACAAATATAACGGAAGTCGAACATGAGGTAAGGGTATGTCATCTCACTTTTACTTCAGTGAGGTATATTCCATATTAGTCGATTAGTTATTTTTTGTGGTGTATATAATTCATATTTTATATTTTATATAATTAATACCATTATATTCAGGGTATTTAGTGTCTCATTTGATGTTATTTATTTCATGGGGCATAAAATCCAAATGTTACCAAAGTGGTAATGGTTTATTTCACAATCTCATTATTTATTAGGATTATTTGTTATTAAAATTTGATTACATAATTTTATAAACTATCACTAAATAAACTCATGAATTTTTTTATCCTTTAGTTATTCATTAAAGTTTCGTGTAATAGTATCATTTTACACTCTTTGGTTGAAAATCATTTTTCTTCCAAAACCATGTTTTATAAAAATGCATTTAATTATATTTAACATTATCCAAATTATTTTTTAAAGACTTTTTTTCTCATGTTTTAATTTTTAGAATTTTATCGAAATTAATAATCATGTCATTTTCAAAATAATACTATTTGGATTTTACTTAAATTATGAAATGAATATTTGTCTAAATGTGTATGGAATGTATTGAATTTCCCACCAAAATGAACTCTATTTTGTTGAATCCTAATTTAGAAGTTTAGAACGTTCTTTTCCAAAAATATTTTGGAGTTTTTTCATTTCAAAAAGTTATTTTCAAAGTGAATTTTATATTTTATTCAAGAATTATTTAATTGATTTTTTATAATATTTTTATTAATCAATGATGAAACCTCATTTTACCTATGATCCATTGGATAAATGTTGTGATTATACCATCCTTATTATTTTTTCAAATTATTTAGGATAATCTTTACTAGGGATGCATGAGTTTGATACCATTTATATTACTCTAGATGTTTTATGATAATTTTTATTAATTAGGGTAATTATTAATATTTAATATACTGTGTTTTCAATACAAATGTTTTTATTAATTTTGTTTTACCACTTTCATATAGTTATTGAATTTTAATTAATAAGTGATGTGTGAGTCTCGATATTTCCCCTAAATGCATTAGTAGTTCTCGTGAGACAAACTTGCTTGTGTATTTGGCCTAGGACAAACCCATTTATATAAGATCTCTTTATATAAGGCAATGAAAATATGGTTATGATGTAATAAATCATGAATTCAATCATTATTATATTATTTATTGAATTACATGTGTTTATTATAATAGTTATAATATCCATGGATAATTTTCAATATAATTGGATTATTTATATGATGTTATTTGATCATCATTTATTCCTTCCATATTATTCTTCGTGTTCTAGTGATTTATTAAATGACACGTGTTGTAATTATTTACCTTTATATATTTATTATGACCTATTTATTCATGATATATTATTCTATATACATACCTTTACAGAGCATTATATCTCACACCATTCTAATTTTTCAATTCCACAGAATGTGAGGAAGTGTTTTATGATTGATATACATGGATATTGTAACACACGACTCCAGAAGCCTGGAGATGGTTCAATACTTATAACATTGGCATGATTATAAGGAATAAAATCCTGAAGTAATTATTAGTTTATTAGTATTTATGAAACTAGATACATACATGGAACTCAAATTACATTGTGAAAGGTAACAAAATACAATACATAACAAAAAATAATAAACTGCATCCATGAGAACTCAATAAATCATCTCCTCTTCATAACCTGTTGAATGTAAACAATGAATGGGGTGAGATAAAATTTTCAATAAGAGATAAAAATAGTAGAATCATGAATTGAAAATAACTGAGTCATAAGCAATTTGGCATAATCAATATAGAATGGTGAATAAATTTAAAACACAAGCCATTAATAAACTAAATGAAACTGCATCCATAGATTTTTTCATAGTGAAAACCCCATGTATAGTATTAACTGAAAATGAAAAAATAAATATTTTTATTATTTGGATTTCATGTATCTGAAACATGATACCACTATACCTTCTTAATAGTTTAATTCTATGGGTAGAAATCCGTCTGATTTTGGCAAACAAACTCGAAAGTTTTTTCACCAAATGATTGGTCTCATGAGACATGTCGATTATCGAGGGGATATAGCGGGCCCCACCCAGAACTAAAAGTCTAATTAATTATTATAAATATATTTAGTACAAGTCCAATCTACATTCTCAATATCTGTATAGAGTATAGAATACAACTTCATCAATATTTCATAGTTAAAACACCATTCCAAATAAACATTGTATGTAAAGGGGTAAACAACTTAAAAACAATACTCATATCAATGAAACTTGAATATGGATATTTAATATATTTACAATTTAAAATGAAAAATTATCTCAAATGGGTAGTGGATATACCACATAATAATGATTAGCTGCACAATACCAAGTAAAGTAAAATTAAATGGAAATTGAGACAATGTCCCTTACCACATTGTAATCAATAGAGTCATATTAAAAAAATTAATAACCTCGAAATGAATCATATAATACCCTAAATATTAATAGAATCATGATAATATAGATGAATATTTAGTAAAAAATTCACCACATGAATGAAATTAGTGGAGAACAATAGAAATCTAATAGAATTAAAAGTGAGATTAAAAACCCCTTACCTTATGCCCAAATTTGTTCTTCTATTGATCTTAATGACCAGAATAATCAAATTTATATTAATTAATTAATAATTACAGAATCTCCAATACATTTAATTTATTTATTATAACCTTATTAATTTCATTAATTTCCTTCTTTATGGGTTTAAAATGTTCAATTTTATTGTTTTGTAAGTATTTTCTTCTTGGTTTTCATGATCGGTTTACTTTTATTCATGAATGGAAGTTCGTGATAAATATGGTTAAACATAAATAATTTTTAATATATATTATTAGTGTCATTATAAATTATCTAATAATTATTTTGGGTAACACACTATTAGGATGACTTTTTTGATAAAAGATATGATAAACACTTGGATTAACTTTTCTGTTTTGTACATAATGAACTTGTTTTGAATTATTATTTTATATCATGAATGTGTAAGGATTATAGAAAATTACATAAGATGCAATAAGTATATTATGATAGTTTTCAACCATAAAAATATCTTCATGTCTAGAATATGTTATGTTAATAAAAATTGAGAACTCGTCTTCCTTGAATGTGATAAATTAACACATCCCGGACGATGTTTTCATTTTTAGTATACGAGGAGGGGGAAAAAGAGAAATGATGATGAAATTTTATATTGGAATAATAAAATTACAGTTCATGTAAGGTACTAAAATTATAATATAATATTGATGAGGGGTGATGAAAAAATAAAAATAAAATAAAGGAATTGCAAATAAAAGAAAAGCTGAGAAATCCCTCACGAAAATTAAAGAGCCTAATGACGTCGCTTAAAATTTCATAAAATATTTTAATGAGAGAAAAAGGGTATATCATCATTAATACATAATATGGATAGTAAGGGGATATAAAATGAAATTTACCCAAATAAACCAATTTAAATTAAATGATAATAATATAATAAGAGTGTTTGAAAAAGAGAGTGATTTTGAGATGAATATTCAGCAACATAACAGCTATGAAGAATAGTTTTAGAAAACATTAGAAAGAGAGATGAAAAGTGTAAACCATTAATAAAAGAATCATAAAATAGTATAGTGACAGAATAATATAGAAATAAAAACATTGTATGAAAACTTGAAATACATACCACTTAAAAGAGAACTTGGATGGAAAAGAGATGTTGATAATTTTATTACCTTGTAGAGTAACTCCAAAGACATGAAGGTTGGGACCCTAGGGGCTTTAGAAACATTGGGAGGACTAATAAGGAGGTAAAAATACCAGAGATTTGAGTATAATGACTTTATAATGAAATAAAATGAAGGAATGGGTGAGTATTTATAGTAAATGAGAGGGGTTTTTTTAATTTCAAAGGACACCTATATAGAGGTTTTTGCAAAACCATGGGCTTACCCATGGTATTTTTCCATGGTATTGAAAATTTGGGACACCTAACATCATATTGTACTATAAAAAATTCGTCTATGATTTTATATTAATTATTACATCATTATAATTTCATTAAATATAATAAAAACTCAAAACTGTATTTTTACTATTCATGAAAATTCAAATATTTTAGAAAAATCCCAAAAATTCTCCCTAACCATTTTTCAATTTATAGAATTCAAAAAATAAATCCATTTTTTGAAAATAATTTTCTAAATCTTTTTAATTTAATTTTTAAATAAAATCATAATTTATTAAAAAACAACATTAAAACTATAACTTGTTTTATACCACCTAGAAAAATTAATCATGGTACCATAAAATTATATTATAATAATATAAAAATAAAATAAAAATTTATGATTATTTTTTAGGTTATAATAAATTTTTGTTTTGTAGAGAATAAGTGTTTTATGAATAAAATATATCGTGTATCTCAGTTTTTTAAAATATAAATTATAGAAGTGAAAAAATAATGTTTATTTGTTAGGTTATAATAAAGTGTCATTTTGTAGAGAATAAGTGTTTTATGCATTCAATATTAAATCTGTCTATAAATTATTGGGGTGTTACAAATTTTATAAAGGGAATAATGGTGTAATAAAAAAATCAATGTTTTATTTTATGTTTTCAATTATAATATGAGATTAAAGTATGTATCTATTTTAACAATACTAAAAAATTATTCTATCATTTGGGATTTGATTACTTGTAAATTATTCCAATGTAATAAAGTAACAACCCACTTTGAGCTACTAGGGTCAGGGTCCATACAAATCCCCTCCTATACCCCTCCCAAACCACATAATGGATTTGGTTCTATCCAAAATATCTACCCATTTACTATATCCTAAAGAATTTATAGATGATTTATTTCTCATGGATCTATGAAGGAACCATAAATCCTTCATTCCGAAGGAACCCATACCGAGAAAGGGAGAATTAATCTAAGTACCTAGTTCTTCATGATCTTTTTTAAGTTACCTTCTCATATACAATCCTTTTTCATATCATTATAAACTATAATGATGTTATATTGACATCATTAATGTTATGAATAAATTATATTAATATTACATTACTCTAAAATATTAAACATTCACTAGAATAAAATGTTCTTGTTTGGATTGTTTTAACTATCCACATGAATGATGATGCACCAATATCCAAATTCTCATCATAAATAGGTATAAAGATATTAATGAATTCAATATATTATATTAATGTGTAATTTATTAATGAATATGTTTCTATTAGTGTGATTTAAAAAAAAGTAACGATTATTATAAATTATCCTATTATTATTGATAAATTATCTGAAACATGGTCATCATGGATTCCAGTATCTCGAACCAAATCCACATTCCTATCAAATTAAATTGGGAATAAATATGTACTTGAAAAAAACTGATTCCACTAACATTAATAATGTTGTAATGATGAACTTGGTATCCAAGTATGAGGATCAACAACACCTTTACAAACCATGTATGAAAAATTTAAAATCACTAACATATAATGATAAAAGTAAATAATAAATAACTAATATATGTGTACTAAATAATTATAAATAAATATTATAAAAGGTAATATATATGAATTCAGTTCTTATATAAGTGATTAATATTTTTTGTGTTTATTAAATAGGGGTTAAATAACATTTATGGAAGTTTAAAGTAGTGGTAAGAGTTGTATTACCAATCTCATTTAAAAGCATAATTTGTTTATTTTTTAACTTCCATATAATCATATTTTATGCTATTTATATCTAAAACCCCATCCATTGTTTTATATTGTGTTTTTTCATAGTATTTACATGTATTCTTGTATTCAAACCATTTTTCTTTCATTTGTTTTAAAATTAAACTTAATTGATTCTTGTATATGGATCTGACCTTATTTATTGTTTTTAGTAGGGACTATTTATCCTCCATGTCTATATTCTTAATTTTGTTTTATGGATATTCTTATATATAATTTTATTAATTATTAAGGTTTTTTCTATTATCATTAAATTTATTTACAGACATTTTGATGTAATATTTTTAACATTTTCACACAATTTGTTTTCTATTAATTCCAATTTATTATGAAAAGTTTGAAATTAATATTCATTTTTAACATTTTATATATAAATGTATTTTCCTATTATTTTTTTCATTTTTAATAAATAATATTCATCTAAATGTTTTCATGTGTTATGAAATAAAATTCAGTTTTTATTGTTTTGTGAAATTTATGATCTCAAAAAATGTTTTTAAACCATAAAAGGATATTTTTTCTTTGTTATAAATGATATTTGATAATTATTTTATAAAATGGATTTTATCTATGGAAACATACTTTAATTATTCTTATCCTTCAATGAAGATATGCTCTAATTATACTATAAAAATTCATTATAGGAATTTATTATGAACATTTTTAGGGTGTTTTAATGAAACCAATCTGTTTCCATGGGTTAATTAATATATGATGGAATTAAGAATTTTTTCATGTTCATGTGGCTAAAATACCTTTAGTTTTTTATTATGTAATTAATGGAATTGTAATTTTACATCCCTTTAAAGCATTGGGTAAAATTTTATATCCCATGAGATGATATGTATGATACTAGGGAGTAAGCCCTATCCACTATGAGAATTTTTCCATTATGAGTAAAACAATCAGGAGTGAAATTAATCCATTAAGAGTTTCAATCCACTATATGATGATCGTATTGTAAGTGAAAATCTATATAAAAAATTATTTTTTATTCTAATTTATATGATAAATTCTTTTGCCTCTGTTATATTTTCATGGATCATAATTATTAATTTATGTTTTCCCACTCTTATTTGTAAAGTATTATTTTATAAAAATAGCATCATTCCATAACTCATGATTTATGATTTATGTTTCATTGGGTATTATTATATTAATTTATTTCCATGTAACTTAATTATTTTATCATACTCACAAAATTATCTTATGATCAGTTAGGATCCATGATTTATATCTCTTATACTTACCCTTACCGAAAATTTATGAAAACCCATTATTATGAATCTATTAACTTGATTATGAAGTTGAGTATTATAAATAATATTCCCCAAAGGGTATCACATGAGAATAATATTTGTGGAATATGTTTAAAATTATGTAAAATAAGTTTTCTATATATTTAATTTATAATGGTAGTAACCATTTTGGTTTTATGGTGTTATTTATTATGAGATATAATGAATATACTTATAAAACGAGGTAATATATATATATATATATATATATATATATATGTTATGCTTATGTATCCTCAATTGGTATCCAAGATTGGTATATCTATTTTTAGGGATTATGATATTATTAATAATGGGATATATCCTAGAATAACCTATTATGAAAAAAAATTGATGAAATATGAAACTAAAATGTTAATTTTTTAAATAACTTAGTCCTAATTTAGGTCATAATAGGATTATTTTCTTTATCATATGATTGGTTACATTGATTATTATGTCTTGATACTCATGAAAACCAATTTTGTTTTAGTAAATGGATAAAACCATGAGGAATCAAGTTAAAAATGACTATATTGTAGAGTGAAATGATTTTCATACTCACCATCCAAATAGAATAAGAGATAGAGTAAATAATATGGGGTCTATGCTCACTGTACTCTCTCAAGAAATAGATAATAACAAAAATCACAGAAAACCCCTAACATAGTATGGAATGGATAGGTCTACATTAAATCTTTCATGTAACTACATCCATACTCCCTTAGAGTGTCTTTTAACCTACTTATTTTCAATAAAAGTAATAACACTATAGAAAAAAATATATTCTACTCTTAATAAAACAATGAATTAAAAGGTTATTTTAGCTGTTTATCATTTGAAGGTGAGGATTATTAACGGTGGAATTTCATTAAAATTATGAATCAGAAAGAATAAAACAATTCCAATGAATTTGTGGAGTTTAGGAATATATTTTTCAAAAAATAATTTCCTAAAACTCATTTCACCAAAATGAGAAGAGATTTACCAGAGTTGAAACAAATAGAGGATAAATCCTTTGATACGTATGATTAAAAATTCACGAGAATTTAACGGTAAACTTATGGATTTATCATTTAACTTAGAAGGAAAATAATTTTTTTCATTAGTGTATTTAATCTATTTATTTTTAAAAGGTTAGATATAATGGATTTAAGAGATAAGAAGATATCTTTAAATGTAATCGTAAGGTGAAAATTGATGTTGGAGACCCCCTTATGATCATTGTTTTGGGGAGATAAATAGGAAATGAGGTTTCACGGAAACACAAATGATAAAACCATGTATGAAAGAAATTTAATATTTCAATATATAGAAAATTTGTGAAGAAAAAAGGTGTAATTTACTCCAACGGACATGTAAATACTTCAATTATGGAATTTATAGTCATCAATCAGATAAAATTAAAAGAGATATAAGGAGGATAACTAATGAAATATATGAAAATAAATATCAAACTTATTCACCATGCCCACTCTAATGAATTAATTTTAAGAAGTATGATGTTTAACCTAACCAGTGCACTAATACAAGGGTTAATGATGAAAATTATAATTGGTATCCTCCAAATAATGGGGATAAAGGGTATGTAAATGAAATCAAAACTATTTAAGAGGGTCATAAAAATTAAATGTTGAAATGTGAAATATCATTTAATCTAGAATTGAAAATATATTATTTGATTCTTGATCTTATTGGTACAACATATTTGATATTTTTTTCTAGGAGCATCAAATCACCACCATAACTTCTAGATATTTAATTATCTGTGGAGAGTAAGAGTGGAATGTTGATTTTATCCCAAGTATTTTAATCACCTTCAATAGAAGATTATGAGAAATTACTTACTTCAAATATTTATATTCTCTATTTGGTGAAATTTGATGTGATTTTTGGAATTGATTGGATATATCTATATTTATCCCTTTTTAATTGTTGAGATAAGGAAGTGATATATCATATATCAAATAAACCTATGACAATCCATTGATGAAAGGATGATCATGAAATCCCTATAGAAATTAATTTCATTATGTTGGTCTTAATATACAATTATGAGGGTTATTTAGATTAGATATTTTTGGAAAACATGATTGTAATGATTTTCCTTATAACACCTCAAACTTCAATGGTATGCTTCTTTTTAAATAATTCAAATAGATTGCACTACATGCAACAATAAGTTTGATTTCACCTTAACTAGCTATTTAAAGAGTCTTTATGAATAATATTAATATGATTTTGAATTTTATATATTACATATAATTTAAACATTAATATCATGTGTTTCTTAGACATGATATAATAACAAATTAATTTTTTTGAATAAAATAAGTATTTTTCACAAAAATGCAGTTTTACCACCTTTTAATGGTGAACCCTTTTTAAATACATTATTTAACAATTTTCTATATTTAATTTTACAAAAACAAACTCTCTATTTATAATAGGGACATAAAAATTTAGTTTGGATAAATTATTGGTGTTTTCTTGATAACTTTCATATTTTGATAAATAGTAAGAATAATAAATTTTAATTAAAAAGAACTTTCTTAATAAAAAAAATTTAGTGTTAATTTATACATTTGAATTGTTTTAAAGTATAATTATATTATATTTTTATCATTTAATATAATTCTGGTCCTTGGAATTTTTTTCACATTAAAATTATTTATAAACACATGTCGATCTTATGAGGGTTTTTACTTTTGAAAAACCCATTTTTGTTTTTTTGACAATGGAGATTCATTTTAAATTAATTACTAAAACTTATCTATTTAAAATTTTGAAAAATTGATTACATATTTGGAATCATTGGGTTCAAATAATGTAAATAGGTTACTTGTATTTTTTCATTATGAATAGTAACTTTAGAAATTTTTTATTACCACACTTAAGGGTATATCAGGTAATTAATGGTAAATTTAATATAATTAAATTATTTTAACAGCTATAAAAATCCTACCAGATGAATAAATTAAAGGTTTATCATCAATGGTTCAAAATAGAGTCACTTAATTGATACTTTCTCATGAATATGACATTAATATTATTAAAATCAATGAATGTGACAAAAATGTTAGTCTCATTTAATATCAGTATATTAATTTTTATATAGGGATAACCAAGAGATAAAATCTACTATAGGTAGTCCCTATAAATATAGTAGAATTAAATAAATCATATAAATTAATTTATAATTTTTATAGATTAAATAATTTTCATTAATGATGACACAATAGTGGAAGGGAAATTATTTTATTAATATAAATATCAAATAAATGATTTTAAAAAGATTGAAATAAATAAAATTGATTTTATTAAGTAAATTTATGAATTTTATAGGTGACTATGACATGTTAGTATTATATTAATTTTTTCAGTTCAAAGTAATATTTTCTTTGGATTTTATTTAAAATCAATGAAATGAATAGTGTCAAAATTAAGAATATTTATGTTTTATAAAAATAAAATTTTATTAAATTATTTAAAAATCATAAAAATATTTAAAAATTAAAAACTAAAAATTAAAAGGTTTAAAATTTCATAAAGTATCCAATTATAGAAAATTTACCCCACATAAGTAAATATTTATAACCAAATAATATTTAGAATATTATTACCACAATTAAAATTAAATAGTTGAAATAAGGATAAATTGAAATGATATGGTTTAAAATAAAATCAAAATATGTCTAATTTTTTTGATAGGATTTATATCCATATTTGTCTTATGTTGTAAATAATCCACTTTGGAGCCATTTTAATTTAAAAATTTATTTATATTAATTTAATAGTTTTGGTATTTCCATAGGTGACCCTCCCCTCTCTTATAAAAGAGAAACACTCCTTATCTTTTTATAGCACCTCTAAGTCTCTTTTTCTTAGCCAAAACCTATAATTTTACTATCCCAACATCCTTAAATTCATCCTATAGGCCAAATGTTGGGAATAAATCCTTCTTAACAAGTCCTTTTGTACATAACAAAAGATGATTTCCCAAAAAGAAGAAATTGTTTAATCTCCTCTTTTAATGTTATTATATTCTTGAACTTCTGTTTTCTACATTGTTTCCATATAAAAGAAATAAATAAAGTATAATAAATATACCAAAATGTTATTATAATATTTTCACAACCATATTCCAAATTTCATCCATCATACAAATAAAAATATCACCATGCGTGCGTATGTACGGCTTACTGTCTGCACACTATGGTGTAATTTTTTATTCAGCAATACTTTAATTAGATGGATATAATGAGGAGTATAATGAATATATATAATATATATATCATTATAATGATTCTTTATAACTAATATTCCATCCAATTCCATACCATTTAACCATCAAGAGAATTATATTGTCGCTCGTGCGTACGTATGACATACTGTCTCCAAGACCCAGTGAGATTCATTCTCCATGTTAATAATTTAAGGATGATTATAAAATTTATATTACGAGTAAAAATAATAATTTTAAACTTAATATAATTGAGGACATGAATAAACTACATCCTATTCATAACAAATATGACTTACACAACCAAACAAGGATTGAAAAACAAAGTTGTTAACACCCGAAATAATGGTAATATTGAAACACTATTAATAAAATAATATAATAAGATTATATATAATATCATGTATATATATATGTGTGTGTTTCCTGTATAATTTAATAAAATAATTTAACCATTATATTAGAGGTTGACACACCCTATACTAATGGAAAGTACAAGGTAAGGGTTAATTTTACAGTATGTTTATTATCTGAGATTGCTTATACATAAGTATCTGTAGGAAAATCATTATCATCAATGTCTATGATTCTTAAAATTTAATTAAAAATATTATCGATAATTGTTTAATGTCATTTATACCCATGTTTTACTTTTTACAAAACATGTTGAAATGAATCTTTCCGTCATTTCCCAAACAAGGTACTTTATTACCATTTAAAAAAATTTAAGGAAATAATGTTTTTTTATCTTATACGGTTCAAGAAGATATTTTACGCTGTTATAATTCCTTAACATTTTGAAGATAATCTTACAAGCCTACAATGTTATTTTCAAAAGAAATTTTTTCTCCTATAATTGGAAAACTTCTAAATGAATTTAATGTAAAAAATTATATCTTTCTCAAAGATTTTTCAAAATTTTATTAATGAATTTTCATCTATGTCAACAACCTTTGTTGGAATTTATGCTTGATTGAGGTTGATATATTATGATATAATATTCTATATTTTATTAAAGGTTTTATGATATGTTTGACTATGGATGTTCTATGTTTTTTACCATTCATGGTTTATAGTTAAGGTATTAACATTTGGTATGAGTTTTTAGTATAGTTTTTATATCATGCTTCCCCATTTTTATAAGAGGAATGAATTGGACTTAGTAAGTGATGTGTTAGGTCCACAAGGCTGAATACCCTAAGAGGGAGGTAAATAAGGGTATGCTTAATTTAAAGTTAAAGCCCGTTCTGATCTTGTTTCGCTATTAAGAAAAAAAATATTTTCTCTCTTTCTTGTTTCACAATATAAAAAGAATGTAAAGCAAGCACAGGACACATAAATTTTACTTGGTTCACTGCTAAGGGATACATCCAAGGATCATACGCCGACAGGTTGCCAGTCGTACCATATTTCACTATACTTCACTAGCTATGGATTACAATGTTCGGGCTAGATCACTTTTATTCCCAGCCTCACTACCATTACAATGTTTAGGGTCAGCTCACTACTTCCCAAGGGTCACCCCATGTTTCTCTCTCTCTAACTCCCTATCGGTGGAGAGGATCACCTTCATTCTCTTCCTTTTCTCACTGCTCTTGGAAGAAATCCACTCACAGTTTATAGACATGTAGGTCTCTTCATTTGCATGAATGAATGAATCTTTCTCTGTATGTAGATGCTCTGTTGAAATAAAACTTTCACCCATAGATGAATATCTCTTTGCACCGAAGTTATTAGGCAAAATTCCAGCTTCCACGCAGCCCGCAAATCACTGCTGGAAATAAACCTTACTTGGTGCGCAAGTCATTCTCAGCGTGCAAGTATCAGCACGCAAGTCACAATGAGTTCACAAGTCCTCCTCAGACACTTGCACGACTCAAGCTTCCTTAACTCAAAACCTGTGCGACTCACTTACTTTTACGCCCAATCCAATATTGGAGCGCAACTCCACACTGGTGCACAGCTTCAAACACTAGCGCGCAACTATCACCCTGGCAAGGAAGTCCCACCTACGCGAACACAAACCACTTGCACGACCACCACACCTGTGCGACGGGAGCTCTGATTTCTCAAAGTGTTGAACTCCAGTAAAGAATGAAGATGGGTGGTCCATTATTTATAGGAAAATTGACAACCTTGCGCGATGGAACGCAAGTCACCTGCGTGACCCAGTCTCGGCGCGCAAGTCTTCTGTCCTCTTAGACACTTGTGCAACCAACTCCCAAACTTGCGCGAACCTGTTTCCTTAGCCATATTTTGATCTTCTGATCTTGAAAAAAATATGGTGCGCTAGTTTACTATACTCCAAGTCCTCAGTGCGCAAGTCCCTTGGCCAAAAACACTTTTCTTCATTTGTTGATTTGCAGGCCCTAAAATTTGGCAAACACTGGAAAATGGAACCACCTTGTATCTGTAATTTTTGTACCGCATCCAGATCATCCATCTCTTTTGTCGACGTACTTGAGTCAAACATGGATCATTAACCACATCTCTTGAACTCAACATTCCACTTTGAAGTCCCCTTTGTCAACGAATTTGTATATCATTGATTTGCATTGTCAATAATCACCACATTTGTCCAATTTGTCAACAAACACAATCACCTCAAAAATGCTTCAATGATACCTTGAGGGATTTTTGCCCAACATGATGGGTGGGGCCTACTATAGCCCCTCGATGTATCAGTAGATCTCACGAGGCAAACTAGACATGGACTTTGTCAAAGCCTTTACCATTTGTTTTTAGATATGGTTTTGGATGAGGAATTAACAATTTATTTTTAGATGTATTGGCCGAGGCCTCGATTGTATGATTATGATGTCTGACATTTTTCATTACCTTGTTATGAGATTATTTATTGATATTTCATGTGATTATTTAACTAGTAGAATATCCATGTGAAGGTTTAAATGGAATTATCGGATTTATTATTACCATATTATGATGAAGATTATGTTTAAAAAGATTGTGTTTCAGTTATATAACTTTCCCTAAAATTTTATGGTTATTTATGAGAGCTTCTACTATATTTTTTATCCTTACTGAGCATCTGAGCTCACCCATTTCTTATGTTTTATTTTCCCCAGGATGAGAATAAGTATATTATGATTTATAGGCAAGGATAGTCTTAGGTATATTAGAGTTTTCATTGGGGATAATATGTTGCTTTTTCATTTCAATATTTAATTTAAAACTTATGTTTGAGTCTAGTATGTCCAAGGCTACTAAATCAGTAAGTCCTTCATAAGTTGATTCCTTGTAATATTGGAAATATATTAAAATAATGCATCGGTTCCCGACTTCTGGGGTTAAGGGATTATAGTTGGTATTAGAGGTAGTTTAGTACAAAAAATGGAAACTAGATTTAGAAAACAAACTTGATTAAGGAACATTACCCTAAGATATACTAAGAGCCTTACTACACATGTGGTTGGAGATTCCTGGGGGAAATGGTTAAGTTAAATCACATTTTCATTAAAAACCATTATGAATGATTTAGGAGTAAGTATGTGCCTAAAAAATATATTTATTATTATGAGATTAGATACATATAAGTATTCAATTTATGTTAATAATTTTCTTATTTTTGGATTATAAATTATGATATGATCTAACCTACTGTATGTCGTCATTCAGAATTGGTGCCCAGTAGAAAGAATGTGAACCTCAACATTGAATAATATCTAAAGAGTAAGAAGGATAAAATCATTCATGGTCTTATGTTGAATTTCAAATGCGAATAGTCTCCCTTTATTCTCTTCATATGAATAAATAGTATCATGTGTTAATAATACAAGTAAATAATTCTATGCATAATTTGGCTTTGAAGGGAAGAATGGGAAGAAGAGGTTTAAAGATAAAAAGATAGATAATGAGAAGAAGGGAAAGAAGGATTTTCCCATATGTTTTAACTATGGAATGAATCACCCTGGAAAATTCATGAAGGTAATGGGAGTTTTTTATATGTTTTGAGAAAATAGACACTTAGTTCATGATTGTAAGGTTAAGAAAATGATTTCTAATGTACAATGCTTCAACTGTAAAAAGATGGTATGATACACAAATAAATGTCCCAATCATCAAAGGAATATACACCTAATGATGTTATTGGACAATGATCATGTTATAATACTTATGAAGATGAAGATGAATGATTAATATTACAATTCAATATTTTTTATTTGAATTAGAAATATACTATTTATAATAATTATAGAGTATATAAGGAATGTACTACAATACTATTTCATTAAAGATTAGAGATTGTATGGTACCAAGTAATGTCACACAGTTGAAAGTTCAACTTTTTGGAAAATATATGGTTGAGGGAAAGATAACTGTTAATATTTTTATGATACTGTGATAATATTTTTTTGAAAAAAGATATGATTGATCTAGATTAAGTATATTGGATATTATTGATTACCTTAGAACTGGTTAATGGTTTATTTATTCCATCATTAACAGAGTTCACATTATTTTTTAATTTAAGGAGTGTATTCAATACGATATGTTTTACAAGGTTTTATGGTAATTCATGGCATTACAATGTTTTAAGATAATGAATGATGAAGGTAAGAACATTATTGTTATGTGAAAAAAATATTCATTATGTCATGTGACCTTATAAATTTTGGATTGTGAGTTTGGAAAGAATTATTTTGGATAAGCCTAAAGGTTGGAATGGAGCAAGTTGAACATTGGGTATTATTGTTTTTAGATTATCTATGAGTTATTTGATTATTTGGGAAAACCATTTTGGTTTTAGTAAATATTTGGAGGATTAATGAAATATTTATGGGCCTTATGATTTATCAAAAGTGCTTCAGGTGTGAAAAATAAATTTTGAACTGTACTTTCCTAGTGTAAGGGATTTTGTGAAAATAGACCAAAGCATAACCAAGGAAATAGATTAAGCTTATGACATGATAATAAATCAATTAGTTGCTCTTCTAAATAGTAAACTAATTATTCAACAATAGGGAAATGATCTTGGAACCAAAAATGTTATCCTAGTCATTTTTTTGAGGAATCAAATGGGCTGTTAGACAATCATAGATTTATAGCTTAATGATAATTAACTTTCTCTTTTTCATGTTCTTTATCACTATACATCATAAAATTATGGTTAGATTTTTCTTTCATATCCATGTTTTCCTTCATGGAACCCTAGTATATGTTATTTTCGGTAACCCTCAAGCTTTCCTTTCTTTATTTTAAAATAGAGGTAACATTATTCCATTTTATGATGTGATATTTCTTGAAATTTATATTGAAGTGGAAAACACCTAGTTTTCAATCCTGATTTTAAATTTAAAGGACAAAATTACTTGAAAGATAGGATAATGTAACACCCCAATCTTTATCAAAACAATTCTTTTCCAATAATTCAAATAGCTTGCATTACACAGAACACTGAGTTCGAGCGAACCTCGAATAGCAATTGAAAGAGAAATATGAATAGAATTAACCACATTTAATATTTTATATATACCATATAATTTTGATATTCATATCACGTGTTTCTTATAAATTATATAATAACAAATCCAATTTGTTGAATAAAAGAATTATTTTTCAGAAAAATATAGTTTTTCCACGGTTTAATGGAAAACCCTTTATAAATCTAGTATTTGGAACTTATATATATATAATTTGAGAAAATAAAATTCCTCTTTATAATTGGGACATAAAAGTTTATTTTGGGTAAATTTTTTCTGTTTTTCTAATAAATTTCATATTTTGATGAATAGTGAAAAATACTAAATTTTAATTGAAAACAACTTTTTAATAGATACAATTTATAGTGTTAAATTAAACATTTTAATGGTTTTAAAGTATAATTAGATTATATTTTTATTATTTAATATAATTTAGGTCATTATAATTATTTTCACCTTAAAATTATATATAAACACATTTCAATATTTTGAGTGTTTTTATTTTTGAAAAACCCATTTTCTCATTTGATAGCTGAGATTAATTTTAAATTAATTAATTCGACCTTTGTGTTTTAAATTTTCAAAATTTAATTCCATATTTGGAATTTTTGGGTCTAAATTATGTTAATAGGTTACGTTTATTTTTGGTCAATATGAATAGTAAGTTTAGTAATTTTTATTACCACTATTAAGGGTAAATTTGGTAATTAATGGTAAATATAATATTATAAAATTACCTTAACACTTGTCAAAATCCAATTTGATGACTTAAGTCAACATGTATCATCTATTTTTCAAAACTAGATCACTTAATGGCCACTTTCCCATGATTATGACATTAATATTATTAAAATCAATGAATGTGACAAAATGTCACAGTCTCATTGTATATAAGTATATTAATTTTAATATAAGGATAACTGGGAGATAAAATTGACTATATGTAGTATCTAGAAATATAATAGAATTACATACATCAAAGAATTTTTTTTATTATTTTTAAAAATTAAAAAATTACCATTACGGATGACACAATAGAGGTACATATATTATTTTATTAATAGAAATATGAAATAAATAATTTAAAAAAAAATAAAAAAAAATAAATTTTTATTAATTAAGATTCTCCACAAACTTTATTTGTTACTATGTAATTTTAGGAGTATATAAATTTTTTTGTATTATGTTATCTTTTCTTTGTATTTTATTTAAAATAAAATACATAAATAGTGTTGAAATTGACACTATTCATATTTTATAAAAATTATATATTATTAAATTATTTAAAAATCATATAAATATTTGACACTTTAATAATTAAAATTATAAGGTCTAAAATTTCATAAAGTATCCATATATTGACAATTGAACCCACATATGTAAATATTTCTAATCATGTAATATTTAGAATATTATTACCACAATTAAAATTTAATAGATTAAATAAGGATAAATCAAAATGATAAGATTTAAAATGAAATAAAAACATGTATAAATTTTATTAGTTGAAAGGATTTAGAACCATTATAATCTGATATTTTAAATAACCCACTTTGGATCCATTTGAATTTCAAAATTTGTCACGACCCGACCCAACGGGGCTCGATCCGTGACTCCCCAAGCCCGCCTCCAATAGGCCAGGGGCTGGCGACCAGCGCCGAGTAGGCTATCACACACATGGGAGGCATTAGCCTAAGGTACCTGTACATACGCACCCATAAACACCTCCATGCAATAGTGTAGAGATAAAGAAACTGAAAAGTAAATGCATGCATACAATCTATCCCAAACCAGAGTGCAACAACAAAAGTACAAGGGAAAACAATCCCCACCAAAAGAAAACTACAAAGCGCGTCCAACCTGCTCTGAAGAAGGGGTACGCTGCCACAAACACCCGCCGGAAAGCTCCCTCGGCACAGCTCCGGTAAACACCCCGGTCAACTCGCTCACTAAGCTCCGCCTGCTCCGGGTCCTCCTGGGACTCCGTCAAAAGGCCTGTGGTCTGCACAAGACACAAACATGTGCGGGAAAAGCCCGTGCAGGGGTGAGTATAAACATACTCAGTAGGCACCCCAAAAACCAAAAACCCAAGGGAGCAACTGAAAGGCAACAGTCCGCTCAACCCTGCCAGAGGGAACCCAGACGAGAGAGAAACTCCATCTCGTGACCATCCTCGGCTAAACACAACTAGTTAGCTCAGCTCAGCTCAGGTGTATGCCCATACATACACCTTGAACAATCCAGATATACACAGCTCATGCCACAAAGCCACAAGAAGTACCGACCTCATCACCAGCAACTGTCCACAACCAGGAGAGTACACCACGAACACTGTCATACCAGATGACACTCATCCGAGAGATACACTCCATCGGGATACTCACAAACATCACAGACGCTCACCCGAGAGACCACGCTCATCGGATAGCATCACTGAGGAAACATCGCTGAAACAACATAACCACCAAACTCCTCGGAGAGGGGATCGCCGCTAGGGTCCGCTAGGGGATACCAAGACCCACTCCGGTATACGTAACTCACAGATAGGGGATCACTCCCAGGGTCCGCTGGGGGATACCACGACCCGATTTGGCATACGTAGTTCTCACAGATGGGGGATCACACCCAGGATCCACTGGGGGATACCACAACCCGATCTGCACTCGACAGAAGCTTCACACTCAGATAGAGGATCATCGTCCATATAAAGATGGTCACGACGATACCGGAGCCCTATCTGGGATAACTCGCGATGGAGGGGATCGAACCGACGATGCCACAACCCTACTGAAACCACGCGCTGAGTAGGGGATCACATAACCAACGATACCGCAACCCTACCGACACCAAGCGCTGAGTAGGGGATCGTATAACCAACGATGCCACAACCCTACTATAAACATCATGCTGAGTAGGGGATCGTAAACCCGACGATGCCGCAACCCTACTATGCACGACCCACCGCGTAGGGGATCATATTCCCGATGATGCCACAAACCCTATGGGGTTAACCTGCTAGATAGGGGATCGCTGCCCGTGAATAAGTGGTCACAACGATACCAAGAACCCGATCTAGGGTAAAAATGCTAGAGGATCCACTCCAGGCCCACCGGAGGGATACCACAACTCTAATAGTTTAAACATCCCATCGAGAGGATCACAAACCCATACGAAGGTTGTGATACCACACGAACCCTCGTAGGAACGAACCAAGGGAGAACCCTCAACCACTGCTGGTCCAAACGTCGCTAACCGGAGAGACCCGCCCCAAAGCCACACTGCGCACCTCCGAAGCCAAAACCGAGGCAATCATCGCGTTCCACACGGAAAAACACGCAGGATAGGCTGTTTACTAGCTCGAAACGGAGCACCGGTGAAAACGACACTATTCACCGTAGCTAGCTCGTGCGGGGCCCACACAACGATCCCGAAACCCATCGGGCGGATCACACCACGGCGATCCCCTCGAAAAAACTAGTGGAATCGACTACTCGCTCGCCCAAAACGGACACCCGGTGAAAAAGGTACTACTCACCGAAGGCCGGCTCGGGTGGGGCCCACGCCTGGATTCCGAAACTCGTCGAACGGATCGCGCCATTGCGATCCTCTCGGAAAAACACACAGGATCGACTATTCATCCGCCAAAATCGGACTCCTAGTGTAAAAGCTGCGTTTCCCCGCAAACGCCAAAACCCGGCCTCGTGGGGCCCGCACCCCGTTCGCAGTCCCAACACCCGGAAACCATCTCAAAAAGTCCGTCATACCATCAGGGTCCCAACGCCACTGACGGCACATCAAACGGACGCTCCGGGTAGAAGTTACAACGGCCCGAAGTCGTAAAATAAGAAAATAATATTATTTTATACGACGTTTCTAGCTCCCGGGCCACGATCCCGAACCTTTAAACTCTCTAACCCACACCGGAGGGTTCGCCTCGTCGTTAGGGTCACGTCGCCGCAAACGGCGCGCGAATCCGAATCCCGGAGTGCAAGATACGGGGGTTTAAAGACCCCCGTATGCGAAAAAAAAGGCCGGACCGGCCGCCGCCGCCGGCCCGCCCTGGCCGGCGGCGCTCCGCCGCGCGCCGCCGGCGCGCCCCCGCGGCTCCGCCTTGGGCCACCGTGGGCCGCCGCGCTGGGCGGCCGGCAGTCGCGGCTCCGCCGCGCGCCGCCGCGCCGGCGACCCTTCCGCGGACCGCCGGGGGCACCCCGGTGGTCCGTTTTGTGATCCGGAGGCGTCTACGCGACCCTCGGAACCCAATCTACACTGCTACGGCTTCAATTTGCAGAAAAACGCAGAAAAAACGGGATCGGGGGTTATAAATCAAAACCGCCTACCTCGCGGGCGAAACACCGACGTTCTGCCTCAGATCCGCGCTCCCGAGCTTCCGCTGCGCACTCCTGGAACGTCCGCCGTCGAATTCTGAGCTCATGGGCGCTCCGTTTGCTCGATTTGGCGGAGTGGCGGCGAAGAATGGCGAAGAACGACGAAGAACGATAAAAGGGGGGGGGGGGGGGCGCTGATATTTATATCAGCGGCCCGCCGGCGCCAAACCCGACTCGGACCCGACGCCCGATGCGAACAAAAGTAAGGTCACCCCTAGGGTAAACGCGCCGTTCTGAACGCAACGGCGGTCTCAGATTTTCCATCCGAGACTCCGTTCAGAAGTTATTTGAGCCGACGCTCGCACACAAACTTGCCACTTATTTACGGAAATGCCCCTGGTGGCGTTTCTCACCGCAGGCCCGCGCCCGCAAAGTTTACACCCCGCCTAGGGTAAACGGCACATTCCGGACGCAACCGTGCCCTCAGATTCCCGTTCTGAGCTACCGTTTAGGAGATATCACACCCCCTCCACGTGCATAGTATAAAAAAAACTTAATATTTTTATAAAATTAATTCCGAGCACACCGGGCCTCGGAATCGCACGCCGTCTTCGCGCCTAGCTCTGGAATTATTCGTAGAAATATTCCAAAGTCTGACAGGGCCAAAAACCCGAGTCGCTACATCCTCCCCCCCTTAGAACTTTTCGTCCCCGAAAAGCCCCAAGCACAAGGAAAGAGACTGAACTCTCAACTGGGTCTCACACACCAGCGAGCCCACCAGAAACAACCACTCAGGGTCTTACCAACGCCCTGAACAAAACTCGAGAAAGCAACGAAAGGAAAGAGTACCGCTAAACAGTGTCTGACAAACTACTGCAGTAAGTAGAAAATACACAAGGTGTACCTCTATCCATCTGTGGTGCCTCTGGGTCAACAGCCTCCAGGGCATGCAGCTGTCCTCGCCCTCGACCACCAGCTCCCTGAGCTAGGCGTGGACCACCTGGGGGTGGGGGTGGTGGCAACTGGTACTGTCTACCACCTCCTCCCGCTGCACAAGCTCCGACGCCACGTCCGACGCCCTGCGGATCTCCTTGCTCAAGACGCTCCCTCTTCCAAGGCGGTCCATCGACCGACTCCCTCTCAGCAGCACGTCGGGTCGGACAATCTCTAGCAAGATGTCCTCGACCATCGCAAGCGTAACACCGCCTCTCCTGCGGCTGACCAAAACTGGCCTGCGAGCCCTGTGAGCCCTGAGGCTCAGATCCTCTATCCTGGGGTCGCCTCCTGAAACGTCGGCCACGTCCAGACCCCTGAGTCTGTCGTCGGCTACCATATGCCAATCTAACCGACGAAGTCTCAGCTCTCGTGTGCCCAGCACTAACAGGAGAGATCTGCTCGGCCAGAAAGCTCTCCACCACCAGCACTCGCTCCAGCACTCCAGCATAGGTGGGCAGGCACAAGGAAACCACACCTGCTCAGATATCCCTGCGTAAGCCCTACTCGAAGGTCCGAGCCCTAAAGAACGGGTCTCGAACCATATCCAGGGAGTAGCGCGACAGGTCTGTAAACCTCGCTGAGTACTCCGACACAGTCATGCTCTCCTGACGAAGCTGGAGAAGCTCCTGGATCCGCACTGACCTCAGCGTCACCGGATAGAACTCCTCCCTGAAGAGATGCTCAAACTCTGCCCACGTAAGCGTCTCCTCGTCATGGGACTGCATCACCAAACTCCACCATCGCCCGGCAGAACCATGCAGAAGGCTCGCCTCTAGGACCACCATCTGATCTGGAGGTGTCCTCACTAGGCGGAAAACTCGGGTGACTGCCTCAAGCCAGTCATCAGCTGCCTCGGGGTCTGGATCACCCCAGAACCTTAGAGGTTGCTGCCTCTGGAACTCGTGTAGCGCACTCAGCCTGCGTGCAACCTCGTCCTGCACCGCCGGCACAACCAGCTGCTCAACAGGTGGTGGCTCAACTGGCAGACCACCTGGAGGTGCAACCTCAGAACCTGCGCCCTGCTCCACAGCCACTACACGGGGCGGGTCATCAGCACAATCCTGCTGCGGAACCCTCGCTGGCTGTCGTCGTGGAGGCATCCTGAAATACATTCAAGACACCCCACAGTCAAAGAGTATATCTAGAGAGCTGACTCAAGAAGGACAAGGAAAACCCAAAACCCAGTCCTATATGATGCATGTACCATTATGTCCCCACGACCAGTGTACGAATGTCGTGAGTCAAAAGGCAGGTTATCAGAGTCCTAGTGTATGGATACGTCGGCCGCCGCACCAACACTGGAGTCCCTGGCCTGAAAGTCGAAGTCGAAACATCCTAACACTATCGCTATGCAACCCAAAACAAGCTCACAGCTAGACCAGCTACGCTCAGAGATCCCAAAGGTGGAACCTCCTCTGATACCACTCTGTCACGACCCGACCCAACGGGGCTCGAGCCGTGACTCCCCAAGCCCGCCTCCAACAGGCCAGGGGCTGGCGACCAGCGCCGAGTAGGCTATCACACACATGGGAGGCATTAGCCTAAGGTACCTGTACACACGCACCCACAAACACCTCCATGCAATAGTGCAGAGATAAAGAAACTGAAAAGTAAATGCATGCATACAATCTATCCCAAACCAGAGTGCAACAACAAAAGTACAAGGGCAAAGCAGGGCCCACCAAAAGAAAACTACAAAGCGCGTCCAACCTGCTCTGAAGAAGGGGTACGCTGCCACAAACACCCGCCAGAAAGCTCCCTCGGCACAACTCCGGTAAACACCCCGGTCAACTCACTCACTAAGCTCCGCCTGCTCTGGGTCCTCCTGGGACTCCGTCAAAAGGCCTGTGGTCTGCACAAGACACAAACATGTGCGGGCAAAGCCCGTGCAGGGGTGAGTATAAACATACTCAGTAGGCACCCCAAAAACCCAAAACCCAAGGGAGAAACTGAAAGGCAACAATCCGCTCAACCCAGCCAGAGGGAACCCAGACGAGAGAGAAACTCTATCTCGTGACCATCCTCGACTAAACACAACTAGTCAGCTCAGCTCAGCTCAGGTGTATGCCCATACATACACATTGAAAAATCCAGATATACACAGCTCACACCACAAAGCCACAAGAGGTATCGACCTCATCACCAGCAACTATCCACAACCAGGAGAGTACACCACGAACACTGTCATACCAGATGACACTCATCCGAGAGATACACTCCATAGGGATACTCACAAACATCACAGACGCTCACCCGAGAGACCACGCTCATCGGATATCATCACTGAGGAAACATCGCTGAAACAACATAACCACCAAACTCCTCGGAGAGGGGATCGCCGCTAGGGTCCGCTAGGGGATACCAAGACCCACTCCGGCATACGTAACTCACAGATAGGGGATCACTCCCAGGGTCCGCTGGGGGATACCACGACCCGATCTGGCATACGTAGTTCTCACAGATGGGGGATCACACCCAGGATCCACTGGGGGATACCACAACCCGATCTGCACTCGACAGAAGCTTCACACTCAGATAGAGGATAATGGTCCATATAAAGATGGTCACGACGATACCAGAACCCTATCTGGGATAACTCGCGATGGAGGGGATCGAACCGACGATGCCACAACCCTACTGAAACCATGCGCTGAGTAGGGGACCACATAACCAACGATACCGCAACCCTACCGACACCAAGCGCTGAGTAGGGGATCATATAACCAACGATGCTGCAACCCTACTATAAACATCATGCTGAGTAGGGGATCATAAACCCGACGATGCGACAACCCTACTATGCAAGACCCACCGCGTAGGGGATCATATTCCCTATGATGCCACAAACCCTACGGGGTTAACCTTCTAGATAGGGGATCACTGCCCGTGAATAAGTGGTCACAACGATACCAAGAACCCGATCTAGGGTAAAGATGCTAGAGGATCCACTCCGGGCCCACCGGAGGGATACCACAACTCTATCAGTTTAAACATCCCATCGAGAGGATCACAAACCCATACGAAGGTTGTGATACCACACGAACCCTCGTAGGAACGAACCAAGGGAGAACCCTCAACCACTGCTGGTCCAAACGTCGCTAACCCGAGCGACTCACCCCAAAGCCACACTGCGCACCTCTGAAGCCAAAACCGAGGCCATCATCGCGTTCCACGCTGAAAAACACGAAGGATAGGCTGTTTACTCGCTCGAAACGGAGAACCGGTGAAAACGACACTATTCACAGTAGCTAGCTCGTGCGGGGCCCACACAGCGATCCCGAAACCCATCGGGCGGATCACACCACGACGATCCCCTCGGAAAAACAAGCGGAATCGACTACTCGCTCGCCCAAAACGGACACCCGGTGAAAAAGGTACTATTCACCGAAGGCCGGCTCGGGTGGGGCCCACGCCTGGATTCCAAAACTCGTCGAACGGATCGCGCCATTGCGATCCTCTCGGAAAAACACACAGGATCGACTATTCATCCGCCAAAATCGGACTCCTGGTGTAAAAGCTGCGTTTCCCCGCAAACGCCAAAATCCGGCATCGTGGGGCCCGCACCCCGTTCGCAGTCCCAACACCCGGAAACCATCTCAAAAAGTCTGTCATACCATCAGGGTCCCAACGCCACTGACGGCATGTCAAACGGACGCTCCGGGTAGAAGTTACAACGGCCCGAAGTCGTAAAATAATAAAATAATATTATTTTATACGACGTTTCTAGCTCCCGGGCCACGATCCCGAACCTTTAAACCCTCAAACCCACACCGGAGGGTTCGCCTCGTCGTTAGGGTCACGTCGCCGCAAACGGAGCGCGAATCCGACTCCCGGAGTGCAAGATACGGGGGTTTAAAGACCCCCGTATGCGAAAAAAAGGCCGGACCGGCCACCGCTGCCGGCCCGCCCTGGCCGGCGGCGCTCCGCCGCACGCCGCCGGCGCGCCACCGTGGCTCCGCCGCGGGCCGCCGCGCTGGGTGGCCGGCAGCCGCGGCTCCGCCGCGCGCCGGCGGACCTTCCGCGGACCGCCGGGGGCACCCCGGGGGTCCGTTTTGCGATCCGGAGGCGTCTACGCGACCCTCGGGACCCGATCTACACTGCTACGGCTTCAATTTGCAGAAAAACGCAGCAAAAACGGGATCGGGGGTTAAAACTCAAAACCGCCTACCTCGCGGGGAAACGCCGACGTTGTGCCTCAGATCCGCGCTCCCGAGCTTCCACTGCGCACTCCTGGAACGTTCGCCGTCGAATTCTGAGCTCGTGGGTGCTCCGTTTGCTCGATTCGGCGGAGTGGCGGCGAAGAACGGCGAAGAACGACGATGAACGATAAAAGGGGGGGGGGGGGGGGGGGCGCTGATATTTATATCAGCGGCCCGCCGGCGCCAAACCCGCCTCGGACCCGACGCCCGATGCGAACAAAAGTAAGGTCACCCCTAGGGTAAACGCGCCGTTCTGAACGCAACGGCGGTCTCAGATTTTCCATCCGAGACTCCGTTCAGAAATTATTTGAGCCGACGCTCACACACAAACTTGCCACTTATTTATGGAAACGCCCCTGGTGGCGTTTCTCACCGCAGGCCCGCGCCCGCAAAGTTTACACCCTGCCTAGGGTAAACGGCACGTTTCAGACGCAACCGTGCCCTCAGATTCCTGTTCTGAGCTACCGTTTAGGAGATATCACACCCCCACCACGTGCGTAGTATAAAAAAAACTTAATATTTTTATAAAATTAATTCCGAGCACACCGGGCCTCGGAATCGCACGCCGTCTTCGCGCCTAGATCTGGAATTATTCGTAGAAATATTCCAAAGTCTGACAGGGCCAAAAACTCGAGTCGCTACGCTAGGCGCGAAGACGGCGTGCGATTTCGAGGCCCGATGTGCTCGGAATTAATTTTATAAAAATATTAAGTTTTTTTTATACTATGCACGTAGCGGGGGTGTGATATCTCCTAAACGGTAGCTCAGAACGGGAATCTGAGGGCACGGTTGCGTCCGTAACGTGCCGTTTACCCTAGGCGGGGTGTAAACTTTGCGGGCGCGGGCCTGCGGTGAGAAACGCCACCAGGGGCGTTTCCGTAAATAAGTGGCAAGTTTGTGTGCGAGCGTCGGCTCAAAGCCACACTGCGCACCTCCGAAGCCAAAACCGAGGCCATCATCGCGTTCCACGTGGAAAAACACGCAGGATAGGCTGTTTACTCGCTCGAAACGGAGCACCGGTGAAAACGACACTATTCACCGTAGCTAGCTCGTGCGGGGCACACACAACGATCCCGAAACCCATCGGGCGGATCACACCACGGCGATCCCCTCGGAAAAACAAGCTGAATCGACTACTCGCTCGCCCAAAACGGACACCCGGTGAAAAAGGTACTATTCACCGAAGGCCGGCTCAGGTGGGGCCCACGCCTGGATTCCGAAACTCTTCGAATGGATCGTGCCATTGCGATCCTCTCGGAAAAACACACAGGATCGACTATTCATCCGCCAAAATCGGACTCCTGGTGTAAAAGCTGCGTTTCCCCGCAAACGCCAAAACCCGGCCTCGTGGGGCCCACACCCCGTTCGCAGTCCCAACACCCGGAAACCATATCAAAAAGTCCGTCATACCATCAGGGTCCCAACGACACTGACGACACGTCAAACGGACGCTCCGGGTAGAAGTTACAACGGCCCGATGTCGTAAAATAATAAAATAATATTATTTTATACGACGTTTCTAGCTCCCGGGCCACGATCCCAAACCTTTAAACCCTCGAACCCACACCGAAGGGTTCGTCTCGTCGTTAGGGTCACGTCGCCGCAAACGGCGTGCGAATCCGACTCCCGGAGTGCAAGATACGGGGGTTTAAAGACCCCCGTATGCGAAAAAAAGGCCGGACCGGCCTGGACCGGCCGCCGCCGCTGGCCCGCCCTGGCCGGCGGCGCTCCGCCGCGCGCCGGCGGACCTTCCGCGGACCGCCGGGGGCACCCCGGTGGTCCGTTTTGCGATCCGGAGGCGTCTACGCGACCCTCGGGACCCGATCTACACTCCTACGACTTCAATTTGCAGAAAAACGCAGCAAAAACGGGATCGGGGGTTAAAACTCAAAACCGCCTACCTCACGGGCGAAACGCCGATGTTCTGCCTCAGATCCGCGCTCCCGAGCATCCGCTGCGCACTCCTGGAACGTCCGCTGTCGAATTCTGAGCTCTTGGGCGCTCCGTTTGCTCGCTTCGGTGGAGTGGCGGCGAAGAACGACGAAGAACGATAAAAGGGGGGGGGGGGGGGGGGGGGCGCTGATATTTATATCAGCGGCCCGCCGGCGCCAAACCCGCCTCGGACCCGACGCCCGATTCGAACAAAAGTAAGATCACCCCTAGGGTAAACACGCCGTTCTAAACGCAATGGCGGTCTTATATTTTCCATCCAAGACTCCGTTCAGAAGTTATTTGAGCCGACGCTCGCACACAAACTTGCCACTTATTTACGGAAACGCCCCTGGTGGCGTTTCTCACCGCAGGCCCGCGCCCGCAATGTTTACACCCCACCTAGGGTAAATGACACGTTCCGGACGCAACCGTGCCCTCAGATTCCCGTTCTGAGCTACCGTTTATGAGATATCACACACCCGCCACGTGCATAGTATAAAAAAAAACTTAATATTTTTATAAAATTAATTCCGAGCACACCGGGCCTCGAAATCGCACGCCGTCTTCGCGCCTAGCTCTGGAATTATTCGTAGAAATATTCCAAAGTCTGACAGGGCCAAAAACCAGAGTCGCTACAAAATTAATTCAGATTAATTTAATAGTTTTTATATTTCCAAAGGTGCCCCTCCCTTCTCATATAAAACAAAAACTCTTCTTATCTTTTAATATCACCTATAAATACCCTTTTTTCTAATAAAACATGCCCATTACTTATCCAAAAATCCCTCACTTTATCCTAGATGCCACACTTTGGGCAAAAAACTGTCCCAAGGAGTCCATTTATGCATAAAAAAGGAGATACCCAAAAAAGAGGTAATTGTTTTATCACCTCTTTCGAAGTTATTTTATTCTTATACATACTATTTATATGTTGTTTCCATATAAAAATAACTAATCCAGTATCATACACATAATGGTATGGTTTTATACTCCAGGTACAATAATATTCTTCATTTCATCCATCATATGAATAAAAATTTCACCAAGCGTGTGTACGTACAACTTACCATCTCCACGTAGTGGTGTTGTTTGTTATTCAACACTACATTAATTGGATTGATATAATGATGAGTGTAATGGTTATAAATAATGAATATAACATGATAATTATTCTTTATAACTAATATACCATATAATTTCATACCATTTAACAATCAAGGGAATGATATCGTCGCTCGTGCATACGTACAACCAACCATCTCCACGATACAATGAGATTAATTCTCAACGTTATCAATTCAAGAACGATTATAAAATTTATATGATGAGTAATGATAATAATTAGGAACTTAATTTAATTATATACATTAATAAAACACATCATATTCTGAACAACGTGACTTACACAGCCAAACATGAATGGCAAAATGAAGTAGTTAACACCCGAAATAATGGAAATATCGATACACTACTAACAAAATATTATAATAGGATAATATATGATATCATTAATATTTATATGGTTTTGGTATAATTTAATAACATGCTTTAAGCATTATAAAGGAGGTTAACACACCCTATACTAACAAAAATTAAATGGAAAGTGTTAATTTTACAATCTCTTTATTATCTTAAGTCTCTTATACCCAAGTGTCTAATCAGACTCCCCTATCATACATGTATACGTTTCTTAAAATTTAATTCAAAATATTATCTAAATTTTTTAAAGTCATTTTTCCCATGTTTTACCATTTAAAAAAAGTTTTGAATGGAATCCTTCAATCATTTTCCAAATGAGGTACTTTGAATAATTTTCGAAAAATTTACAGAAAGAATGTTTTTTTACTTATACGGAACAAGAGGTTATTTTACTCGATTTTGATGCCTTAAAATTTCAAATAATCCCTTACAATCATACATGGTTATTTTCAAAAAATATATTTTGTTTTATAATTTCACAGCTTTTAAACTAATTCAAAGTAAAAAACGATATCTTTATCAAAGAGTTTTAAAATAATTATTAATTTATTTTCATCTATTTCAAAATCCATTGTTGGATTTTATGATTGATTGAGGTAGATTTATTATGAGATAATATTCCATATTTTATTAAAGTTTTTGTGATATTTTTGATTGTGGATGTGATATTTTTTTCATTCATTGTTTATGGATAAAGTATTAAAATTTTGGATACTTGTTTATATATGAATGTTTATGTTATGTTTCACCCTTTTTATAAGAAGAATGCATTGGACTTAGTAAGTAATTGGTGGGGCCCACTATACCCCCTCGATGGATTAGTAGGTCTCATGAGACAACATAGTTATGGACTTGGCTGTGGCCTTTCCCATTTATTTTTAGATATGGATTTGGTCGAGGCCTTAACTATTTTTTAGATGTCTTAGATGAGGCCTCGAAGACATTTTAGATATGTCTAGAATTATGAATTCCCTCATTATGAGACTAGTTATTGATATTTGATGTGATTATTTGACTAATTTAATATCAATTTAAAATTTTAAGAAGAACTATTTGTTTTATTCTTTCTATATTATACTGAAGATTATGTTTAAAAGGCTTGTGTTTCAATTTTATACCTTTCCGGGAAAGTTTATGCTTATTTATGACAGATTCTTCTATATTTTTTATCCTTATTGACCATCATATCTCACCCCTTTCTTAAGTTTCATTTCTCTCCAGATGTGAAGAAGTATGCTATGATTAAAATTAATGGATAATATATCAGATATAAGAGTTTTCCAAAGGTAAAATATGGTTCTTTTCATTTCAAGATGTAATGTAAAAATTATGTTTCTATCTAGTATTTAAAAGGACACTAAACTGATCATTACTTCAGGACTTCATTTCTTGTAATCATGCCATTGTATTAAAATAATTCAATGGATCCAGGATTTTGGGGTTGGGGCTTTGGATTCCTATTGTGTATAACATGGACAATGTATTTTTAAATGAGTTATCTGGTCACCCCCTACCTGTAAGTTTGAGTTTCCAATAAAACTAATACCTGGTGTAATGGATATATCAATGTGTCTTTATAGAGAAAACATAATTGAGTTAGTGGAATTAAATAATTATCATTATGAAAATATGGCAATAGTTTCATATTCCCATGTGCTTCACCATTGGGTGACCCGGTCTTATTGTTTAAGAATAAATATAGATCAATGTCTATCTATATTTATTATCATAAACTTATCCAAAAAACAATTATGAAAAAGTATCATCTACCCATTATTGATGAATTATTCATTTATATACAAGAGTAATAATACATATCAATTATTTATATTCAATCTAGGTATTATAAATTATGGGGAAAAAGTGATGATTTACCAAAGACAACATTTTATATCAAATGTGGGCACTGTGAATTGATAATGATTCTATTCGGATTCACAAATACCCTAGCTATCTTCACAAATATGATGAATGTAGTCTTTAAAGATTATCATGATCATATTATTTTAGTTTTTATAAATGATAATATTATATATTAAAATAGAAATGGAAAGCATGAATATCATTTTGGGATTTTACTTTCCAACATGAGGAAGGATAAATTGTATTTCAAATTCAAAAATTGTAAATTATGGATGTATAATGAATGACTATTGTGTTATGTAATCATAATACATGGAAAATTTCTTGATCCTGCAAAGAAAGATGTGATTAAAAATAGACTAGACCATCAACTATAATAGTTATTGGTAGTTTTATTGTATTTCCTAGATATTATTGATGATTTTTCAGAAAATTATCATGCATATAAATTCCAAAAACCAAGTTAACTCAGAAGATATTTAAGTTCTAATTGATATAGGAATGTAATTTTTTTGAAAGAGCTCAATATAAAGTTATTTATCACACATATACTCACATTACCTTATAGTGGACAATGGTTTTTAGTATACAAGGTTGCATAAAATTGGGGATTTGGTTATATCCTTATATAGAATGAAATGGTGATACCTCACGCCTAACATAAATTAATGATTCATGAA
Organism: Viscum album; assembly: GCA_963277665.1. Classification (NCBI taxonomy): domain Eukaryota; kingdom Viridiplantae; phylum Streptophyta; class Magnoliopsida; order Santalales; family Viscaceae; genus Viscum; species Viscum album. The sequence continues at coordinate 1,472,663,384 of OY728157.1, forward strand.
AAAAATTAACTGATACACGATTTGATGCTAAAAATAGTAAAATTTTCATTGAAAATTTGAAGGCATTATCCCTATGGTGAAAATTGTAAAATATAAAATGATTATAAGAGAATAAATTATATATTATCATGGAAATATATGAACATTTACCAATAGAGATAGATTAAGTTGATCATGAACTATGAATACTTGATATATTACCACCGTAGGTAGGATATCAAGGTCGATGATGCTTTTAGTAGGAGGTATCATGATAGAATATCCAGGATAAGGATTTATAAATACTAAATAAAAATGTATTTGAAAAGGACAGACCTTGATGTCTTAAGTAAAGGAGATGAATTCTATATTCCCTAGATGAATGTGTGACCATTCATCAATGTAATGATCAAATAGAAAAAAAAGAGGATTTGAAGATATCAAATAATGTAGGTAATATTCTAGATTCAATCTTTAACAATGATGGAATTACATGATTCATGAAACTAATATGAGTTCTATCAATAGTATAGTTGAATAAAGATTCATTGTATTATGATCATACCTCATTATTCTCTATCCATCATATAATCAAAAATATTTATATAAATCTCAAGAATTATTTTCGGCAAAGAAACATGAAGAGAAAATTTCCATAGTGTATACCTGTTGAAGATAGTGGCCTAGAACCAAATACTTTGTAATTTATTCATTAATAAATTCCTTATCACATATTGATTATTCTTCTCTGTTAAAATTCATGTGATAATGTCCAAAGGATAATTGTTGCACTAAAAGGTCATAGTAGATCTCTACTATGATGAGAACATTAAAGTTCCATAACATTGTTCTTGAATATATGTTCTATGGAAGAATGATTTATTTGAGGGACACAAATAATATAGGCCACTAGGGGTGAGGAATCATAAAACATTGAAGCACCTTCTAATGGTGTGCACCCTTGGTAATATCTAGGAGGATATATTGAGAATGAGACCCACCAGTAAGAAATCCACATTTCATACTATCATTGTATATTCTTACATATAGACAAGTGTATTGGTCCTTAGAAACTATGATTATTATTAATGGGTATTACATCTCTCACACTTAGATGAATTGACAAAAATAGTGACGACACACTGTTCACAGTGAGGTAGGATATGTTGGGTGCATCACGAGTAATAGTGTATTAATAGAAAATGTGAGAAAGTATTTTCCCCTTATATTCCATAATAGAAGTAGATATCTCAGATGCTTTGATGAAATTAATATAGCCTAAATAAATCAACGGCCATGGTAAGGAATGGAAAAGTTCAATTCTGGGACGTCAAAGAAAGAATAGTCAAGTACATGGGTTGATGGAACCTGTATGCAACTGGTTATATTAGAGATATCGAGGCAAATGGATTTCATTACATGGTAAATGTTCACAGGAGATGACATCTCATTGCGACATTAACTTCATTCTCTATGGTTGGCTTAGCATGTTTCTAGATGATGACCTTGGACTTTAGGAAGGATCCATCTAATGCCATTGAGAAAGTGGCCTATATGGTAACACACTAAGTGTGTCCAAATATCTCATTTAAATATTAACTTAACAATTTGAATAAAGATTATTCCCAATTGTGGTTTAAAAAGTTATTTAGGGATTCCTGATAGAATTTATTTCGACACTAGTTATTCAAGATAATATATTGTGAGTGAAATAATATATATTTATTAGAAAGTAATAAAGTTATATTTATTTCAGAAAGAAATAGTCATTATTCAAGGTCTAATAAATACGGTGGAGGAAATAATGAGAATATAAAAAAAGTACACGTTGTGTAATTTTTATGGGGATTTGTGGGAAATAATATTATTTATTAATTAAATAATATTATGTGTAATTCTCTTGGCTCATGTCAAGTAATAATAATAGTCAACTATTATTATTATACAAGAGGTCTTACTAAGAATTAAATGAAATAAATAAATGCTTTCAGGTAATTAATTCATTTTATCATTCTGTGTAATTAAAATACCAATTATATAATTATCATTATCTAAGACTTTTTTTAGGGTTGTGTACAATGGATATAGATAAATATCTCAAGCTGAGAGAGAATTCTATTCTTCCTAGAATGCTCTCAAGTTATGAGAGAGATCCTCCTCTCCCAGATAAAAGTGAGGGCTTTGCAAGCATCTTTCAAGGCGATCGAAGGCGGACATCGCAAGTAAAGGCTCTTCTGTGCTAGCACCCAGAGATCCCTTCAGTGATGTCCAAAGATACATGGAGCACATGTGGATCATCAATAAAGGAATACTACACTAGTATTCTATGACGCAACAAAATATCACATCAGATCATGACTGAAATTAAACTGAGATAAAATTATATCAATATAATTCTCACCTATTAATTAAATTAATTATAACTAACATATGATGATCCTATCTATGGTTTTGAGACTCTCTTCCATTTCTTTCATTCTTCGTTCTGTTCCAAAGATCTAACGTTTTGTTATCATGACGGATCTCAGATTGGTCATTGTTAACAGAAAAATTAATGTTGGTTACACCTGCCAATGCACTTCCGCTGCACCCAGAACGTACATGTGGTATCAAAGAGATTATATCATTAATTATAATTATATTTTTTTTTCTTGGTGATTTATGCATTTAATAATTTAGTTGTTTCGATTCAAGTTAATTGTTCTATAAATCTGAATCTCGTGATCTATTCCTTCCCTTTTGTTTCTCATTCTCCTTACAGAAATGATTTTTTCTTTTAATTTTGAGTAAAATGAAACAAAGGACCTCATCTAGAGGCTCCCAAGCTTACTGGCCATACAACACTAGAACACATAGTGTGTATTCGGTAGTACATGCCGTGTAGTATAGTTTCCATGCACCAGGAAGGTCCACCAAAATAGGTCGTGTCATTGTATTTTATCTATGTCTTTAAGACTCTGTGCGTTGGCTAGGAATAAGTGACACACAGTTTCTAGATAACACACCATGTGTCCCATTAAACACGACCTATAGTCCCTTCGGTTTAGGGTTAGACCCTGGACCCTGTACACAGCTTTCTTGGCTGGAAATTGTGTAATGCGGATACTATAGGGCTTGTGTCCCATTGAACACACCTTGTACTCCAATGATTTTTGAAGTACATATACACACCATGTCCCCAAGCATGTACTTTAGATTGACGATGAATAAAATTACACACCATTTACTTTTAACTACACACCATATACTCATCCAAATTATACAGATTTAGTAAAATTTATTATTATATTATACAAACCCCTGAGATGGGTACCATAGTGCGGGCGTAAATGTGAGGCACAACACATGAAAAATGTTTTATATATATGTATTTAATTTAACATATTAATAATGTTCTTTTATACTCATTGGGTAGTTATGAATGAGAATTCACCAGGTTGACTCCAAAGTACAAGTTACATACAAAGATAATTTTAAATTAATTTATTTTTTTAAAATTACGATGGATGGGAATCTAAGAAAAATTCAAAAAAAGGGTTTAATATAAAAGGATTCATTAATTAATGATAATTAATTGATTTGATCATGATTTATCTTAAACAAGAACAATTTAAGAATAAAATTCTAGTTTCATTTATGCATAAATATTGTTGCATGTATGGATGATCTTGAGATAGACCAAGACCATTTTATGTGAATGGTTTCTTTTAACTTATTAATTTAAATTAAATTTGTTAGCCTGCAAGCCTTATACTCATTAATATATTTGGCCTGAATGCCCAAGGATTCTTTTATGTAAAACACTTTTTACCCCTCGCCTATGATTGAGACAAAATCATATGTAATGGATGGAGCTCCCAAGCTAGTGGAGGCAACACATGTTAGTAGCCAAGGTGAAACCAATCTGAGGAGATACAAATGTGGACATGTGGAAAGATGTAAGGTTCAAGGTGTTTCTCTCCTGGGTATTGGGTTAATTTATCAACCTCCTAACCAATAGAACACTCTCATGATCATACCGTTTATTTTATTTCGGTCAGTTTCTGGGGTTATTTATTGTGGGTGTGTTGTACCAATCACATAGTTAATGAATTAATCAAGCATGTAAAATGGAACTAAAATAAGACCGGCTTATGTGTAAATATTATCTTAGGCATGGTTAATCACTTAATTATATCCTATTTAATATTAACAAGCACGTAATCAAAGATATAAAATGAAAATTTTAATGTAAGTATAAAATCCCCCAAAGAAAATATTACGTCGGTATAACCTTCCATAATATTGGTTAGAATCGAACTATAGTTCAAAGTGCTTGACCAACCCTAGTTAGGGTGATTTAAATTATTGGGGAATTCTAATTCGGGGTTTTGGGTTGACATGACTTGGTTCACATCATGGTTTGACTGTCACAATAGGGCTTGGTGTGACCAAAAGGAAACGGTTAAGGAAATCCAAAATTAAAGTATTTTAGGATAGGGGAGTATACTCAGCTGATCAAGGATCTGCGAGTTAATGCCATTGGAATTTGGAATGACAACCTAAAACCCTTATAGTTTCTTGACCATCCCTAGTTGGGGTATTGCGAAGGGAAATATGAATCATTTCCACTAGAATATTCAGACAACCGAATTTTCCAAATTCAATGGTGAGGGATATTGGATTTCGATAAAATAGTGGGAGAATAATAAGTGTTAAATTATTTATTTGTCTCAATTTTATCATGATAAAGTACTAAAACTTTTCTCATATAAATTTGTAGAAACTACAAGAAAAATGAATTTAAACATATCACTAGGAACCATAATCATGGGGGAAAACCTTCTCACTGACACCAATTTACAGGAATGGAAGAGGTGTGTACATGTCATCCTTTGCCACGAGAGGAAATTATATGTGATGGAAGAGCCTATTCCAGTTGCATATGGAAAAGAGGCATGTGATGAGGAACTATATCTATATGTGAAACATATGAATGATGCCACATATGTCCAATGTTTCATGCTATCAACCTTGTCTAATGTTCTCCTAAAGCAACATGAAAACTTGGACGCATATAGCATGATGTCTCACCTTAAAGATCTCTATAAAGAGAAGGAAAGACATGAAAGATATGTGATCCCCAATTCTTTGTTTACATCTTAGTTTGGAGAGGTTGCACCATTTGGGCCTCATATAGTAAATCTTATTGGCTATATTGAATGTCTAGACATCATAGGGATTGTTTCCAGATGAGTTACATATAGATCTCATCCTATCAACACTTCCCAAGAACATCTCTAGCTTTATTGTCAACTAAAAAATGAGTAACAATGAGAGGAGTCTATCTGAACTTCTAAACTTAATTAGCCTGGTAGATAAGGACATGGGGTATGACAAACCCACAATCCTTATGGTGAATAACAAAAGGAAGGACAACGAAAAGGGGCCAAGGATTAATAAATGGTCTGAATCCCCTGAGCATTATCCCTCCTAGAAGGGGAAGATCTAGAAGTAGTGAAAGGAATGGGGGGAGGTATGTTTTGCATGTCGAAAGTAAGGCCACTAGAAGAGAAACTACACCTAGAAGCAATGGGATGCAAAATCTGTGTTCATTATCAAGTGTAATCTTTCCATTTTTACACACAGTTTACTAGATATATCTTTTGGGGATCACATATGTATTCAAATTAAGGAACCAAGTAGATTTAGAAATTTTTCCATAGGAGTGGTGGATCTTCGAGCTTCCAATGGTGCGAGGATGGCTGTATTGTCTATTTGTGATTATTATCTCTCAATTATAACTGATATGATTTTGGTTTTACATAATTGTTATTATGTGCCTAGTGTTACTGAGAACATAATTTCTATATCATGTTTGGATATTGACCTAATTATTTTCATGTTTGGAAATAAGGTTTGTTTCTTTTATAAGAACAATGTTTGTTATGGTATGAAACATTTAAATAACAGTTTTTATGTATTAAATTACAAGATTCAAGAGTTGGAAATAGGCAACAAAGAAAACTAAAATGAATCATACATCAACCAATTTTTGCATCACCATCTCGGTCATGTAAATGTGAAGTGATTGACAAAGCTCTGCCAATATGGTTTTTCAGAAACTACAGAGCTAAAACCACTTAATAGATGACACCCTTGTGTACAAGTTAAAATGAACAATATGTATTTCAGTTGACATGGTGAAATGGCCACATAGATTCTAGGATTGGTGCACATAAAAGTCTTTGGACCATTTCCAGTAGAATCTAGAGGTGTATATTCATACTTCATTACTTTTAATGATGATTTGAGTAAATATGGATATATCTACTTAATGTGGTATAAGTTATAAACCATAGAGGAATTTAAGGAATTCAAGAATGAAGTAGATAATCTTCTTGGTATGAAGATAAAGAATCTTTGATCAGATTGAGGTGGAGAATATCTGAACCCAGAGTTCATCGATCTTCTACAGGAGTCTGGGATTCTATCTTAGCTCACTCCTCTTTATACACCATAGTGGAATGGTGTTAGTGAAAGGAGGAACCAAACCTTGTTGGACATGGTGAGGTCGATGATGAGTCATGAAGATCTTCCATTATCCTTTTGGGGATATGCATTACAAACTGCAACATACACATTAAACCGAGTACCAACTAAGGAGACAAATGGAATTCTCTATGAGTTATGGAATATAATGAAATCCATTTTGTTGCACACACATGTATGGCGATGCAATGTATTTTTTATGGCCTTCGTAGGCAAAAATTTACACTCTGGGGCATGAGGTGTATCTTTATAGGATATCCCAAGGAAATAAAAGTATATTATCTATATAACCCTTTAGACAAGAAAGTGACTGTCTCCAAACAAGCCATCTTTCTTAAGAGGGAGGACATCCTAAAAAAGGATAGTGGGCGAAAGATTGACTTCATAGAAGTTTATGCTCAAGATATATAAGAGTAGGTATAGGAATTATTTTCACAGGTCCTCTTGGAAGATGTTTCAGAAACACATGTACTGCCTAGGAGATCAAGAGAGGAAAGGGAACCAGAGAGATTTGGTTTCCTAGTCTTCGAGGATGGTGAATCATTATTGTTGGATAATGATGAACCTCTATCCTACAAGGATGTAATAAAAAGATCTGAAGCTACAAGATGGATGGAATCTATGAATTTTGAGATAGATTCCATGTATCAGAACCAAGTTTGGGATCTGGTTCATGATCCAATTAATGTAAATCCACTTGAAAGTAAATGGGTATTCAAGATAATGTTGGACATGGAAGGATATGTTAGAACCTATAAAGAAAGGCTAGTGGATAAATGATTCAGACAACGTCTAGGAATTGAATATGATAAAACCTTCCCACAAGTTTCCATGTTTAAATCCATAAGAATCATACCTACCATTGCAACTTACCATGACTGTGATTTGGAAGATGGATATTAAAAAAAGTTCCTTAATGAGAACCTTTACGAAGATGTCTATATGACACAACCAAAAGGGTTTGTGACACCAGGTGAAGATAAAAAGGTTTGCAAGTTACAAAAATCCATTTATGGATTATGGAAATCATCTAGGGCATGAAAAATTTTATTTGATGAAGACATAAAATAATTTGGTTTCATTAAGAAAGAATGTGATACATGTGTTTATAAGAGGTTGAATGGGATTTCGGTCATTATCCTTGTAGTATATGTTGACGACATATTTCTTATTGGAAATGATGTACCGGTCTTATAGTTAGTTAAGGAATAGTTTGACAAGTGTTTCTCTATAAACGACTTGGGTGAAGAAGCCTACCTTAGAGGGATCAAGATCATTCGTGACCGATCCAAGATGCTTCTTGGACTAAGTTAGGTTACAAACATTGACCAGATTCTAAAGATATTTGGTAAGGAACAATCCAATAGAGGATTGGTTCCAGGGTCACATGGCCTTCATATTTCTAATAAAATATATACTCTAACACCACAGGATAAAGATAAAATGAGTAAGATCCCATATTCTTTGACTATGTGATCCATCATGAATTCCATTTTATGTACCACACTTGATGTTGCCTATGCGCTAAGCATGGTAGGAAGATATCAAGAAGATCAAGGAAAACAACATTGGAATGCTGTTAAGAATATCCTTAAGTATCTGAGAAGAACTATGTATTTTTTACTGATGTATGGAAAAGATTAGGAGCTTGTCATCAGAGGGTGTGATGATGCTGGTTTTTAGAGAGATCAGAATGATCTGAAGTCACAATCTGGATATGTTTTTTTTGTCTCAATGGAGGATATGTGAGCTGAAAGAGTTAAAAAAAACTAGTTGTTACCGATTCTCCAATAGAGTCTGAATATATAGCGGCTTATAATGCAGCCAAGGAAGCTATCTAGATTCAAAAATTCATCTAAGAACTTGATCTGGTGCCTAGCAGTAAATATTTTATCACATTGTATTGTGATAGTACTGTATCAGTGGCTCTTTCAAAAGAACCAAGGTCACATCAATAGATAAAGAACATACTCTTGAAGTATAATCTCTTTGAGTTATTTCTATCAAAGGGGTGAAGTTGTAGTGAGAAGTGTTTCCACAGAAGAGAATATGGTAGATTCCATCACTAAAGGCCAATCTCAGCCGAAGCATGAATATAATGTGAGTGCAAGTGGGTTAAAGGTTATTAGCAGTTGGCTCTAGTCTAAGTAAGAGTCTGTTGGAGTGGGTGGCCTAGAACCAACTACTTTTTACTTTATTTATTAATAAATACCATACCACATATTTATTGTTATTCTATGTGACAATGAATTTGATGATGTCCTATGGATAACTGTTACACTAAAAGGTCATAGTAGATCCCTACTATTATGAGAACCTAGAAGTGCCATAACACTGTTCTTTAATATATGTTTTATGGCAGGATGATGTTATTTGAGGGACAAAAATAATACAGGCCATTGGGGGTGAGGACTCATAAAACATTGAGGCACTTTATCATGGTGTTATCCCTTTATAATATCCATGAGGATATTATGAGAACGAGACCCTCTAATCGGAAAGCCACATTTCATAGTGTTATTATATGTTCCTATCTGTGGTTGCGTGTATTGGTCTTTAGAATTTAAGATTATTATTAATGGGTATTAGAACTCGGACACTTAAATGTATTAAAAAAACAATGACGACACACTATTCGCAGCGAGGTAGGGTATGTTGGGTTAATCACAAGTAATACTGAATTAATAGATAACGTAAGAAATGATTTGTCTCTTCCATTCCATAATAGAAGTAGATATCTCAGGCCCTTTGATGGAATTGATATAGCCTAAATAATTCTATGACCATGCTAAGGAATGAGAAAATTCAATTTTGGGAAGTCAAAGAAGGAATAATCGAGTGCATGAGTTGATAGAACCATCATGAAACCCGCTTGATTCGAGATTCCGAGACAAAGGGATTACATTACACAATAAGAATTCATAGGTGGTGACACCTCATTGTGGTGTTAACTTTTTATCTTTATGGGAGCCTTGGAGTGTTTCTTGGTGCTAACCTTGGACTTTAGGTAGGATCTACCTAATGCCACTAAGAAATAGGCATAGAGGGCCACACATTATGTGTGTCCAAGTATATCATTTAAAAATTCATTTAACAAGTTGAATAAATATTATTCCTGATTGTGGTTTAATAATTATTCAATTATGCCAAATCACATTTATTTTGGCAATAGTTATTCGAGAAAATATATTGCGGGTGAAATAATATATATTAATTACTGAGTAATGCAGTAATATTTATTTGAGAAATAACTAGTCATTATTACAGTTCTAATAAATACGGTAGAGGAAATAAAGAAAATGGAAACACAAAAGTACACGCCGTACAAATTTTATGGGTATTTTTGAGAAATAATATTATTTATTTAATTAATAACCCTTCGGTGTAATTACCTGGATTCATGTAAAGTAATAATAATGTTCAATTATTATTATTTGACTTGGGGTCTTAATATTAATTAAATTAAATGAATAAATTCTTTCAGGTAATTAATTCATTTTATTATTCTAAGTAATTAAAATCCAAATTATATAATTCAAATTAGCCTTGAGATTTTTATGGGTTGTGGACAACAGATCTAGAGAAATCTCTCAAGATAAGAGAGAATTATTTTCTTCTAAGAATTATATCAAGACTCGAGAGGGATCCTCCTTTACCAGATTTAGGAGAGTGATTTACCAGTGGCTTTTAAGGTGATTGAAGGCAGACATCACAAGTGAAGGATCTTCTGCGCTAGCACCTAGATATCACTTCAATGATGTCCAGAGATATGTTGGGCATGTGTGGATCACAAATATAGGAATACAACACTTAGATTCTATAATACAACAATAGATCAAAACAGATCGTGACCAGAGACATCAATTGAGAGATTATTCCATCAAGGAAATTCTTGTCTTTTAATTAAATTAATTATAACTAACATATGATGATCCTCTCTATTGTTTCAGGAATTTATACCTTTTCTTTAGTTTTTCTTTATATTCTGACGATCTTGCATTTTATTGTTGTAATGTATCTCAGATTGGTTGTTGTTATTATAAAAATTAATGTTGGGTACACCCGCCAATGCGCTTCTGCTAGGCCACGAACCTAAAATACCTTTAATCTTGGTAATACATCATGTTAAATTTAAATGATATACTTCTAATGTAATGATGAAACCATTACCATTAAATATATGGAAATGGGAGAACAAAGAAACTTTATCATCATGGTTTTCCATGAGGATCCTTCCAGATTGCAACCTTTTAAATAAATAAAATAATTAGAAATATAATACACATATTGAGAGAAATGTAAATAAATAGTATGAATGACTCAAAGAATTTATGTAAGACTATATAAATAAATGAAATTTCATTTATAAATATGCTCGTTGGAAATTTGGTTATTAGATATATGGTCATTGGATATATGGTAATTGGATATATGACCATTGGGTATTCATGTATCCAATAGATATATTGAATTAATTTAATTTTTATTAATATATTTAAAAAAATATAAATAAGAAAACTAGAAAGAAATAAAAATTTCATATTTAATTAAATCATCATCGTCATCATTGTCCTCATAATCACTGAAAAATAGTTTAATGTATTTATAAAATTCATGGAAATAAATAAACTATAATGGATTGATAAAATTAAATAGTTAGAGGTTTAATATTTAATTTTATTACATTGTGGTTAAAATTATTTGATGATATTTTTAAAAGAACTGTTTCAGATAAGTGTTTTATATTATCAAATTAAAAAATTAAATTGACCACTTTTAAAATATTAGTATAATGTAATTTATTAATTTATAAAAAATATTTTAATGATCATTTATTTAGTAATATATATGAAATAAAAATAAAAATACATGAAGTGTAACAGGTTATTTTCTATCAAAATATTCTTTTACATATTTTTTGTTTTCATTTTAAAGATAAATTTCAAATATCTATAAATTTAATTAGATTAAATGGACTCAAAATCGTTAATCATCACCTTTAAATTATTTATTGTGGTTAATTTTATTTTAAAAAATGAAAATAAGTTATCGATGTAAAAATTGAGGTACAATAGTAAAGATAAAATTATGTAAAAGGGGATTAATCTACGTGGTAATGAATTAGAATATCATAAAAAATATTCTACAAATTTCATGGATGAGGTTATGAACAAAAAATATTCATTATAAAAAAAAATATTTGTTTAATTGAATGGTTTTTCACATTTCAAGAAATAATAAAAATACTATTATTTTTATATACAAAGAGTTTTGGGGGATTAAGTAAATAATTAAGGGCACATGTGTAATTATTATTTTCTAACACTATATCTATTTAAACACAATTATATTATTTTTGACCCTAATGATAGCCATTTTGTTGGTTATGCACAATAAATCTAGTGAATCCGGTCATTCAAATGATAGAATAGCTCCAATAATTCTCTAAAGAATAGAGAGTGATCCTCTTACACCACCCTCTTGATTAATGATAATCATTCTTTTAAGAGATTCTCATAGAGATCAAAGATAAATAATGAATGAATTAGTATCTTTGATGCTAGCACTTGGAGATTCCTTTTTTGATTCTCAGGGGTTCATGGTATACATGTGGGATCACTATTGTATGGAATTTCTCTCTTGATTCCATTGAAATAATGATGGTATGACATAGATACTTTTTAGAATCATAAAATAATTCATTACAAGGTGATTATTTTACTTAAAAAACAAATTATAAATCATTATATGATGATCGTATGTTTGGTTCCAGAATTACAATGTAAATTAATCTTTTTTCAATTAATTATGTGATGATAATGGGTTTGGTCACTATGTTAATAATTGATGTAAATTTTAGATGAATCATTGAATATGAAAGATTATGAGTCCGAAATTATCCTCTAACACTTCCACTATGCAGAAAATCATCAAATCATGTATATATATATTCAATGTAGTTATTTCAAACACATAATGCACATGAGTTTGGATTAGTGGAGCTACTAATCGATAAGATAGAGCCCCTATGTGATGAAGGATCTCAAAGGGGGAAAATTACATAGGGATAAGTTTTCCCTTCTTCACAAACCTCATGAATCTCTTCCAATATTATATTTTAAGGAACTAATTTTCTTCATAAAAAAACATTAAGTCCCTAAAATTATTTTTAACTAACTTATTTTATTTAATTTATTCTAATTTACCGTGTTTCTAAATGGATTGAACTTTCTTTTAAACTTCTTTCACAATTTGCGTCCCAAGACATGTTTTTTTCACAATTTTCAATGTACTATAATGTAGTTTACTATATTTTTTTGAGAGTGTCACATGTGGTTATCCAAATACTTTATTGGAAAATTTTATTATATTAGTGCTCGAATAGGGTAATATGTAGACCCTAAACTTTTTTTTAATTCTGTTAAGTAACCCCTCAACATTTCTTCAAGTGTAGGAATTTTAATTTTAGATAGGCGATTAGTTTTGGGGTGATAAGTCTTATAGAAGTCCAAATAAGTATCTACAAAATGTTTAAAACTCCTATATAATTTATAGTTAATAGTTGCATCTCAATCTAATATGACCTAAAGTGTTTCTCCATGTACCATAACCACATATTTCATCTGTATCTTGGGATGTTGTGAGAAATATTCTTCAATAGAGATGAATTTATTAGTCTTAGTGAGTTTATAAACCACAATCCTTATTAATTTTTTTTCCTTTAGTTGTCATATGAATTCCCATGTTATAGTCCATGGTTATGTCCTCCTATTTTCATATTGGTGTGGGTAATGGGTTTGAGAAAATTTGATCATAAAATGTATATGTGTTACACCATTTAAATAATTTATTTATTATATCTCATAAATAAACACACAATCCCACAACTCAAATATTCACGGTATTTTAACAATAAATACATAAGATTCTTATATCAAATTATTTGATAAACATATCAAAAATAAGTGTGCTCGCATGGCTTCCTCGAAAAAAAATTATTTCATTTAATTATTTTTTATAAGAAAAAACATAAGAAGGGGTGGTGTTAAAAACTCATTACGGTGAAAAAAATAAATTATCAATCATGGTATTAGATCATTATAATTTGAAAAAAATTATCATGGAAGAAATATAAGAATAAAAAGAAAATATTAACATAATAGTTGTTCATATTTCATGATGGAAATAAATATCATATAAAATATATCATAATCGAAACATAACATATAACATGGAATAGTAATTTAGAAACATGAGATCAAAATAATGATCCATTGAGAATAACATAGGAATTTAGTAGAAACAAATGAATATGAAAACCATACATATGTAATTGTAGATGAAAATGATTATGTAGATACATAAATATTTTAACATAGCTAAATAAAATGAGGTCCATCCATAAATTTATATATATCAATTAAGTCCATGAATTGAGTGAATCATATATCACTCACTGAAAATAATATTTTTTCCAAATTAATGGGAGGGGTGGTCCTTCGGATTAGGGTGGATGAAAATGATGATGGAAAAGTTTGTGAACTCTTATAATGAGATTAAAATTATTTGGTAATGACCCAATATAGTTATACAGAATGGTACAATTAATGGAACTACCTTTACTAGCCAAAAATTATGCTATAAAGGTACCATACCTCTATAAATGACTCACCTTGATACCATGATAAATAATCATCCAACTCTTCTTGATAACTTAGGTGAGGTACCATGGTGTACTATTTTTTATCACAAAGAAAGACAACTAAAATTTTGGTTTTTGACTCATCCATTGAGAGATTAATTCCAAAGCAATTTCACAATGTGAGTTCACTGAACATAGCCCGAGTATCCACCCCAATTAAACTTACTAGTGCATAATAAGTAATGAAGCTATACCCCACTAAATGACTCTCATGCCAGGCCAAACCACACATATCATCTCTCCCATCACACATGATCCATCAACATTAATATTTAAACTACTGAAGGGTGGGTTCCATCAAAACTATTTTCCTTGATTCTCATTACCCACCTCCTTATAAGGGCACATATTTATTGGAAGAATCACCCTAATAAAAATAGAATACACCCCACTTGGAATAAGGGCCTCAAGGTTCTCCACATGTGACCTCCCAAAAACATAAATAAAGAGGTGGGAGAAACACCCTCATTCTCCCGCCATGTTCATGGAATCCTATAGAACCCAACAAACCATTAAAAATACCATTCAATAGATTTTAATTTTCTTTCCATACTATGTTGTCCCTTGAAACCATGTAGTAATGAGCTCAAACAAAAAATCCCCACTCACCAATATTCCCATACACATACTGATGAATTAACATATTATATTGTCCTATTATCCATTTAATAAGAGGTTCCAAATTGTTTATGGACATGAAAACTTGTATGGGAAATATGAGACTGTAGAAATATCCTAATTTTTCATATTTTTACCCTTGGGCAGGGCCATGTTTTTCAAATTCTAGAAGAATAGTATATTTAATTGGAATTTCCTTACACTAAATCTTGTTTTCCCATTAATCCCATTCATTTAATTCATGGATAAATGCAAATTAATCCCAAATTTTTAAACCTATAGATGTGAAACCCATGAAAAATAATAGACCAAGTTCATCTATAAATATTAGGCCCCCATGGAAAGTCTTTTACTCTTCCATGAACATCGAGTTAATATGTTTGAGAAAATGACTATCTTCATTAAAAGATGAATTTAGAACTTTGAACCATAGAAATAACAAGGTCTTTATGACCCAATTATCCCTAAAAAATGCTATCTTAAGGACCCATAACCCATGACACTTTCTAATTTAGAATCTTCATCCAATCCATCATGAAGTGTGCTAGCCTGGACTTCCTTCCAATTAAACTTGACAACCCTCTCTAGTAATCTCTATAACTTCACTTTATAAACCATTACCACAAAAAGATTCCTTTGTTTATTTTCCTCAACTTCATTTTTGGCATTCCTTTTCTGGATTCATAAAACTTTTCAAGCTAATACCCCTTCATCGATAGGATTTCCCATTCTCAACCATGAATCCCAATGGTGTTAACCACGACTATCAGCATCCCATATAAAAATCATCATGATTTTCTCTATTTGGATGATGGTACCCTTGGGTGCCTTGATGGATCAAATGATAAGCATGGGGATAAAAATGATAATTCTATTCCTATGGGTAATTCTTCCCCCAAATGAAAAAAATAAGTTCTTCTAGTTGCAAATACACCCAATGATTTCATAGATAATGCCTTCAATTATGGAATTTATAATACTAATATTCAAAATAATATCTCTAAGATATTCCATTAGAAGGTTATGTCTTTGGATACCCATCTTATTATGTATGAACGTTCCATTCCAATTCAAGCAATTTTTTGAAACATACACTATGCTCTTCCCATGACTGATCCATTTTCCATTTGAGGATCTATAATCATCCATAACATTGTTGAATCAATTGATTGATCACAACCACCATTAATATAAAATAAAATGTCACCATTAAACATAATATGAGACACATCCCCATACCATAAAATTTGTCTCTATGAAATTAAACTCCCTTAATCAATTCCACACATCATATTCCTAGTATGACACATCTATTCTAGAATTAAAAGACTAGGGGATATTGGGTATCCTTTCTTTAGGCAGTGCATGATCCTGAAGAATCCAAAATTTCTTTTTATGATTGAAATAGGGAGCCAATGATACACATATCATTTGTATAATAGGTCACACAAGCACTCCTTGCATCCCAATTGTCTCATTAGACTCATAATAATATTTCAATAAATTATTTCATAGGCCTTATATATATCAACCAAAATCATAATATTAGAACCAATAGTGTTGTTTTTGATATCATCCACCAGTTATTTAGAAATTATTATAACCCATTGAATGATCTACCCATAGATGAATCTATGTTTCTCATATGAGATAAGCCTTAACATGACCTTACCCAAAATATTATTAATAATACATGTGAAAATATTATATGAGAATTCATAGAGGAGTATATGCCTATATTGGTTGAGCACCATTGAATATTTCATTTTTAGTATCAGGACTACCCTGGAAGAACATAATTCTATATTGATCATTCCACATATGAATAATTATTTCATCAACTTTATAACCCAAGCATTAACATTGTCACAATAAGGCACATAAAATGATCAATAAAATCCCTATAGCCCTGTTATGCTTTTTGGGTTTCTAATAGAAATGGTTTCACTAATATCCATCTCAACTAAAACGGGCTTCATATGTTCATTATCTTTTCAATGCACTAGGATAGGTTTGTAGTTATGAATAAAACCCTCAATACTCACTCCCAGTTTCCTTTGTCCCATGATTATATATATTTCTACAAGAATATCATTATAGAAATTCTCTATAATCTTCTAAACCACCACCAATTTATCATTATTTGATCCATCTTTGAGTATAAGAATGATCCATTTGAAAACCTTCTTCTCAATTATAAACACATGAAAATAGGTTGGTTCCCCACTCATCCCTTAGAAATAGAGCCCTCAACCTCTCTATGCACTGTCTTTCAATTTCCAATTTTTTTTTAAACCTAATCAGTTTTCTTTTGGATCATAATCACAAATGAATCATGTGATGTATAAATAAATTATTTCCTTACATAGAGTTTTGAACATATCAATTAGGTCCACACATAGAGTTTTAACCATATCAATTTGGTCCATGTATAAATTTGTGGACATATCAGTTCCATCCATGTATAGAGTTGTAAACATATCAACTACATTAGTGCATAGAGTTGTTAACATATCAACTAAGTCCACACTTATATTTGTGAACATATAAACTATTTACACCCATATTGTTTTGTAGATATCAATTTTTTCCATGCATAGAGTTGTGAACATATAAATTAGGTACATATATAACATCATTATCACATGAGATATAAATCAATACATAATGAAATAGATGAATATATAAAACCCACCTATCACATAAAGATAAACCATATAAACATGTGTCTAATTAAATCAATCATACATTATATAAAATTTATAAATGGTATCACATAATATGAAATCAATAATTGGATCAGTTGATATTAAAAATTTGATTCCCTTAAAGTGGTATATCATAAGAGAATTTTGAGCGTGATTCCTAAAAAATTACATCATTGGAGATAGTTATTATGTACATAGAGAGGAAAATCAAATATTGAATAA
This sequence comes from Viscum album, assembly GCA_963277665.1. Taxonomy (NCBI): domain Eukaryota; kingdom Viridiplantae; phylum Streptophyta; class Magnoliopsida; order Santalales; family Viscaceae; genus Viscum; species Viscum album. The sequence goes on from OY728157.1 coordinate 1,472,681,144, forward strand.
TGATGATATGTATTATAAAATATTTTCATTATAAAAAAACTAAAGCGACAAGTCACTTTAATAAATGATTTTAAGGAAGGTATGAAGATATATTTTTAAAACCCTATTTCAAAAGAATACCCTAAAATGGATCCTCCAGAATAAGTAAAGGATAAGTAAATCAATGTAGAGTGGAAGATAAAAAATAAATAAATGTAAAAATAAATTCTATTTAAATAATTTAGGTTTTTTGATAAAATACACATCAATCAAAACGTTTTAAAATTTAATTTTTTAATGATATTAAGAGAAATATAAAGAGTAAGGAAGATAATAAATAACTTTTACATAAAAATAAGAAAATAACACATTTTTCAAAAAAATGATTTTTTATATATAGGACACTATACTAAAAGTGAGAATGTAAATTATTTTTTAAAACATCATATTTTTATAAAGATAAAAAACCGTAAAAGAATAATATTTTGACATGAAAATATAATTTCACCTAGGATAAAGTGAAAATAAAATATATAATTTACGAATTATAGAATATAAGAAAAAAATAATAAAATATCCTCAAAAGATATATTAGGACTCAATGAATAATAATTGAGTAAAAAGACCCTTATAATGGATTCATACTTAATCAGATAGTCTATTCCCATATTGAAGGCTAGGATGTTATCTTATAGATCCACTTGAAAATAAATTATTAAAGAAATCTTCATGAAACCATTAGAAGAATAGATAAATGACCAAATATGATTATTATTATGAATAGAATTTAGGTACAGATTAAACATTTGGGCTACTTTTATAGGTTAACATGAGTAGAATGTTCAAAAATATAAATTCCTTAGTTGAAAAGGAATGCAATTTATAAGGTAAAGTGGATCCAAAGTTAAAACATATTTTATATAAGACAATTGGAGGTAAAAAATTTATTTATCCTCTTATTTAAATTCAATTTGTATGATGTTATAGGCCTTTCCCCCTTAGTTAAACCCAATTAATTCATTTTACCTTTACTATAGTAACTCAGTTTTTATATATGTAACTTAATTTTATGCGTAGAAATTAATTTAAACATATTAATTAATTTATACATTATGATTATAAAAACTAAATAAATTTTATTTTATTAAAAATTTAAATGTAATAATAGTTAATTTTGATATAAGAACACATAACACATAAGGTCTTTAAGAAATATATATTTTTAATCAGAAATATGAATTTATTCTTATTCCTTTCAATGTAATAATCTTCATTTGAATGTAAGTTTGTTTTTTATACGTATAATAAATGAATTTCATTAAAATAATTCTTTAGTACAAATTTATTGAATTTATTTATATAATAATACACTATACATATAAAATCAATTTGAGGAATACTATTTTATTTTAAAAAGAAATTATTTTAAACATAACTATTTAACTTTTTTATTTATTTGAAAACCATTAGTTAAATATTATTAATACATTTATATTAAATTTTTTTTATTTCATTAAATTGAATATTTAAAAGTAAATTTTATAAAAACTAAAAATGAATAAAAATTCCCATAATAATTAAAATATATATTGTTAAAATATCATTTATTAAAAATATTAATTATTTATATCATCCTAATATCTATATAAAAAATACCTCAATATCTCTATATAAAACCCTAGAGTAATATAAGAAATAGTGGTAGTCACGGGTGGTGATTCAGCTAACATGAATCTCATAAATATTTCCATAAGCTTTGTTGTCTCTCACATATAATTTTTCTCAAGTCATACTTGATAAAATTCAATGTGGAATTAGTCTTAGAAAAACATGGTGATAAAATTTCATTTATAATCTCTAAAAAATGATCCTAATTTGGGATAATTTTGTTACCAGATTCCATTTCTTCTACCTCATTTATAGGTTTTTTAAGGTGATTAATTTAATTTATACAAAAAAATTTGATGACAATTCTCTAACAACAATATTTTAAACGAATAATTCATATAATATTTCTTATTAGTAATTATTATAATCACTGATGTTATAAAAAACTATATAATCCCAATATTCATGTAATCCCAACAATTTATGTAAAACTTTTATTTATAGATAATATTCATTTTACATGCCCATATATAGCCTTATATATATTTCTAAATTCATTTATTATATTCTTTAAATTTATTTTTCAAAATATTTTTTAATATTTTTGAAGTTTTATATTCTTTCTATAGTCATCATCGACAATATGATATTTATGTAAAATCATTATGATAATAATTCCAATATTTGGGTATTTTAAATTATTTTTGGTTTTATTACCCCTATAATTTTTCTAATTTTATTTCATTTATCTACATTTTAATGTATTTAATTTGGTATTGTAATTTTATAACTTAATTAAGTAACATTTTGTTAATTTTAATATGATGATATGTATAAGATTACTAACACAAATTTAGTAAAAATTTATCTCTATTTTTTTTTTGTGTTACATTATACCCAACTTTAATATAATTTATTTATCGAAATCTAATTCATCAGAAGAAAATAAATTAGGGTAGTTTTTTTCACTACATATTCATGTTCCCACATATCTTAAACAATCATATAATTTTCCATAGAACTTTAACTAGGTTAGCGGACTAGTTTCAAAACACTTTATCTCTACGATACAATATCTCAAAGGGATGTTTCACATAAGATAGATACTGATCCCATTACGCACCTTTCAAGTTCAATAAATGCAACGTCCCAACTAGGGGTTACTAAGATGGAACCCTGAGCTAGGTCACCACATTCCCTCAAGCATTTCTCCCCATTTTTCCAAGGTCCCTGGCTGGCAGAGAGGTTTTAATTGTTGTATGATGGGAATACTATATCCCCCTGATCATAGTAGCACAATTATATATACAAAAATAAATAAATAATGAATGAAATAATAAAAAATTCATCAAAATATAATAATAATAAATGTAAATCATTGATAAATGAATAAACAATCATTTATGAACATGCTACAATGTATATAAAAAGACATACATCAGATAGTACATAAATAGAAATAATGAATATAAAAAAATAACCATGTATATATCCATGAGATTATTGAGGATAAACACAGTCATGTACTCCTATGATCGTTGTACAAGAGTATCATCAGATTTTATAATCCATGATCCTAAACCTGCAACCATGAGGTTTGTTTGGGTACTAAATAGTGGCCCAAATTGGATGTGATATAAAATTAGTAGGTCAAAACCGATAATGTCTACTTCAATCCACATCATGAATATAAACTAATGTAGTGTAAAGGAATAATCAAAGTAAAGTAGTGTAATATCTATAAATGAAATCTGTCAGACTCAGGTCCCTCAAGGACACTTGGTCAACCATACCTGGTCGTCCTAAACCAAAATACCTATGGATATATTTCATCATATATATAGTTTTGTATACATATTAATATGGATTAATATATATGAACTATCTGCATGATAACATATATAGTCATATATATAGATACCCAATACTATCCAAGAATCAAGGTGTAACTCTGGAATCCATGTATAATCATAATAATATTATAAGGGTATTATTATGAAAACATGGGTTATATACCAATAATCCAAATGTAATAGAATAAAAATAAAATTAGGACCTATAGATATATCCCTGTAATCCATTTTCAAATATAATCATACAAAATTATACTTTCGTCATTATTAATGCCATAATAAGCATGGGTAATCCAATTACCAATTTAGTGTAATGTAATTCATTTTACGTGTGATCCTATCCAAAGAATTACATATCTAGAACTACTATATTTCCCAAACAATTACCTAATCTCATTTAACATATTTGCTAATTTATGGCAGTAAATATCTGGATTCCAAGTATACATCAAGGTGTATATCACATCATGAAACCTATGAGTCTACCCCAGGAATTCTGTATTAGGAACCCGACATCACTAAAGGCGCATCATAATTCCATTAAACCTATGAGCATATATCTAAAGATTGTATCAGGAGTTCAATTATCTCTTTGGTGTATATCATATCAATCAACCTATGAGTCCATATCAGGATTTCCATATTATAAACCTAGTATCACTCAAATAATAGTATAATTGAATAACTCTTTAGGACCATCTATGATATACGACACAATAAACTAGGTATTGATTGTGTCATGGTAAAATAACATTTACCTATTATACAATCCAAGGTAATAGACTTGGGGACCATGTATCAATCATAGGTTTTATAATCTCAAACAGTCTATGAGCCTGTCCAAGGAAATTCTTCTAGGGAAACAAAGGTTTGATAAAGGAATAGTTTAATTTCATTATAATATTTCATTTAACATTTAATATAGGACATTGGTATGTCAATTCTATAATTTTTTCATCTATACAATTAAATTATTTCATTTAAGAAATAAATAATGTGGCATGGGTATCACTTATATCCCAAAATTATTTAAATCTATGAATATAATTACTAAATAAATTCTATTGATATAGTTTTCATCATAAAGAAAAAGGTACAAAAAATGTAGTAATAAACTATCCATCAAATTTAATTTACTAAGGAATATCATAAAAAGGGGTGATATTATTAGAAAACCTTAGGGGTGGTTTTGTAGAATAGAAAATTACAAAAATTATAAACAAATTAAATTAAATCACTTTTTGTGGTTGTTTGGTTTAATTTCATCGACCTCATTCCATTTTAAAGGGTCTAAGGAAAACATGCTTGGGGTCTAAATAATTAAATTTGTTTTATTTGTTGTATTTTTGGAGAAATTAGTGGAAAACCAAGCATGCGATATAATGAAAATAATTTATATGAAATAAAACATTACGTAAAATTCTATAAACCACGTTCCTCTTGATTAATATTGCCCACTCATTCATTATCAGGCTTTTCTTCGATCCAAAATAAGATAAATCAAAAGAATGGAAAAATTACCTAAAAATAATTAAAAGGAATCACATGTATTTGGCAATATATATGGTGATATAATTAAATAAAATAAGAAATATGATTTATAGACTAACCAAGAGACATCTAATGAAAACAATTATGTTTGATTATGACCCCGAATGGGAGAGATACCTCTATTCATAAATGTGGAAGGAAGGGGGGCATGATAAAAATTGGTGTGCATGTGAAGTGAAGGAGAAAAATAATATTAGAAGGAAAGAGAAAACCATAATTTCTATCCCTTTAATGATCCACATGATTTGGTCAAATGGTTTAGTAAACCGTTTACAAACCATATGGGATCACTATATGCGGTGGCATGCCCCCTGAACAACTAGTCTTACAGTTTAATGGACAATAAAATTCTAATTTGAAGTTACTACCCAAATGGTCACACCCTCACTTGACTAGTTGCATGGTATGATAAACCACACACAACCCATAACCCCACCACTAAAATTTATTACATACTTCATTAATGGACTTAAGACCTCAGGTGTATATTTTGAAAATTTATGTGATACCCCTCATAGGGATTCAAGGATGTGGTGTAAAATTTTTACTAACTTTATGAAAACCGTGAACCTCCCCTTCCCTTTCCAAAATACAGGTTTTTTGAGCTTAAAGATTTCAAAACTCAATTGAACACTCGAGTCAAATATTTGGCCTCAAAACACATTTCTAAAAAACTTTAAGTGATGTAAGTCTCATATTTTCATTCTAGGTCTTAGTTTATGATTCAACCTATCCACAAAATGAAACGTTCAAAATCTCATGTAACTTTCCACCTGGTCCAAAATATATGATGTTACAACCTCCCCACCTTAGAACTTCACATCCCCATGAAGCTATGGAGAGTAATGAAAAAATCAGGAAACCTACATGGGTCTTAAATTCCTATACAAACAGCCACATAGAGTTTACCACACCCAATACACATGAAATATCTACATTTAATATATGTTACATTATCCATCAAAACATGACACCACACGATTAAAGAAAGATGAAACATAAAAATGACTTTTACCTGATACCGTCAAAATTTAGATATGACAATGCCATTTTCTCTTCCATCCCCGACCTATTCCACCACCCACCATTTTTTCTAACATTAAATGGAAAATTATGAGCCACAATACTTCAATCAAAATAATTTTATATTAAATAATTCCCTTAGATTTCTAACAGAACTCCTAGACTATTTCTTAATTCGATTGAACTGTGAATTCCCAATTGATCTCATTTAACTTGGTCATGCCAACATTTTTATGAATATCATTGGTTACTAATTGCACTTAACTCACCTAATATTAATGATGTGCTATACATAGTTCCTCATTGACTACTTTCAACTAAAATGGATAAAATTAATTCAAACCACTACCGACCTAATATCATAAATATGCTTGACTACAATACCTAGTAAATAGAATAGTCTATCTCGATGGATTCAATTCAAGAATCTTGATACTGCTTTGAGTACAGTCACTAAATCCTATCACTGGATTTGAATGATTTCTCCATCCCATATGTTCATTTATTTTATCGTGCCATAACATAAACATTGGTGTATACCTGATCCAGTACCATTTGACCGCCACACCATAATCATATCAACCGAGCACGAATTAATGTATTGGGTAACCTCAAAATATACTACCAGAATCCTAGGTTGTAATTCATGGTAGTATATTTTTATAAGATTACAAGTGTGATGTCTGTACATAAATGATACATCCATGTATCGAAATTATGAATGATCCCAAAAGTGATATCTCACCTGGTAATCAACTTGAGGAATTAGCTGGGGTCCATGAATCCTTCCAAGTCCATCTGATATGGTAATCCTAGAATCAATTAGGATAGTACATTCCTCTATGATTATTTATTATTATAGAAAAAAATATAAAGATTCTATTTATTGATCTATAATGGTGTTTAATTTATCTTGGTGTATAATAGATTCTCCATCAGTTTACCATGGATGAGGTCAAGATAGGGGGAATGATCATCACTAAACCAAGTATACTCTAATTTGATAGTAATTATCTCTAATAATACGTAAGAAAAATCTATCATATCAAATATGAAGTGCCTGAAATTGTTCCTAAACAACCATATCTAATAATAGGTATGAAGAATAGTTGAAAAACTACTGTTCGACTGCCTTCAAATGTGTTTGACTATAATTTCCAATGCGTCATCATTAACTGGACAATATTCCTTAGTACTAAGGAAATCAAAGATTTTTTAAAAAACCCACACTGTAGTCCAACATAGACTCATGGTGTTCTCTAATGTGTCCTAAACAACCCACTATTTCATTGTTTTTCTTCCTGGAAAACACCAATACGCATAAAAATAATATCATTCTTGAGTTGCTCACCCACCCTAAGTCTTAATATAGAATCCAGACTTGATCTAAACACACAATAAAGTTTATTCTCTAGAATAATCTCATGGATAAATAACCTAAACAACTAGCCTCACATTCTCTCAAAATCATAAATAACCACTATCGGTTAGTCTTTTATGGTAGAACTATATCACCTTGGAAGGAAACACTCCTTATAATCATCATGACAGTCCCTTCTTTAGGAGTGTCATAGGAATCATTTAATTGAAATAAAGACTATTCCCGTGACCCATTCTCCCTCATAATTGAAGCTTCTCTTGAATATGTCCAATGTGTATATGCCAAGCACTAACATAAGGAGAGACAAAAACATCCACTTATCTGAGATTTGAAATAGGGTTTCTCTTGGAAATATGTATGTTATTCAGCCTGAGTCATGTTAACACATGTCATCAACAGTATGTTTATAAGAAAAAAACTTATTAGTTGTTTTATCTCACCCAATCCTTTTTATAGTGTTTTCTAAAACAATGGGATAAATTATCCTTCTTATAATGGTTGAATACTAAATTACACTTAAAAATATTTTACACATAGAACCCTCTACACTGGAGATGAATCACAACATAGATTTATCAATATCATGGACTATTTCACAAGTGTCCATAAAGTGAATAAGTTTAAGGCATTATGTGACCTTTTCTTTGAACAATATTATGTTTAATGCTTCAATTCTCAACTCAATGGGCACCACATGAAAGAAAAAATGTGAAATCAATATGAAAACAACAAAATATATGCTAGAAATTCCTAACATGATATAGTGTATATATGGATCAAATCATGTTTTTTATCCATATAACTATTTAGAGGATAAATAATCATGATTTATACTCCATTAGACAAGTATAATGGTCACATGAACATAAAAAAACTAACCATTCCCAAGGAATGTCTAAAAAGATAAACTACATCATAACCCGATGCCGAAATCCTATACATTAGTTGTCTTACCAAATGAACACACCTATACCTAGGGGTTTTGTTTCTTCAATAGGAGTCCTACTTAAGAGAACCAACACTTGGATAACTCCTCTCATCTAGAAATTGAAAGAAATCATTTACCAATGCTAATTTTCCTTAGAGTGTGCTACTACAACTAGGCTAGCCCCTTACTAAAGCATAAAGCACTGACCCTATAACTAATCCAGTCCAAAAATGGCACTAGGATTATAGGCCTAATGTCTATACTCAAGGTAAAAGAAAAGGGGCAAACATTGACCTACGTAACGATTAACATTCCTATCTAAGGTAACATTTTCAAGATAACCCATACTAGAGGGATGAAGTTATAAATTAACATCAATGTCTTATTTAAGCCATTAAATGAGTTCAAATTTATTAAATGTTTTTAAAGTATCACATATATATATATATATAAGGAATGTACAAGTTATAAAGGAAATTGTTTCTCAAACTGTATAAAGAACATGATTCATATGAATCTGTGCTGTAAAGAAGGAAATCATCTTAAAATTTCATTTTAAAAGTAAAATAAGTATTCATTTAACTAAGAAATTATGAAAACTAGATTATTTAATGAATATTACAATAAAAAGTTGTCAAGGGAAAAACTATTTAGGTTGTAATATGAATTTTAATTAACTAAAACATCATAATATAAAAGTTCAAAAGTATATACAAGATATTTTATCAATTTAAAGGGATAGTTCCAGCAACATTCCTATATAAGATTATATTTAACCCATATAAGGTAGTCCGAAATATTAAATTACCATCCCATATATCATAAAAATACCCTAATTGGGATAATAATTGAGCATGTACTATAAGGGAAACCTAAGAGGGTCCCATGATGTCAATATGGGTATTGTCATATGGGAATCCATTCCCAATTTTTGGAGTCAGTGCTATATAAAATTCAATTGGCACCCCATTAAAGTGTAAGTAATAATAGTTATTTATTCATAAAATAACACACCCTTAATGGGTTAATCTCATAATAATCATTCCCAAAATTAAGTATTTGGTCTCGTTGTGCATTTAAGGATTTAGCCATACGGGTGATGATGTTCAAGTAAAAGTGGTATTAGCCTTAAAAAAAACCATTTTATGTAATAATCTTAGTTTATCACACACACACACACACACATATATATATATATAAGAGTCATGGTTTAGTTATATGAATAACCATTCCCATGTTATAAAGGTAATTTCTTTTATATGTTACAAATGGAATTCAGGTCACTCAAACTCATTTTTTACCTACAGTTTTAGAATATAAAAATTTCATATAAAAAGATGGATTATATGGGCTACCCTTCCAAATTTATTAAGTACCATACACTTTATAAATTGTTATTGGAACATATTTAATGAAAACTATAAATGTGTCAACCCATTAAACCAATGTCCCATTGCTCAAACTTTACATAATCAGTTAATTAAGGTTCTTCCATCAAGATATATAGGAAAACTCAATTTAGGTTGATGTAGACAATTTAACAAACAATTATTTTTTCAAAATTATAACAGGGAATGCTATCATAGATTAATATCCCAAGTAAACATCAAAATACTCATGAAAAACTACTATGTAAATAGGAAATACTGTAAACATAATAAAAATCACCCAAGTAAGGAATAAAGATAAACATGATTAATAATCACACAAGCATGGTATAAAAATCAGCATGAATCAGGAAAATCTATAATTCAGTATACATAGAATGGAATATTCATGACATGTGAATCTATATGTTCCTATGATGATGAATGAAAACACCTCAACTCTTTCTATACCTTTCCAAACATAAATATGATGAATCCATAAATCAATAACCATCACAAATAAGACAATCACCAAGGAAAACAAATAATCAATTGTAATAGCAATAACATAAATAATCCCATCCCCCACAACATGACCTTTTCATCACATAAGGGTGGCCCAGACATAGACACAAGCTATTTACCAAGTGCTAAAAAATTATAGTCTCTTGTGAGACATCCCAAAATTGTAATAAAAAATGAAAACAACTCCATTACTAGTAATAATGTCCCGAATTAGGAGACACTAATTTGGTTCCCTGAGATAATTCACCCAATGGCCTCAACCACACATTCACTTATTCATGTGGCTTCCAACATGTAGTGAGGGAAGAATGTTGGAATTTTTTAGAGACTATACCCAAACAATCATATTGATAGAATACCATATACAAATATAATTTAATAATAGAATAAATCATAAGTAAAGTAAACTAAATATAACAATAATTACTAAAAATCATTGATAAATGAAAAAAATAAAAGATTAATGTTCTACAATGTACAAAAAAGACATAATACATGCAATACATCAATAGTCATAATGAAAGGAACAATATTGCCAAGGAAATCTCTATGATCATCTTGAGCTCTATCTCAACATTTTTCTTCTAAACTCCCATGTACATTAGTATCAAAACATGACATAATCTATGATCCTGAAATTACAACCATGACGTATGTTTCGGTACCAAACAGTGACCCGAATAGGGTGTGAGATAAACTCAGTACTCCACCACCAATGGTGTATAATTCAATATATCCTGTTAATATAAACTAAAGTAGTGTTCATACATAGTAAAAATAAATAAATTCAATAAATATAAAATAAATAATGTTGGACTTAGGTTCCTCCAGGACACCTAGAAGATCCTACCTACTTCATCGTAATTCAGAATACCTATTGATATATGTCATCATGTATATAGTTATATATATAAGTATGTATGTATATATATATATAGTGCAATGTTGGACTCGAGGCGTAACTTAAGCATCCTAGAATAATCATAACATTATCATAAGGGTATCATTAAGATAATTGTGCATGAGCCTAATAATATAAATATAATAGAATAAAAATAAAATTAGGAACCATTGATATAAGCCAGGGTGTCCATGTGTATTGATAATCATATGAAATTCAACTTGTTTTAATATTAAATCATTACCTAGTATATGTAATAGAATTAGAAATTTAGTTTTATGCAATTTTTTTGACATCATGGCCCATCCATGGAATTCTATACCAGGAACCACTTTATCTACCATGTCATTCCATAATATCATTTAACACATGACACCATCCCTAGAAGTCTATATTAAGAGTCCATGTATCACTCAAGGCATATATCACTTCAGGAATCCTATTAGTAAATACAAGTAATTCCATGTTAAGAACCCATTATCTCTTAAGGCACATCATAATTCCATCGAAATTATAATTCTATCCCTATAGGTCTTTATAATAAGCCCAAGTATCACTCAAGGTTTTTATCACATTAATAAACCAATGATTCAATCTATCGAATTTCATATGAGGAACCCTACTTGAATCAGTGCATGGTATAATGTAATAAATCATTTATCCTATCGACATTACACCACATTGGTCTCTTCAAATCTATCATGTAATAATATAATTAAATTCCCCCTACTCCAATCCAAGGTAGTCCACATGGGGACTAGGGATCAATCATGGGTATTATATTTCCAAACATCCTATGAGTCCATCCATGGAATTCCTACTTGGTAAACCAAGGTTTAATCAAGGATTCATGTACTTTCCTTAAAATATTCTATTTATCCTTTAAAATATTCCATGATAAAATGCATTCTATAATCATTTTAGCTATAGAATTAAAAAATTTCATTTACAACATACATAATGGGGCATGGGAAAAACCCAAGCCTCAACACCATTTATAGGGTAGAAAATCATTAAACAATTAATTCTATTAATAAAACTATCATCATTAATAATAACGTTAAAAAATAAAGATTACTGGTTTATCCAACACATTTAATTTAATATGGAATCCTATAAGAGGGGTCTGGGGTGGGGGATATTCTAAAAGAACCCCTAGCTGTGCTTTGATAAAATGAAATAATCAAATATTATAAAAAATTAAATGAACTCACCTTATATGGTGGTTTGGGTTGAGGTAAATTACCTCAAACCATGCTCTGGGGTCTGAGGAAAACTTGGCTGTGGTCTAATGAATTCAATTTCAGATATTTTAGGTTTTAGAAGCTATGTGTGGAATGTCCAATGTTTGACATAACGGTAATAAAATATATGGGATGAATTTTTAAGGAAAAATATCTAGACCAAATTAATATTAACTTGGAGGGTAAAATCAACCAATATCAGGCTTATCTTATAGAAATAAGTATTATAATCACAAGAATATGAAAAAAAACCTTGAAAACTGTGGAAAAGAGATCGTATGGATTTAACATCACATACAATGAGATAAATGAAGAAAATATGACATATGATTGACAGACCAATCAATAGATATCTAATAAAACTAATGAAATTTTAATTTGATACCAAACAAGGGATATATTTCAAGTCATAGAAGATAAGGAGAGATAATCTTGACCAAGGATACTGTGTGCGGGAAACGAGGTAGAGAATGAATATAAAGAGGTAGGGGAAATAGTAAATTTAGTCCCTTTAATGATATGCATGGTTTGATAAACCATGTAAAAACCATTTCATATCCTTTCCTATGGTGGAATTCCCCTTGTATGAATTCATTGATGATTTGACAGACTGTGTATTTCCCATGAAGAGGCGCTGCCTAAATGGTCACACCCTCTCATGGTTAGGGGAACAATTTGATAAACCATGCATAACCTATGCATCTACCTCTACAATTTACTATAAACTTATAGAATAGATATGTGGCCATATGTTTATATTTTGTAAAACCATGTGGAAACCCTTGAATGGACACGTGGTTAGGGTTTACAATTTTCACTAACTATATGCAGGTTATGCATATACTCGTTCATTTCCAAAATTTTAATTATCATAGCCCGAACATCCAAAAACTCAACAAAAATTATGAGTGTCATCTAATTACCTAAAACCCATATAAAAAAATTTATTAGATATTACTATTGGATTCACATTATGATACTTAGTTTAAGGTTTGACTCATCCACCAAATGAAAATTTCAAAATATAGGGACTTTTCAACCTGGTCCAAAATACGAGACATTACAATACATTTACTAGATCTAGTATGTTGTTCCGAAAAAATGTTACATGGTAAACATCATGATCATGGGAGAGGTTTACGGAATGTTAGAGATAATAAGTTACCATCAACTCACAATTGTGGATTTTAAATGGAACCGTGTATCTAATACTTAATTTTCCTCCTTCCAAGATATCTTAACCCACATCCAAGGATATATTATAAGGAAAAGTTTTAACCAAATTCAATGTATAGATGTCATTGATGATAATTACATTAGTTATTATTTATTATTTGTGATTAGTTGATGTATTTATGAATATATTTAAATTTATTAATAATTTACAGAACAATAATTGGTCTTTATATCTTTCTATATCTATCCTCATCATCGTATATCATTTTGATACATCTCTTCCCTTATAGAGCCTGAAATGGGGAAATTTTGATGCTTGAGTGGGGATTATTGTTATATGAATATTCAAGAATAGGAATATGTTGACCCTAAATCACTTTTAAATTTATTGACTAAGGTCTTAAAATATCTTCTAGGTTCTTAATGTTTCTTTAAATTTAACCTTCATTTTGAGGATGATAATGTATGATAAGGTTTGTCTCTATAGCTAATGTTTGTTTGAATGTTCCTTAAAAATTTTATTCAAACCTTGGATATTGATTAGATACAATTGAATGTGGTACTCCATCCATCCTTACTAACTCCGTTATTCATATAATGTTAATTTAATTAAGTAAGTAATTTTACCAAATAAAAATAAATTATAATTTCTTTTAATTATAACCTTTAATAGTCTTATAAATACCCATGATGAAATTTGTGGTGATGTTATCCCATTTACATAATACTATTGGTAATATTAGTGACATCACCTTAGATTTATAATGTTTATAATTTACTTGATGTTTAACCAAAAATAAAGACATATACTAAACTGTCTCCCTCTTTATGTCATCCCAATAGAAGTGTTTCTTATGATATCTATACAACTCTAAACTTCTTGGGTGAATATAGAAGGATATATAATGTCCTCCATCCAAAATATCTATCATCATATGAAATATGGAAGATATTTATATCTTGGTTCTAAATTTTGTAACATTTTTTCTGTCATGGTAAAAATCCAAAATATTAACTACCTTATTTTTTAATTTCATATATTCCTTATACAATTTCTTGACCTTCAAAGAGATGAATGATCGAGAGATAATGTTGGATATGTATGATTTCATCCTTCCCATGGATTTCATATAATTCCATTGAATATCTATAAATATTGGGTCTCATTCTATCCTCATAATGGATAAGGTAGCATATTAATTTATTATTAAAGCATTAAACACCTTTTTTTAATCCATTGATAGTAATTTATTATGAAATCAGAGTCCCTGAATAACTCTAACAGTTCCTATTAGCACATTTTAAACACCTTTTATTTTAATATATAAATTAATAACTATTAATATATATATATATATATATATCACACCGATAAATGTGGAACTAATGAATCCATATATTTAATGATGAAATTACAACTTAATACTCCAAATAATTCATTGAGTAATATTTATCATAGGTTTTTAATTTATTCGAGGCATAAGAAATTTCTTTTTCAGTTTACATAATGACACATACAAAACCCTTCTTTGATGCATCGATATACAACAAAAACCCTTCTAAAATGTTAGGTAGTTTAAGTACTGGTGTTGTGAACAACCTATTTTTTATATCCTTGAAATTATCATTACATTCTTTTGTCAAGAGGAATTTAAATACCTTCCTTGTTAACCTTGCTATTGGATTTGAAAATCATGATAAATTTCTATGAAAAATTATATAGTATTGACCTATCCCAATATAACCATGAATATTTATCATAATCATTGGTATGGCTAATCTTTAATCATCCGAATTTTTGAAGGATACATAGTTATACTCTCACACATGATTAAAAGACCCAATAAGAATAATGGTTTTACCCAAAATTCAATCTTTTTTGAACTTGTTATAAAATGTTTCTTTTCCTAAATTCATTAACAGAATCCTAAAATGATATAATGTTCTTCCATTATATTATAATATATATTGACATCATCTAAAAATTATACCAAATATTTTTCAGGATAACATCTAAAGATACTATTTATTAAATATATAGAGATAATGGGGAAATTTGTAAGTTTTAATGAAGTCAATATGAAATAATAGTGTTCATATCTTGAATGGATGGATTTATTGGGAATGTATATTCTCATTACTCATAATTGATGGTGTTCAGAATATTAATTTAGCTTTAATAAGTATTGATACTGTATATGTTAGTCAACAATTATTAATATGTGGTAGAAGACACTTTTTTCTTAATCATAACCTTATTAAGATCACGATAATCATAGGAATGATACATAAAAAAAATATTTTTTCATAAAAAAGAGAACTAATCGACCCTATGGTGAAGCACTAAGGTGCATAAAACACATTTTGGATTCTTTTATAAATTATTTATTAATAATATTAATTTAATAGGGGGAATTATATAAGAAAACATTGAAATTGGAATAGACATATGTATGAATTCAAGTGAGGAATTGTAACACCCCAAAATTTTATGAAAAATATTCTTTTTAATTTCATTAATGTCTTGTGTTGTACGATACACCAAAAGAAGCTTTCAAAACACGCATCCTTGACTTGACTTCCATTACACGCAATCGCGACCTTCCTCGATAGCGTGTGTAGTACGCAATAACGAGTTTCATTAAACAACAATATGCTATTAAAATATTATTAAAACTAGCCGTTATGAATAGTAATAACCACTTTTTGAAATTTTTTATATTTTATTTTTCAAAATGGAATTCATTTATGGATTCGTAATATCGAAATTAGCTTAGGGTGAAATTTTGGTACTTTTCGGATAACTTTCATTTTCTGATGAATAGTGAAAATTACTAAATTTTAATTAAAAACAACTTTTTTAATCGAAATAATTAATAGTTATAAATAATTAATTTGAGTGGTTTTAAAGTATATCTAGAATATATTTTTACAATTCAATACAATGTTGGTCATTGGATGTAATTTCACATTTACACTAGACATAAACAAATGTTAATCTTTTGATAGTTATTATCTCTTAAAAACACGCTATTTGTTGTGACAGTGGAAATTAATTATAAAATTATTTAATGCAACTTATATGTTGGGAATTTTGTAAAATAGAAATAATTTTTGAACTTGAAATATCAATTATATCTTACGGTGAAATTTTGACATTTTTCTGAAAAACATCAAATTTTGATGAATAGTGAAACTACTAAGTGGTAGTTAAAAAAATTAAATTTTTCATAAATCTTAATTTTACCGCTTATGTGAATGGAATTTCAAAAATACGAGAGACACGGTTGATGTCAGTAAGTAAAATGTGGTTCAATGAGATGAAAATAATTTTTGGTGAATAGTAACTTTTTACTTTTATTTACCACGGTTAAAGGTAAATAGGGTAATTAAGGGTAAAAATGATATTAATATTACCCTAACACATGTCCTAATCCTATTGGAAAAGTGTATCTCGACCAAAAACAACCTTAAGTGTAAAATATTATCATTTAGGCCCACTTGAATTAGATTAGGACATTTATTATTATTTAATTTAAAGAAGAGTTAAAAGAGTTAAAATCAAAGTTTATTTATTAAAACATTTTTAATATAGGGTTATACATAATATAATTTAGACTATAAATATTAATTAGAAAGCTAAAAAGATTTCCTACATAATGGTATTTTATTTGTAATTTTTATGCTTTAAATAATTTAATTTATTTATGACACAACGATGATGCCGTAATTACCTTTTTAAGAAAATATTAACATAATTGATGTTATAAATTCCCAAATAAAAGTAATTTGAGACTTTTTATGACATACACTAATTTTCTAGGTTAATATGACATAGTATTGTTGATTTAAGTAACTTGGTTCCAACTTATCATTCTGTTAGAAATTTCATAAAAATCATGTACCAAATAGTGTCAAAATTGACATAAATTAGTTTTTAAAACAAATATTATATTATTATTTGTTATTTAATTCCTAAAAATCTAAGGTTCGGAAAAATGACTTAGATAAGAATATATATATTAATAATAAACAACTTGGGGTTCTTTTGGCTTGATATAGTAAGTTTATTAACCATATAGTGTAAGAAAACAAAAAGACACGGTAAAAGTTAAATTATTTAACTTAGAGTTAAATCTAATTGATAAGGTTAAAATAATAACCAAAACTTGTCTAAATCCTATTGGATGAGAGGATTGCGACCCATACCCACTTTATCTTCGAAATAAGACCATTTTGAACCATTATAAACCGAATTTGAGCTTAATATAAAATAATATTTTGAGATTTTCCTAAGATTCCCCTCTCCTCCCTTATAAAAGGGCACCTCCTCCCTCTCCTCCTCACACCAATTTGAGCATTCCATCTTCGCCAACCCCTGCCAAAATCTCTTCTCCACTTCCCTAGTATCATCTTAGAGGTCCTGGTCTTCTTCAAAGACCATCCTTAGTTCTTTAAGTGGAGGATAAGTGAAGGCGCGTCAAAAAGAGGTAATATCCATTACTGATCTTTTTCAATTTCTTCTTCTTAAACTTCTTCTTCTTTAGTTGTTTCATGATAAAGTAATAACATCAGTATTTATTTTATTCTGATATGTTATTATAAATGTGAAACAACTCTAATGAACCTTCTATCCATCCTACGGAAAAAGGAAATCACCGCGCGTGCGTATGTACGGAATACCGTCTCCACGCCGTGGTGTAATCTATTTTCCGTCACCACCTTAATTGGATGGGTATAATGGTGTAATGAGTAACTATATATGATTATTATAAAGTGATATTTTTACTGAAATAGTATACATACACTTCAACACAATTCCACGACCATGGGAACAATATCATCGCTCGTGCGTACGTACGGACTATCGTCTCCACGACGCGATGAGATTCATTCTCAATGATTAACCATTCATGAATGATTATAAAGTATATATAATAATTACTAATGAAATATATGACCTAATAATGATACTTCAATTATTTATATTTATATGTATGTCATCTACTTAATTCCATTCAATTCAATAAAGAAACGAAAACAGCGTTCATGCGTACATACGGACTACCGTCTCCATGAACGGTGTATTTCTCAATTTACTGATTTATTATATATGTATATTCTGAATATATATATATATATATATATCATGTTTTATATTCTGGAATTAAGTAATCATGATCTAAGTAATCATATGAAAAATTACAAGTTAAAAACATGAACGACAAATGAGACGATTTTACCCAAAACGCTACTTTAACATGAATTTACAAAAGAAAGGGTAATATAAAGTCATAAGTGGACCATATATGATATAATAACAATTAATATGATTCTGGAATAAGTCAATAACATGATTTAAATCATTATACAGGAGGTTTAGACACTTACAAAGCAAGTCAGACCTAAGGTAAGAGAAAATATCACAATCTCATTTTATCCGAGATTGTTTATACTTTGGTATTTCCTGGGGTGTATTTTATCATCCACATCCATGTTTCCTCAATATGTAATATTATTTCCATCCAATTACAATATTTTAAATCCAATATTACCATTCGGTGAGTTTTTAGTAAAGAATATGAAAGGAATCTTTTGTCATTTTTTCGTACGTGGTACTTTTTGACTTTTCTGAAAAAAGTATGAAAAATGTTTTTTTAACTTATACGGAATGAATGGATTTTAAAAAAATTATTTCCAAGAAGCTTCCTTTACAATTTTTCAAGTTTATTTTTAATAAACTTCTTTTATTTTAAAATTGTATGACATGTTAAGAAAGGAAAAGTGTTTTTTAAGTAGAAAGGATATTTTCCTCAAGAATGGAGTTCAAGTGTTTTATCAAAATTATTTTCCATCTAAGATAATAAAGGGTTATGTTTTTTATCCCTATTATTAAATTGACTTGATCATGTTGTGATGGAATTATTTTTATGAATTCCTTTATATTATATGAATTGATTTATTATTCCATGATGTTTAAGATTCCCATTTGTATTACATGGGTTATTCAATGATGTATGATTTATGATTTTGTGGCACACATTAGAATGGTATCATTATGAGATGGGTGGGACCTATATCTCCCTCCAATGCATTGGGTAAAGATTTTATATCTCATGAGATAGACATGGCTGGAACGGTAGGTTATACCGGTTCAGTGAAACAGGACTGGAACGAGGGTGACTCGGTTCAGAAAGGGACTTTGTCCACTAAGATAGTCTTGGCAATGAGTCTTGACTAACAAGAAATGATTCTCTATGATTATGTGTGTATGCCACAAAGTTTCATGTTTTAAGTTATGATTATTGTGATTACATTTCACTTCTATGATTTATCCCATGTTATGATATTATGAGCTCTTTTGCAGGTTAAGATTTCCAAAAGCTATATTCTTATGTATATGATGTGATTGATATTTCTTTTGTTTACCCTTACTGAGCATTTCAGCTCACCCTTTTATGTTTTCTTTTCCCCAGGTTATAAAGAAAGGTTTTAGAAAAAAAAAAGAAGTTCTTTATGGGAGATATTGAAGATCTTTCATCACGATTAGAAGATTTTATTCCGAGTTTCCAAAGACACTAAACTATTACGGTCCTTGTGTGTGTGTTTTGTTATGTACTAAGTATTTCTCAAAAGTAATGTAATATCTATGTACGTTAAGCTTCGGGTCTCTACAGGAATCATATCCCTATATGATTTCTACATATAACTACATTACCCTTATCTATGGTACCACTCTCTTGTGTGTCTCTTCTATTAGTATTACTTATGAAACCCTTTCATAATGGTGAAAATATGGTGGACCTTATTATTTATCTGGTCCTCATACCTACTCATCTTGGCTTCCTTCTCTTGTATCTATAATTTAGGATTAATGATGGTAATAATATATAATGCCTTATATGATTGGGTTTTTGAGAAGGATAAAGCATTGTTCATCCAATCATGTTTGTACATCATCAGGTGTGGCTGGGGGATTCATTGTTTGCGGGGATATTTCCTTGAGTGTTATCGTCAGTGTGGATTGGTAAAGAAATCACATAGATGAATTCATCTCAAATATATTTGGTAGAATCACACAGTCTAATCCTTATCATGAAATTTTGTCATTATTCTTTTTTTCTTTCTTGAGATTATGTTTTTCCATACCACGGTTCAGTGCCTAATTACTCTTCCTTTGATTTTTCATCCCACCTCAATCTATCTTCTAGATCTATGGTGTCTCTTATTTAGATTAAATCCTCTAATTATTAATTATTTCATCTGTTCTCTGTGATTTATGGTTTTTGTATACCCAATCCTTATATTTGTATCTGAATTGTGTCATCATCTAAACTAATGTGTTTGATTTTATGTCACTGAGCATTCTTGATATTCACCTATGTTGTATTCCTATATGACATTTTTTTATCCAATGAAATCCATTTATGGTATGGTGTTCCTAGGGTTTGATCTTTGGAAAAATGGTTGGAGAATGGTAAAATACATAATGTTTTTTAAGGTTTTATTACATTAATCTCTTCCAAAATCTTCCATGGTGTCAGGAAAAAATGGTTCCTTCCCTAATGGTTTGATGTGTTTTGTGATGTTTCCTTCCAATTACATGTATCCAAATTTTGTGATTGGACTCAATAATATATTTTAGAGTATCCTCGTACCATACATTGCAACATAGGTGGCTCCTCATGTGATGTTGGTACTACAGGTCCCAACACATGTCGATGGGATAGTGCTGTGGGATTGTGATAGGTGAGGGGTTTGAGGTGACAAGACCCTATAAATTCAATATGGGGACCTATTAGAATTGGTGGTTTTAGTAATAAACTTGTGTCTGTATTCTGGATAATTTTTTGAGGTTTTCATATGTACTTTTGTGTATGTCTTCACTAAACCCCCAAAATTTTATTTTAAAAATAAAATAAGAATAATTAGATTGAGTTCAATTGAAAATGAAACCTCATGTTATGGGGGTAGAATATGAAGTTATTTAATAAATACATCAATATATTCTTATACAATTATAATTTATTCAATTCCAGGTCCCTCCCTAGTTATTTCATCCATAAATCCATTATTATTTTGTGTCAATACACTTAATAAATAATTTTTCTTCAAATGACGTACACCATCATGATTACATAAATATTTGATCGTGGGATAATTTTGGATATAGATTAATATTTACATATCCTGATAAATGATATGATCTCTATATAAGGAGAGTTGATCTATTCCCAACATCACATCAAATACCACCAAGGGAAGAAAAACTAGGCATGAAGGATGTTTATTTCTAGAAACCTTGATCTGAGAAGAGTAATATACCATGGATGTAATATTCACACCACTAAGTATTTTCACTTATAATTGAATTTCTACTGTTTGAGGATAATAATTAATATTATATGTACTATGTTAGATAAAAATTAATACATAGTAATAGAATCAAATACTATTTCTTTCATTATTGACTATACCTACACTTCCTTAATTTGAAGATTCTTTTTCAATTCATTTACTAGAAAAAATGGTTAAAATAAGCTATAAAAAATAATACCATATTAAAGTTATAGTAAATAATTTTATGAATATAATAAATCAATCCTACAATGTCTTACTATATGACCCTATGATATTATCCTAAAATAATATTGGGTTATACTTTTGTAGACATAAGTTGGGTTCACTTATACTTCTAACGTAATCCCAAAAAACAACTAAACCCTTATCTGATACCATTTTAGACCACATGGACATAACATGGATATATTTTATATAATTTATTTAACATAAACATTACATCTAACAAATAAGAAAATAATACTAGGACCTAAAGGTTTAGTTTCATTGTAGATTAGATACATATATGTATTATTGGACATTATTTATTTGAAATATTCTAAAATATTTAAATCAAAATGCTTCCACCTAAACGTATGTGTGAATTTAATTATTTATAGAAATGGTAAATATATGGAGTGAGATCAAACAACCAGTAAGAAAATGACCTAACAATGAGTTGTGAAGGGGGTGAGATTATAATTATGCAAGAAAAAATGAAATTGAGATAAATATATGATTAAAACCAACATATAAAAATAATAGTTATTCCAAAAACATGATATATTTATATATAAACCACAAAGGATAATCATGGGAGAATAATATATACCCTATAATAAGAATGTGTATTAAAGATACTATAAATCCGATACAGTGATAATGGAATATGTATTTGGCACAAATATAAAAAAAGTAAACTATAACTTTGTGAACATTAATAAACACAATCAAGTACACTAATAGAGTTGTGAAAATAGGTAAAACTTATTAGTCCCACAGAATAATTTGACAATATATCTATTACGTCCACACATAGATTTGTCAACAAATAAATTAGACCCATATATAGAGGTTTGAAATAGCCAATTAGGTCTAAGAAAAGAGTTCTGAACATATCAATTAGGTCTATGAACAGAGTTGTGAACATATCAATTATGTCCATGAATAGAGTAATTTACCTAAAAATGTGTACTATACATAGATTTATAAGGATATTTTTCTGTTCCCTACATTGAGTTGTGAACATATCAATTAGGACCATGCTTGGAGTTCTGAACATATAAATTAGTTCCATAAAAACCAACATAAACTAATGAGTTATATTGATTTACCCAATGCACTAGAGGGTTGTATCATAATCACCCATCAAAAAAATGATAAATTATTCATATGTATTTCACATGAAATTATTCATACAAACTATCATGAAACCTCATTTAATGAATATGGGTTCTATAACATTTTTAAAATAGTATCACATAAGATGAAATCCATAAGTAGATTGATTAATACAAAAAATATTATCAGATAAAATAAGTATATAATAAGATAATTTAAAGTATGATTCAAGTAACATAACTCTATTAAAGATATATCTTTCTTGATATAGAGTAAAAATGGAAGCTAAAATCCAAAATACTCCCAAACATAATTTTATTGTTTTTTTCAAAAAATAATTTACATATCTCATTAAAAAATTATTTTCTATAAGTTGAGACGATAATTTTTTCAAACCATATCTTAAAATGATAATTAATAATATATCCTATAAAATATATAAAGGTTATGTAAATAAATGAGGAGAGGAAAATAAAAAACATATGAATGTTAGTGTAAATTTATTTTTAATATTTTAAGTTAGTTTTAGTGAAAACCCAAAATGGTGAACGAGTTATTAAATTAAATTTTTTAAATAGATAAAGTGAATGATGATGTGTACAAATGATAATAAATATTTGGATTTCAAAAATTGAAAATAAAATATTTATGTAATTAATGAATATAGACCTGGTGAAGTAAGTGTTAATAGATAAGATGAGAATTATTTTTAACAATATTATATTATGACCAAGAAACAAATCCATCAAAGAAGGATATTTTAACAAGAAAATTTTATTTCTCTATAGAGTATACTAAAATTCCATATGAAAGCGAGAAATGGGAGAATATAACAAACCTAGAATAAAATTGTCTTAAAATAGAGATTATGACTCAATAAACAAACATTATGTTATGAAAAAACCTTACATTAGATTTAATCTTGTTTGGGAACACTCTGATTTATGAAATTAATCTTATCTTAGAGAGACACAAGGAAATGGGGGATTTTTTCCATTCAATGACCAAAGGTTACCAAACATGGGGGAGGATTGTTAGAGATTGAATTCAGTAGGGAATCAAGTTGAAACTAAATGATTCATGTTTTTTTGAGGTGTTTAGTGGAATGGAACATTTATATTTGATGAAGTTTTCACAAATTATCAATACTTAATGCATAAGTAATGTTATTTATCATGAAATATAGATCCAATGTGTAAGAATAACTATGAAAAAATAAAATAAGGTATATAGTTTTCTTATAAAGTTATCTTGAGATAATTTTTTAATGATATTTCAGGTCATTCCCCCTTAATTAAACCCTTTTACCTCATTTTACCTTTACCATGGTAACTTGAAATTTACATCTATAATTTATTGTTATGCATAAAAATGGAATTGAAATTATTAACTACTTTGGAAAAGTAACAGACCAAACTAGGTCAACTAACCTAGTTACCCAAGTTCTCCCATTATGTGAATGGATATAACATAAATAACAAGACAAGTCTTGAATATAAGAAAAAAAATAATTACAACTAGAGTATAAAGTGAAAAAAATGGAGTTATAATGAATCCAAACCAGATAAACTGGGAAGTATGAAAAGTTTAGAAAAAAATTCACCATGTTACCAACCATCTCCTACAACCTTCAAAAAACTAAACTGCAATATAAGGAGAAGACTGCATGCTACATAAATATATTCTCTTTACATTTATCCTATAAAACATGGTCTATAGCAACCCAAAGGAAAAATTAGGATGTGAGAAATAGAGTCCAATAGAATACCACTAGTGAATATAAACGAGATATAATATCTAGAATAAACCAGTTTAAGCTATAAAAATACTTTTATAAGAATATTTTGAAATAAAACAATTTGGAAACTTTTTTCAAACAATCCTTGGGTTTTATGAACAATACATATCATTTTATCCAAATCCAAAAAAATTCTAGTTATAAAATAAAGGAGGTAGACAATCCGAATATAAATATACATGTGATCCAACATCCTAGAAATAATCATTCATGTAATAAATAACTAGAATCAAGAATTTACCTTCCATTTAGGCTCTACCATTTGTAAAAATACATACTGTACACTCAAAAGCATAAGAAAGAATATGGTTGGGTTTACATAATATTGAGTCTTTCCATAGTCTGTCAATGTACAAGAGTTTAACTCCTAGTGGTTTCATACACACTAAGGCTACCCATGTTTCTTTCTTGCACACCCGAAGCACCATCTATGAAATTTTTATCTCTTTAACATTTATAAACCAAAATCATATTTTTATAAAACCATTTAAACTCTAAGACAATATACATTGGGGCGTGAAAATCTATTTTCGTTTTCAAATCAAGGGAATTCAATTTTTAAGGAAAAAAACCATTAAAATAAGAACCCACACACTTTTCAATTTCAAAATATGAAATACAATTTCAAATCTCAAGAAATAAAAAATAGCTATGAGTAATTCAATAAATTAGAAAAAATTTACAGATCCACATACCACAAGGATGTAGAAAACACAACTGCCTTTGATAATGGGGATTGGAGAGCACAAGATCTGCCTTCAGAAGTTTAGGAATGACCAAATACTAAAATGGATTAATTGAAAAATATATCCAATTTCCAATTTCTACCAAAAATGGTATCACAAACAAAAATATGACATGATTTGAGAAGAATTATTACCCAAAGAGTTTAAGAACCTAACCCTATTGATAAATCATTGAATAGAGTGATTTGAAGGAAAATGAGTCAACTAGAAATGCCTAGGTTAAGAGAAATAGATGAGAGCCGAAGAATAAAAAGGTGAATTAAGACTAAACAAACCCATATGCCACCTTACATGTTGAAACTCCAAGAATTATATGGGGTTCACACATCCATACTTTCTCCCATTTTATATTACACAAACAAATATAAACTTTTGATTAAAAAAACTAATTTTTTACATTTCACGATATGAAACCCTTACCTGATGTGTGAAATTTTGATACTATGTATTCATTTATTAGAATCTATCT
Organism: Viscum album; assembly: GCA_963277665.1. Classification (NCBI taxonomy): domain Eukaryota; kingdom Viridiplantae; phylum Streptophyta; class Magnoliopsida; order Santalales; family Viscaceae; genus Viscum; species Viscum album. The sequence continues at coordinate 1,472,707,374 of OY728157.1, forward strand.
AGAGGCCAATACATGTTGTGTAACCCCATTACACATCATGTAACAACATATAAAATAGAATAAACTATAGGTTTATGCAGAAAATTCCAACAAATCCTTTACTTCACCATTATAGGTATCCTCCCAATTAATGGTCAGATATACTCAAACCAAGAAAATAGAATCCAAAAGTAAATATTTGAACATAACTGATAGAATGGAAATGGGTAATTACAATATCCTTACCATAAAATATTTTTATCCCTAATAATTGTTCAAGATCCTGGATCCACAAAAAAAGATGGTCACTGCTACCTCCATCACAACACCCACTCCCATGTATAATGGAGATCCTATCCACACTAAGACATTACCCAGACTAAGGGGATAATTTTTCCAGTAATTACCTTATCTTGGAGATCCAAATATGAACAAGATGCTCAAAAAAGTGGTATATGTATCAACATAAACATACATCCATCGAATCACATGGGACAGATCTAGTATATACCTCATAAACTAGAAACATAAATATTGTTGTGTTTATAAGTCAATATAAATGGTATAAAAACTGATAGGCCACCATCCCTATCACTCAACAATCTCAAAGGGAACCAAAAACATCTATGCCAACTTACCCTTCTTTCCCAATGAATGATGTCCCATGTGACGTGAAACATTGAAAAAGTCCCAATCAACAACCTCAAACTCAAGTGGAAAAAAATGACGGTCTACATAAGATTTATGAGGACTCTATTCCATGATGAAATACCTTTGTATAAACAGCACCACCTTTTTCTTCTCTTGAACAACACTCATCCCCACCAAGGACTACTCTCCCAACTATACCTAGTACATGGGATAATTACTTGGTCACCCATACAAAGCCTCAAAGAGATCCATCCTGATCAAATATTAACAATTATTTTTGTAGGAAAACTCAACCAAAGGAAATTACTATCCCAATATTCACTAAAATCAATAAAAATAGCTAGATCATATCCTATAGAACTGGATATCTCCCTATATCTATCCAGCCATCTGTAGAAGATAATCCATCCTTAATTTCAACATGGAACCAATTTCTTCTTACAAACTATTATAGAATATGGATGTGAACCATGAGTACCTATAATAAGAAACCACATAGGGAACCCCATGAAGTCTCAAAATCTCATAGACATATAATTCCCCAAGCTATTCTACATTTGACATATCCTTCATTGGTAATAAATTCATTGATTTAGTTAGCCTATCATTATTTATCCATATTGAATCATTCCCACATGGAGTCCTTGGTAAATAAATGATTAAATACATTAAAATTTCATTAGACTTCATTACCAAAATGGGCAAAAACTATAAAAAACCAAAACATATTTGGTGTTCTCTTTTAACTCTTTGAAAAGTGTGACACCATGATACAAAATACAAAACTGGCTGACTCATCCTCAAACACCAATACTGATGTATCAAATCATGGTTCATCATTGTACCCCTAGGGTGTACGAACCAACATGACTGATGTACACTCTCTAAAAATTAATGTCTTAAGGAAAATGGAACAACGATTCTTCTATGGTAGCTCAATTCTATACTAGAAGTCCAAGAAAAATTTCCTAAGGTATTAACACAATTTAGGATTTCT